>CM074455.1:18828845-19483845 GCA_037101425.1 Elopichthys bambusa | reverse complement strand
TTCTTGGTCCAGGTATGTTGTGCCACACCCTTATCAGTAATACTTCATCAGTCAAATATTCACTCTATCACTTATTACGCAACGAGAGTAAAGAGAGATGAGATGACTGACGATGGCGGAGGATTTGGATTCCCTATACACAGAGTACTCGTAATTGCTAATTCGAGTGAAAAGCAAGCGCAAGTTATAGGCCTATAGAAAGAGTACGCATGATCACAAATTCAAAAGTGAAAATGAAAAGCAATATACCATAGACGATATACCTTAGGGGTGTGTGATATAACAATTTTTGATCGTGGACGATTAAAATGTCTCCACGATCTGCTTATGAAGAAATATCATACTATCGTGCTACGGTGCTTTCTATCAGTTGCAGTTCCAGCGCCTCCGTCTCAGCATACTGTTCAACGTGACGTACATTCACGGGACACTTCAATCCACAAAAGTTCATTATTTCATGTGCCTTGCCGGTTAAACTTTTCTTTTGTGTGCTGATGCGCTGTTCTGACATGCCGCATGCGTTTTTCAGAACGAGTACACGCGAAGCGCACCGGCACTAAAAGCCTGTCAAACAGCGCCTGATTACAAAGTTATCTTTAGAGTCTGATTGCTCTAATACTGCCAAATACACACAAAGTTTACATAAACATGGTTGGTTATGTCTAAAGTGAAAGTAAACATTTGAGAGAAAATTGGATGTGTGGCTGTATATTAGAGATACGTGCAGGTCTTTAAAGTGACAGAGCAGCCTAATATTAACCATGCTGCCGCTTGTCCTTAAAGGGATAGTTTACCCAAAAATGAAAATTCTGTCATTATTTACTCACTGTAATGTTGTTTCAAAACTGTATTAATTTCTTTAATAAGTCACTGTGGACCAGCAACTGTCTGGTTACATTCTTCAAAATAAATTTTATTTTCAACAGAAGAAAGAAACTCATTAGGGTTTAAAACAACTTGACAGAGTAAATTATGGCAGATTTTGGGGGGGGGGGGGGGGGGGGGGGGGTAACTATCCCTAATTATCCCTAAAGAGAAAATCACCCACTACTCTTGACTGAGAACTTTAATACATTAGCTTTATTAAGAATCAGTGTATAATTTATACAGTTAAGTCTAGTGTTTTATTTTTATATTTTTTCATTTAATTTTTTACTTGAATGCTACTGTTAAATACACGTACTGTAGCTGAAAAAATAAAGCATTTTATTCATTTCATTTGTATAATGTGTAGCCTATATATATTTTTTTTTTTTCTTTTTTAATAACAAAGATATGATCATGACAAAGATTTTTTATCTTCGCCACTTTGGCCTAAATGTCTGCCATTTATATATATATATATATATATATATATATATATATATATATATATATATAGTTATTTTGTAAGGCTTTGTTTTTAAGATAGGGAAATTAGTTTGGCTGTAATGCTCAGTCACTTGCAAAATAGTAAAAACAAGAATCGTGATAAAATCGTGAATCATGATTTTCCTGAAAAAAATCGTGATATGATATTTTTTCCATATCGCCCACCCCTAATATACCTGTGTGAAAATTTCCACACCTTGACATCCCTAGCCTGTACCATGCGATCATGAATGCTGGGTGCACAGGAGAAAGAATCACATAATCCGGTTGTGAGTTTTAGTTCAGAATTTGTTGCCTCTCGGAGATTACAGAAAAAAATCTAATAAAAATAAACTGCAAAAAGTCATACTTTCCTCAGTTGCCACATCTGTGATCTTATTTTGACTACTTTTGTGGATGTTTAAGAGAGAGAGAGAAAGCCAAGCATTGACCTGTGATTATCTATCCCTCCATCCCCAAATGGTCTTAAAGCAAAAAGCACTTCTAGTTTCTCTGGTCTTGTAACTTTTTTTCTAGGGTCAGCTGCTGAAAGTGCGCAGTTGAAAAGCACCTTATGCACAGATTTTCCGAGCAGAGAAATGACACTTTGCTGCCAAACTCTCAGCTGCTTATAGTCTGGCCACAACTAAAACACTCTTAGCCAAAGTAAACCTGAATATAAGCAATGTCTAGAGCACCCGAAGAAGGTCATACACAATTAAAAGTCTTTTAACTGACGCTTTTATGAAGTAGTATCTAGTGCAGTACATTTTGTGTACAGTTTCATGTTTTAAATTGCAATTCTTGTTGATTTATGTGAATGAGGTGTAGACCTACTGTGTGCCAAAACTGATGCAATTCTGCCCTCTTCAGGTGAGAAGCGGAATTGCTTGTCTCAGTCTATATCCCAATACTACAAAATAAATATTTTGCCACCCGCATGAGATTTCTGCTTTCATATGCAATTACAGTTCAAATTTATTCATGATTGAATTGTATAACATTTTTGTTAATGACATGTTATTGCTCTGTAGCATTATGTGTATAAAGCAATATTACCTCAAGTAAAAATTAAAGCAAGAATAACATTTTCTTATCCTTTCTCTTCTATTTTCAGATCACAAAAATGACATGAACATTCCATCATCAGGGAAATGAAGAGATAAGAGAAGAAAATAATCCTGTGCTTTGAGCTTTTGTTACTGCAGGCCTATTGATTCTGACTGGAACACAATGTGTCCATGTCACAGCCTGTGCAGATAAGGACCAGCGTGCTGAACTAGCCACACCGGCATCATGACTGAAGAGACTAAACAGTCCTTGGCTGCCAAAGAGCTGGATAATGAGTCCAAAAAACAGGATAAGGGGGCTGTGGAGCACAAAAGCTTAACAGAGTCCCCTGAGCACTTTCAAAATGTGAGTCTGGAGCCACAGGCTGTGAACAATATTGCTAAGTTTGCAGAAAAAGAGAGAGACAACACGCAGCAACGTGAGGCTGTGATTCGGCCACAGCAGGCTGGAAAGATTGATTTTAAGTCACTGCAGAATCATTCGTTCAATAGCAACAGGACATGGCCTAGCAGCAAGGACAGCCCTCAGTCACCTAGTGGAAAGAGTCGTAATAGAGACAAGAGTAAAAAGTCAGGGAAAGAGCGTGGCAACCCGCAGCAGTTGTACAGACTGAGTATTACAAACCCGCGCTCAAATCCCACAATTGGGATAGCCTATCCCCAGCAGAAAGTCTCACCTCCAAAGAAGCTTGAGTCCAACAGAGGTCCTGTCTCAGGCAGCTACCGCTTCCATGTGCCAAGTATTCCAGAGCGAGAAGCCGAACTACAGCAGGAAGAACTACAGTTCAGGTGCTTCCATGAGAGCTCGCCTAACCTTACTTCCCAAAGTTATACCTCACAGGCTGTTGGTGCCACCTCTGGAGGACCTGCTCACCAGAATCCATCATCTACTCCGCAAAAGAAGCCCAGCCCAATCGAAAGCAACAGTACACAACCTGCCAATGAAACCTTATTCCCTGACTTTCAGCTGAGTGAAACAGACACGTGGCAGTCTCCAGATAGGACCTTCAGAAACACTAGTTTTGGCCTTACTTCACAAAAGCCAAACAACCTTGTGGACTTGAACAAGACCAATGGCAGTTTTATGCCTATGCCATTTCAGTATGGATACCCATTGTTAGAGGAGTCAGCCTCTGATTCCTTTCCCAGTGATCGGAATACACAGTCTCAAGACTACATTGATATTTCTCTTACCCCTAACCAGGTTTCCCATAATTCATTCTCCTTTCCATCATCTTCAGAGGGCCATGAGGCCATGCAACCTAGTGCACAGTTTGGTAATGACCAGGTAGAGGACAGGCAGTCATACCAGTTACACCCTAAACCACCCCAGTACATGCAGACACCACATGGTATGTCATCTTCTGTTTCTAGCAATGACGAGAGCACAGCATCAAGCACTCACCAAACAGACCAGAGTAAGAGTGTTCCAGATAAATCTGAGTCTTTTAGTCCAATAGAAAGCAGGGACACAGGCTTCGCAGTAGTGGGCAAGAGAGGCTGCCATCTTAAAAATGGCACCACCAGCCAGAGAGTTCTTATTCAAGGCAGTGTTCATCATATTAGAAATATTGCACAAGGTTCAAGTTCACAAATACATGTAATTAGCCCCCCACATAATGGTATTCACATCAGCCCAGGGCCTCTTGACAAAAGTGCCAGTAAACACCACAGCAGGGTATCACACCCATGGGAAGGACCAAACAAAAACTTTCCACCACCACTTATAGACCAGACCTCTACACCTTACCCCTTTCAGTACCAACCTGCACCAGAACAAAGACAAAACACTGGCATTAATGGCTGTATGCCTTGGCAGCAAATACGCTTCACAACTGCCATGCCAAACCAAAACAGGATTGATCTCTCCAGGCAATTGAGCAATCAGCAGCTTACTTTTTTGATAGGCCCATCAGACTGGCAAGATGACAGTAAACCACACAAAAACAGCAACCATAAAGATTCTAACAACTTTCTCAACAAAAAGAAAAATGAGAGCTTCTCAAACCAAAAGCAGGACAGTGTCAAGCAAGGTTGCAACACAATTCCACCCTGTCATTTTACAAACAAGGTTGATACAAATCAACTCCAGGTGGGTGATGCCAAGAATAAGTCGTTATACTTTGGTATTAACCACCCAGTGCCAGTGACATCAAGAAACTGTAGCTACCCTCCATTACATGTAGCACCCTTAGGGCTGAAGATGGTGTCACCATATGACTCTCCTTCACATTCACCTACTCAAAATCCAGCATCTAGCAGTACATGTTCATCACTTTCCCCAGCCTCCACAAACTCTGTCAACAGTACCTCTGATGACAGCCAAATTTCAAAGGTTCTGTCCCCTCAGTTTTATCAGCAGCAACAGGATAAAATATTGATATCATCCAATAGCATGAACACTAATCAGCATCTCTATCATTCAGAAGCATCCAGAGGCTTGCACTATAAACAAGAAAGAGCCAAAGAGAACACAGCAAATTTCATGCCACATAACAGGCATTCAAAATCCAACATGGACAACGGGAAGGGTTGTTTGGAGACCTACAGAACAGAAAACCATCCCCCACCTCCATACTCTGCCCACCAACTCGCCACATCATTAGTCTCCGCAAACCTTGACCAACTGGATGTGCTTCTGACATGCAAGCAATGTGATCAGAATTTTAATAACCTTGTTTCTTTTCTTGACCATAAGCAATACTGTGGACAGCATACTTTTGCACAAAATGACTTAAAAGATGTGCCAAAAGTGGAAGACATAAGGAAGTTTCAGACAGACCACACAAAAGCCATGTCATCTGGATCCAGTTACGCAATTTTGCGGAGTTCTTCAGATTTGCATCTGTCTTTGCTTGGACTGAACAAGAATGGGGAAATAGTGCCAGATAATGAAACCAAAGGAGATATAAAAGATGATTCAATGAAACTGATGCTACCATCTGCACCCCTGCCAGATTTAGAAATGGAAGATCCCAAATTGGATAGCCTTATCACAGAGGCTCTGAATGGACTAGGCTATCAGTCAGACAACGCAGAAATTGATAGCAGCTTTATTGATGCATTTGTTGATGATGATCTCACCACTACTAAATGTACAACAAGACAGACTTTGACTACCAAAGACTCCACAATATTTGAAGGTAGAACTAACAATGAATCAACATCCAGTGAGAGATCTCAGGCTCACTGCAAATATCCTTTTGACTCAGACTTAGACAGCCTTAGTTCAGACAGCAAACACACAGATAGCCCTTACAAAGAAAGCCAACACAAGTTGATACAAAAGGAAGGCCTCAAAGCAGAATCCTCTCCAACAGAGTCCCAGGCACAGGAGTCAAATTGCACACAAATTGAGTGGGAAGCTAAAAAGTCAGAACAAACAGAACACGAAAATGATTACAGTTCTAAGTTTCTTTTATCAAGCAAGTTTTCTGCAAGATGTGGGCTTAAAAGCTTGCAAAGCAGCACAGCATTAGTTAAAACAACATGTCCCAGATCCACCTGTGCCAACAAAAGTCCAACAGCTCAGAAACCAATATCAACAGAAGGAAAAAGGAAAAGGACAGGTGGTGGAAGCTGGAGTAAAGAGCTTATTCACAAAATTGTTCAACAAAAGAACAAGTTGCATAAACTCCATGTAAAGGGCACCAAAAACATGCAATTTTCACTTGTCATGGAGAGAGTGACTCCCGCAGTGCAGAACCCTACTTTCAGGGAATATGACTATGTTTCTGACTCTGATGACGACTGTGAGCCTGTGAAGATAGCCAGTCAGGGACGTCTCAGCCAGAGCATTCGCTGCAAGTACACATACACTAAAGAGTGTAAGGGGAGGATTCGTGCTGACAAGAGCCGGGAAAGTTCATGGAAACAAAACAAAAATGAATGCTTTGATCCCAAGAAAGATTTGGATGTCTCTCCTTCCTTGATGAAAGACAACCCTGGTCACCAAAGGCTACGAAGGCGGAGCAGTAGGTCTTCCACAAGCAGTGAACTCAGCACATCAATAAGTATTTGTAGCGATAGCATTAGCAGCCCAAAAAGTATTGATCATACAGATTCAGACTCCGAGAAACGAACAGAAGTGCAGAGGAAAGATCAAGACTCTCTTGAGCAGAATGTGTACGAGGAATCCCCGCCAAGGATACGGAAAGAGTCTAGCACATCACTTGCTTTGACCTTCACAAAAAATACAAAAAGGTACAGCACTGATAAGATACTACTCACTGAGCACAAGGATCGATTCACTACTTCAAAATGTTCAAGCATTATCTGTAAGACTGAAGAGACTGCATCGGAGCGTACAATGACTAAAAGTACTGTCAGCCTCGCAAGATTTAAAACCACCAGAGTGGAAATAGAGGAAAAAGGGGACCACTATGGCTTCGAGGCAGGAATTCTTGCAACAACAGAAGAGCCATTCAAAAAAGATTATGCAAAAAATATCACATCACCAAGAGGGTCCGGTATTACACTGAATCCAGTGGAAACCACAAACAATAGAGATTCTAACCATGTTTTTACACTCAAAAAAGATGCTGTTGCGTCAAAGGGTAAATCCCACAAGAGAACAAACAGTTCTGAATTTTCAGCACCCATTTTTGAGAAAGTCAGCAATAACAAAACATCAAGTGAAGAAGCCAACAGAAGCTCAAATTATCTCTTCTCTGATCCCCCACCTTTTTGCACTTCACTTGTGGACAAAGTCTGCTTATCACCTTCAAAAGTCCATGATGCTGCAGCACAAAAGGATGTGCAATGTCTCATTCCCTATCCTTCGGAACATGATCAAAGTCTTATAAAGTCACCCCTTTCTTTTGACACAACGTCAATGTTTGGCGACCTTTCTGTGGGAGGTTTTGAGAACAATCTTTATCCAGATATTCACCTTGCCAAAGAGAGCTTTAGTCCTCTGGAAACCACAACAGATAAGAAGGAACTTTTTGAGTCGTCATTCTCACCATTCTTAGAGCAGAGAGACTGGAATCTGATGGTTGATGTTAGTCCGGTGCTACCAGATGAGATTTCTCAGTACAAAGAGGACTCTGACTCAAATGAGAATAAGACCAATTTTAACCATGTCCCATTTGCTTTGTCAGAGAAATTAATCGACTACACTCCAAATCTCAACAACGTGTCAGTTGATGATCTGGAAATAAAAAGAATTGTTACAGAGCTTGAGAGTCAGCTGCAAACAGCCAAGCTCAGCAGCCCTCCACCATTAGACAGTGAGCTGCCAAAACAGCTTACCATGAGCAAATTCTCTCCACTGAGACTTGACCCTGAAAGTGAAGATGAGGACAGTAGCTTGCAGATAAACTGTTCCTCAGAGAACTTGGAAATTGCCAGACCAGTAGACTCACATTCAGCACTGTTCTCAGAACCTGACTTACCATGGTCTAGTCCACTCCCATTTGGACTGATGTGTGGACAGCAAGGTCTTCATACACCAACACATTCCTCTACCATCAACACACCAACTGATTCAGGACATGAACATTTGGATATAAAGTGCAGCATGGGGCTCACTGATTTGAACACAAACAGTTCACCTCTGCACCTAGAAGACAAAACAGAAAATAATGAGTGCTTGGACAAGTCAGAAGAGATGCTTGAACATGAAATTTACACAGAAAATCTAATGAAGAGCTTGGAAGTAATCTCAGATTCTTTGTCTTCAGGTTTTACATCACCTCAGTCATCTCCTAATCAAGAGTGTGTGGTTCCTGAGGAACATGAAAAACAAGACAATGAACACTTAGAACACATCGAGTCTGAACATGTGAAATTTAGAAACACAGAAACAGAGCTCACAAAGTTCCCAGTGGAGACTAACACATTTTCAGATAAACTAGAAGAGAAAACATGTGACATGTCAGAAAATGAAACAAAAGCCAGCCTAAATGAGAACAGTAATGAAACTCATAATAAAGAATTAATAGCTAATGAACAACAGCTTGCTGAGAGCTCCTTTAAGAGTCCACAAACTGCATGCTGTGTGAACTCAAATGATATTGACTTGGAGAACTCTTCAGTCTCTAGGTATGAACACAAGCATGAGTCTTCTGTCAGCCAAACTGAGGATACTGAGTGTGATACACAGTTTGATGTAAAAGACTCAATGTATACTATGCAAAGTCCAGACTTCTCCAAAATATCACACTTTTCAACATCCCCAGCCATACCAAAAGAAAAAAACACCCTGTTTATTGGAAAAACACAGAAATGTGATGGAGATTCAGCTCTAATTGCAAAACCAGAAATCATTTCTGAAGGCAACAGACTGGCATCTGACAAAACAGGTGGAACAACAGACTGTCAGTCTGATACAAACATCCAACCACCTCTTTCAAACATCAAGTCTCCTCTTTGTCAAGACAATTTGTCAACCCATTCACAATTAAATAATACACTAATACACACTAATACACATGCTTCTCCTAAACATCTTCCTGTAGTTCAAGGTGAACATGACTGTACAGACAGTGTGGAGAGAGCCATGCCTGATATGACATTTTCTGTGCAATCAAAATGTGAAGAGAAGCAACAAAAGAACGTTGAGCAAAGTCCTCAACTTTATACTGTGACTCAGGCACCACAGTTCTCTCACAACTCTATCCAAAGCCCTTGTGAACTGAGAGATAATGGTTCACTACCAGACACAGTTCCCTCTGCACTGAGCAAAAACAGACAAGTTCTGGAAGACAAAAACTCAGATCACATACATATTGGCAGGTCAGTAGATATTTCTGATTCAGCAACACCAGAATTAGATAATTCATTTGTTCCCCACCAAGATTTAGTAAAAATCACAGAGAGTAATATTTCTAGCTCTGGAACACTGCTGGCTGTGGAGGACAGCATCTCAAATCAAACTTTTGGTGAGACTTCTCAGCATTCTGGGACATTGGATGGAGCTCAGGATACAGGTGCACTATATGATTCGAAACTCAGCCCCCTGAATTACAGTGAAACATGCTTCAATGACTACAACTTCACCTCTAAATGTTTTAACAAAGTAAATGATCAATCTGATGTAAAATCAAACTCCACAGACAATTACATTCTCAATGCCTGTGCTTTCTCTCTTGATAAACCATTGTCATCCAGCCTACCGTATAATGCAAATGAACCAGAGCCAAATATCCAGGGCCACGTGACTGGACTTGATATACCTGAAAACTCTATAAATGACAACATCCAAAATGACATTAAATTCTCAGCTTCTTGCAGTAATTACATTGAGGATGTCATTACAATTGACTCTGAACAAGTCTCAAAACTTAACCAGAGTGACATTAATGGTAGTCATGTTCCACATGAAACTGTTGATTACATGGATCAGCAACTCACACTTCTGAAGAAAGTAGATTCTGAGAAGATGGACAATCAGATGATCACCAGTGAGCAAGATGCAATGCAGAGTTCCACCATGTTAGAAGTTAAGGAGACATCTAAACATCTGATACCTTGTGAAAAAGCAGTATCCATGAGTCTTGCATGCACATCTTTCCAAAATGAAGGACAGAGTTTAATGTCAAGCGAAACAAAATCCTCATCTAAAAAGAGTGGTACACAGAATGCAATTCAAGGAAAATTTCAGTGTGAAATATGTGCGATGTTCTTTCGTACACAACCTGGACTTAAAAGACATAAAGCCATGAAGCATGTGGTAAAGACTGAAGGGATTTCACCCACTGAAAATGTAAATATGAGTAGTCAAGTGTTCATGCCCATTTATAATATGACACACCCAACAGAAAAAGCACTGAAAGAGAGCATGGATGTTATGGGTCCATCAGTTCTTTCACATTCAAACAGAAGTGAAATCTCAGATGGACAAGGACAGCAAGCAGATGCACATTTGATCTTTAAAGGGATTGCAAGTGATTCTGATATGTCAAAAATCCCAGAAACTTGTGATACTGATCAGAAAACTCTTGTTAATGAAAAATCAAATAACAGTATTAACACTATGAACATCAGCAGTGAAATATTTGCTCCAGAACTGGTAAAGCAAGACACTATTTCAGATGAAATACTCAGTACTCTTAAAACAGATATTTTGCAGTCTCTCTCTCCAGATTCCCCCTCAATGGTGCAACAAAACTCTCCTAAGTCACCTGAAAAACACATCCCAAGTAGCAGTCGCAGCTATCATGAAGTCAATGTGAGAGAGGAACAGAAGAGCATGGTAACTATCAGCACTGAAGAGCAAAAGGAAGAAATAACTTCCACAGATCCTTCCATTTTGCATAAGAGAAGTGATACATATGACATTGATGATGTTGTAAAGTATTGTGATATTAACCCAAAATATGTTCAGACAGAAGACATCCACTATCCACTTGGGGATTCGACTGTGGATATCAAGCGTGAGAACACCTGTTCTCCCACAGAAGACAGTCACATGCTTACTGGTACTTTAGGAATAGGACCTGATCTCAAGGCTTTCTTTGATGATGAAAGTACTTTTTCTGAGTTATTCCCAAGAAATGATGACCGGAAAAGAAAGAAATGTGCAAGGGTCTATGGTAAAAGCAACAAAAAGCAAAAACAACTGTCCTGTTTAGTTTTAGAGTATCCTCCCACTGGTGCCTTTATTGATAAGTATGAGAAGTCTAAAGAAAACCAGTTGGGACACATGTTCACCAATGGCACAAATGACCCTTGTGAATACGAAACCATATCAATCGACAATGATAAAATGCATGTGACGACTCCCACAAGCTTAGTCAAGAGTTCTATAGAGAACCCTTGTCATTCAAAAGATGACCTAATGGATCACCAATCTGGTTATGAGGAAAGTGTAGAAACTGGCATTAAAGAATTCTTATGTGAGAATGAAGGAACAATTAGACAATCTTTAGAGCACCAGGATGATTCACATGATTGCACTGTGCCAGAAAACATAGTGTCATCAGTTCCTGAGGAAGATTATAAACCAGAGGTTCCTGCTACAGCTTGCCCTCTCCGACTGGTCTGTGTTCAAGAAAATGCCTCTTGTTCACCAAGCACTGAGATGCCTTTGGTTGCGACCATTGCAGGCGCAGAACTGAAAGACCCTGTAAGACCTTGCAAAAAGCCTAGGGAGCGGAAGTGTAGGAAACGAATAGAACCTGGACTCAAACCAAAGGATAAGCAGTACAAATGCAAGGTGTGTTTCACATGGTTTCTCACCTTAGGTGAGCTCGACTTCCATAAGCTTTCTCACAATCCATCACCTCCCCCAACTTGCTATATGTGTGTCCAGCGCAAGTTTAGCTCCCGGGAACAGCTTAGGGACCATCTCAGGGAGAAACACGCCAAAAACAAAGCAGGTGTTTGGACTTGTGGCATGTGTTTGAAAGAAATTTCAGATGTCTGGATGTACAATGAACACTTGCGTGAGCATGCCACACAGTTTGCACGAAGAGGGCAGTCTCAGAGTTCCCTCTTAGACATGCCTGGGTGTTTCATGCAGGAAAATGCTGTGAAGAACTTCATATCTTCAATAATGCAGCATCGACCCAGCAGACCTGTAAGAGACTATGTTAAACCATCATCTAAGGAAGAGAGAAGAACATCTTTTGATGTTAATGGACAAGAGCCAAAGGTTCCAGAGGAGTTTGATTCCACAAGCCCGAAGACTAAAACAAGTATTGGGGGAGGAAGTAAACATTGCGCACTTGAGGTTCTACCTAAAGCAGAGACTTCTTCCAAAAATGTTGACATGCATCCGAACTGCAAAGACCCTTCAAGGGACTGTCACCACTGTGGCAAGCAGTTTCCAAAGCCTTTCAAGCTCCAGCGTCATTTAGTGGTCCACAGCTTGCAAAAGATTTTCCTTTGTCACAAATGTCCAGTGTCCTACCAAGAGGCAAAGGAGTTTAAAGACCACCTTAAAAATGAACACGAGGAGACAGATGAGCCAGACTCAAAGCACACCACACTATATACTTGTGAACTCTGTGCTGATGTCATGCATGTAATAAAGAAGTCCTTTATCTGCAGTACCTGCAATTACACATTTTCAAAAAAGGAACAGTTTGATCGTCACATGGAGAAACACCTTGTTGGAGGGAACAAGATCTTCAAGTTCAGGGGAGTCGTGAGACCTTGCAAGCCTTTTAATTCAAAAGATGAAAAATCTGACACACCACCAAGCAAGAAAAGGAAAGCAACTGAGAGCAGCTTAGACATCACAGCGTCACACATGCAAGGCATCAAATCAGTGTTGCCCATCATAGATGACACTGTACAGAACAGTACTGAGGAACATTCTACAGAAACAAACAATACCAGTGTGAAAATTGAAGATCAAGCTGAGGACTTCCCTGAAGTTGCCAGGGATATTATCGAGTTTACAGTGCAAACAGATTCTGTGGAACAGAGTCTTCCATCAACAGAGCTGAAGGAAGAAAATGAAAGCTCTTCTCCATCTTATGGAATCCAGGCAGATGAGCTCCTGGAAGTCACTGACAAGGGAGCTCTGACAGAGATTTGTGAAGTTAAAATAGAAGATGACTGTTGCACAATTCCAACAACATTGTTAGTTTCTGAGATTGACATTTCAAGCATTACGAAACATAACGAAGACAGGGTGGAGACAAACCCTTCAGTAAGCCTTGAAAATGCAAGTGAACAAGAGGAAATAAGGTACTCAAGTCAATGCACCATTCAATTGTGCGGTCAAACAGACATAAGTTTACCAAAACAAGGCATGCAAGGAATGCAAGGGCTCTCATCTTGCAATGACTCTGAACTCTCATCTGTGAAGCAGTCTTCAAACGAGACAAACTATTTGAAGCAGGATCAAACAACTGAGGCTTTATTCTCCATCAAGAGAAATGAGAATAAACAAGATGTTCACACTCATAACAGTGAACAGCTGACTACTGCTCTGGCTAAGCACGTAACTATGGTCACATCTGAGGAAACTATAAAACAAAGTCTTGAAAATAACCTAAGGTGTCTTAGTACCACTGATTCAGCACGTCACACCAACAGCTCTAATACGTGTGAAGACAAGGACCCAACCAAGCAACAGAAGAGGAAGAAAGATCTTAAGACACCTCACAGCTCTCAGAGAACACAATCGCCAACTGCAAGGGAAAATTTGGGGATTGACCCAAGGGCCAAAAAGAAGTTCAGAACCAGCAGGTGTGAAAATATTGATGGACCAAGAAAAAACGAACTTCCCAATGACTATCCAGTGCTTATATCCGTAAAGGATGACGCAGTCAGTAACAAAATAATCTCCAAGCATAAAATAGGGTCGTCTAATCTGGGCCTTCACCTAAAGAAAGGTTCTGTAGATAGTTTCTCACCAAAAAAGGTTGAGATTGTACGTCACTTCACCGGAGATTGCAAAGGGAAAAAGAGCATTCCTAGGGGACCTATCCATTCCCCTTCTTCCAGGATCTCCACACTGAACAATTCATTTAACAAACCACGGTCCAAACCAGGGGTCAGATCTATAGAGACTCACTCATACCGTACTGCAGAGTCACAAAACAACCTCCTCAGCCAGCTGTTTGGCCAAAGACTAACTAGCTTTAAAATTCCTTTAAGAAAGGACACTTCTGAATCAATTAAGGATTAAATGAATGCTATTAACGAGGAGGTAATTAAGTGATCCACTAGGCATGTGATTAAGGCAGTTTATTCATGAGACTAGGATTGTATGGCCCTCCTCTGTGAAATCATTTAACTCCTTGTTTAGTCACTTTATTGCATTCCTCTTGTAAATGTGTATTTACATATATGTGAAGACCAACAACAAAATGTATGAATATAGGATGAATATGTTGGTTACAAATTTATTTTCTCTATTTTATAGTGGAGCATTATCTCTAAGAGACTGTATTTCATCAACAACAAAGAAAGGTTTTTGGAAAAGAATTTACTTGAAAATGAACTGAGAATATTTGTTTTCCAAATAATGCATGACACTTTAACATTACATGTTCTTAGATGTTTTCCTAGCAACAGGACCAAAAGACATCCTAAGTCTGGATCATGTCAATGTCCTTTATTTTATATGCTTCAGAGAATTACTCCTTCATACTCTTGTACTTTACTGTATTGCGAAAACACTCATTAGTATTAGCTTTTGTATCATCACTAATTGGTGCTATGTTATTTTATAATTATTATTATTATTATTTGTGTAATGTGAACACAATGTCTTATTACTGAAGGGAACATGTAGCAATTACACTCATCAAATCATTGCTGGTACTCAGTTTTAGAGGAAATTACACAAAAATACTGTGTAAGATCAATCAAAAAGAAAGGGTTCATTTGTGTCCTAATTTGTTCAGAGGAGGGCAAGGGAAAAGCCTTTTCCAAAACTGTATTTAGTTTGATTTCATCTATAATATGAACTCAGGTGCTATTATTGCGCATGAAACCCTTAAGAATTCTTCCCATGCACTGATGTTACCATACACAAACCCCACACATGATCACCTATATGTCCCCCAGTTCTTTAATTATTACTATTTACTAGAACAAAAGGTGCTTTGTCATGTTTATATGTATCTTATATTGTATAATATTGTAGGTTGATTATTTCCAGTGCAATGCATAAATGTCAAAGTTCTATTTTAATAATGTGCAAAAGATGAAGAGAAAAGAAAGCAAAATACAAAGCCTACTGAAGGCTTATGAGTGGATCACAAAGTGCATCATATAAACTTGGTAATTAAATTTTTTTTTTTTGCATCAAGTCTTTTGTTTCTTTGTCATTCTGATGGGTTCCTTATTTCATGCTGTGGATCTGTCAAAAATGAAACAATGTGCTTATGATTACTTACAATGTAGAAACTTCTCACAGTACAATGTGAAAAAGTGAAATGTGCAATAAGAAATGGAGAGTTTAGGTTTGTTTTAATCAGTCAAGAACTGCACTGTATCCTTTGAATTCACATTTAATGATCACTTTAAAATGACAGTCACAATGAAAAGTTGAAGATCATGGAGACATCAAGGGTTGACAACCTGTTTTTCGTAGGGATAAGACAGCTTTGATCCAGAAACAGACATAACGTCTTCAAAAGCAATTGTGTAACAAATGTAAACATATATTGGGGTCCAAAATGCAGACCACTAGTAAAAATGCTTCTATAAGTTTTAAATGATACCACAAGCATAACCAATTAGAGTGAAAAGTTTAATTGAAAGTTAACATGTATTTCTAAGTATTTGGTTTGACCCCCCTTTGCTTTAATGACAGAAAAACAAGCTTATATGAACTGCATAAGTTGCGTAAAACCTGATGATCATGTTATCTAGCATGATTTGAGATGGTTCTAAGTAGTATCTTGTACTTCAGTGGAAGTGCTCAAATGTCACAACTTCACTTAGGCCTATTTTTTGTAAAGTATCTCAAAATCCTAAACCTTGATTATTTTCAAGTTTAAATTACATTTTGAATCCCAGTTTTTCAAGTATGGTCTCTGGACTGGATCCCCACTGTGTTTATACAAATTTCAATTCCTAAAGCTATTAATTCGCTTTGATTAGTTTTCCCTCCAGTAACTCCGCACTATGATCTAATGACAATAACTTTTTCTGAATAACTTTTTTCTGTCTAGAGTAAACAGTAATGACTTTGCTCAAAAAACAATGCCACAATCATTCATACACAATGGCACAATAATTACCCAAATAAGAGCTTCTACTGTTTATGCAAATGAAAATCACAAACAGAACAGAAAATAAAGTTTGGCTGTTTGATTAACTTTACTTAATTGTTGTTCAGAAAAGGACTAACAGACAAGTCATTTCAAGCCGATTTATTACTGTGTGTTTAGTGGCTTGTATCCCTACATGAGCCTTATTCACCTTCACATAGGAATAAAAAGCCATAAGACACAACAGCTGTAATGGGAGCACCGCAGTGAGGGAACTCCCTGGCTTTCAACAAAGACGTAGGGGCCCATATTGGAGGCACCTGGTAGAAAAAAGAAAGAGGGAAGAAAAGGATTGATAACTTTGAAAAGGAGATGACAAAGCTAAGCAGGCAGAAAGATAGATATTATAGTGTGAAATTGATATTATGATCTCAGCTATCATAGAGGCGTTCATAATGTGTCACAGTAGGCGTCAAGAGCGAGGCATTTCCAAGACAGCTACATTTCTGTGAGGTCCTAATGCATTAATCAATCATACCATGCGATGATGCACAAAAAAGCTTCTGTAGCAGTGAATCTTGTAATTGCCACCGATTACTCTTTTGGTTTTAAGCAAATATGCTGCGAAACTCATGATTAAATGTTAATTTAATTATGCAAACAGTGATTAGTTCAATTATTCTGAGCAAATTTTACCACAATGCAAGGTTCTCATTAAACTACAGTAACTGATTACTAATGGGTGAATTTATATGTAGAAAAAATTGTCACAAATGGTCAGGGTGGCTGATTTGCATTATTGACAATCACTCAAGAAAAAAAAATGTCATTGCATTCTCTCAGTGGTGTTTGTTGGTGCCAAGCAATAATTGTTCATCTCCTTGTCAGCGCTGTTCTGATCATTTCATCTTTGAGCAAAATCTCCTGGGAGACAGGACAGCTTTGCTCTTTGAAGTGGAGTGACATTATCACTAGCTGGCGCTGAAAATAGCATCAGTTTTTGCCATACTGCCACTCACAGAGGGCTGAAGATCAGGGCCAGATAGAAATGGGCAACTGGTCAGCGGTAATGACATGGAGTCTAAAGGGAACAGAGGCCATCTTCAATCTCACCTTTCAATCCCAGCAACCCCCTGTCCCTATTCAGCAGCGTATAGTGCCACTCACAGCTTTTGTCACTAATGGAAAATTACTGGGAATTCCATCACATTGCCTCGATGTCAGAGATGGAGAGTGACAGCGGGAGAAAAGGTGATAAATGTGACTATTTGGTTCAGGGAGAGCTTTCGGCTCCCTGTGCCACAACACAATATTTAATCGAAAAAAAAGAAGAAGAAAAAACGTAATTTTGCTGCTAATTTATGGCTCATTTGGGGGATAATACCAGGCTGGTATCCATTTACAAGAGTAACGGGTAAAGATGATTTGATGAGAAGGGTCCCCAGTGCTGGAAAACAGGAAATGCAACACAGGTAATGCCTTCAATGGAGGATGCCCATGTGTAAACCAGCAGTTTATGATTAGGTTTTGTCAGTATCAAGGCATGAATGAAAAGCCATCACTGCAAGCTTCCAGCACTTCATCATAATACCAAACAAAGGGCAGCCTTAAAAACCTAAATCAGTCCCACTTCAGCATTTAAGTGGGTTTTTATTTCCAACCCATTACTGTTTTATGAATATGAAACAAAAAGGAATTGGATAACACTTTTTATGATGGCTGTATATATTTATATAACAGTGCACTAGAAAAGTATTCTTAATGCTTTACAATAATGTCTAATAACTGGGTTAATTTACCAGAACATGCAACTGATTAAATACATTATATTCCATTATAATACATATAACCCAGTTTTTACCCAATGAATAATGCTATAATATAAATATTTATATCTAATAATTTAATGATGGCAAGTGAAACTAAATTCCTAAAATTAATATAACATTTTAATGCAAGGCTCACTTCAAAATTCAAAACAGACCATTATAATTAGTGCATAAGTAGTGCATAATTAATAGTAAGTAGTGCATTTTATATTATACAACTGTCAGTATCATTAAAAAGTCTTCATAATGTGTCAATTCAATATAACATTTTAAAGTTTGTAATTAAAACTTTTAAACATCACATTATATGTATTTTACTGTCAAATACTGTCAAATTTATGGATTTTTCAAATACAATTTACAATAATAATAAAAATAAAAAAAACAGTCCCTGTTTTACATCACATAAAATTAGGCCTTTATATATTTTTAAGTAGTTTTATTTTATATTATATTTGTTATTGGTAACGTACAGGGTGTTGTGTGTTAAAAAAAAATTTTTGTGTTGTGTTAGCCTGATTGTGTGTTTGAACATGTGCACTATCTATAATTGGTGTTCATACGTATTGGCCATGTTTTATTGACAGGCCACTTAAGATGAATTGTTTTACCACCTGTATTATTATGGTGGTTATGGTGGTTTACCTTATATTTTAAGTGTCCATAAATAAAATTATAGTTATACCTTAAAACAGTATAATGCTTCAAAACACAATTTTTAAAGTTTTTAAAGCACTTTACATTTCTGAGTGCTTTTAAAGTATATGTGCTATGAAAATCATTTTTTGTGGTGTTCTAATGCTGCGTTTTGAGCATACTTCTTCAGCATTTGCTTTTTGACCATTATGCCTTTAAAATCTGGATCATTTAACATTGAATAAGCTTCTTTTTTTTTTAAAAAAAACACCTGTAGCACCAATATTAATTCTTTATAGTCATTGTATTTAATTATTTCCTCTTATTTCTTCTTTTTTAAATACATTTATGCTTTTATTGCAATTTTAATTTGCAATTTTATTGTGATACAAATACAATTAAAATTATCCTAACTAGGCCTACAATTATTTAGAGAACATATACTTTTAAAATGTATACAGTCTTCATAGAAAGTGTGATCAAAGATTGTTTGCAAAGCTCCATGTCACATTCCTACCTATCTGATCCGCCGTGCTTTATGAGTTTTAGATTCGGCTGTCAGCATGAGGAAAACACTTTAAAGACACGAAACGTATGTGCGGTAAAGACAACAAAAGTGATGGTCCCTCAACAGCCTGCGCAGTCAAACTATTCCTCAGTGATTCCTTAAAACTTTGAGAAGCTGTGTACACATCACAGGGCTTTGAAAGGCACGTCTGAACTACAATGATGTTCTTTTGAAATCTCGAGTAGTCTCACAGGTCGCATTAGATGCCACCTGCTGTCAGCAACAAACCAAAACAAACGGAGTCCTTGATCTTCTTGAAACAGAGCAAGAGAACAAGTGCATGTCATTCATTTTAAAACATGCAGTTGAAGAGACCATGTAGTGGCACACAGTTCACTCAAGGTCTTGGTTTAATGTTCTACATAGATTTTGAAATGATTGCGGCTGCCCCCTAAACAAACCAGGTGGATATCAGGCCATGTGACCTCTGAGATTGGGGTGACTGCAAAGTAGACAGCGAGCACAGTCTCTGTAATGAGCTGCCGCCCCTGACACCATCATCTAGCATCGGTTGCGCATTTAGATTGGCCAAGGTACGAGTTGATGAGCTCTCAAATTGTTCTCGTGAAAAGTTCAGTGGAAAACAAGTCTTAAGCCTGAGGGTAAAACTCAATTAATTATTAATGCGGTGTGTCATAAAGAACAGGATAAGACTCGAAGGGAAATGCTAAACACCTCAAAGCTAAAATAATACCTCCGCTTGGGTTCTCGTGATTTGGGATACAATTAAAAACTCAATTTGAAAGGTTTGTGAGAGTTATAGCGGCACAAGATTAATTCGCAATTGGAGAAATGGCCGTTTAGAGCCATCATACATTTTTGGCTTGTTAGCAGTGCGGTTTATTCTCTTCCCAGAGGTAATATGTCATACTTCATTAATTCTTAATAGACATAGCCTGAAACAGTGCAACTATTCGTGTTTCACCACTGCTACATCCTCTCCTTAACTGTCATTCCCCTAAGGCGTTTTTCCCCCAGTGTGAATAGCTGTAGAGTGGTTTGCACTAGCATTGCATGTGTCTAAGTGTGAAAGTGTGTGTGTGCATGTGTGAGAGATCGCAACTGACAAGGGTACAGCCCGCTAACAGACAACTTAAAATGTCAGGGAATCCAACTGTCAGGCAGCTCAGAAGTGACACGGGCCGTGGCAGTGGCATATTTGATGGTAAATCCCAGTGCTGGTTGTGACTCACCAGATTAGCGATGTGATTCAGAGTACACGTCAAAATACAGGCTGACTTTTAATTACATCAATTACAAAATTGAGAGTGTTAGATTGAATGAGCAGCTATTGATGAACAAACAACACCGGCTCAGATTAGCAACGAATTCAACATGCTAGATAAACAGTCCATAACTGGGGGGGGGGAAACATCTGTTTGTGATAACATCTGTTTGTGTTTGTCATCTGTCTGTTTGGGGTATACATATATATATATAAGTATATAATTTTAATTACACATAGCCATATACCATAGCATAACCCGTAGCTATATTAGTTTTAACTGTATTTTATGTATTAAAAATAATATACATAAACAATTAAAATGTATGAAAAGCTCTAAATATTTTAATGTATATAATTTTAATTGAATATGTTTATTATAAATCTTAAAAATAGATAAATACATAAAATATATGACATATATTTATTTCAAATGTATGTATTTTATATATATTAAACATTAAAAAAATTAAAATATACATATATTTAAAATGTATTAATTATATAATTATTATATTATCAATATAACATGTATGTGTTATATATAGCAATATTAATTTTTTTTTTTTTTTTTTTTAAGATTTTACTGCTCAATCCTGTTAGCATGCTGGGGGCTAGTCACTGTCTGACTACAGGCTGTATATAAAATATTGAAATGTGACACCCAGCTCAGTCGCAAATAAATTACATTCATTGTTTGCATGTTGATCTTGTCTCTATGAGATAACTGGAGTGCACATTTCTCTAAGACATTGCTAGACATCCCTTTACAATACATATATATTCTAATATAAAAGCTCTTGCCTATTAAAACATGGCCTTTCTGTTTAACCAGTAGTATCAGATGTAGGGTCACTATATTACCATTAAATATACCAAAAACAGCAACAGCAACTTACCAAAACCATATCACATCACTAATACTTTCACACATACACAAATACAGTACTCACTCAACAGGACAACACTGAAACTACAGACATTTAGAGTATATTTAGCAATATTTGTGATACCTGATTAAATAAATAGCATGATTATGTTTGGAAATAAATATTAAGGACCTCAACCACCTGCTGACATAAAAGATTCAGAATAGACAACACTAAAAAAAAAAAACATGAATTACATCTAGTCACTGACTTACATTACAGCATCAACTCATTGAGAAGTAAAAAAGGGACCTTTGATACACACCTGTGCCATCCACCATCACCACTCGCCTTCCATCTGTGTCTTTCCTCTGTCTTTCATCCCCCCTCTCTCTCTCTTCCTCACTCTCTCTCTCTCTCCATCTGAGACGAGGAATGAGTTGGTGAGTCTTCGGCTCAGTGAGGTACAGATTGGGGCTCAGCTGCAGAAACTGACATCATCCTTACAAGAGCGCAGGTTTACCCCTCCCGTAGCCTCTCTCTCTCCCTCTCCCTCTCTCTCTCCCCCTCTCTTACTCTCCATCCCCCCCACTCCCCACTCCCCCACTCCCCCACTTGTGTCATCACCGAGCCCTTCCTCATAAACGAAATACATTGGTTACAGAAAATAAGGAGCGAATTCGCCTCAGCTGTATGCATCGCAAATCTGCTTTATATTCAAAGTCGTGTGCTGTGGGATCAAGTGGCATTAGCATGTTCCCTGCAGCCACAGGTTTGAGAACTCAAAGTGTGAGGTGGTTACATGCACCGGGGAGCGTGCCGTCCACGCTTCAGCCAGAGGTTATTAGAGACCAGCGACCGGGAGGCACTCTTTCAGAAAGGATCTCGCCACGTTTGCAAATGCGCAAGCACACGCGAACACGCACTTATCTCTATCACCTCTCCCTCCCGCTGGAATTTTCCTGTCCCAAGTCATTTAGATTTTCATTTATCATTGTAAGGTAAGACTGTGGCAGCTGTTATTAAAATAGATTGCCTCTGCTAAAACGCCGTAATGCGGGTTGCGTTGAGAGCCGCATATACGGCTGCCTGAATTTTGTATACTGTAAATATAGACACATGTGCTATAAACATATGGATGCATCAGTATTCCCAGAAAGGAATTAAATGGAGAAAAATATGACAGCCGGCTAGGTGTGTTTTCTCCAGTTGTTTATGTCACAGGCAGAGCCAGAAATGAAGATGACATTGTAAATTACCCTGCCAGTGTGGCAGACACAACTAAGCTTGGCCTGTTTTTTTGTTTTGTTTTTTTTTTTGGTTGTGTTTTTATCTCCACTTCAGTTTCTCAGGAGACTTGCATTCAGAATTCCCTCTCTTGTTTCCATAGTGACACTTTTTCCTCCTTTGTATAAGCATGTGCACTGTGCGTTGCTGTGGATAGACGTTTTGCAGCGACGAGCGTTCGCTGGTGTTAATTACAGTGTGTACAATTAAACGCTGTTCATTAACAGGCTGTTACTATTATTTTCCATCTTAGGGCATAATTAAATCACCCCATAAAATCTGCATAATTACGACCTGACTGATAAAAGCCACATAAAAAAAAACCCCAAAAAAACAACAACAACAAAAAAAACGGAAATGCACACTTTTTAATGCCATCCACCAAACAATTTAAATTGGATTTGTAGAGCATTACGGCATGAAATACTGTAGTATAAAGAAACACGCACAGCGTCGCTTCAACTTCCTCTCTCAGTGGAAACTGCAAACCTATTATCTGCTACCCAGACCAGTGGGTGGTAGATGGAAGTGCTCGATCACCTCAGTCAAACAAGAAGGTCTAATGATGAGCTCTTAAATTGCTCACACAAAAAGATCAGCTGAAAAGTGTAAAGCCTAGGGGTAAAATTCAATTCATTATTAATGTGCTGTGCATAAAGATCTGAGGGGGGAAATGCTAAACAACTTAAAAGTGGTAGTCTTTGTTTGCTGTTAATATTTTTCACCTTAAAGGAGGGGTCTAATGTTATTTCATGCATTCTGACTTATTTACACTGTTAAAGAGTTGGATTCTCATGCTAAACATGGCCAAAGTTTCAAAACATGAATTTGTACGTATTTTTTTTTTTTTTTTTTTCCATTATTTATATAGCGCTTTTTACAATGTAGATTGTGTCAAAGCAGCTTTACAGTGATAACTGGTACATTATTTTGGCTGCACAGCAGCTCTTAAGGAATAGTGTCAATGCAGGTAGATCAAAGCACTGTTGAATATCAAATGTCAATTGTCAAGTGTCCCCAACTAAGCAAGCCAAAGGCGACAGCGGCAAGGAACCCAAACTCCAACAGGTGACCTCAGGTGGCAAACAGGTGTTAAAATGGAGAAAAAACCTTGGGAGAAACCAGGCTTAGTCGGGGGGCCAGTTCTCCTCTGGCGAACAGTGCTTTGTTACGACTCAGGTTGCTATCATAAGTCAGATGGGATCGCAACATTCAAAGTATTTAATTCAGTTCCATCCAGTTGAGGATCGTATTCATCACACCGGTATGGACGGTTGTTGAGGAACTGCGCCACTGGTTGTCATGTTGATGAGGCCTTCATAGTGGATGATCTAGTTGACTCAATCTCTGCTGATACTTCAGGGCTGCGTTGTGGTCGTGTCAAGGCGCAGGTCCTCGATCTCACCTGGATACGGCCCGGATCCGGCTGACTACGGTAAACCTCGGGATAAACAGAAAGACTAATATTAGCGTAGATGCCATTCTTCTTCTGATGTAACGAGTACATCTGGTGTTATTGGAAGTGTTCCCGGTTCCGGCTGACCTAATTTATGCAGCCTAATAATCCTTTAACGGATTTGAAAAAATAAATTGATAATGTGTTATGTGTATGCCAGGTTAAAGAGATTTTAGTGTTTTTAGTTTAGATTTAAACTGACAGAGTGTGTCTGCTTCCCGAACAATGCTAGGAAGATTGTTCCAGAGTTTAGGTGCCAAATAGGAGAAGGATCTACCACCTGCAGTTGATTTTGATATTCTAGGTATTATTAGCTGGCCTGAATTCTGAGATCGTAATAGACGCGAAGGACTATAATGCATTAAGAGCTCGCTCAGGTACTGGGGAGCTAAACCATTTAGTGCTTTGTAGGTAATTAGCAAGATTTTAAAATCTATGCGATGTTTAACAGGAAGCCAATGCAGTGTTGACAGAACCGGGCTAATATGGTCATACTTCCTAGTTCTAGTAAGAACTCTAGCTGCTGCATTTTGTACGAGCTGTAGTTTATTTATCAGGCGAGCAGAACAACCACCTAGTAGAGCGTTACAGTAATCTAGCCTTGAGGTCATGAACGCATGAACTAACTGTTCCGCATTTGTCAATGATGGAGTATTTGTATTTGACTGTGGCTTTGTTGGCAGTCGGCATGAAAGTGCATATAATGTAAACAACACGAACGTTTCTGTTCCCTTTTTTAGAACAGAATGATGATGCAGCTTGCAGACGATTGCTATGCAAAAGCTGCACGTGCTCATGACTTCTAGCTCTGCCCACGGCACGTCTGCAGGAGCTTGGCTTTTTTCGGAAAGAGTTGGTACAGCGTTTCTATCATTTTATAAATATGATAAAACTAAAGACTTTTCGGAGATATGAAGGATACAGTACTACTCTATAGGTACTCAAGATTAACATGAGATTAGCGGAAACGTTGTGTTATGTACCGTTTAAAGGGTAGGGTTGGGTACTGAACTCTGTACTTTTAAGGGCATCAACCGAATTACGTCGGTACTACAGAGTACCGATTTACATTAAATCAATTGGTGCCAAATTTCGGTACCTGAGAACGCATCTGGGCACGTGAGTAACGTTAGAGAAAGAGAGAGAGAGACCATGCAATGTCACCCCTGCAACTTGTTCAATCACAACACACAGGGCAATGGCTAAAGTTCTGAAGTGTGGTTACATTTCACAAAATTAGATGCAGACTGAGACAACACTATATGCAATGTCCATAAAAACGCTTACTCCAGTCTGTATATGATTTATGATCCCCGTTGTTAATCTCATCGCGGCGTTCCGCTCTCATGCATGCTCCGCATGTTGTTACATACTAAATATTGTCAGTCATATTTTCCATGTGTTGTTAGTTAAACTCCAGCTCTGACAGCATCGTGGGGAAAATGAAACAACACTTTTTGTGTTATTTTGCTGTGGAAACATACACTCAAGGCACGTGTCCGAACTCAACGCTGAACAGCAGAGGTGAAGAACAGCGTGAGAAACTTTCATGTCTTTCATGACATTTGAATTCTCCGCTGTAATGCGATCTCACGCATATTACAGCGCACAAACAGTTTATTTTGCCTAGTGTGTAAAATTTCTAAATAATTTTTTTTTTTAAATTTAATTTGGACTTTAGATTTTTTTTTTTTTTTTTTTTTTTTTTTCACTGAAATAAATGCTTCTGTTATTATACAGAGAGTAAAGTACCGAAAAAAGGTACCGTTGGGTAGGGCTGGGCGATACAGCTAAAAAAATTATCACGATATAATGTTTCATATTGATCGGTATCGATAATTATTTAAAACATTTTAGTAGAATTTTTTTATTTTTTTATTTAACCTATGCATTTTTAATTTAGGCAAACAACAAATATTTTTTAAAACAAAGCATAAAATATAAACAAATCTTTCTTATATTTTATATGAAGATTAAATAAATAAGTGTTAAAGAAACTTAGAGCTGCACAATTCTGGATAAATTGAGAATGTCTGAATGTCAACTAAACTAAATAACATGTAATTTACTAGAGGTTCTGACAAAATATTAATTGCTGCAATCTATTTTAAAATTTTAAATATATTTGAATTAATTATTTTTAAAAAATCTGTTTGGATGTATGATTCAATGACACGGCCATAAATACTCTTATTTCGTAACTGGATGAATAAGTGAATTTGAAAGAATCTGTTGAATGAAGATTCAATGTCAAATACATTTTTTAAGACTCACTTGTTGCCACCTGGTGGTAAAACAATGTAATCGATAAATGCGTCATTTTTATAAACTTTTATCTCAGTACTTCTGTGATAATTTGAATATAGCACAGAAATAAAGATACTGTGCAATTGAAAACACTGTTTGTGCAGCTGTTAATACCGACATGACAACTGCTCTCTCAAGACGAACTTTGAAGTAGATCAACTGTAAGACGTAAGGAAACCATGAAACTGCCACACTGACGAGCTGAGATGTCCTTTTTTATTCACAATCTCTGCCAATCATCACCGGCAGGTACAGCACTCATTTTCAAGTGTTTGTGTGTTCTGATTTCATGTGGCGATTGCTACTGAACTCCACAGCAGAGCTTGTTTGAGTGTCATGTGTAGCGCGTCTGTTTGTGATCCAGGGACAGAGCGAGTTGTTCATGCAACTGAACTTCATGTCTGTTTACATTTTAATGCATTTAAGTGAAACTGTATCGAGAGTTGTATTGAAAAAATGTTCTATCGTTATCGATTAAGACGTACCGTCGATAAATAATTACCGTTTTATCGCCCAGGCCTACCGTTGGGTACCGGCACTAAATTGCAGGTACTGATACTGGTACCGGTTAAAATGTGATTACCTATTAAAGGGTTAGTACAGTAGAAAATTCTGTCATTAATTACTCACCCTCATGTCGTCCCAAACCCGTAAGACATTTTCGGAACACAAATTAAGATATTTTTGATGAAATCCGCAAGAGAGAGCAATGCAATTACCACTGTCAAGGCCCAGAAAGATAGTAAAGACATTGTTAAAGTAGTCCGTGTAACTACAGTGGTTAAACCTTAATGTTATGAAGCGACGAGAATACTTTTTGTGTATTGACAGTGATAATTAAATTGATGTCTATGGAGGGTCAGAAACCTCTCGGATTTCATCAAAAATATCTTAATTTGTGTTTCGAAGATGATCGAAGGCCTTACGGGTGTGGAACGACATGAGGGTGAATAAATAATGACAATTTTCATTTTTGGGTGAACTAACCCTTTGAACACCAACAATGACTATATCTAGAAAGCAGAATGGCTGATGGCTAATGTAATGCCAACATACTGTATATAATTCAATGATGGCAAAGGAGATGTCCACAAAATTGCTGAACATATAAAACAGGGTTGCTGCATATTTTTTAGAGTCAATTTTAAGGCTTTTTAAGATCTGAAGAAATAAAAATTAATACTATGCATTAGAGGTATGCAATATTGTCAAAGAAAATTATCTCGATATTTTTGAAGTTGTTTCAAAAGTTTCAAAGTTTGTTAATAATAATTAGATGATATTTTGCTGAGTGTGTTTTTGTGCTGGTACCATGGCTGATTTAGGTCTATTGTGGACAACTGAATCACGAAGACAATTATATTATTCATATTCTATGTGGTGGTTAGTTCATAGCAGTAACAGAAATTAAAATTTTTATTAAGAAGCAATATATGCCACCTTGAATTGATTTCCAGGGGCATTTTTACCTAGCCTACATAAGGGTATTTTTTAAACTTATTAGATGTATGCAAAGGAGGAGACAGACGTGAACAAGCAAATCCACAAAGAAAAAATAATAAAAATAATATGTACGCTAATTAGACAGTTTTAATTTGGTAAATGATTTAGATAATTCTATATCAAAGTGTCATTTAAAATTTAAGACCTCTCATAAGTAAAAATAAGACTTTAAGACCTTAAATTTAAAAAATCTAATTTAAGACTTTTTAAGGATCTGCGGGAACCCTGTAAAAACATAATTTTGTTTAAAGAACCATACTGTTTTGCATGTTTTTCTCTCTTACATAGACTTAAACCTTTCCTTTTTAAATTGGTAAATGAAGTTTGAGGTTGTGACAATCGTATCTGATGCTGTATTTTGCATACAGCAAGTCTCCTTTTACGAATAAGGTCAATTTCAAAGTGTTTATATCCAAAAGAAATGATCTTGAGATTCTCTTCTGTATTTGGCACACTGCATTTTTTCTTTGTCATGCAATCACACAGACCCTGATCAGTGATGTGGGTGGTTCAGAGGCTTGAAATTTGTCTGTCAATTGATGTTGCAATGATTTAAAAAATAATAACAGTTATAAACAGTTATAATGACTTAATGTTATAAAGTCATTGTCGAATCCTGCGGTTCAAGTCCAAATTGAGTCTCGAGTCATCAAAAGTAAAAAATATTCTTCATTTAGTCAATCAAGTCACAAGTCCTTAAATTTGCAACTTAAGTCAAGTCATGTAACTGGAGTCCCCACCTCTGCAATCAATGTAGATCTCAGCAGAAAACGCAAACCTATTACAAACCCAAAAGTGTCTGCTATCCAGACCAGTGGGTGGTAGATGGAAGTACTCAATCACTGCAAGACAAACAAGAAGGTCTAATGATGGATAAAAATGCTGTTTTTTTTGTTGGAGACTTTATGAATGGATTTGTTCTTTCATGCCACACCACAAATGGGTTTGTTTCATACCAATTACAAGCTAAATCCAGCGAGTGACGTGCCTGCGATGATTATAAATAGCCACAAGTGATGAGTATAGTGCATCTTCTGGTGTCATTAAATGATTTGTAACATCTTTAGTTCAGAGTTCAATAAAAGACACTCTCTGTTAAGTCTCTAAAGCTGGATCTATTTACTTGAGGCTAATTACTTGCTGAATACTGGACAGTACATGCTGTAGACTAGTACTTTTTAAAAATTAAAAAAAAAATAGTATGTGAAACAAAACACATTATGTATCAAGTTTAAAAAAATATTCCGCAATATTGTAAGATGATTTTGTATGTTGCTTTTTTAGCAAGTGCCGTCTAGTTTGATTTTAGAAAAAAAAGAAAAAAAAAAAAAGAAGTCAAACCTATTGATAAGTTTTCATGTGATGTCACGCCCTGAGGGGAACGCCCCCCTGGCAGGCAAAACAATGCTTTCCTCCATTGCCCACCAGTCATTTTTACCAGGTTTGTAGTAAGATCTAATGTAGTAAGACAGTGATATTAAAAGACCAAATTCAATATACACCTTATTGATTATGCATACTTTGTACAGGCAAACAAATGAACACAGAATATTAATGCAACACAAGGTTTCTCGTTAAGCGTTTTTTCCATCGAAAACCATCATAAAGAAAACGCGTTGCGTTCAAATTCTGGGCTCATCTGGTCACCTGTATATAGTATCCATCAGCAAAAAGGGTTAAACTGAATTTGATCTTTTAATGTAACTGTTTTAGTACATTAAGACGCTTTAAGGCTGGGTTGCACTAAGGATTCTTTAGCCTGGCGTCAGTTTACCCTCTGCCTGTGCTGCTTGATCAGCCCTTTAATTCTAACGGTCTTTCTGTGTAGTTAATCTGTGTTTAAAATGAAGTGGTACAACACAACTCGATTTAAAATAAAACGCAGATCAACAAATCCATGATTAGTGTTAAACTTAATTTAATCCTTATTGGTATAACTCACCCTAGTGTTTTTCATGTTAGCTTTTTAAAAAATCGTCCCGCTGTTTTTAGTGATTGAAATCACTGCAGGTGCTGTATATGGATCACAAGTGCCCAAAACTTGCATCTTGTTCACATGTTTTAAAGATGGAAAATTGACAGGCTTGTGCTGCAGTTACATAGCTGTTTTGCCCACCAGGGCTCTGCGACAGTCACGTGACTGAAAGTCCAAAACAATAATAATAATAATAGCTCCTACACTCTAAAAACCGTTGGGTTTTTAGAATAACCGCTGGGTCAAATATGGACAAACCTAACCGTGTGTTATTTTGAATTAGCATGTTGGGTTGTTTATTAAGGCTAGCATAATGTGTTGATTAATGATAGTTACTTTTTACAGGACTACTAGCTTATTTTTACCTCAGTCTAGAGCTGCACGATCCTGGATAAATTGAAAAAAAAAAAATAAATAAATAAATAAATAAATATATATATATATATATATATATATATATATATATATATATATATATATATATATAAATAATGCAGAGAAAGAGAGAGAGGTCATGATTCTCCACATTTCTGAATAAACTATACAAAATAACATCATTTATTCAAGGTTCTGACAAAATGTTAATTGCTGCAGTCGATTTAAAAATATTTAATTTGAAAAAAAATGTTTTATTAGTTTGAATGAATGATTCAATGATTCACTCATAAAGACTTCACTTGTTTCATTAATGGATGAATCAGTGTTTTTGAACAAATCTCTTGAATGAATGATTCAATGACAAATACATTTTTTAACAGTCCCTTGTCACCACCTTGCGGAGTAACAATGTAATAGATATAATCATTATTTGAAGCATCAAATTTTATCCCAGTACTTCTGTGATAATTTGAATTATTGTAACACAAAAATAACTGTGATTGAAAAGACTGTGAAGCCGTTTCTTACCAGCTGCTCTCTCTGGGGCAGCAGCAGCACCAACACAGATTTGAATGTTTGCTGTGATCGTACTTCAAAAGATTTAATAGACACAGCTGAATCGTTGTTATTTAGGAATAAGATCATGTTAAACAATTTTAAATGTAGGTGATATTCTATTCTTGAAAACAAACTGTGTGGAATATGCTGTATTTTGAACTGTATTCATCCAAAATCAATTCCTCTGGCAAATGTAGCAGTAGGTGAACCTGTACAGTAGGTTAACATACCAATACAGTACACTATTTGCTTTCAAACACAGTTACTCAAGTGCTTATTGTCATCTGTGGATTCCTCGCATTAAAGGTTCTGGAAATAAGCCATTGTAAAAGTCCTTTAATTGATAGTCATATCAATGTAGAAATGCCCTAAATTCCCCAACAAATTTGGACTTTTGTAGAGACACTTGATTTTCCTTAGCTGTGTGTGTCCTTGAATCAATGTCGGCATTCCTTTCTTCCCTTTCTATTCGGTTTTCAATCAATCCTTTAGGCGTAACGGTACCTATTTCTCTGTGTATAATTGGACTGGATGACAGCCATATTTGAAGCCAATAGATGAAAGCATCTTTTGACAATGGAGTGTCTAGCCTGTGACATGACTTGAATGAAGAAGAGATTGCTGTGCACGTACACAGGTACGAACACACAAAAACCCTACACACATAAAATAAATTGGCCATAGTACCTCTGCACACTTGTTGAGGAAAGTCTGTGGGAATACACTTGAGAAATGAAAACTATTACCATTTCCTGCATTAAGAATGAGGCTGCACTGCATACCAAAAGACTTGTGCTGTAACTTTTGAGGTAGATCACAAAATAGCATTGGTATGGCTAAAAAGGGATACAATCCTGCATTTGTTTAAGGCATGAAAAATGAGAATACAATCCCAAACACTAGGACTGTCAAACTGACAAATTATTGAATTGCATCTGCTGCAAAGCACATCTATCAAAGCAGTCACAAATCATTCACAGATTAAAGGTGCAGTATGTAATATTGACAGCTAGTGGTTGAAATGGGTACTGCAGGCCAAATTTAAAATATTGGAGAGAGTTGTTTGCCCCGCCCCCTCCACCTCAAGACTCAACGCTCACGCTGGTTGCCATTTTGAGAACATGCAACAGGAATGAGCGCAATAGACAATGGAAGGCAACGAGCCTTACGGCAAGTTGATGAATTAATTTCTAAGCTGTAGCATTTAGTATTGTAACAGTATTTTGTGATGATGTATCATGGTATCATTACATAAGATTATCATATCGTGCACATTTACTCATCTACTATTGGAAAAAAAAAATGAACAAATAAGACAGAATCTCAACAACTTTTCACTTCACTGCTTAGACTCTCAACTTGCTCCACTCACACACGTTACAGCGGAGAAAGCGGAGTTATCTCTAATCTCTATCCCCTGTCGAAAAAAGTTACAATTTCTAGTACGGAACTACTTTGGATATAGAAAAAACTAAGTGTAGTTGTCCTCGAGGATAGATATCCAATTTGCAAAAAACTGTGGACACAAAGTGGCTGCAAAAGGAGGAAATACATTGAAAATTAGGGCTGGGTATTGACACAATTTTCACGATTCGATTTCTATTCACATGCTTGCGATTCGATTCGATTCGATTTAGATTATTTTGGATGTAGTATATCAGTTACAGTACATGGCAGATTTTCTAGAGGAAAAAAATCTAATAACTAATGCTGTAAACTACACATGGGACTCAGCTGGTACTACTTTACTATAATATTGAAGGTTAAAATTAACTTATTTATATACAAACACAAATTACACTCAATAATAAATAAAGTTTAGAATTACATAATCATATTTCTACTCCAATTCATTTTTTTTTTTTTTTTTTTTTAAATATAAACATTTAAATCGTGGCTGTCATAACTCATTTATTCAAGCATGCATTAAATATTGAAGAACATTATAATGAATATGTAACAGTGCATAGCTATATTTATCAGAATGCTGCTTTCTAGAGTTCACTTTTCTAGCTGACTAACGAGTTTATGGTCACTGAATATGGTTTTTCTGTGGTAAATGTGGCGTTTTGTGACATTGTTTACAAGCTGTTTTATTGGCGTTTTACATTTTAAAATAATTCAATTGTTAGTTTTATGCATTCATTTGATTACCACTGTTTTTGATCATATATTTGTATTAAATCATAAAAAGGAAAATACATATTCTGAATAAAATACATTTCTCTATTTAAAATACATTGGACTCTATTATTCTTAATTTAATAAATTATTAATGATAAAAAATAAGTTGTTAATCTAATCCATAATCAATTATTAAATTTAATTGATTAGACAGCAAAAGTTGAATAAACAAAACCAACTGTTTTAAAGTTTGTTATAATAAAGCACTTGTTCAACCAAAAAAAAAACTGTTTTCATTAATTTAATAGTCATTTTAACTAATGATGACGATAATAATAATAACTGATTGTTTAATACTGTATACTGTGAAACCATGATATTTTCTGAGACTGTTATCATACCATAAAAATCTCATACCGTTACAAGTAGCATTGTTTTTTGGAGAAACAAATATGTGAATTTAGCATGTTTGCAAATCTCTGCAAACATATGGTATTTTTGTGCTTTAGTACATACAGCACCTTTAATATTTGAAGTAAAAAAAAGAAAGGAGAAAAATCAAGACATTATAATAGCATTTTAGTGCCACATTAAATAAAAAATAAGCTTGAGAATAAAGTTATAATTACGAGAATAAAATAAAATTAAAAAAGAATCAGAAAGAACCAAACCTAGCATTTTTTGTCATAAACTCAATTTACTGCCAAAACAATGACACTTTCCTTACAACTTTATTTTCAACTTTAATCTTAATTCTAGAGCTTAAATCCAGGGGCGTTACCTCCGAGGAGACAAGGGAGGCAGTGCCTCCTCAAAAAACTGGATGAGAAAATAATCGATATTACAGAAATAAAACAATGCAAATGTACAAAATTTGACATTAAAAAGTGTAAAAGTCACTAGTTTAAATTGTTACTGCCTTTAGTTATTATTTTGGAATAAATGTAAAAATGCGTAAAAACACTAACTTGATGAAATGTATACTTGGTTTTAATAAATAGAACATTACATAGTGTAAAAATACAAAACAGAATTGTATTTGGTCTCTCTTTTTATGTAATGTTAACTTAACCAGGAAAATGGTATAACAGGGACATAAATGAGGATGTTGCCTCCTCATTTTAAAACACCACTGCTTAAATCTTGTAATGAATTTATTCTCAGAACATTAATGTTATTCTTTATTTAATGTAGTACTAAAACACTGCAACAGGAGGGATATTACAAGTCAATATTCTATGCTAGATTTATGTTTCACAGTTTTTTCAAGCATCTCGCATAATGGGCACAGCAGCATTTAGACGTTGAGTCTTTATAAAACAGTCCAACTGAAAAAAAAAAAAACAGTTCCACTCATTATGTGATTCCTGATCTTGGTATGTGTGCTTTAGTAAGGTGAACTACCTGTAATTTAGCCTGCTTTTTTAAACAGAAAATTAATTGCACTAAATTAACATTAAATTGATAGCTCTTCCAAACACAACCTGTTAGACCACAGTTGAGCAATAGTCTATACGTGTGTTTGCAGTCAGTGTTGTCGCTAAGGTAACCACCAGTACCCACAAATTCACTCTCCACTCGCTGTCACTTGCATTAAAAGCCTAATTTTTCCTCATGACGGAACACTGGTGGATACACACTCTGGCTCTGCCCCCACTAGCCTTTCAGTTGAGTAAACATGATGCAGCTACTAATTTATACATTCAGTCTAGTGCACTGCTACATGATGGTCTCCATGGATAGATCCCCTTATGAACAATTAGTGGCAAAACCGTGGCAGAAAAGTGAGATCCATCCATTTATAGGAGCTTATGAATTACAAATTCAGAAGCTGCCGATTGAAACTTTAAGACCCATGATTTGGATCCTCGTTTTACCTCTTTAATTTGTGTTCACTTGAGTTAATCAGTTGAGAGCAATGGAAACGAATGAATGATATATGTGAATTTTCAGTAGCCTGTTGGCATTTTACAGGACAGTAAATGAGAAAAGGTTGAAATGAACCAAAAGACAAATCAGCTTAATTGTCTATTGTATATTTATATTTCCAATAACCTTTTTTTGAGGCTGAACCTGTAGTGGGAACCCATTACCATATCCTGCATATCCTAAGAAAAATTTTGCATTGCAAAAACAAAACATTGTGGCTATGTAGTTTATAATGATGTGCATATTGTTTTGAGAAAACCAGAACCTCTTAAAACTGACCTGGAGGGGGGAAAAAATAAAACAACCAGAGTAGAATGTAGGATTCTTTAACGCAGAACAGATTTTATAAAAAAACAATATTTCCATTATTATTCCAGTCACTTAGCTCAGGTCACAAGAATGTCACAAGATGATGGAAATGTTTGTAAAGAACTAATTTATCCTCAAGGATTTGGTGTCCTTCAGGTATTTACCTCAGTGTCTGCAGCTGATTCATCTTATTAGCTTGTGTCTTACCAAATACATAATTAGTTGCATCAGTGGTTTCAGAAACTGGCTGATGAAAATATATCTAAAAAATATTAATTGCAGTATTTGTATGGCATATTGATACTACATAAATATTGACAGGCTTTCTCGTTACAGAATCCTCTCATATGAAACAAACACTGCTTATGAAGCAAACACTGCAGGCATATGGTGAGATTTATAGATCTCAACTTGAAATTGCCTGAAATTAAGGGGATAGGGATGCACTTGTCATAGAACAGAAGAATGCAACAAAGGTAATATCCAAACAAGAGGTTTGTTGGCACAATCTCAGAAAACAAGCGATGAGAGCAGGTGAGTAACTTAGAATATGGTCATTGCGATAATGCTGGCAGTGGTTAACAGTTCTTATCCGTTTCAGATGTTGAAGACTTGAGATGGTTGACCGAATGACTGAAGCTAGTCGCAGATGACAGAAGACTGACGAGTTGAGAAGATCACACAGGTAATTGTCATTCATGTAAGTAGTCAGGTAAGTGTTCAGGCTAAACGACAAGACCAGATAAATGTGAACTGATATGTGTTGGCTTAATTAGTGAGTGGCTGATGAGTGGGTGCAGGTGATTCTAAACTCTGGTGATTGGGAACAAGTGGGTGGAGTGGAGTGTAGAGTCCAATGTGGGACCAGAGTCTACTCGGGACAGGTAGGGGTACCAGTTTACCTTCAAGAAGATGATGTGGGACTTTTAATATGGCACAGACTGAGCATCCTTGGACATATCAGGAGACTTCCTGGGCCATACTGGGCCACCAGTAGCGGTTTTTGATGAGCGAGAGGGTCAGCTGGCTGCCTGAGTGTCCAGAGCCCGGTGAGGTATGCACTGAGTCCATGAAGGACAGACAGAGGTGAGTTAGTACATAGGTTCATTCCTCTGGACCTCCCAGCATAGCAGGCTCAGACCACATGGCATCTGCGATTTGATCATCGATGGACCAGTGGATGGGACTGACAATGATGGCTGGAGGGAGAATGGGTTCTGGAGGAGAGGTAACGGATTCTGGATGGTGTATATGGGATAGTGTGTCAGCTTTCTGGTTCTTGTTACCAGGGCGGTAAGTCACGGTGAAGTTAAATCAGGTGAAGAAGAGAGCCCAGCGAGCTTGACGGGTGTTCAATCTCTTGGCTTCACGGAGGTACTCAAGATCAAAATGGTCCGTGGTGACTTCAAATGGGTTTTTGGCTCCCTCCAGCCAGTGTCGCAACTCTTCTAATGCCAGTTTGATAGTCCATCAACATTCCCCGCTGCATTCCCCCATCTCACCTAAGTATGTCGCTGGTCGAGCCATGGGACTGGCAGAGGCAGATGGCGAAGAAGTGGTGACGGGTGGTTGGAGTGCATGACGGATGGCTTGAATTAAATCGGCAAAGGGTTCCAGTGGTGGATTGCTGACATTGCTTGGATCTGCTTCATGTTGCATGTTGGTCTTCTGTCACAGAACAGAAGAATGCAACATAGGTAATATCCAAACAAGAAGTTTATTGGCACAATGTCAGTAAACAAGCAATGAGAGCAGGTGAGTAACTTAGAATATGGTCATTGCGATAATGCTGGCAGTGGATGACAGTTCTTATCTGTTTCTGATGATGAAGACTTGAAATGATGGAAGCTAGTAGCAGATGACAGAAAACTGTAGACTGATGAGTTGAGAAGAGGATCACACAGGTAAGTGTCATTTAGGTAAGTAGTCAAATAAGTGTTCAGGTTGAACGACAAGACCAGACAAACGTCAACTGATGTGTGCTGGCTTAGGCCTGGGACACACTAAGATTTCAGATCTTAACCAATTTTAAAACTGTGGGAGACCACAGACATAATGACAGTTTTAACTGATTTTTAGCATTATAATCCTCTGAACACACACACTAGATGATTCAGCTGGACCGTGAGACTACACACCTGTTGATTGCAGGAACGATTTCACAGTGATACGAGATCTCACGGAGACTCGCAAGAACAAACGTGACTTGAGAAGAAAAACAAATGGAGGACATACAAATAAAAAAGTCAAGCCACTCATTTTAATACAAGTAGGATTGTCAAATTTACCAGTACCAGTCAGTACAAAAAAAACTGTACCTGCATTTCTGCAGTAACAGTAGTACAGAGTACTGGGTACACTCGGTATGAATAGACGCTGCTTTCAAACACTCTTGTTCGTGTTTGTTTGAGAGGCTTGCTGAGTAGAGGTGTGTCATTACTGTCTTTTCTCCTGTCAGATGATAAACCAGACAAAAAGATCCCACAGACTTATTTTAAAGGTGGGACTAGAGTCATATAGTCCTTCATAGAGACTTTTGGTGGACTCTTGACTTGGGCCAGTAAGCAACCACCAAGCAACTAGCCAGAATACATATCACCTAGCAACACACTTAAAACTACTCAGAACACATTAGCAACCACAAAACAATTCTGGCAACCTCCCACAACACTGTAGCATTAGTCCACGGTATGTAACATTCACTTTTCACAAACCAATCAAATCCTGATGGATTTCACGCCACCCAACATTATTCTTAGGGCCACACCATACTAGTCAACGTTAGTTAACAAGAAGAGGGCTTCTTTTATTAGTCGGTTAGTCACAGAAAAAAATCCACAGGAAGTGGCGAAGTCAAGCAGTCCGTGAGGGGCCGATCGTTAACAGCGGATAAATGTGCGCTATTATTAGGCGCTTATCCAAGTGTTTGTAGGGAGTGTGGAAGCTGAAGTATAGCACGCTTACTGCAAGACATGGAGGCGCCAGCACGATCACATAATTGCCTTTTTTTCTCATAACAGCGGAAACGACTTAAAATACTCCATCATTTTTGGTCATACAGATAAGAGTAATACATCATTCAAACACACAGGATGCGCTTTCTGCCGTCTCAGTCTCCGTGAACTGAAGCGTGTCACAAAAACGAACCGAAACTCAGCGTATGGGTTACTTGCCTCACAGGCACGAAAACAAATACTCTCTGCTTATGTAATCCATATGAAAGGTGCATCTCTCTCTAAACTTCATCTTTGCAGCTGACACTAACTCAAAAAACACTAGTTTATTAATAAATAATTAAAATGTCTCCTTGCTATTTTTTTCTGGCAATTTTTGAACAAAGTTTTTGAAAGAAGTCTTAGTGTTTAGTGTTAGTCTTAGTGTTCACACAGAACACGTTTTTCTATTCCAAACTTTCCAATTGTTTTTCTATGTAAACACGCGCCTGACAGACGTGCATGACCGTTACGCTCGCATCTTTTGCAGCGCCTCATACATGAACGCCGCGTTTTTAAGACACCGTGTCAAGTTAAAAGAATTTCAACTTTTACACGCAGCGCCGCTTAATGTCAGTTCCAAAACAGTGGACCAATCAGAAGAACTTGGAGGCGAGGCAAGCGTTGCGAGCTTCTGTTTACAGTAGCAAGTTGGCATGACAACGGTTTTATTTGACGGCAACATGGCAGAGGGTGCGCTCATTATTATCTTTTCTTTTTTTCCCATGTCAAAACTCATTTCTATCAATTCTGCTGTTTGCCTATTTCTATTATTTCCTTTATTGTCGTTATTGCATCATGCCTCAAAATCAGGTTGAGACCCTCGCGTTCTATGGTGCACTTTTTTTAAAACTATTCCTGACCGCGTTTTTAGACGCAGACGCGTTCTGTGTGAATGGCCCCTTATGCTCACTAAGGCTATGTGATTTATTTGATTAAAAATATAGTACAGACAGTAATACTGTAAAATATTATTACAATTTAAAATAACTCTTTTCTTTATTTGCATTACATCATAAAATGTAATTTATTCCTGTGTTGCAAAGCTGAATTTTCAGCATCATTACTCTAGTCTTCAGTGTCACATGATCCTTTAGAAATCATTCTAATTTGCTGATTTGCTGCTCAAGAAACATTTCTTGAAAACATTTTTTTCAGGATTCTTTGATGAACAGAATGTTCAAAATAACAGCATTTATTTGAAATAGAAATGTTTTGTTATATTTCAAATGTCTTTACTGTCACTTTTGATCAATATAATGCATTCTTTCTGAATAAAAGTCTTACTTTCTTTAAAAAAATAAAAAAATAAATAAATAAAAACACCTTACTGACCCCAAACTTTTGAACGGTGGTGTACGACAGTCACATTCACAACATTACGCGGGTTTGCAATATTTGGCAATAGGCATACTTTTACAACTAAACCAAAAGGTAAAGAATTGACGTGGGAGGAAATAGGGACAATGAAAACGAGAGCGCAAGAAACAGGCAGCATCTTCACACTCAAATCTCGAGGGACCTCATCCCTGACACAGTCTTGAGACTGACTAGCTGCTGCCTCCATGTTTGTGTGCATCTAAGGCAGCATAAATTTCCCATTCATCGCAGAAAGAGGCGACGAGGGACTCAGGACGAACAGCCACTGGTCAGAGTTGCCGGTCTTTGGATTGATGAACTGATGGTGACGGATGAGGGTAATAAAGAGCTGGATGTCCCTCCTGTTACCAGCCAGGAACCAGTATGAATCACCCATCTGAGGCTGTATGGAACAAGAGAAAGATGCAGAGGCCAGCCCTGCCCCTCTCGGGCACACATATACAATGAAACGCACACACAAACTCGTCATGACTTCCACAAAACAACACAATTTAAAAGAAAAGACACCAACAAACAGACAATCATCATTCTGGTCTGAGTGAAATGATGGTGATGGGACTTTTTAGTTATGTTGGTGTTGTTTTGAAGTGTTTTGACATTAGTCATGATCGACTACACTAAACAGACGGCAAACATGGGGGAAGTAGTGCTGTATTTTTAAGGCAATATCTGTAGGGGAGACTGGAATTGGCTGGCACAGTTTTCATTCTTCTCTGGTGAAACAAACATTACGACAACCCGACAAAGTGCAAATGAACGCGTAAAGATATGGTTTACCTAAAATGAAAATTCTGTCATCGTTTATTAAAATGTAATTTAAAAGTTTTTCCAAACAAGTGTGATTTTCTTCTTTCTTCTGTGGAGCATAAAAGGAAATGTTTGCTAGTATGCGAACCGTTAACTTTTCCATACAATTAAAGTAAATGGTGATCGGCTAACTCCTTAGCTAAAGACTAAAATAGTCATCAATTTTAGAACACATCAATGAGATATATGAGTACTGTGGAAGAGTATTAAAAATGAATAACTGAAAATTATTCTGTTTTTCTCACAAAGCTATTTTCTGACCAGTGTTACTATTGGTAACCCTTATGCCCTATTTGTTTGGGATGTACACTCAGGCTGTTAGGGTCTCCAGAGACCCCAGACAATAAAATGTGATTTTGTAACAAAATAATGTTGTTGTTTAAATAAATTTAATTTTACTTAATTTATTAATGTTTTTACTCTACATTTGTGCAGTTTGGGGGGATTTATGGCATGTTTTAAACTGTTTTGCATGTTTTTTTCCAAATTATTATTTTTTTTTCAAAATAATCATTTATGTAAAATGTACTTTTAAAAAAAACCCCACATTTCTAACTTTCATTCATGGAGATAACACTAAACCATGGCAAAGTGTCCATGTTAAGATTTTTGCCATCTGTTGGAAACGTCTCGGTTACGACTGTAACCTTAGTTCCCTGAAGAGGGAACGAGACGTTGCGTCGAGAAATTGACGCTCTGGGAACGCAACGCGTGATGTCGTCATGAAGCACGTGTGAAATCAGTCCAATGGTGTGTCGAGACGTCAGAAGCGGGTGACGTCACGGCCAGGAAGCTATAAAGCACGCTCAAACAAAGCAACGCTAGCTTAAAGTGTCTGAGGTAAGCGCTGACAGGCGTGCCGGAAGTATGGCAGGGCGACGCAACGTCTCGTTCCCTCTTCAGGGAACTAAGGTTACAGTCGTAACCGAGACGTTCCCTTTCAAGGGAACTCGCGTTGCGTCGAGAAATTGACGCTTTGGGAACGTTAATACCCACGCCGCCATAGTTATAAGGGCCTGTCTGGTGTGGCTCGTCAGTCGCCAGAGAGAACCCGGGCCCCGGGGGAGCTAAGGTCAAGTTGATAAAACCTGACGAATGTGTGCGGTGAGGACCAGCCTGCCGCATCACAGACGTCGTGTAGAGACTCCCGAAAGAAGGGCTTTGGAGGCCGCCATACTTCTGGTAGAGTGGGCTCGGACTGCTAGAGGTGACGGCAGTCCGGCCGACTCGTAAGCAAGCGAGATAGCCTCGACTAACCAGTTACTCATCCTCTGCTTAGACGCCGGGGCCCCTTTATTGGGGGACCCGAAGAGGATAAACAATTGCTCAGTCTTACGCCACAGGGCAGCTCTGTGGACGTAAGCATCTAGGGCCCGAACAGGGCAAAGCAAATTAAGGCGTTCCTGGTCTGACGTCCTGAAGGGAGGAGGACAGAAGGCCTGCAGTACAATGGGGCTAGCCACATTAGTGGGAACTTTAGGAATGTAGCCAGGTCTGGGATGAAGGAAGGCTTTCACCATACCAGGTGCAAATTCCAAGCACGAGGGAGCAACCGAAAGGGCCTGTAGATCTCCTATTCTTTTCAAGGAAGATATGGCGAGGAGGAACAGTGTTTTTAGGGTCAAAAACTTAACTGAAACCTCCTCAATCGGTTCAAAGGGGGCTAGGGATAAGCCTTGGAGCACCACGGCCAAATCCCATGCCGGAACCCTCGTGCGTACCGCGGGCCTCAGCCTCAGGGTGCCACGGAGGAAGCGAGTAATAAGTGGGTCTCTACCAAGAGAAGAACCAGCCAAGGGTATGTGGTAAGCCGCAATGGCCGCCACATAAACCTTTAGCGTGGAGGGAGATAACCCTGCAGTGAACAGTTCCTGCAGAAATTCCAAAACCGTATCAACGGGACAGGAAACTGGATCAAACTGACGACTACTGCACCAAGAAGTGAAAAGTTTCCACTTCAGGGCGTATAGCTTCCTCGTGGAGGGAGCTCTAGATTGGAGAATGGTCCCTACAACCTTGGTTGAGAGACCGGAATTTATGAGCTGGGCCCCCTCAGAGGCCAAGCCCACAGGCTCCAGAGCTCTGGGCGGGGGTGGAAAATCGTGCCCCCTGCCTGGGACAGAAGGTCCCTCCTGACGGGAATCTCCCAGGGAGAGCCGTCCAGGAGAGATACTAGGTCCGGCGAACTCTTTCTAGAACTCCCGGGAGCAGAGCGATCGGGGGAAATGCGTACAGACGAAGCCTCGGCCACGTCTGTACCATAGCATCCAGTCCGAGAGGAGCTGGATGCGTGAGGGAGAACCAGAGTGGACAGTGAGAAGTCTCTCGAGACGCAAACAGATCCACCTGAGCCTGACCGAACCTTTCCCAAATTTGCTTCACCACATCGGGGTGGAGCCTCCATTCCCCGGGCCTCAGCCCCTGCCTCGACAGGACGTCTGCTCCGACATTCTGGACCCCGGGGATATAAGCTGCCCTGAGTGACAGAAATTTCCCTTGGGACCACAGGAGGGTTTGGCGCGCCAATTTGGAGAGTGGGCGTGACCGCAGACCCCCTTGGTGATTTATATAGGCGACTACCGATGTGTTGTCTGACCGGACAAGAACATGGTGGCCCCTGAGATCTGAGGGAAAAATCTTGAGAGCCAGAAAAACAGCCAGCATCTCCAGGCAGTTGATGTGCCAGGAGAGGTGGTGACCGCCCCACAGACCTTGAGTCGAGCGTCCGTCTAGGACCGCTCCCCAGCCCGTGAGGGAAGCATCTGTCATTAGCATTTTGCGACGACAAGGAGCTCCCAGCACAGGCCCTTGGGATAGGAACCAGGGCTTCTTCCAAATGGCCAGGGCATGTAAGCAACGCCGCGTGACCTTGATCAAGCGAAAAGGATTTCCCCTCGGGGAGAATCCCCTGGTTCTGAGCCACCACTGCAGGGGTCTCATGTGCAACAGACCAAAAGGTATCACGTTGGATGCCGCTGCCATCAGCCCCAACAGCCTCTGAAACTGTTTTACAGTGAGTGACTGGCCTAGCTTTAACCGGCTTACGGTAGAAAGGAATGATTCGATGCGAGCAGGAGAAAGACGCGCCTGCATCGCAACAGAGTCCCAAACCACGCCCAGAAAAGTGGTTCTCTGAACTGGAGAAAGCATACTCTTCTTGGCGTTGAGCCTCAACCCCAGGCTCTTCATGTGAGCGAGGACGACATCTCAATGCCGAGCCGCTAACTGTTGTGAATGAGCCAGAATCAACCAATCGTCTATATAATTGAGGACGCGAATGCCCTGGAGACGTAGAGGTGCAAGAGCTGCATCCATACATTTGGTGAATGTGCGGGGTGATAACGCTAGGCCGAATGGAAGAACCCGATATTGGTAAGCTTTGCCCCCGAAAGCAAACCTCAGGAACTTCCTGTGATGTGGAAGGATGGAGATATGGAAGTATGCGTCCTTGAGGTCGATCGTAACAAACCAGTCCTCGGACCTGATCTGAGATACGATCTGCCTCAGTGTCAACATCTTGAACTTGAGTTTCATAACGGACTGGTTCAGTTGACGCAGATCTAGAATGGGACGCAACCCGCCATCCTTCTTTGGAACAATAAAGTAACGGCTGTAGAAACCGTTCTCTGCGTCGGAGGGAAGTACATAATCTATGGCTCCCTTCTCCAATAAAGTTTTCACTTCTTGTTCCAGAACCAGAGCCTGCTCGGGGCCCACCACGGTGGGTAGGACCCCCATAAACCGGGATGGGCGAGACCCGAACTGAATGGCATAACCTTTTTCGATTGTACGCAGGACCCATTGAGAAATATTTGGCAGTAGCTTCCACGCTGTCAGATATTCTACTAAGGGAACCAGTCTCTCGAGACTGGCCTCTGGTATATTTTGAATAACCAGCTCGGTGCCCCGATGCGGCGCACCGGCAGGGGGCAACCGAACTGATCGCTCTGAGAGGGAGCGAACACCCCAGCACCGCTACGCTTACGGGCGGATGCTTGAGTGAATGTTCGCTGGGGGCCGCTGCGCCCTGGAACACCCGAGATGGCAGGGTTGGCAGAGCGGTCCCCTGAGGGCACCGAAGAGAAGTGAGCGCTAAATGCTGAGGTGTAAAACACTTCTCTTCGGAGGGGGCTGCCCTTTTTCCCCGCAGCCTTCTTGGCGATAAGGACGGATCGAAGATCCATCCTACCCCTTGAAGGCTGCGGTTGAGAACGGCCACCCGGCCCCCCGTGTCGCTGAGGGGGAGTACGGGTGGTGACGCTCTGTTTCTGGGCGGCACGGTGTTGTTGGGAGGAGCTGGCTTTGGATGTATGGGGCTGCTGGGGTTGTTGAGCAGTCCCGGGGGTATGAGAGCGACGAGGGAGGAGCTTCTGGAACGCCGCCGCTTGTTTACTGGCCTCCTGGAACCTCTCGACGACAGTAATGACTGCGTCGCCAAAGAGGCCAGGAAGTGTAAGCGGGGCGTCCAAAAAGAGGTGCTTATCTTTATCTTTGATAGTACTGAGATTAAGCCATAAATGCCTCTCCGTGGCCACCAGGGCTGCCATGGCACGACCGACAGACTTGGCCGTTTCTTTAGTGGCCCGGAGAGATAAATCGGCTGCCCGACGTAGCTCGTCGACTACGTCGGGGGTAATTCCCCCTCCCTCATCGATGTCCCCCAAAAGCTCTGCCTGGTAGGCCTGCAGCACGCCCATGGTGTGGAGGCATGCCGCAGCCTGGCCCGAGGCCTGATAAGCTTTGCCCACCAAGCTAGATGTAATCCTGACGGGCTTGGTGGGCAGTGTCGGGGCCTTTAGGGGCGATGCCGATTGTGGGGAGAGATAGCTAGCAAGCGTCTCCTCCACTTTTGGCATCGTCCCATAACCGTGCTCTTTGAGCCCCACTATCGATGCATAGTGCGTGGTTTGAGCACTATGCACACGATAGGAGGCCGGTTTCTTCCAGGACCTCGACACCTCAGTGTGGAGGTCGGGAAAAAACGGGAGACCCAGACGAGGAGGCTGTGCTCGCGAGGGCAGGAAGCGCTCATCGAGCTTGCTTTTAGGACGAACGTCCTGCTTTTCCGCTGGCCAATCTATGTTTAACTTGGCCACGGCGCGAGTTATAACCTCCACCAGCTCCTCATAAGCAGGAGAGTGGGATGGCGAGTCCTCACTTTCTGCAAGATCGGTGCTCTCCATATCCAACTCCTCGGAGCTGGATACGTTGAGCACCGGTGCTTCACCCGGTGTGGAAGGAACCGCAAAGCGTGCTTCCAAACACTGAGAAAAAGCACTGGACCTGTCAGGTGAGGGCTGAGATAGGGCGGGGCCCGTCTCAAACACCTCTGACAGATCCATTTGCGATCCCCAAGATCTGGATCGACGCTGTGCCTCGGCAGCAGCGGGACCCGAACCCTGGGGAACGCGAGCCTGAGCGCTCTCATCAAACAGCGCCAGGCGGGAGCGGAGCGTCCGCAATGGAAGATGAACGCAGTGCTCACAGCCAGCACCCTCGAGTGCTGACCGGGCATGCTCCGCTCCCAAGCAGGCAACACAAAGATCATGTGTATCCCCACCCGTGATGTAACGTGGGCAGGGATGAGCACAAGATCTAAACTGCTTTTCAGCCATAATATAGATATATATAAGTGACAGACAACACCAAATAAGACATACGAGATACACAGAGCGCGACTGAAGACACAGAAGCTAGCGTTGCTTTGTTTGAGCGTGCTTTATAGCTTCCTGGCCGTGACATCACCCGCTTCTGACGTCTCGACACACCATTGGACTGATTTCACACGTGCTTCATGACGACATCACGCGTTGCGTTCCCAAAGCGTCAATTTCTCGAGGCAACGCGAGTTCCCTTGAAAGGGAAATATATTTTTAAATGTAAAAAAGTATCACTTTAACCAGTAGATGGCTACAGAGTTCCACTATTTGCTATTGCTATTTGACTAATCGAAAGACATCTTTTAATAGGTTTTTCGCAGTTGTATTCATACTGGATACATACTGTGAACTCACAATTATAACAAATAAAACATTTTGTCCAAGTTTAGCTTTTTTTTCTTACTGAAATCAGTTTTGTACTAAAGTTTGTGCTAAATTGTATTGTCTCATCCTTTCATCTCTCTCTCAACATCTCACTTCCTGTGTCCTCGTAAACCAAATGGCTCAAAAAACATACTAAGCAGCAAAAAACGCAGACAGTTAGAGGTAGTGTAGTGTAGGGAGATAGAATATACAGCTTGTACAGTATAAAAACCATTACGTCTATGGAGAGACCTGTCAACCATATATACGTACGTGTGTGAGAATGATAATTTTGCATTGTGGATGTTTTAATGTGTTGCCATTTCATTTCTGTCTATGTATGTTCTGCATTGTGAATTTTATCCATTTTCTAAGCCTGCATGTGACTGTTTTTCTCACACATAAAACCAGATTTCATTCCAATTTAATTTTTTTCTAGGAAAGGGATTTTTTTGTTGTTGTTGTTGTCTAGAATGTGTTGCTATTGTTGACAGCATTGCTTTGTAAAGCATTACAATCATTACAAGCATTACAAAGTCTCAGGCCATTTGGATCAAAGGAACATTTTTTGTTTTATTTCAGCAAACGTCATTTGGGGGTCAAAAAGACCCTAAGGGTTAAATAAAATTGAAACTATTAAAATAATTTTTGTTTACTGAAATAAAACTGAAAATGAGATTAAAAACTTCAACATAAAAAAAAAAACTTAGAATTAATCTTTTATAATAGTTTTACCACTTTTCCAATTAACATTCCAATATTCTTCACCAACATTCTTCAAAATATCTTCTTTTGCGTTTAACACAACAAAGAAACTCATACACATTTAGAATAACTCGAGGGTGAGTAAATAATGACAGAATTTTCATTTTTGGGTGAACTATCCCTTTAAATAGCCAGAAGGGAGACTTCAGATATTTTTTGTTTTTCCAGTTGAATTTCTTACTACATCATCCACATTACGGACCAAAAATAATGTTTTTGTAATGTCAGACACACACTTATCACTGGTTCCCATCTCTAACAAACACTGGCATATTTTAAATATCACACATTATCTAAGATTTTTAGCTGAGGGGGATCATTTTTGTTTTGATATAGCAAATTTGAAAAGTTGTCTTGAGCTCGACAGGTTTTAATCTTCTAATGTCTTGACAGAATCAGTGTGGATCAAGAGGGCAAAAATTCATATTTTTGTGACAGCATTCAATTATGAACATGAAATGGCTGTTCCAAACCAACTCCCGTCTCCCCTACTGTTCTTATATTCAATCCACACATGCACTGATGAAGGTTACATATTAAATATGTACATAACAATTTCAGCCAGACAGTCGAACCTTTCAGCTTTTGCCCAATTTGTCAATTGTATCAAATTTGCTTGACCAGTGTCTGGTTTCTTTGCTATAGGCCACTGTACAGCTCTCTGAAGATAATTTTAACTTTTGTAGCAATTAGAAAAAACATGACAAAGTGTTATCACCTGCAGTTACACAAACTAATTAACATATTTTGCGTTAATCAGTCAGCAGCGAGACTTCAATACCACTAATTGCAATATTGAAGAATCAGCAAACAGGTGAAATTACTTTAAGCAGAAAAGTATTAATATAGTCAGCAAAACCATACTCAAAATTCACAATGCTCAACAAAATCCATCAACTACTGGTCATCTCTCTGCCCTCTCTCAAGGCTAAAGCCTTGTAGAAATAGAAATAAAAAACTTAAGGCTTTGCAATATTTTTCCCAAGAGCTTTATATCTGTCAAGACAAACAAGAGAGTTCAAATCCACTTTACCGGCTGTAAATGTTGCATTGTGTGAGGATGAAACAGTCCTACCTCACCACAGGTCCTGAGATCCAGGTTTGTTATTCCAGAGCGATGAATCTTCTTTTCCCTATGTGAAGTATCTTCAGGCTTAGTTGGGTGGCTCGACATCAATAAAACATCCGTGAACTGAATAACTCTTCTTCTCAAAATGGATGGGTTTGCCATAAAACATGATCTGCATTTATAAGACAGGGGCAGCTCACTTCAAGATGTTACCAGGCAATAACATTAACAGAAATACTGATATCACACTCACAGCACCAGTTTCTCTTAAATCAGTGTCATTTTATTTCTACTACTTGCACAAATATTCATACTCGTCTTCAGAATGAAAGCTAATAGCTAATAGACTAACAGCTCTTTTATCCACAACAAAATCAGCATATTGTATTACAAACACTAACATTTATAAAAAAAAAAAAAAAATTAAAAAAAAAGAACAATATATTACATATAATGTGCAGCTCATCCTTTAAAAAGACCAAAACAGTTGTTATTAGCGAATAACTGTTAATACCTTTACATATTTGCGTTTGTGCTAATAACTTACCAAAACTAGACCTTTTCTCTGTCAAACTACTCTTCACGAAGTCATTCACCGTAATATACATTATTTATAGCAAATTAAACCGGTTATGAAGTTATATGAACACAAAGGCTGCCTCCTTGCCTCGTGCAATTATGTGGACGATTGGCGGGAAGCGGGCGTGTCAATTGCAGAATCATACTATTGAGAATAATAGCGAAAACATTTTTAAGTTACATTTTTAAGTTACAAATGCATACAGTTTGTATGCATTTGTTCAGGATACTGTTGATAAAGGATAAATAATAACGATAAAATTTGCACTAGTCATTTAGCTGTTTTATGAGAAGACGGTGCGCCACCAAACTGCATTTCCCATCATTCTCATTCTCCGAACTATAAAATACACAGAAATTGCATTTGTCTACTTTGCCTCAGTTATGATACATTAGTGCTAAAAACAACTCTGGAAGTGAAAGTGAAAAATATTTTTAACAGAAAAAAGGAACTTGCTCATAATTTATAAGAATTTTCAATGAATTGTACTGTTGTTTAACAACATGTCAGTTGTTTAGCTGACACAATATTGTTCCAAAAACCTTCAGCAAGCTGTTTTTAAAGTTAAATAAAACAGTTTTTAAAGTTATGAATTTTAATTCCAATTCACACTGCACCGACAGACACCGACCAACACAGGGGTAACATACAGATTCGACAAAACTGTGAGTGCTTGTGTTGTCATTCCATCCATCAAGCGCCTTTTTGGAGACCTTTGTTCACAAATATTTGGAAGCCCATTTCTGCCACATAAGAAAAATCAGGCTTTAGTAAATCATAGTTATGACATAAAAAGTCAAATTTGAGATAAAAGTCACAATTATGACATGATTATGAGATAATCATACTTCTTGGCAGTGTTGAGGAAAGTTACTTTTAAAAGTAATGCATTGTAATGTAATGCAATTGCGTTACTCCCTAAAAAAAGTAACTGACTGCGTAACTAAATGCATATTTATGCCTGTACAGTAGAGGGCACAGCTCAAACAAACCTTTCAGCTGTGCTGCCATTCTGGATTGAAAAATCACAAACAAGTGCCGATTAACGGCAACAGGGGTAATTCGACAAAACCACATAAATTGTCTGTTGCAGTGACCTTTATACAGCGCATGCCATTGTAAAAAGACTGTAAGTCTGTCCCTCTCAGGCCCTGTCCACATGAAGCCAAATCTTTCCCTATCCGATCTTTTTTTTTTCACTCGTCTCAAGAAATATCTGCGTACACACGAAACCGCTGAAACCAGCTCAAAACGATGTAGTATACATGCCAGACGAGTATGTGGCGCTGTAATTCTGCCACAGAGATACACTTAAAACAGAGAATAAGACTTGGAGCATGCGCATAAACCTTGCGTGCTGTATACAAACTTTAGTAAAGCTTAGAAATAACGCTTTATTTTGGCTCAGTAGCTTCTGCAGCACGAACACAAGCATCTAGAGTCTGCTATTGTTGTTGTTGTTGCTGTTTTGTGCTGTTAGCGGTGTCTGACTAGGGTCGACACATGGGGTGATGACATCATCGTTTCACAAAATATACGGATTGGCTGTACACACAAAAACGCATGGGCGTTGTTTTCAGATTTATTCACTCTGGGACCCAGTTTAAAAAAATATCGGATTCACCTTCTGAAAACGCCGGATTCGTCTGGACGAAACAATACAAAATGTTTGCGTATACACCTAAACGCGTCTCTGTGTGGACGGGGCCTCAGCCTCATTCTCATCCTTGTAAAAATCAATATGGCATCTCCCCTGACAAAGGTTTATGGTTTCCAAATAAGTAAGAACTTCCCAGGAGAACCACACCACATTAGCTGGAAAGCCCCCTTGCGGGAGTTCCACAGGGATCCGTGCTGGGACAATTACTCTTTTCTGTCTGCACTCAGACATTTATAGATAGCTCTGAATTGTCATTTAATTGCATGGCTTCTCTTATCACTGGTGTGCCGATGACACTCAGCTGTTCGTGTCCCCTTCTGTCTCGATATCTGCCATCTCTGTATTCCTGACTGACATATCAAACATACTCATCACCTCAGTCTTAATCTTGACAAGACTTAGCTCTTCTTTCTCTCAGCCGTGACCCCCAGCAAATCTCTCTTTATCGCTGTCACACAGTTGTTGCATCTAGGTGTTTAAAAATTCATGGTGTTTTTGTTGTGGATCCTGTTATGAAGACTGCCCTGTCCTGCTGCTTTATGTTCTACGGAAAATCTAATCTAAGGAAAATAAGTTCCTCCCTTATCCACAATTCTGCACCTCTACTCTTCTAGTTATTTAATAGCTGAAATACTACTAAGTATATTTTTGTCCTACCTTCCACACGTCCTCTCAAGAACACCCAAAACACCCCTTTTTTAGCCTCTGGAAATATTGTCACAATATATATTAGCTCAGGGGTCTGTACAGCCTTCAAGAATGGTGAGAACTGAATTAAAACCACTGACGCCGAAGGACTGGCTTTGTATTGATTCACTATATATACTTATGCTCACTAAGGCTGTCTTTATTTGTTAAAAACAAACAAACACACACACACACACTTGTATATGTGATTTACAGGGTCTCTCCATAGACGTAATGGTTTTTATACTGTACAAACTGTATATTCTATCCCCCTACACTACACTACCTCTAAACCTACCCATCACAGGAAACTGTCTTCAATTTTAAGAATTTTAAAAAATACACTGTTTAGTATGTATTTAAAGCCATTTGGTTCACAAGGACAAGGAAAGTGTCCTCATAAACCATGTTTACGTTATAATACCCATGTCATTATACACATTTGTGTCCTCATAAACCATGTATACAAGAACACACATTTATAAGCTGTTTTACAAATGGGGACCACAAGAACAAAAATGATTGGTATTACTATCTTTGTGGGGACATTTCGGTCCACAAACACACAATATGCTATATATATATATATTTATATATATTGTGTGTGTGTGTGTTTGGTTTTGCATTCCTTTCGGTCCCTAACATTCTTACTCCTTACTGGCCTCATTACTGTCTCAACAATGCAAGAAGGTAAGGACTTTTGAAGAGACTGTTCTAAATTCACTTTGTATCCAGAAACAATTTGCAACGTTAACAAATATCTTTGTCCCAGTTCGTGGTTGGGGGTGGGGTGTTACAGATATGTTTGAGAGAGTTGTGAGTCTGTCAACTTTTGAACATCCACCATTTCACTGTCCTTTCTGCCCACTGGCGGTACTGAGAATGAGGATTGCTCAGTTTCAGCAGTTTTATCAGACATGCAGGCCCCTCGTTGTTGCCCAGAGATTACAGCTGTGGAGGAGGTTTGACTGACAGAGACTGGCCTAAGGTGCACCCAGGAGAATCAAGAGGAGGATTTACAGTGACTGCTTCAGCGTGTATTTTCCTCTCCATTTTCTCCTGTCAGGGCTCAGGTCTATAATACAGTATAGAAATAGCCTGTTTCTGCATAATTTAATGGATCTCCCATTTTCTCTCACTATTTGTGCTCTTTGCTGGAGTGGTGGTGCCACCGTTGTTCCTATATTAAAGGTTAACAAGATGTATTTCTTCCTTAACAGACATAAATTGGGTTTCGAAGAGAGTTTGGAACTGAATGAAAATAAAGTGGTCCTTGGTTCAAAAACATCCCTAAGACCCTAATCTAGACCATCTGAGAACCAGAAGACAGTGATTGAGTATTAAGGTCACCTGCTTGTCAACTACAAGACAAGGATGCAAAATGAACAACTGTGATCACAGACACATTTTTCAAGAGTTAGGACACAAATAGTTCAGAGTTGAAGGGGAGGGACGATCAACATTTAGCTGTGGACGGAATTATATACTTGGGCTCTGCCATTTTTTTGCCCCAAAACATTTTGAATACGTTGGGCCAACAAATATTACATCCTCGTGTGTCTTTAGTTTTAGCAAATACAATGTAAGCCACCACAATTTGTAGTGCTTCTCACTAAAAGTTTGCGAATAAAAGTGGAAGAAATTTTTATAGTGAAAAAATATTTTTATAGTTTGTGAGTGCTTGTGTTGTCAGTCAGCAGGACGACATTATTCCATCCATAAAGCGCCTTTTTGGAGACCTTTGTTCACAAATATTTGGAAGCCCATTTCTGCCACATACAAAAAAATCAGGCTTTAGGAAATCATAATTATGACATAAAAAGTCAAAATTGAGATAAAAGTCATAATTATGACATGATTGTTGAGTGTTGGGGAAAGTTACTTTTAAAAGTAATGCATTACAATATTGCGTTACTCCCTAAAAAAAGTAAAACTGATTTTGTTACTTAGTCACTTTTTATGAAAAGTAATGTGTTACATTACTTTTGTGTTACTTTTTCCTCACCTGGACTGGGATTGTGTGTTTGTTTTTTAATAACAACAAAAAAGGCAATTTTTTTTTTGGCAAATGTAAAGGCCCTTTCACACCAAAAGGATGAAGGAAATGCATATTTACTCCTGTACAGTAGAGGGCGCAGCTCAAACAATTAAAGAAGAATATGATACAGGAGAAGGAAGTTCAACACTCTTATTTCTAATCTAATCTAAAGTAATTTTTGCTTGTTTGTATGGTTAAATTAGATCATTGAAGGTCAGCAGCAAAGACATTGGTTAATAAAGTGAGATTAAATACATAAAGTATATTTGTGTAATTTAATATAGTTAATTATTACAGGTTTGCATAAAATTCTGAGATTGAATTGAACTGTTTTTATTCATTTTGGGGAATACTGAATGTTTTTTTAGTGCAAGTGAGATGATTAAATGCAGGTTCACATTTAGTCTAGAATTACAACAACCATCATGTTCACACAGCGCACACAACTCTTCGGCACTTTATTTCTCTCAACATGAGGACAGGAGAGCTGTCAGTCAATATTATGAAAAAATAACTTTCGTTACTTATTTGAAAAAGTAACAAATATTTTGTTGTATATTTAAAAAGTAATGTGTTACTTTACTAGTTACTTGAAAAAGTAATCTGATTATGTAACTGTTACTTGTAATGCGTTACCCCAACACTGCTTCTTGGTAATCATACCAAGTCATACCTACAAGATAAATTATGACAAAAGCATAATACATACTGCCATAATTATGAGATAAAAAGTCAAAATTCTGACATATTAAGTCAGAACTATGAGATAAAAGTCATAGTTTCACAATGTCATAATTATGACTGTTTATCTCAATTTCAATCTATCTCAATTTTGACAACATAATTTCAAATTTGTCAATGACTTTTTATCTCATAATTATGACAGTGTCATAATCTTTACTTATGTCATAATAATGATTTACTATTCCATACTAATAAGTACAATCATTTAAATATATGAATTCAAAAGAATAGTACCTGACATGCAAATGGAATCTTCCAAGAGGGATAAAAAAATTCAGTAACACTTTACAATAAGGTCTCATTTGTTTACTTTAGTTAATGCATTAGCTAACATGAACTGACAATGAGCCATGTATAATTTTAAAGCATTTATTAAACTTTGTTAACATTAGAAAGATGTAATTGTTCATTGTTTGTTCATGTTAACAAATACATCTTTAAATTTTAAAATGATCATTGACTTAAGATTAATAAATGCTGTAGAAGTATTATTATTAGTTCAATATAATATACTAATAATATATTAAACCTTATTGTAGTGTTACCAAAAATCCTTATCAATTAAATTTTTATTGGTCAGATACCTTTACCTTGATTTAAGTGCAGTGACAGGATTGACAGGGCAAAAATACATTTTAAAAAAACTAAATTAATGTTGGGTGCAGCTGTGCAGTTTTATTAAGATTTCTATAGGTTTTCTACACATTCATGTATATTTTGGTATTCCTTGTAAAACTGTATCCAAGACACCAGAGACGACATCCGAGCACAGCAATCACATTTAAAAATTGCATTATTAATGGCAAATGGGTTATCCTATGAAACGTGTCCTTTTCGCCTGCAGCTAAACTAATATGGAACAACCTATTCATCTTGGCACAAGAGACAAAGGTAGGTTTTCAACTCCACAGCAAGCTCGATATTTAATTTCACGTGGTGAATGTAATTACGCTGAAGAAACGATATCGTGCCCTGGATTAAATCAGGGAGTTATTGAGAGTGCCTGTAATTTTAATTCTGTTAGGATGACATTACAGAAGACCATCAGAGAAACTATTACATTGTGGCATGAGAGAATACTGCCACTTTGTGGCACATAAGAGACATGCATCACATGGGTGAATCACATGAAGAACTAAATATATACACTAATGTTCTAAGGTTTAGCATCAGTAAGATTTTTGAAATAAATTAATACTTTTAATCATCAAGGATGCAATAAATTGATCAAAGGTGACAAAGACATTTATACGATGTTAGGAAAGGTTTCTATTTTATATACATGCAGTTATTTTTACCTTTCTATTTTCAAAGAATCCTGGAAAAAAAGAAAGTTATTTTAAATTGTAATATTATTTCACAATATTAATGTTTTTACTCTATTTTTGATCAAATGCCACTTTGGAGAGCATAAGAAAATTAAAATAATCCTATGATTTACTTACCCTCAAGCCATCCTAGGTGGATATGACTTTCTTCTTTCAGACAAACACAATTAGAGTTATATTCTAATATATCCTGGCTCTTTCAAGCTTTATAATGTTAGTGAAGGGTGTGAAAAATAAATAAAAAATTCATCCATCCATCCATTCTAAAAGTAATCCATACGGCTCCAGGGGGTTAATAAGGGCCTTCTGAAGGGAAGCGATGGGTTTTTGGAAAAATATCCATATTTAACACTTTACAAACTATAATAACTAACTTTGGGTAGATGGCCTACGCATTGAGTTAAGGAGAAAGAGTAACCCCTGACCTGGCGCATGATGCATTGACGAATGCAGAAACACTGAGGATAGAGCGAAACAAAACACTGGTCACAAATAAGAAGTCTGAAGCAAGAATTTTTAAAGAGAAACCAGAGGATTTCAGTATAAGAGGAACTTGAGTTTGTTGCCCAGCCCTATTTGTTTGAACCACGAGAGGCGTCTAAGTATACACTACTTCTACGTCATTCAACACGTCAGAAGTTACTTTGACATAAATCAACGCATACGCCATTATTACAGTTTTAAATATGGATATTTTTCTTACAAAAAACACATCACTTCACTTTAGAAGGCCTTTATTAACCCTCTGGACTTGTATGGATTACTTTTATAATGGATGGGTGTGCTTTTTTTGGCTTCAAAATCTCACGCCCCCTTCACTTCCATTATAAAGCTTGGAAGAGCCAGGATAGTTTATAATATAACTCTAATTATGTTTGTCTGAAAGAAGATTGAGGGCGAGTAAATCATGGGATAAGTTTCATTTTTGAGTGAACTATCCCTTTGATTGTCAATAAAATATTACAATGCAGGGAAGAAAAAAATCATTTTGGGGTGAAATATGATTTGGACGTGTTCTAATGAGGTTTTATGAGATTAACCCACGATAAGAAAAAGTTTACCAAACAACTGTCCATTTTGCACCATTAACATAACTTGTACAAAGCATTCATTTTTAACCAAACAAACAAACACACAGAGACTCTCCTGTGGGTTTTATGTACTTCTTTTAATTACACATTAAATAAGACTTGAGATTAATGGGGAAAAACAGGATTGGGTTGCATTTATAAAACTGTGCTGATCTGAGAACAGCTTTTTCCATCCTAATCATCACATTCACCAAAACATGAGAGGCAGAAGATGACCTCAGATCAGCACTTTCTCAGACGTTAACACGTGACCCTTAATTACAATTAAGTGTCATTCATTTCATTAAACCAAAAAATAAGCACAATTTACAAAATATTCATCTTTATCACAACCGTACAAAGGCTGTTAAAACAAGGTCCATACAGTATATACATGAACCATTTTATCAACATTTGCAATTGGCACACAGACAAACAGAACATTTCAGAAATGATTTAAGAAATATCGAATGACTTCGCTACTTGCATTACAGACTGATATTAAATGAATGACTTTAAAAGGGAACAGAAATTACTTAAAATACTTTTAACTTTGCATAAGAGCGGACGTCCTGATTTATTTAGCATTCAGATTTCTCGGTATTAGTCAAATGATCAGAAAAGCAAAACTAGTAAAGGTTAAGAAAGCATGGTAAAACAGCTCACTGAAGGTTTTAAAGCAACATTCTGCTTGTATATTGAAAATGACATCATCTCATGACATCACAAGTATTGCCACACAAAATAAATCTTTATATCACTCTCTTCAGTTTGAGTGATGGCTGAAATTTGCCCTTGTAGCTATAACCATATTTTACCATAGCATACTAGATCACGACCACCTCTTTGAAAAGTATGAGCTCGATGGAAAGCTTTGAATCAATTTTAAATGGGCTTCTAGTTGGGCTGATGGCAGCATAAAGGATCAAGGCATTTGTTTTATTCCTTTTTCCACATACATTTGCATCACAATAACTAGTAGTACATTATATTTGCTAATCTCAATTCAGGGTATGTTTGCACGACAATGATGCACTACAAACGGAGAAGTTTTTCCTTTGCGTTTTCCACGTAGAGGCGACAACGCTGTATTATGCTGCCAGGCCAGTAGGTGGCGATGTCACTTTGTAAAAAAACACGGAGAAGATTACAGTATTGTTCTCAAAAACTTAAATTTTCAAAAGTTTGCATTTTCAGGCCCCGAAAAATGCCATTGTCATGTAAATGAACGGCCAAAACACATAAGTTCAGTTTTCAGTTGAAAATGGTGTCATGTAAACGGCCCCTTAGCAAAAAAAAAAAAAAAAATCTGATTTTCAAGGCGCAGTTTGGCTGGGCACAAGAGGGTTAATATTCATATGTAATAAAAAGCCTCCTCTGAATGCAGAAGTGAGGCTTTCACTAGCGTAGATCCTTACAGAAGAGTTTCAAATTGTTATTACACACTCTCTGGAATTCTTGATCGGTCAACTGCAGCTTTGTATTTCTGTATAGTGTTTGGTAGAAGAAAAAAAAAAAAAAAAAAAGTATAATCGACCATTTCATGCCTTTTTTTATGCTGCAATTTCTTCTTACACAATCTAATTTTGTGTCTAGATCCTAATCACCCTTTTTTTTTTTTTTTTACTGTACATCTTCCCTTACCACTGTGCCCTGTGCACTGAGAAATTATTGTAGATTTTAGATGGAGTTGCTATCACCAAACAGTCTCTAAACCAACTGAGGTAAAAGTATTATTATTTTTTTATATATATGAATTTAATTGAAAATATAATAAAAATTGATAATGGCTAGTTCGGACCAGCTGAGAAAATCCTCTTTACACAACAGTGGCTATTATACAGTTTTCAACGCATTACCGTTCCCTGGAAGTTTAAAGAACAGAACACCGCATGCAAACAGGGAAATAAGGTTAACGTGGTTAAGATTTCACCATATATACATTACCCATGGCTTTAGAGAGAGGGGGCGTTAATCCGACTACAATGGAAGTTCACATGCAGGTGGTTTTTGAAAGTCTGGGACATACAAAGGCAGGTCATACACAGTGATAATCAAAACGCCCCCCAGAAAGTGTTGGTCCTCAAAAATAATTCCTCAAAGTTTCAGTTCCTGTGAAATCAAGCGACTCACATGCAAATTTCCTGTCTAAATGGCTAGTTCTCATATAGCACACCAAAAGAATGCTTTTAAATCCACACCTTTATAAAACTACTCTAGATAAACCAACTGCAAAATAAAACCAGTTCTGACAGCCCACCCGATAAAATAAGCCACACAAAGTGTCAAGGGACCAACACTTTGGGGCAACTGGCACCGAACGAGAAGTAAAGCTTATTTCTTTTAAGAAAGCAAGTAGAATTAGGGATCCATTCTGTATTCTGAAGAGGCTAATAATTTAGTGTAATGTACAAAATGCAGTTGTGGAACTTTTTTTTTTTTTTCCTTTTTTTTTTTTCTTTTTTTTTTTTTTTGAGTCCATAATGACAGGAAAGGCTTGTTCACATTAATACACATTTTGTTTTGGATTTCTTCTTTTTCTTCTTGCCCTCTTTGCTCATCTTCTCCTTGTGTTTCCGGATTTCTCGGACTAAAGTATAAAACGCGTCGTCCACACCCTTCAAAACAAAAGAGCAAAACAAGAACTTCAGGATTATGTATTAAAGCATCAAAGATTTCTCAAAGATCTATGCCCAACTTTTGCTGCCATATTCCAAACATTAGTCAGAACAACATCATTAAAACCGGTCTCCTATCAGTGTTAAAAAAAAACCCATGTTCACCGAACCCTTCCTGAAACAATAGTGAAAAAAGTAAAAGAAATGAACAAGTGATTGTTTTAAATAAGAGTGTGAATCTCATAAAAAAGAAGTAAAAAAAAAAAAAAGAAAAAGTGTCATTTCATCCAAAAAAAAAAAAAATTTGTGACAATGGAATTGTGACATTTTCATGATAGTCAGTCAAGCACACTTTCCCCTGAAATGCTCATTTAAATACAATATTAGGGATGCGCCGATATAATTTTTTGAGGCCGATACAGATATTAAACAATTATTGGCCGATTAAGCTTCTAATTTGTTTTTGTATACATTTTTTGTAAGTTTAAATATGTATTAGATCTGCACTATCTCCTTTACTAAGGCGGGACTCTTATTTTGACGAGTATTCTCGTCTATGGTCTATAAGGAGAGCACGCAGTTCTTCAGAGTTATTTTGCAGATTTAAAGTTTGTCCGTTTATTAAGCATCCCCCGAAAAGGCATAAGATCTGTATGTATTTGTTAACTGTTAGTTGTAATAAGTGTTTTGAGTAATTCACTGTATGTTGATGACTGTGTGTGTGAGAGAGTGAGAGAGAGAGAGTGAGAGAGAGAGAGTGAGAGAGAGAGAGTGAGAGAGAGAGAGTGAGAGAGAGAGAGTGAGAGAGTGAGAGAGAGAGAGAGAGAGAGAGAGAGAGAGAGAGAGAGTGAGAGAGAGAGAGAGAGTGAGAGAGAGTGAGAGAGAGTGAGAGAAATGCGCACTTCTCGTGCTCTGTAATGTTTAGCTTTTGTGGTGATTTGTCTGGAGTGAAAACGGACGCAATAAATGTAATAAAACATCAGTAAACGTTTGGTCATCATTCGGATGGGGTCTGCTACACTTATGAAAGTTACAGAAGTTATTTAGTCAAGAATAGCTTTTGTTATTTGATTAACATTAAAGCGCAGACAGCAGCGCTAGGATTACGCAACAGTCATTATACAGCTCAGCACCTTTACGCAGTTAATTAATAAACCATTGGTTTGTTATATCTGGCTTTTTGTTTCTCCTACAGCCGATGGTTATAAATTGAGCAAAAAAAAAAAAAAACAACAACAAAAAAAAAAGCTGATAAATAATCGGTGGTCCATACGTCGGTGCATCCACACACACACTAATAAATTCAGTACAACAAAAAGTATAAAAGAATATATAAAATGCCTGTCTGAATAAATACATTGTAAAATTAAAATGTAATAAAGTAATATAAATAAATAAAAAAAGTAATGCACAGAAATTATTTTCTGGATTTAATAATTTGCATTAATTGAATTCAGGACAAAGAGTAAATACATAAAATTAATTTCTGGAAAAAATGAATTTGTATTAAATTCAGTGTAACAATTTACAACCACTTAATTTTTCAATAAGTCAATAAATAAATGTTAATAAAAGTCTAAATTAAATATGTTCATCGTATAAAGCGATCATGTCTTTTCAGAAAATTTGGACTAATCCGCTCCATTCATATGGATTCGTTTTACGATCTCTTTATGAACTTTTTGAAGCATCAAAGTGGTAGTTGCATAGACTGTCAATGGAGGGACAGAAAGCTCTCAAATTTTATTAAAAATCTTCATTTGTGTTCCGAAGATGAACTAAAGTCTTATAAGTTTGGAACATGAGGGTGAGTAAATGACACTATTCATTTTTGTGTAAACTATCCCTTCAATAGTCCTAATTTTTTTTTTTTTTTTTTAATGAAATCGTATAATATTGGGGTGAAATATGACTGATATTTCTGATATATGATAGTTTTCATGAGATTCACCCAAGAAAAAGTGAAAAGTGTACAGCAGTTGTCGTACCCAACACCTGGACTTCAGATGGGCAGCGCTTCAGACTTACCCCTTTCACATCAAAACACATTTTTTAAGCTTGATGCATTGTGTCGTCTTTTCTTCTTTACTGAGTTTTCTTAGCCGGTATTGCCTGATCTCCCGTACCAGAGTATAAAAGGCATCTTCCACTCTCTGCAGTGCAAAACACAACTCCCTTCAGTGTTAAGGAACGCACAGCCGCCTTTACTGAGACGGGAAAACAGTCGCAATTGGATTTCGGGAATCCAGTGAAACTATAAAATCTTCCCACATAGTTCTGGCATAATTAATAGTGTTTTTTTCCCCCCCTTATTTCTGGGAACTTAAAGGGAATTTGGCATAAAGTATTTATATCAACTTTCCACAAAAAAAGCCAGGTTTTTCCATGGCATACATTTTTTCCCCCAGCATCTTTACACTCTATTGTAGAAGGGTTTCTCAATTAGGGGGCGTTTACACGACTCTTCAACAAAAAAGGGAAAACTTTTCATGTGTTTTTGCTGTTAATTTATGACAAAGGCATTTTGGGGGCCATGAAAACGGGTCTCAAAGTGCAAGTTTTTGTAAACAATACTGCTATCGTCTCTGTGCAAACAAAAAACAAAACTTGAATTTGTGAAAACTGACGTCATGCGAATGCATTACATGTTCAGTCTTTACAAAGTGACATCACCAACTACTGGCCTGGCCTGAACACAGCGTTTTTAGTTGTTTTCGAAGATCCGTGTGAACGGGGATCATTTTGACAACATTGCCATCCGTATGTGAAACTTTTCATAAACACAAAGAGAAAAACCTTTTCCATTTTTAGCACATCGTTGTCGTGTAAACGTACCCTTAGTTGTGCCCCTGAACACCACTGGATTTAAAATAAACAAAAATAGAAAAGAAGAAGAAGAAAAAAAAAAGAATTAAAAAGTGAATCTGAAGTTTAAACAAATACACAGAACTATTCCAGCTTGCAGCCAGAGAGGGAATTGTGGGTACTGAAGATGGCACCATGGTGTAGCATGTGTGGCTCGAAACAAAGAAAAGAAATTAATTCAGAAGCCTTTATTATTCCCCAGCACCACAAGGAGTTGTGATTTGAGCACTGCAGAAGGAGGTACAGAGAGTCTGCCCTGATTTGTAAACATGACAGATAGAGCAGTTTAATATTCCCAGTTGATTTAGTGATTGAACCCTTGATCAATCAATCCAAATTGCATTCTTTGTCATTAAAAGATTAATTCATCTTGAGGTGAAATCAAACACAGACAAATGATAAATGCACAAGAGAGACCAGGCACAAACCCAGAGCCAGATCAGTCGTGTTCTGTGATGTGCATCTGATTGATTATTCATAAAGCTCGTCAGAATGAACTCATGCATGAAGCCAGTGTAAAGCAACAGCACTGGACAACATCCTACAATTCCACACATTTCAACTGCCTTAATCTGGCACGATTAATCGTTACAAGATCACGACATCCTAAATGAAAGAGATTCTCCTACGTCTATTATACCTTTGATAGAAAAAAAACCAAAAAAAAAAAACCCTCAACATTCAGATTGGTTTTGGTGCTACCGCTGAGCCAGAGAGAGCAGTTGTCATGTATAGATATGAAACAACCTCAAACAGTCTTTTCCACCACACAGTATCATTATTTCTGTGTTACAAACATTCATGTTATGACAGAAGTACTGGGATAAAAGTGTATAGCTTGGATATAAACACTAATGTTTACAGAAGTGATCAAAATAAGAGCAAACAACCTTTTGAAAGTAACCTGGCACTTCAAAAAAATGACTATCGATTACATTGTTATGCCACCAGATAATCTACCATAACGTAGTAAACTGTGGCGTATGCTGATTTTAATCGCAATAAACATGCATTGCAAAAACTTTAATATGACCAAAATCTGCATGCGCGCACTCTGATTATTTGAAATAATTAGATTATTGGTGCACATCTAAACATAGTCAAAACTTCTGTTTTATTTTCATTGATTTGTCCAACATACTTGTACTCAATACATATCCGTCCATGTTTTCCATACCTGTCTCGTCTTTGCTGAGGTCTCTATAAATGGAATGCCGTAGCTACGTGCTAAATCCTGAGCCTGCTTGGTGTCCACACTGCGGGATGGAAGATCACACTTATTCCCTACCAGGACCATTGGGACGTCCTCAGAGTCCTTTACTCGCTTTATCTGCTCTCTGCAAAAGCACACAGAATATTACACATCAACAATTAATTTGACTCTGAGGCGTTTTAGCCCTTCACAGACCTGATTCTGCACAGTATTAAGTTTCTAGCTAACCCTCACCTGTAGTGGTGAATGTCCTCAAAGGACTTTGTGTTATTGATGGCAAAGACACAAAGGAATCCCTCCCCTGTCCTCATGTACTGGTCCCTCATTGCGCTGTACTCCTCCTGACCTGCAGTGTCCAAGATGTCCAGTAGACACGTCTCCCCGTCAATCACCACCTGCTTTCTGTAGGAGTCCTGCACAAGTAAAATGATATTTTAAGCATGTTGAGCAGTATAACAATCACAAACTCTAGTGGTTCTCTAATGTCAAATTATCACAGTATGACAATACTCTAGTCTCATCCTAAAGCTTCGAAGCGGCATTATCTGACTGTTTAAATTCTTTCCGGGAGAAAATCGGTCTCACGTTCTTAAACGGTCAGTCTGGAAACAAAGCCCTTGTGATGCGAAACCCCCCTCATGGAAGAAGAAAGCCTTTGTGTTTACAACTGTGACAATTAAACACCTCTGATTGGCCATTGTGTTCATGTGCTCAACAGATATGTCTGCGTTCTGTGAAGAGCGACAAATGTCCATTTACAACATGTTTTTGAAGTGTTGATCATTGTAGCCAATCACAGGCATATCTGTTGAGTGCGTGAACAAAATGGCCAATCAGAAGTGTTTAAGAAGCCGCTCAGAGCTCAAAATGCTAGGGGGGAAGAAATGCCAGGAGAGGGTCAACACTGCTCCTCATTTCCCATGTTATCATATCAGGCTACTAGCTAACCTCAACATTTAAAACAAAATTCAGCTCAAAACTCACTTTCAGACACCAGTGAGTGTTTGAAGTAACTTCTGATTGTAATCCGATAGGGATTCCGATCACCGTATGAAGCATAAATATATTTATATGCAATGCTAAAGCCTTCTTATGCCAACCATTGCGATAATAAATACACATAACGAAGATACCAGAGACTGCTTGAAGAACACAGACAAATCATATAGGATTATAATCATGTATTTATTTGGTTTCATGTTTTATCCGTCTCTTCCCTGTTCCTTTGTTGATACCGGACTAATGCAGCTATTCGCATGCGTCATAAATAACATCCACCCATTAACGTATAACTCCCATTTTCTTCTCGTGAGCTCCCTCTGAGGCTCTGGCTGAAACGATAACAGTATAGTAAGACGGGAGAGATCACTCCAACCTCATAAGATCAATTTCATAGAAAAGTGAAGACAATATGTAGTTTTCGCCGCTAGAGGATGCTTAAGGCTGATTCATACTTCTGCGTCGAGTGTATGCCGTAGCTACGGCGTAGGCAGTTTGTACCACGCGTAGCCTACGACGTAGCCTGACATGCACCTCTTCAAAAATGTAACAACGCGTTAATTCTACGCGGACCGCAAGCGCTGTGATTGGTCTGCTAGAACCCCTCCCTCGGGTCAAAAAACTGGAAAAACACTGTTTCAGGGGACACATGCAGCCAAACTGCAACAAAAGTCGTTACCTATTTGCCGCTTGTCTGCTGCTTCTATTTGTAAGCTTCTCTGACAACGTACATGACAAGCTGCTGCTTCTTCGGCTTTTGCCTTGATACACAACATGACCACGGACACTGCCTACTAGTGGTCTGCATGCACGTTGATGTGGACAACAATGTAGAAGTATAAATGAAAACAGACGCATATCCTACGGCGCAGAGGCTCCAACGTAGGTCCGACGCAGAAGTATAAATCAGCCTTTATTCAAAACAAAGGCATAGCTTAATGACACTTTTTTTTTTAGGATTAAAGGTACAATTAAAGTAGTGTTTAATGTCCGCCTCCTTCGCTGAACTTAGTTACAGTTATGTTTGATCACTTAAATTAACATTATTTTATTTCATTCTAATGAAATAGCCTCGAGTGCTGAATTACTACTCATACAGGTCACTTTATGTGACAAATTAAAATGTGTATGGTAATGCAGCACTGTTTTACTTGATCAAAACGATCACACTAAAAATGTGTTTAAGTGTGTTGAAAGTTATGCTCGGTGCTTGAGGTCCAAGGCTATTGGCCTCACCCAGCACGTTAATAGCCCTGGCCTGACAGTGGAAAGCGGCTAATGAGAACACATCAGGATCAACTAAATGCTGGATTTTCAGAAGTATGTGAAGTATGTGAAATTCACAGCATAGACTCTTTAAAATATGCTCACATACAAAAACTGTGATTGGTTGCTTTCCTTGGCCAATGAAAGCTACTATGGATTCCAGACCTTCTGCCATCAGTCTGAAGGTCTGGCTATGTGAGACTAACAATACTCAAGCCTGAAATATCCCAGAGATTGTTTTATTGAAACCTGACATCCGTAAAATGACAAAAAAAGAAATCACTAAAAATTGTGTATGAGTTTTAGGGCAGGTTTACACGACAACGATGTACTAAAAGCAGAAAAGTTTTTCCTTTGGGTTTTTCCTTGTACAGATGACGTTGTCAAAATGATCCCCATTTACACAGATCCGCAAAAACAAATAAAAACGCTGTATTATACATACCATGCCAGTAGTTGGTGATGTCACGTTGTATAGAAAAACTACATGCTTATAGACTGAACACATAACGTGCATGTGCATGACATTACCGTTCTCACAAATTAGCATTTTTGTAGTTTACAGAGAGACAATTACGGTTTCGTTTTCAAAAACTTGAAACCCATTTTCAAAAGTCTGCATTTTCAGGCCCGTTGTCATGTAAATTAAAGGCCAAAATGCATAAAAAGTTTTCAGTTTTTCATTGAAAACGGTGTCATGTAAACTGCCCCTTAGTGTGTTAATTTTAGTGTTGATTAATTCTAGCAAAATGGGTGTATAGGTGAACATTAAATAATGCTCCTGGTCTTATTTTGACACATTCATACATTATTCCTAAGAATAATACTATTCCAATAATTCCATTATTCCAAAACAACTACAAAAATGTATTAATTTTAAATTAAATTAAATTGACGCTATGCCAGAAAAATAAAAGGGAAGAACCATAAAAGGCACTCCATCTGGTAACCACCTTCTTTTAAACCAGAATAACCTGATCACACTGTTGAATCTTAACCAGTACATTTTTTGCATATTTACATAAGGGTGAGTTTCACAGCTTTGTGTGGCAGCAGAAAGAGAGTGTCCTGACAGGCAGAGATAGCGGTACACATGCCTCACCTCTATGGTTGGGTCGTATTCATCCACAAAGTGGTTCTGGATGAGTTGAATGGTGAGAGCGCTCTTGCCCACGCCTCCAGCACCCACCACCACAAGCTTATATTCTGTCATTCTTCACCTGCAGCAGAAAAAAAAAAAAAGTGGTGAAAATCAATGAGCAGTTTAAATATTAGAAAAAAAATGACATCCTTGGTTTATTTTGTCAAAATGTCTTTCTCCAGTTTTAATATACTTATCAGATTTCAGATAATTGAATTGTTAATTTACTAGTTTGTCAATTACCTGATGCTATTATCCAAAGCGACATACAGTTCACTAATTCAGTCCGCTGGAATAACCCAGTGTTAGTCTAACGATCTTGAGCAAAGGCTCTACAGTGATAGTTCATTAATAAAGCCACGTAGGATTTGAACCTACAACCTTTCTGTTCAACCAGATCCAGATGTTTAACCATTAAGCTACAACATCCTACAATTAGACAAGGTTTACATCTCATTTATACTTAAAATGCCAGGTCTACTGGACTAACACAAAATAACTATTAACACACTACTATTATACACTCCTCTATCCGCTTTACCATGTCTTCTTACTAAAACTTTTTATAACTATATCTGAACCACTTTCTTCTAGAAATATTGCTAAAACCGATTAATCAGTAAGGAACTGAATCAACAGACACGCAACAGAAAACCACAATTCAGTTTGACGTTATATAGGTCAAGTTATAAACACAAGAAGTATATAAACTTTTTGTTGACACCCTTAGAAGTTACAAGCCTATATTATTACGCATATTTAACGTTTTTAATCACTTTGTTAGTACAACTAATAGTAATAGTTATATTTATTGCCATGTCAGAATCTAAAGCCAACTTCATGGCAAAGTTGGGCAAGTACAACTAAATAAAACCAGTTAAATAATTCAACTGATGAAAGATTATAGAATACCACGATTTTATAGTCATATAATATATGCTGTTACTCTTAACTTTCCTTTGTGTATAATTTCACAATTTTCATTACTACAACTCAAAACCAAATAATCTACAGTTAACAATCAATTCAACAGACAATACACTAAGGCACACTACCACAAATATAACAATATTAAGTTATTTATTTATATGCTAGGACTATCTACATTTTTACATAGATTTTTAATAAAACTAAGTATTTATAACTCAATATAACCGATTAACTGAAACAGACTCGAATAATACGATTTGACATCATTCGACATTGTAGCTAATAGCTAAATCTTACAGTTATAGTGTATATTTTAACAACATACTGTCAACAAAAACATAACGAAATATTTACAAACTCGTGCTCGTTTCATTTAAGATGACTCGATTCAACAGCAGACTACCACGAACATTTCAGGTTAAATTATTTATTTTCGCTATCATAATAAAGCAATTTAGATTTTAAGTCTTATAAAGACAAGTTAATTGTTAATAAGTAGTTTACAGTTAAGCGCCATTATATCGCAGGGCCCGAATTTGACTTGGGCGTGTTATGACAATAATAACACTGGAATAAATATACTCATAGCTACACAAGCTCACTTTAAACCAGTTCTCTCATTGACTTTTATATAAGTAATCGTCAAGGTAAATATATGTTAAAACAGCTTTTCTATTATTTTTTACCTCTGGGTTTGCTATAAGTTCCGCGTCTGAAAAGCCTCTAATGACTCGTTTATCATGACCTTGCCATAATGTTATTATCCATTTAAACAGCGTGTATAAAGTCTCATATATCCACTGGCAATCCCGTCGAAGTGTTTGACGGATTTTTCTAAATAGGAACCAACAATATCATAGGGAATACAGATCAATTCTGCTCTTTCTAGGATACATGGCCTGCGCTCGGAGGTTGTGCTTTACATAAATATGGGCGGACACACTGTTGCGTCCTACTAAACGATCACTTACCCCAAAATATCAACGATTTTCAGCGGTTTACGATTATTTTCAGTAGGTGGAGGCGGTTAAAAGGACAAGTAATAAGCAGTCGAGCAGCCTTTTCCGAGCACCAGCATGCATCTTGCATTATAGTAGACGAAACATCTGTAGATACAAATAATCCAGATCGGTGTCCTTTCAATGAGAAGTGCAGGGCGGAGGGCTTGATCAATAACTAACCGATAATCAACACTGGTGTTTCCAGGCTAGATGTGGTTACACGACGGATAATAAATGCACTTTAATTTTAGTTTGATAGCACACGAGAATGTGCTAAAACATATTCGATGTACTACGCAATGACCGGCTTTTGACAAGCACTACAGGCAGTATTGGTACAGACTGGCTTGCTGCTTAAATAGGCCCTAAATATAACCGGAACGTGTACGTGCGTACGTCATCGCGTTTGTGGAATCTTATTGGATGTTTCACTTGTCAGTCACAATTAGGCTGTTCGCATACGGTGTGAAAGGAGCCAATCGTCTTTGGTTATCGACAGAATAATACAACCCGGCCTAGATTTTTATTGTTTGATTCGATGCTTCACTCTATACATTTTTAGTTCTTCATTAACTTTAATGAAAATATAGTTCACTGATACACGTGACTGGAAAACAAAACTCAAAGTAAATAATGAGTTGGAAAATTTCCCCCCAAAACCCCCCAAATTTTTATTGTATTTATATAATGCTTAATTTCTTTCATAATAATAAAAAAAATGTGAAAAGCGAAAATGTTGGTATATTTGCAGTTTACAAAGGGATGTTTTAGTTTCCAGCAATATTTAAAAACCTAACTGAAACTATAGTAACCAAAAAACAAAACAAAACACATTAACATGAACAATAAAGACATTAATATAATTAAAAATATTTAAATAACTTTAAAACTCTGGAATAAAGCAAGAATTTATATTTTATGTGAAACAATTAAAACAATGAATTTTTAAAAAATAAATTTAAAAAAAGACACAAGGGGTCAGTATTGCTGCGTCCTAATTCGCATACTATCCATCCTAAATAGTATTCGAAATAATAATTAGTGTGTCCCAAATTGTAGTATGTTGAAATGAGTATTCCAAAGATACCCGGATGGTCTACTTTTTCCGGTTAGAATTCCGAAGTGCAGATCCGTGCACACTCTAACGGCTAATATTGCCTGCGCTGTGGACGAGGATTCAATTAGAACTACAAATAGGAATAAAAAGTGTTAAAAAAACTACAAACATGACGGATGTGCGAGACCGACGGTTAATATATCTATGAGTTTGTAGCTAAAGTTGCATTTCAATAATGGTTCAATAACTGAAGTTCAGTAACTGTTTTAGCTTTATCCACACGTTTAAATAGATTAAACTTTGTTTGTCTGATTTTTCTAAATTTATTGAATGGTTATTACAATTTATCAGCGTCATTATTGTGATGAAAGCTTAAATTATTATTAAAACGCTTCTCGTTGACGTCATTGTCACGTGGTGCGAATTACTTTTCTCAGCGGTGGATGGCCAAATCACATGATATTAAGGAATTCTTTTAAATAGAGGTTCCTGGGGTTGATTTCCGTTTATATTTCAGTTTGGAATCATTGGCATTTAAATAATTTAAATGATTAAAATGACTATATTTCTTAGTAAGCAAAAACAAACAAAAAACTGTTTAAATCAGATCTTCGACCGTCAGACGCCCTCTTGAGGAAGAGCTGCCGCCCACCCGCATCTCACAAGTCCCGCCTCCTGCGACAAGACGGGCCAATAGGAGCCTCTCAAAGGCTGCCTCTGATTGGACAGTTAAGGGGCCATTCGTAACCCGTACCAATCAATGATCAAATTGAGGGCAGGACTTGACAGAATACGGCGAGTGAGATCAGATGGTCGTATTTTCCACATACTAGCTCGGATGGACCGACTGCAGCACAGCGTGAAAACTTTTTCCTGTGGGGCGGTGATCTCTACGGATGAAATCTGCTCATTTTCTCAGACTTTTGCGCTATAAAAAGACAATATATAAGATGATTTTCATTTATATTTAGCAAACGGACATTTATAGTAAGGCTAAACACAGGAAAAAAAACCCTGAATATTAAAGTGTCCTTTTAAATTATTGCACAAACTTTGGTCAGTGTAACATCGGCTCGGACAAAAAGTGGATAAATGTTTTTCTACATTTAGACATAAAGGTAAGACCATTTTGCATGCGGAACATTTTAATACTTAATAAATGTAAATAACAATATATCAGGGTCTATCCATCATGCGCATTCAGCATCACAATCTTAAATATTTACAGCTTAGAGTTGAAGTCTTACATTTAGATCTAAAGTTTTATCGGAATATAAATCAGCGGATTATGTCGTGTATTGTAAATACGATGTTATTTAACTAAAACAGTATTAAAACAGCTTGTCTTTGGTATTTTGTATACAAAAGTATCATATCAATCAACATCAACACAAAACAGGAGTTTACATTATGAGATATGAATTTAATACTGCAAGAGTTAATAAAGTTAGAAAAGTCCTTTACATGTGGGTGCAGTGATTTTTTTTTTTTAGGGTTATATTATTTGTAAAGTCTTATCTGCTTTTGTTGTTTTTGCCAGATAATTGTTTAATTTTTTGAAGATTCAGTCCACTTCAGAACATCAGTATTTGTAGGACTATTTAAACTTGTTTATTTGACACAATATGAGATTATTTCTGGACTCAATTCTAATCTATCTGTTAAAGCATGTAATGCTCCTTACTTTTGTAAAAATTAATTGGTATGTCATGTAAAATCCATCTTTTCATGCAATACAAATTGAAAGTTTAATGGCTCATTCATCATCATTTGGTTATTTTTCGTTTATATGCACTGCAAAGTACTCATTCAATCCAAAGAACTACTTTATTGAAAGTGGGAAGATGAGAGATTATTAATAAACCACTTAGTCACGTTGACACTTCATCTAGTACCCCCGTAACTCAGTTTTTGGCTGGTCCTTCAAAGCTAGCCTGCTGATCACAACCATGGCAAAGGAACAAAGGCAGTATTATATCCAGCAAAACGTGCCATCCAGATGTTAGCGATTCTGCCAGTGGGTGTGGAGGTGGGTTTTGGGGGGGTCTATGGATATTCTCAAGTTTATTAAAGCACCTCAGCTGAGACTCAACAAACTCTTGCTGGTTTGTAGTTAAATAATACCACAGTAGACTCTTCTTGCCATCTAATGTCCTTAGAGAAGGACTTTGTTTAAAACCTGGCATGGTTTATTCCCTTCATAGTTTTGAGGAAAGCTTTGTTTTCCTGTTACCTTCCATGAAAGCTCCTCATTGTTTTTACTCTTACAGGCTAAATGTGCCAAACTGAGTGAAAGAATCAAGCATAGCAAAGAACATTTTAGGACACCTGAGGGATTTAGGAGCAAGATTTGGAGATTTCACTGTGAATTCACTCACTTTCTTCCAAAACCTCAGGTTATTGTTTTACTGGGGTGGGGAAAGAAGGTTTGTTTTCCTTCTTCCGTCGTCCCAGATGGGAGATTTTGGTGAGGACACAGTTCTCCTCTGTGTTTGGCAGATGGGAGATCTATCTTGGTTCAGGTTGATTTTTTAGTGGTGTTATTTGTGTACTTTGCGTTTGTTTTGCACCTTCATTTTCCCCTGGGAAGCAACAAGATTCAAAGCACGAGATTCAAAAATATATATTCACATTCTGTTGTTGCTCATACAAGAGAATGCCAGGAAAACAAAACAAAACAAATCTTTAGTATCAAAACATGTAGTTAAAAATAACATTTCTTAGTCATATAACTTATGTAAGATGACCAAAAAACTTTGATTAGAGAAGGCGAGAGGGAACTAGAAACGTCTTATCTCCTTCATTGCCCAGCTGTGTGGAATGTGTAACCTCACTCTTATCAGTTTCCATGGTGTAAAATCAAGGCTCAAGTCTTTGGATAACCACCTGCATGCCTTCAAGCCTCAACAATGGCTCAGTCACTAGCTAATCTTTTGAGTAACTTCTACAGTAATGCAGTGTACAGTATTTAGACGCTTAAAGGGATAGTTCACCCCAAAAAATAAAAAGTCTGTTATTATTTACTCACCTCATGACATTCTAAACCTGTATGACTTTCATTCATCTGTGGAACATAATGGAAGATATTTTGAAGAATGTTTCAGCTGTTTATGTCCATATTATGAAAGTCAGCGGGGCCCAAAACCTACAAGCTTCAATAAGGACAAAAAGGTAGCATGAAAGTAAATCCAGATGACTCGACTGATATAGGGTGCTTTCACAACTGCCTCGTTTAGTTCGGTTGAATTGCGCTAGAGTTCGCACTCGGGTGTGCACCAAAAGCGGACCTCCTTGAAGAGGTGGTCTCGGTACGCTTTCAAACAAACTCTGGAGCGGTTCGCTTGCATGTGAAAGGAATCCAAAATTTGGTCCAACGAACCAAACGATATCATAATTCATAATGGGAAATGTGTTATATAAAAATGCAGTAGTGTCTGATTCTGTGAGTGAGCACATTAGTTACCATAGTTGTAAACCAAAAAACGCCTCTTCATCTTAAAATGTTGTGTAATTGCACTTCTCTGTGCGAGAATGCTGTCCCGACAAAGCCTTGATTCCTGCTCTAGCTGCATTATAACGTTCATATTGTGTTTGCATGTGTCTCGACACAGTTCGCCTACTAGACAGTGCTAGGAGATCCAGAGAGCGCGTTTGAATTTGCCGCAGCATTAATACAAATGTAATCTATAATTTAACGGCGGGAATGATGGCTACATTCGTATAGTGTTTGCGTGTGTCTCGACAGTTCCAAATAAAGCCACAATAAGCTAATGGAGCAAACTTGTCAATCATTTTAATGGATGACGCTGAGAAAACTCTGACCAATAAGAGGACAACTGTACTCGCATGTGACTTTTTTTGGTATGCTTTGAAATGTTGCCGTGTGAAATCAAGAAGAAAATGCAATATTGTAACAAATTTATTCCCTGTTTCGGAAACAAAACAAACGATCCATTGGTGTGAAAACGCCTATATTTGAAGTATTTTGAAACAACATGATCACTTTCTATTAAGAACAGATCAAAATTAAATCACTCACAAATCAAAAAATTGATCAACCTCATACCTCAGTCTCTTTTTTGGTCACGTACCATGAGGTTTGACATTACATTTCAATTTGTTCATTATATAAAGTGATTGTGTTACTTGTGTAACAATTAGAGTACCATATTTTATGTCCTTTTGGACCTTGAAAGTTTTCTCCCATCCATCCATCCCTGTCGATATTTCTTGGAGTGTTTTTACTCTTGGAACGGTTTCAGCCGAGGCCTGCAACTAATTATGGGAGAGTGAATAAATTGCTAGTAATTACATGTAGCATGGCAGCTAGCGCCAGCACAAGCAGAATAAAAGGTAAATCCAAAAAGCTCAGCAATAGTAACAACACACCATCATTTCTTCGAGAATTTAGCTCATTCTCTCTGGATTTGTATAGACACTAATGCTGGAGCTTGAAACTTGTATCATTTGTTTTTAATTTGATACTTTCCTCAGATTTTAGGGTTTAGCTCAATTGATTCTTAACAACCCAAGGTAAGGTTAATAGCACATATGTAAAGTTAACCTCCCATATAAAAAAGAATATTTGGAGGGTATGTTTCTATTTTAGCCTTTATGCAGCTGAAGAAGAAAATGTGAGCTGCCTTATAAAATATGCAATCCAAAGATTCATTTAGGATGAGCAGTTTGTTCAAATCACTAACACTAAGTATAAGCACCACAAAATATTTTCTAAATCATGGACAAAGCAGAAAGGAGAAATGCTTGCCAAATGCTTTTAACAAGCAGGTTGAAATGAAGTGTGCTGTTTATATTTAAACACAAATATGGACAAGGATTACAGTTAAACTGGCGGGAAAGCGATGGGTATCTTAAATCAGTGATTCCCGAGGGAATATGTGAATGCCTGAATCAGAAGTATGAGCAATGATAAGCGGATGTTACTCAGTTGAGTTCATTTGAGATGTGCAGTTCATGATTTGCCTATGAGACGTTACAAAATCACTGCCAGTAGAATTTATACCTCTTTTCTGTCTGCAAACAACAGCCTCAGTCACATTTTACAGTGCAAGAGCGTTTCCTTCACTCCGTACTGATGATCTGAAAGCAACTACAGTATAGATTAAAGATACAGACATAAGTTGTTTATTGATGTGATATTCTGAGTAGAGATGTTCACAATTCTTTGTCCTATTTGACACTATTAATATGCTGTTCTGGCATTGTACGTATCATTCACACTCACTTTAGTCTTCATGTGGGATGATGTCATCATGATGAAGTCAGAGTTGGTTCCAGCAGTGCAGTCACCAAATGGACAGTCGTTTTCTCAAGTGCTTCATTGTGATATTCACAAATGGTGCTTGATTGAATTCTGCAGGGCTCGTTTTAGACCGACTTAAGTGATCACTTGTGCTCAGCATGATGTGCAGATGATTGAATGGAGTGCTCATGGTGGGGCGGCAATCAAATTCATCACAGTCTTTTCCTGATTAAGATTGGTGACCTGAACAAAACAGTTCAAAATGCCTAATGTAGCTCGAGTACTTCTTAATTTCCACACTTGACGTGGACATGTGACGTTTGCTTGTGCTTTTATGATGTCCACAAGACTGTAGGGGAGAGTTTGTGTTATAAATAATCATAATTTGTCACTTTTGTCAGACAATTTACAGTTATAGTTTTATTTTTATGTCAGTTAAAGGATGTGGAATATTTTACTGTGTCATTGAACTTCTGTGGCTCTTTTAGCCTTACCAAGCACTGTGTTTCAGGTTGTTTTTTTCTATATATTCTGCTCTTTCATTGTGAAAAAGACAACAAATATGGTCTTGTGATCTGATTCATTGTTATAGAGGTCAATATTTAAATGACACACGTTTTGATAATACATCTTGTACTATGACAGCCTTGGTTCCCTTGTGATTTTGGCTAATTTAGTCAAACATATATGCAGCAGACGTGAAGTCATCCGTTAACTGGGCTTCCTTGCTTCAGTGATCGCTGCTGGAAAAATGTCAGAATACAGCAGGCTGCAGGCCACTTTTGCGTTAGCTGGAAAGGAACACATAAAATGTACCCACAATGCATCTGACCATTGGCTGCAGGACTCCATCTGTTGTCGTAGACGCTAAAGGGTAGTAAAAATGAAGGACAAAACATTTATCTGCTCACAGAAGGGCAAAATGGAAGGAAAATTATATGCAGCATGCAACAAATGTCGCATCTTTGACATTTGTTGAGTGTCTCACCCCTAAATAGTCATGAAGAAATGGTGAATGTTACATGACAATTCCAAGTGGGAAATTTTTGTATAAATTTATGGCCCAATTTAAAATATGATTTGAATGTCCTTGCATTGGCAGCCTGGATTCTGAACTATTCCAAACCCTGTATAAATCAAAAAATTGAAATTTGGCAAGATTACAACTGGGGAAAACTGAAAAAAAAAGATGGTTTGTTACAACTGGAGCCATGAAACAGTGAATGCTCCAGTTGTAATAAACCATCTTTTTTTTCCCATTTTGGCTCAGACAGAAGAGCTCTTATAGGGGTTCTACCATGCCATATGTCTCCGCATTAAACTAGAGACATTCAATGTACTGCCTCTTATGGAGCAACTGAAAAGGCACTTTTTTGTTGAGTAGTGCATGCATTTGTGCAGTTCTTGGAAATAATGTCTTGATTATTCAGTGCAAATTAACAAAAGATTATTATATCTTGTCTGTAAATGATCGGGTTACTGTAGCAGAAATGGTGGAGCCCTGTGAAAGCAAGGTCATGGATTGGGTTCCTAGAAAGCATGTTCTTATAAAATGTTGGATAAAAGCAGTTTAATTTTACAAACTAAACTTATCTGTTTTCAAAATGAATTATGAATTACCTGTGTTAGTTATCCAGAACTGCCTGTTTAAAAAAAAAAAAAAGAGAAGTTTTCTATGTCACTGTTAGGTTTCATAAAAGCATGTCTAGGGATGCTAACGACTAATCTCGCCTATTCACAGAAAACGCTTTATTTCCGCATTGAAAAATAAGGTGGATAGACTAAACACGTAAAATATGCATGTGCAGCATGCCGTTAACGTTTTCACAGATTCGCGTTTTTGCAGTTTACACAGAGATGATAACGGTATAGTTTTCAAAAACTTACACTTTGAAACCCGTTTTGAAAAGTTTTCAGGCCACCAAAACTGCATTGTAAATGAACGGACCAAACGCATAAAGTTTTCCATTTTTAGTTGAAAACGGTGTCGTGTATACACCCCTTTAGTAGCCTCCTCCTTGATTAATTGTTCGTTAATTTATCTACGATTGATTATGGGAATTTATGGAAATTGACATCCCTAAGCACAACAATGGAGAAAAAAAAAAGTCTTTAATCATAAATCCAATAGATAACATTTAGGAGAAACTCAGGAGATATATATCATAACTATGTTCAATAGTACAAAGATAATTAAGGGCTTAAATACACAAAAAGGATAATCAACAGAACTGGAGACAGGTGTGTAACATAGTTTTTGAAAAATGATACCATTCATATCTACAAAACGCAAATTTGTGAAAACGGTGAAGTCATGCACATCCGTATTATGTGTTCAGTTCAGTCTATAGTTGCGTATCTTTTCTTTACAAAGTGACATCGCCAACTACTGGCCTGGCAGCAGAATACAGTGTTTTTAATAATTTTTCATTACATTGATGTCTGTACGCTAAAAACACAAAGGAAAATTGTTTAAATGGTGGAGCACTGCGAAAGCAAGGTCATGGATTGGGTTCCTAGAAAGCATGTTCTGATAAAATGTTGGATAAAAGCAGTTTAATTTTTTAATTTTTACTGTTTAGTACATTGTTGTCATGTAAACGTAATATACTCTAAAACAGTGGAACTAACATACTCGTGACATTCATCAATTTTTATTTTTCAATTACAAAGAATCTTCAACTGAAGACTTCAGTAGAAAAACATGGAAAGTTATGTGTTTTAACCACCTGGTTTTTAGTTTTTTTGAGCAGAGTTGTCCTTTGAGGACTGCACATTGTTTTTTATGTATAATTTTGTGTGCTTGCAGATTTTATTAGTGCAGGGCGGGTGTAGTATTTCATTCAGAGAGGAGTCTTGAAGCTGTGGTCTTTGGCTGCAGCAGTGCTTTACTTTTCCAGCGCAGTGCCCCATACAGTCAGTAAATCGTCCCTGTCCCTCCTCTGGAGCCAAACTCAAAGCTCTATAAACATAATGAACAGATGTGTATTGATATTAGAACCTTTTAAAAGAAATAGGGAGAGCAAAAGACAAATTGTATGAAGGTAGACTATGCACAATCTTTTCATTTTGGCATGTTAACAAAAAATTTGCTTTTAAAAAAATGTAGTTTAAAAAAAAATTAATAAAGTGAGTCAAAAAAAGCAGCAGCTTTGTTGTCAAACAAAAAGAGTAAAGCAATGAAAAAAAGGATTTCTGCACCTAGTGGCACAAAATGAAACATAGCTGGTGAATTTTATTATATTTTTATATTTTTTCCAATGCAATATAAAACTTGTGCTGTCAATTTAACATTAATTTGATGTGATATGATAATTTGATAATATTTATAAAAATAATAAACAATAACACAAGTTACTGTTTCTGTAAAGTGACCTTGGGTTATAGAAAAGTGCTATATAAATAAAACTTATATAAATCTGAATTCAAACCAAAAATTGAAGTCCATTTCCACCTCAGAGTAAAAATGAAAAAGTAATTTGTAAGATAAAGTAAAAAGTAAAAAAAAAAAAAAAAATCACACATTGAGATCTACAGTCACACTGCAAGATTAAAAAATCAAACTCTGAATTATGAGAAACTTATGTCAGAATTGAATTTTTTTTTGAAAAGTTGTTTGACTTTAGATTTTGGGTGTAATGATTTTGTAGACTCTTGTTGTATTTCCTTTGGTTCCCATGTTCCCTTTGCTAGTTGGTTTCTGTGGTTACTCATTGGTTAATTGATTATGTACACCCAAGTCTTGTTTGGTGCTTCATTTAGCCATGTATTTAAGCCCTCAGTTTGTTTTTTCTGTTTGTCCTGTATTGTAGTGGTGGCAAGATGAAGCTTTGTCAGGAGTGTGACCGTGCCCAAATGTGTGCTACATGGTTCACAAAGGCTTGATACATTAACATATACACACATAAACACATGTAAAAGAAAAAAAAAAAGATAAGAATGAATTTTGTATCTGGGCAGTGGGTTTAACAAAAAGAAATGGATTTCTGTAGACTTGATAAAAGAGGGTGAAAGTGATTAAGGTGGACTGGACAGAGGGCAGTGGAAGTGCTTGTGTAAGATGAGAGGGAAAACTTTAATTAATTTTGGTTAAATAACAATATTTGTTCCACTGTCTTCGGGCTGACTTCCCTTTTTTTTTATTTATTTTTTTATTATTTATTTTATTTTTTTTAAATATAACCTCCCCCCTTGACACCATGAAATGACACAATAATTAGGCTAATGACCTGACAGGAAAATCAACCACCTTATTGGCAGAGATCAATTTAAAAAACTTAACACCTTGTCTTTCTTAGCTGGCTCTATTGTAGTGTTATTAGTGAACTATAAATAGCAAAACGAACACTTTAAATCACCGTTTCCAACTACTGACAAGTTCGAGAGGGAGTTTGACACATCTTATAGTCGAAGCGTCCCGTCAGAAGCACTGCACTCAAACGAGGCTTCGAACTAAAACAACACAAGCCTCAGTAAGGAGCTCAGATGGGAAGTAGCTGAAAGGGTTAGTTCACCCAAAAATGAAAATTCTGTCATAAATTACTCACCCTCATGTCGTTCCACATCCGTAAGACCTTCATTCATTATCGGAACACAAATTAAGATATTTTTGATAAAATCCGATGGCCTCCATTGCCAGCAAGATAATTAACACTTTCAGATGGCCAGAAAGCTACTAAAGACGTATTTAAAACAGTTCATGTGACTACAGTGGTTCAACCTTAATGTTATGAAGTGATGAGAATACTTTTTGTGCACCAAAAAAAACGAAATAACGACTTTATTCAACAATATCTAGTGATGGGTGATTCAAAACACTGCTTCATGAAGCTTCAAAGCTTTATGAATCTTTTGCTTCGAATCAGTGGTTCGGAGCGTGTATCAAACTGTCACGCCCCCTAGTGGTGAACCATTGAAATTTCGAAACACTCTTCATGTAATGAAGACTCGTTTACTGAAATCACGTGACTTTGGCAGTTTGATACATGCTCCAAACCACTGATTCAAACAAAAGATTTGTAAAGCTTGGAAGCTTGAACTGTCACATGAACTGTTTTAAATATGTCTTTAGTAGCTTTCTGGCCATTTGAAAGTGTTAATTATCTTGCTGGCATTGCAGGCTTCACTGAGCCATCGGATTTTATCAAAAATATCTTAATTTGTGTTCCGAAGATGAATGAAGGTCTTACAGGTGTGAAACAACATGAGGGCGAGTAATTAATGACAGAATTTGACAGAAAACACAAGCTTAGAACCCTCTGTATCAGGCATAACGTCACTTTTGTATTGTCTTTGTTTAAATTAAGCTGTTACATTGATTCTTGCCTTCTTGACTGCCTTTTTTGGTTTTGTAAATCTGCTGCAATTTAGATCCCCTGCTCCTCTTCACTTGCCTGCACTGTGATTGTGGGTCTCACTCTCAATATATTTTTCATTTGGAGACAAAATTTGGCTAATAAAAATGGCTAACATGCATGAGGAGAGCGCTATACTGTATATTCTAGTTGACTCTGCTGTGTTATTGCACTATTGCTGTGTCCTCTCAATTTACTCATTTGATTCCACTCGTCTTATGTCTTTGATTTGTGAAGCTTGATTTATGTTGAACAAATTTGGATAACCCTCTAACTGTTTGCTTTGTCTTATTAACAACACTGCTTCAATAAATCTGCAAATGGATCTTACACGAGTCTCAGACTGTTTTACGTCACAGAATGTGTAATGTTTACTTTGCTGAGAGAATAAACTGATTTTGTGAATTTTCTCAGCAAAGCTGAAGATCTGCTCAGGCGTGCATGTTTGCCGACCCGTCGTCCTAAAATTGTACCTTTTCACAGAAGTGGGAGGAACACAATATCAGGTCCAGCTGGTCTCGCTGCATCCAGCGGGACGTCCGCACTGTGGCCAACTGTTTTTCATGTTATCCTCCTCCTCTTCACACCCTCGGCACACCTCCACAAAAAGCGCAGATTCATGGCCAATTCATTTCTTGGAAAATATGCTATTTTAGGAACGTGTGAGTTGTTGTTTTCAGAGTGACTGAATCATTTTTTAGACAGCAGTCTCTTGTTGTTGGTTGTTTTTTTTTTTTGTTTTTTTTGAAAGAAGAGCTGATTGTTCAACTGAGGAAGGAAATGTGTCCATCTGGAAGCACAGAGGTCTCCTGCTAACAGCACAGTCGTTTCCTTTTACAAAGCTTTCCTGATTAGGAAAGGCTCTCATTATAACACTCGTCTTTGTTCCGAGACAGATGCATTTCAGATTTGTAAAGTTAATGGATATTTGTTTTAGCAAACAAAACAAAATAAAAGGTTGGAAAATTGTATATGAAAGTTCTTTTTAATGTCATTCTAACCATAAATGCCACTTTGATACTTCATTAAAAGTAAACATTCAGTTGAGAACAGAGAGTACTGAACTCTTGTGGGAATAAATTGTTTGCATTTACAAAAGAAAATAAAGCAGCAAAAGAATAGTGTTAAAGAGGCAGTTTATCCAAAAATGAACTTTTCGTCATCATTTACATACCATCATGTCATTCCAAACCCATTTGAATTTCTTCTGCTGTTAAGTTAAAAAAGACACCATATAAGTGATCCATATGTGTTCTGTATTTGCAGCTTTGTGTGATAAACAGACTTGCTAAACGAAATACCAGTCAACATGGTGTCTTTGACTTAAAGAGGCCATATTATGCCCTTTTACAAAGTCTTGATTTTGTTTTTGGAGTCTACTAGAATAGGTTTTTATGGAAGCTTGTTTCCAGCACTAAATAAATAATAAAAAAGGTAATTGCGACTTTTTTTCTCGCAATTGCGAGTTTACATATCACAATTTATTTTTTCCTCAGAATCGCGTGATATAAACTCACAATTGCCTGTTATAAAGTCAGAACTGCGTTTATATCGCAATTCTGACTTTATAACACAATCAGTTTTTTTCTCAGAATTGTTTATATCTCGCAATTCTGACTTTTTCTCGCAATTGTGAGTTTATATCATACAATTGAGTTTATAACTCGCAATTCTGACTTTATAACAGGCAATTGTGAGTTTATATCTTGCAATTCTGAAAAAAGAAGCCAGAATTGCGAGATGTAAACTCACAATTGTGAGGAAAAAAAGTCTGAATTGTGAGATAAAAAGTTTTAAGTATCTTTTTTATTTTTTATTTAGTTGCGGATACAAGCTTCCACAGGTTTTCATGCTTGAATGTTCAAAAACATTATTTTTCACATATTTTACATCGTTGCAGCTCCTCTCTTCCCAGTCTGTCAGTATCGCTCTTTATTTCCTGTCTCTATGAAGCCACTTCTTCTGAAAAGCTCAGTGCGTTCTGATTGGTCAGTTGGATCAGTGTGTTGTGATTGGTCAAGCGCTTTGAGTGTCACACCCCTTACATAACCATGTACTAACGCACTACTACCAGTCCTCACCCCTTTTTTGCGTATGCCTTGTGACGTGCTTGCAACTCCAGACTACAATCGAAGTGTGTTACAAACAGCAACATTACGAACAAAATAAAGTTGAAAATATAAAAAATCATAATAGGTCCTGTTTAAAAATGTACAAAAATACAAGATCAAACTACACGCCTAAACTTTATGGCAACTGCATAAGGCGGTGAGATGTGAACATATCATTCCCAGGTGTTTCCTAACCCATGTTGTACATTTGCAGAGTTGCCGTGAGGGGGTGACGGCTGTAGCGCTGGACCCCTGGAGCAGAACGGAATGACGTCACAGACCGGCAACCCCAGACCCTGCAGAGTTTGACCCAGGATGGAGCTGAAAGTGTGGGTTGATGGAGTTCAGCGCGTGGTCTGTGGGGTCACAGAGGCCACAACCTGCCAGGAAGTGGTCATTGCTCTGGCTCAAGCCATTGGTAAGGAGTCTCAATTGCATCTTTAATGTAGTCTTTCGTGTTTTAAGAAGTTGTATGGAAGTTGTATTACAGTGATAAACAGGAAAATAATGATCAAGTATGCAAACAAATCTGCTGTAAAAGCATCTCTAAAAAAAGACAGTAGTGTAATTGAATAAAAGCTTTCATCATTTACTCACCCTCATTGTCATACCAAACTTGTATGACTTAACAAATTAGACAATTATCAAACTTAAAATTACATGAAACACAAATAATAGAACCGATTTATCCTAATTGATATTCATGATGGGAAACTTAGTTATAAGTAGCAGTAGTAAACAATTTTTATTTTGCAACAAATAAGTTCAATTAAAACTCTGCACAGAGACTTTTGGGAATACTATTTAGGCCCTGTCCCAAAAGACACACTTCATGTACACTTGTGGTCTTGCGGACTTAAAATGGCTGCCACAAACTCGTCCTTGTGTACCATAAGGTGTCCCTTTTGTCATTTTTAGGTTTGGCTCGCAAGCACTTCTTTGTGACCGCTATGCACCCTAGATGCACACTTCTGCTGAGCAGACTTCTAACTGACAGTTAAAAGCGGCATTACATCAGCAAAGAGTGGACTAAAGGGAGAGTTTAGAGTGCCAATTGGAACAAACTGATTCACCAAAATGAATAAGGCTTCCCAACACACAAGGAGTAGCACAATAAGACATTGAAGACAGTGATAAAGAATTCTGTCATGCTACTGCTATCTGTTGAAAAAATAGCTCTTTACTGGAAAAGAGCTTTGACTACTCCCCAACAGTAAGATGGAAGACTTAAATCATGGAAGCTATAGTTGCTAACACAGATGTCATAAATGCTGAAACCATCTGGCATCCAGGTTGATTGAGTAATCATCATCCATTTTATAATTGAAAAGAAGATTACGTATAGGAGAGTTTGTATTGGCTTTCCAACAGCTTGAGACTAGTTAAACAGCTTGTTTAAGACATCAGGCATATTTTAAGGAGTTTAAAGAAAGGCACAAATGGTCCACAAAGCTGATTTCAGTTAATTACATCACCAGTGGGACCCAAAGCAATTCGTTTTTGATTCAAACCTTACTTGTCGACGTCACCGTTTGATTCTATTTTCAGCTGCACTCAGACCGGTATAATCTAAGGGCCCCCTCTTGTATTAGTGTGAAACGCACTGGCGCAACCAAAGTGCCCACTGACATGGAAAATCTGACTCATTCTACTGAAAGAAAAAACTCTTAAGGACACCTTGATCCTCTTTCACAATTTTGGGAGTAAAGTGAATCTTTTTCCAGAGGGAAAGGGAGTGCAGGGGCTCAAATGTAAAAAAGGGGCATATATCACTATAATTATACATAAATAAACATATATAAATAATTAAACACCACGTTGTCAAAGTTGATATTGTGGTTTTATATATTGTCAGACACTTGCGTGTGTCATTATATTATTACCATATTGCCAAAATAAAGCTTAAAATTGAGTTTTTGACCAGCAAATTTCTGAGAAATCCGGACATACATGTTTTGTCCGTCATTAGAATGGCCGCATTTGAAGCGCATTTGAAGTGCATCATCGCGATTTTGTCAACTTACAGGTTATAAAGTTTACTGTAGCTATATGCAGTCAATCAGTTTTTTTTTCCCTGTAATTTGTCCAAAATCTAATTTTATTAAAGACGAAGCTGCTATGCACAGGCTATTTAAAGTGCCCCTGTTATGCTGTTTTAAAGGTTCATGAAGGATTAGTTCACCCAAAAATGTGATGAAAATGAGTTATAAACTCACCCTCATGTCGTTCTACACCCGTCATTCATCTTCAGAACACAAATTAAGATATTTTTGATGAAATCCGATGGCTCAGTGAGGGCAGCAAGTTAATTTACACTTTAAGTGCCCAGAAAGGTACTAAAAACATATTTAAAACAGTTCTTGTGAGTACAGTGGTTTTACCTTAATATTATAAAGCGACAAGAATACTTTTTGTGCGCCAAAAAACCCCAAAATAACAACTTTTCATCAATATCTAGTGATGGCCGATTTCAAAACACTGCAAATCTTTTGTTTCGAATCAGCGGTTAGGATCATGTGTCAAACTGCCAAACCGCTGAAATCATGTGAAACAAAAGATTCAAAGCAGTGTTTTGAAATTGCCCATCACTAGATATTGTTGAAAAGTCATTTTTTTGGCGCACAAAAAGTATTCTCGTTGCTTTGTAACATTGAGGTTAAACCACTGAACTCACATGAACTGTTTTAAATATGTGTTTAGTACCTTTCCTGACACTGAAAGTGTTAATTTGAACAAAGGTCTTACGGGTGTAAAACGACATGAGGGTGAGTAATTAATGACATTATTTTCATTTTTGGGTGAACTAACCCTTTAATTTTGTTTTGGAGGTCTCCTATAACAGGTTGCATGCATCAAAGGTCAAAAAACGCTATAATTTTCTCATAATATACATTGCACACTACCACATTTTTCACTGATCCTCAAACAACTCGTCTGATGCTTCAATCCCTCCTATGATTGGCCAGATGGCCCGGTCTACCGCTTACAGTGTGTTCGGAAAACAAACGGCCATTACCATAACTGATTCAGCTCCGGAGGCTTCCTAAAGCGTAGCGATTGTACACACTGTAAAGTACGGCATCAATTTTACCATATCAATCCGACCGCGAGTCCAATGATGAAACATTGTTAGAACTAGTTATTCAACCGGAACCTCAATTGCAAGGACGACTTTAGAGGGATGTTTCTCAGCGATACACTTCTCAGTATGACGTTCATCATGAGATGTTGCAACTGTAATTCCTCACCATCAGCATTAACAATGTTTATATTTCTAATTTATTGTGGTGCGTTATTATACATTATTCCACATTATATATATTCATTTAATGTAGTACTGACACTAAAACTCTGTAAACTTAAATTTTTCTCACAGTAATTTTCAGTTTGGGTGAACTATACACACTACATATTGTCACTATCCACAATACATATTCTTGCATATTTGTATTGCGATATATTGTGACACAATATATTGTTACACCCCTAATAATTATGGTTCCAATCTTATTGGCAGTCTTATTCAGCAATGTATACTTTATTGTTTTTTATAGGTCGCACAGGACGTTACACACTGATTGAAAAATGGAGGGACACCGAGCGACATCTTGTTCCTCACGAGAGTCCAGTTGCTTCTCTGAACACGTGGGGGCAGTATGCCGGTGACGTGCAGTTTATCTTGCACCGCACGGGCCCCTCTCTCAATGAGTACCCCCCAACTGAAGGGCTGACTCCTAGGGGCCCAGAGCGTGGCTTGCATCGACAGAGCCTACCACTGATGGCCAAGCTCCGAGCTCCAGGTGATCGGTCCCTCCGTCGGCGTGAGCCACGGCGCAAATCTCTGACCTTCACTGGTGTGCCCCGTAGTCTGAGGGACATCCTGAGTGGAGGCAGGCTCGGTGACAGTAGTGCCAAACAACGAGAGGTTTTAGTGAGAAGTGCCCACAGTTCGCCCTCAATGTCCCCTCGATTATCAGGCAAACGCGTGGAGGATCTTACCCAACTGGTGAGGCTGCAAAGGGAGACCCTTTCAGTTCTAGACAGCAGGATTGAGGCATACGAGGCAGAGCTTCGGATGTTGACTGAGAAGAGAGTTGGACTAGAGGATGACGAACTGTATGTGAAGATGACAGAGGAGGTTTCAAGGTTGGAAAAGCAGGTGCGAAGGAACAAGGTGGAGATTGAGGAAGAGGAATTCTGGGCAACTGAGCTCCAGATCGAGCGGGAGAGCGAGAGGCAGCTACAGGACCGAATTCAGGAGTTGAGTAGTCGGCTGCACAGTTGTGAGGTGGATCTGGAACAGCGGATGATGTCTCTGCAGGGTGTAGAGGCAGGGATAGAGGCTCAAAGGCAGCATAAAGAGATCAGAGAGACCCAGCAGGCCAGTGAAGGGGAGGTGAAGGCTAGACTTCAGAGAGTGAAAGCAGAACTCAAGGCTCAGGCTCAGCACACGGCCCAGCTTGAAAACAGCTCAAGAGCAGTGGACCGCTCACTGGCTGAGTCATGCAAGAGACTGCAGGTATGTCAAGGTTAACAAACCAAAAAATGGAGTAATCCATATGTAAATTTTAAATATAAAATTGAAGAGCGCAATGGTAATCAGTGGTCTTGTGCTTCCGATTTCTGCTATGAAGACAAGCATTGCTGTTTTATCTTAATTTGGGTGAGTTGATGCTAGCTGCCAAATGTCCGAGTTTGCAAAAAAAATTTTTATTTAGTTTCAGACTATGAATCCATCCAATCGGAGGATATCAAACATGGTTTGAGTAAAATTTAGAAGACTTTTTTCCCCCTCATTTATCATGCATCTCTTAGCAATGAGGGGCATGTTTCTGTAAGAGTTTGTTGTGTTTGGAATGACCCGAAAGTCTGGTAGTGTGTGAATCTCAGTCATTTAGTGTATCATGCCCAGTTTTTCTCTGTAACCATTTACAAATTCGTCAAGTTTATGATGCCTAGTAATTAAAAGTCATTTCAGTTTTAAAAGTCATGTGATGTATTGCAGCCTTTAAAGCAGGGGTGGGGAACATTGATCCTGGAGGGCCATTGTCCTACAGAGTTTAGCTCCAACCCTGAAAACACTCACCTGCCTGTAACTTTAGTAATCCTGAAGACCTTGATTAGCTTCAGGTGTGTTTAATCAGGGTTGGAGCTAAACTCTGCAGGACAATGGCCCTCCAGGATCAACGATCCCCACCCCTGCTTTAAAGGGTCAATTCACCCAAAAATGAAAATTGTCATCATTTACTCACCTTCATTCATCTTAGGAATACAAATGAAGATATTTTAATGAAATCTTTCTGAAGATGTTTTTTCAGAAGAGATTTCTGTCCCTGCATAAACAGCTGACGCTTTAAAATGTTCATAAAGAGATTGTAAAAATAGTCCATATGAATTTAGTCCAAATTTTCTGAAGAGACACGATCGCTTTATGATGAACAGATTTAATTTAGACTTTTATTCACATATAAACATTCACCAGTGCACACATCATTAATGGTAAACGGAAGCTTAAGCATGTTCACTTGATGTGTGAGAACCAATGAGATTCATTCAGCACATTTGAGCATCCGGAAGGTTGTTCTCATGCGTCAAGCAGATTCGGTTGAGCTTCTATGTTCGCTGCTCAATGTTTATTATATGTGAATAAAAGCCTAAATTCAATCTGTTCATCATATAATGCGATCGTGACTAAACCACTCATAGTTTTACGGTCTCTTTGATAACTTTTTAAAGCGTCAAAGTGGTAGTTGCGTAGACTGTCAATGGAGGGACAGGAAGCTCTCAGATTTCATTACAAATATCTTCATTTGTGTTCCGAAGATGAACGAAAGTTTTACGGGTTTGGAACAACATGAAGGTGAGTAAATGATGACAGAATTTAAATTTTTGGGTGAACTATCCCTTTAAATGTGTTGACAATGCTATTTAATAGCATTATCTGAAGGCTCCACAAGAACATGTAAAGTCTTTCATTAGCGACTAGCCTGAGCTGTGATGTCAAAGGCAGCGGGGAGCATTTCTACTTAACACTTTAAAGAGCCATCCAAAAATATCTGCATCTGCCAGCAGGGACTAACTGGACCAGGCTAACCAGCCAAACCTTGACTCATTGTTGTCCCCCATCAGGCTTCTTAAATAATTAAACCAACAAAATTTCAATACTGGTTGATTAGCTTCAACAAATGGTAAACTAGACTACCAACTAGACTAGGACCAAACTGGCACTAACTAGCATAGAAACTCATGATGGTCTTAGCTGCTCTTTTCAACAGGGTTTTGTCTAAAACATTTTCACTTGTGATTGCTGTAAATGCAAAAATGACGCATGCATTTGGATTCATGAGCTCATTTTTTTGTAAGTACATTGGAGGATTGTTACTAGCCAGTTGTTATCGCATTGCTGCAGGCTTAATGCCAGTTGCAACACTACACAAACATTTCTTTAGTTAAACATTTCTCCTCCCTCTTTTCACCAGGAGAGTCAGTACGAGCTGGAGCAGCTGACAAAAGAGTTGAGGCAGGTAAACCTTCAGCAGTTCATCCAACAAACAGGCACCAAAGTTACGGTTTTGCCCGTGGAGCCTGGCGATGAGGACTCTAGCAACACAACAGGAGATAAAGGTATCTGTTTTACTGACAACATATCCAAAGCCCCATATTAGAACCAAATAGTCTGTGGTTCAGAATAGCTCTATACAGTATGGACACTGCTAGCACTCAGCATGAATGACGACAAGACCTCAACCATAATGAGTAATGAGTGCGTTTTAGAAAGTGTCATTAATGGCAAGACCACATCTGGTTTCAATTTTGTGCAGTGCCAAAACTGCAGGCCCTTGTAGTCTGCTTTTCAAAAAGTAAAAAAAAAAAAATGTTTTTTTGTGGGCAGGACCGTTAAATGTTTTTTTCCTGTAAACCATATAAGGCTGAGGGTGATTCACTGCTGAGAGTTGTGTGCCGTGACAGATTATAGTTGCAATAATTGACTCAACAGTCCTACCTCTATCATTTACTCTGTCCAGTACAAAAAAAATCAGTTATTTCTTTTTAACTTTAATGACGTCAATCCTAGGGGGGTGGGGGTGGGGGACACATCACAGTTGCTAGCCTTCTGTTTGTAGATGCCACTAAGGTATAAAGTAATTCTTTTTTTTTTTTTTGTTGTTTATAATACTAATACAAAGTGCCACCTTGTGGTTGGAGTTGGTATTGTAAGTGTTATTCCTGCAGTCATGGCCAAACAGTTTACACCAGGGGTGCCTAATTCTGTTCCTACCTTTCTGCAAAGTTCAGCTTCAACCCTGATCAAACACAACTGAGGCAGCTAATTAAGATCTTTATGGGCCAGTTGTTCAAAAAGTTTAATCTGGATCAGAATTATCTGGATTTGGAAATCCCATGTTTTGCTATCAAGGATCAGATAATCCATCTGACTTTTGTGCTGGTTTTTCAAAGCAAAATTGGATTGGATCACCCTGATCCAGATACACACCTTTTCAGATGACCAAATCTGGATTACTAGTGCTCTACGGAGCCTCTAAAGGGTCATGGTGATAGAAAGAATATGAGATGGGGGCGAAAAAACATTTCAATGCATTTGTGCTCTCTGAAAAGTTCTGCGTAGCGTTCACCCGAAAAACTTTGCGTTCGCTCGCAAAGAACTTCTGACTGGTTCATCTCTTATGATTGTGCCAATGTAGTTTACAATGACAAACACTCTGAATCAAATATAATATTTTTGTTTGATATTTACAACTGTTTGGGGGTTATTTTATGGCACCAAAGTCTTTTTTACTTTACAGTAGGTTACCGAAAGGCTAAATATGTAGCCTGATGTCTACTTATTATTTATTACTTTAACAGTTAAACTAATCAAGAGCAAAATAAAAAAAAATTGTATATGCATATCATTACATGATAATTTTTTTATTTTTTTTTTTTACTTTTTTTTTTTTTTTGTTCCTGAAATCCCCCTTTCTGATGGGATCAGTATAATCCAGTTTTTTTTTTTGGATCAAAGATATCCCAGTCTTACTAAAACATTTTGAATAACACAAGATATCTTTGATCCAAAAAAATAATCTGATTTCAGATTCTTTTTTTTTTTTCGTTTTGATCAGATTACTTTTGAACAACTGGCCCCAGGAGCACTTTATAATTTGGGTTTGATCTGAACTCTGTAGGTAGGTAGATCTCCAGGAACAGGATTGGGCAGCCCTGGTTTGCACTATCCAAAGGCTCGGCTACATATAGGAATGAAATATTAGCCTTCGTACAACTTTTTGCTATCTGATCAAATAATTAATCTTTTTATCAGACTGGAAATGCATCAAGTGCATTGCATTACGGGGGTGCTGTATTTAACTCAGTATGCCCTGTTGATTCTTGATTATATCTCTGTTAGTGCAATGAGATATAAGACAAAGTTCTTTAATAATTTGTAATTTAATTGTTTTCTTTCATTTCCCAAGACTTTGCTGCATTAACTGGCTCGTTGAAACGACCAGGTTTATCTTATCCAGTGGTTGGCAGCATCCGTGGACTCCATAATCCAATCTCCTCAGGTTTGAATCCTGAAGGCATCTACGTTTGAGGACCATAAATCACTTCAGATTTTTAAAAACCTCTCCATATATGTTTTTGACTGAATTATTTTTATTCTTTGCTATTCTTTATGCTCAGCATAAAGGAGCACCAGTGGTAAAACTGCATACCATTTTAAATACAAACAAAAGTATTCTGATTTTCATATGTATAGTATCATTGCAGTGTCTACTGTTTGAAAGTGGTACCTGTAGCCTTGTCACATAAAAACTATTAGATGAAGGATGAATTACTTTGGAAGTTTAAATATATTTTTGTATTCTCATTTTAATCTCTAAAATGTTTGTATGAATGTGCAACTTTCACATTTGTGTTTACTGTTTTTAGAGATCCATCTGAGATTTCAAAACCTGTGATATTTAGGTTTTTTGGTTTTCTTTTTTTACATTTCATACTGTGGTTGATTTTTATGTTTATATCAATCTGTATGAGTGTTTTACTATGTTGAGCCAAAGACACCTATTTTAGTTGCAATATGTTACTGCATGACAATTTACTTTTGCCAGTGTCATTATTGTGGTTATATGCATAAAGTGTTACTGATGTTGACAAATACACAAGTATTATTGCTTGAAATGTACTTTTACTCTTAAAGGGATAGTTCACCCAAAATGAAAATTCTCACCAGTTTCATTCCAAACTTGCAATAATTTCTTTCTTCTGTGGAACACATTTTAAAAAATGTATCAGTGTTTTGAGAGACTTTTCATTTTCAGTCAACTATCCCTTTAATATCATTACATGTTTCACATAATTTGTTTGAGCCAAAAAATGAAATCACAGCTGTTTAGCTGACAGTAGTGCCTTACTGAATTTCATCCAAAGCCATGTTAGGATCAACTTTAATGATGGTGCAAGCATGTTAACTCTGTGAATTAGACTTTGGTATTTTCAGTGTATATATAATATCTATTATGCTTAGATTTTGCTTAAATGTGGTCTTGTACTGCATTTGATTTCAGTAGATTTTGGGGATATTTAAACTTGTTTTAAATTGTTTCCGACATTGTGCTGATTGTCTATTATGTACCATGTATTTTTTTGTAAACAGTTCATATAAACCCCTAAACATCTATATATAGCGATGGGAATCACTATTAAACCCAAATCACCAATATGAATTCTCCTTATTTTACAACATAACCCTTTTGAATAGTAAATGCAAAGTCAAGTCTAACAGCAAGAGAACAGAATTGGCACCTGATTAAAATGGAAATGAAAGGAAAGCAACACTTGTGTGTCCAGCTTAGTGCTATTGACTCTCAGGTCAGTGCGGACAAGTCCCTCATGTTGTGAAGGCCACCGTCCCACAGTATGTGGGGTTTAACTACAGCCAATATAGGGCTGCAAGGAGCTCCAGCCAGACAATACACCTCGTCTACATCCAGACCCCATTCCCGAAGAGTTTTTAGGGCTGTGGCACAGATGTTTCGAGAGCCCCACACGGTTAAGACACATGTTGAGAGAGGGCTGTTCTCATGCCCGAACCTCCTCCTCATCTGACCAATCAGAACAGCAAACTCCTTCATGCAAATCTGGTAACAGAAGACTGGGTTAATATGAATAATGTACCTTGTTAATTAAAAAAAAAAAAAAAAAGATGACGTATCATCAGTTGTAGAAATACAAATACTCCATAATTTACCTTTGCGGCTTTGAAGGTCTCGATTTGGGCTTCACTGAATCCAAAATCTGATAGACTATTAAGTGAATCCTCAGAGAAACCAATAACATCACCTGAGAAAATGACCTTCAGCTGTTTGAGGACGTGATGATCAGCCTGATCGTACAGCAAAGCAGCTGGAATTCCTAAACTCAACATAATGTTCAAACATTAATATGTTTTAATGCATTCAAAATCAATTTCTTTGAAATTACTTGTTAAATGTTCATGCATCATGAGGTGATCTACCAGTATGCAGAGCTTTATAGACATCATCCTTGTCAGTAGAGAGGAACAGTTTAACTTTGTTTGACTGAAGAGTATTTATGAGTTCTTCCTTTTTGCAAAAGTAAAATTTGCCTATTTCCAGACCTTGTGATAGAAAAAAAGCAAAGAAATATAAGCATATGGGATAAATAGGCACTTCATTTATCATATTTTAACAACAACTGCATAAGAATATGGTGTAGAAAAATATATTTTTAAGTATTAACAGCACAAACCCAATGTTTTATTAATATTATGAGAAATCTTAGATATTTTGACAAATTATATAACAAAAATAGCATGAAAAAAAAAATGTATAATTTTAAAGACATTAAATGTCTATCACCTGCCATAAAATGGTGATTCTGGCCAGTCGAAATAAATATTAATAATTAATAAAAAGTCAAAACTGCATTAAAAAAAAAAATCTGTAACAGGACTGCAAATAGCAGTGGTAAGTAATATGAAATATTACACATTTTTAAGAGCACCTAAAATGACCACTTGATAAAAAGAGAGAAAAATAGTTTAATTTTATATGTATGTAAGCATCATTTTAACCTAAGTGAACTCACCATAATGCTTTACACTCTCAACTATCTTCATTTTGATTTCTTCTGAACACTCCTTTGCAATAAGAATCACTTCAAAAAGCAAAGATTCAGTCTTGTTCTGGTCCACAAGTCTCTCATTAACTGTTTGCACAGCCTATATTCACAGCAAGCATTTCATAATAAATCTCATCTGAATATGGCCATGTATATGATATAACACCCAAATAACTTTATTCCTACCTTAATAAACGTGAATGCTCTGCCTTTGGGTAGTGCTTCTGTGTTCGTGGACGTTGAGATTGATAAGTCAAATAGGTCATTATATTGCAGCGCAATCATAAGAGGACCTGTGCAATTCTGTAGAAACAGATGACAAACAACCATGAATGAGAGTAAATCAAGCACATTATTAAGTTTAGTTGATTTCTGGAGTTGGTCAGTGTAGTAACTTTTGACTTTACCTTGTTATCCTCCATTCTCTTCGAAATATCCGTCCTTTACCTACATTAACAGATGCGGAAGTGAAGAAAATGTTGCGACCGTAACTTTAACAAAAACAAAACAAACCTGCGCCTAATTTAGCATGATATGGACACTCCTAAAAGACAAAGACTATGTTATTAAAAAGTGAAATGTGAGTCCCACATGCTTCCCGCCAGCTTCACGCTGCAGTGCATTGTAAATAGTGCTGTTGTGCTGTCAACATTGAATTTCAATGTCATCCGCCGCCACCCGGCGCTGTGGAGCGGCACAACATCAGTCTGATCAGCTATTGCTGGAGTAGTTTGTTTTTATTAAAATATCATCATTAAAAATCTGCATCTGTCCACGCTGTCATATGAACAATTAGTCAGTAATGATACCGATTTAGGTTTTATGAATCACAAGTGCAGAAACTTGCTCTATTTCAAAAGTAAACTTGTATTTCAGTAAGTGAGTCATGTTGATTCAGTAACCACACCTATGGATGCAGCGAGTTTATTCTTTGAAGAATTCCTCAGAATTCCTTTTATGAGCCTTTTGGACCGTTTCAGAAGAGTCGGTTATTCGAGAATCGAACTACGTTTTGCTGTGTACTGTTTTGATCGTAGACTGTAGGTTCTGATTCACAATAAAAATAAATAAAGAAAGAATCTATCTATCTCCGAATGTGTAAAAATCTATGCTGGTGAGTATATGAAATGGTGTCAAACGCCATTTGCTGTTAATATTTTTATGAATTTTAGCAATGCAGTGTTGTGAGAACATGAACGTGAACGACACTCAGGACAGTTGATGGGCCAGCACTGCATCGCCACGAAAGTTTAAGCCTTTTTGATGCTATAAATGAACTAGTAGGAAGAGATGATTGGTTCACCAGCCGCTTGAACTGAGGCCCTACAGCGATCCGTCACAACTTTAAAAATCTGAATCTGTCCACACTGTCATGTGAACAATCAGTCAGTAATGATACCGAAGAAAATGCAAAAGGGAACTCGATTCGTTACTCGCTCTGTGCGCAAACATCTGAAGCGAGCGCCCAGAAAGCTGTGTCTCAAGACAGCACACGAATACTGAATTGAACTCTCTTTCACATCTTCTTGTGCTTGAATATCCTTTGTAAATATAGTCAATTATGTCTCAAGTGAATATAAACAGTTGAGTAAGAAAATGCATGTGCATCAGTATAATGGATCTGTGCATTAGCTCTTAAAGTGACAGCAGCCCAATATATACCTGCTGCCGTCTTTGTCTTTTATCAAACAATAAAAGACTTTAAATAACTTTTGTAACTTTAATAAGGATTAATCTATGTTTCATTTATAAAGTAAAGACTATGCAGCGTTATCATTTGATTAGCCTACTTTATTACATTTCTGTACCTGAAAATTTTCACTGGAAGGCTATCTAAAATTTTGGTGTCATAACTGCTTGTTTCATGGCTGGTAAAAAAAAAAAAAAAAAAAAATATGAATTCCATTCCAAAAGTAGGCCTATATGACTATTTTTAGAAAAATAACCACAATGTATGTCTAGGATTTATCATTTGAACTATTTAACATTGTTAATAGTTAACCAGTGAATTAAAGTTGGCATGAAATGAAGTATTCTTTTGGTTCACACACAAACAAATAGGTAGGCCTATAGTTGGAATATATCAAATATTATACATTACTGAACAAAGATTTCAAATTTAAATAAATAAATGAAGTTAAAAATGATAAATAAACTCACTTTCCCAAGTGTCAGGTTACCACTGATATTTGAACAGTAGTGTGGCAGGTCTAGTTTCTGTTGTAATTTCCAGTCATATCTGTACGTTGCTCATCACAGCAGAGTGTATTTCAAGAACAAGAAGGAAGCTGTTCAGCACTTAAACAACTATGATATTTAACTCTTCCTTAAGATTGTATTTGAATATCTTATATTTGACTTGATGTTTCTTCCTTCACCAGTTTGATTGAGGTGTGCACCTAGTTCTGTAAGGGAATATGTAGAAACTGTTTTGTGTATTATTGAGGTGTGGCAGGAGCCTAACATTTCTTTCCATACTGAAGGAACACTTCGAAGAGAGCTGTCTAAGTGGCCTGGCCTTTGTTTCCAACTACTTTTGGACTCCAGCACAAGACAATGACTTAATTGTTTAATACTGCAGAACTGGACAAGACAGCCTAACAGGAGGATTGGAATTGAAAGGAGCGTGAAAAAGGCAAGTTCAATTATTGTGTATTTCATCATCTTTTCTAGATACGTTTCACCTGGGTCCAACAAGTTCTAGTTAAATGTTACGTGTAGGCCTGTGTTCAAAAGTATTAGAATATATCTGTATACTTTAGACTGAACTCTGGAAATAAAAGAATAAATGTTTGGAGTATTTCTCATACTGGATAACACTGGATGACATTTAGCAAAATTAGGACAACACTTTTTTAATGGGAATGGGAACATATGTTATACTAACATAATATAATATAACATAACATAACATAACATAACAAGTTTGACTCCCGTTTTCTCCCTGTGTTGGTGTGGGTTTCCTCTGGGTGATCTGGTGAACTGGAGACACCAAATTGTCAGTGAGTGTGAATATTTGCTGGGATAGGCTCCAGCATCCCCGAGACAATACATAGGACAAATGTTTGGAAATTAAATCTTTATGTTTTAAATTACAACTGAGGAGTCAATAGCTAAACTGAACTGATTGTACAACAGTGGTGTCACTATAATGCACTGTTTTATAATGACATTCACTTATTTTATGTCTTAAATTTGTCGTAATGCGCACTTTGTACACTGTAAAACTGAACAGTGAAATTAAATGAAATGAGTTTGTTTCACTCAAATAATAATGAAAGATCATTGTACTTAAAAGAAAAAAGTTGTCTGAAATAAAAATTTCTTTGTAGTAAGCTGAACTTAATATGACTGAGTTGAGTTGCAGCAGATTTCTAATTTCCAGCATGCTTTGTGTCAGACTGGATATTAAACAATCAATGTCAATTATGTAAAAAAAATAAATAAAAAAAATAAAAAAAAAATGGTAAAGTCAATGAAAAAATGGGTTTTATGTCTGGTCACAAAAGTGACAGTTAGTAGAACATAGGGAGTCTAGGTCTATGGTGTCAGTGCATTTACAAAATGTCAAACCTCCAGCAATTAGTTTAAAGATTGGGTTAAATAGATGAAATTAGTGTTTTATTCCATTAACAAAGAAGTAAACATTGTCTGGCTCAATTTCAAAAAGGACAAAATAGCATTCCTCTGCAGCAGTACGGCACAAGTAATCCATGAAAGTATGACAAAATGACAAATTGTAGGAAATTGGAAGATAATTATTAAAAACTTAATTATAAACTGAAATAAATAAGTACAGATAGATAGATAGATAGATAGATAGACAGACAGACAGACAGATAGACAGTCAGACAGATAGATAATCAGACAGATAGTCAGATAGACAGACAGACAGACAGACAGTCAGACAGACAGATAATCAGACAGTCAGACAGACAGATAGATAGACAGACAGACAGACAGATAGATAGATAGATAGAACTATAGCTAGCTGATGCTAGCTAACTAGCTAGCTGGTGCTAACTTGAGGTAATTTTTAAATATAAAGTCCAAATATTTTTATTCAACCACCTAGTTAGATTACATTTGATGGAAAAACAAAGTTTCTGATGTTCAAAACAGAGTAACTACAGTAATTATGATAGTGAGCAGGGGGCATTTTTCCTCAGTGTTTGAAAAAAAAAAAAATTATGTCATTCTAAAAATATATTTGCCTTAAATTACATGTACTTCCTAACTGCAGGCCTTACTATAATAATAATATATATATAACTGTGATGTTCTGCAAAACATCAAGCTTTAAAACAATTATTTTCTTACTGCTGAAAATTAGATCACTTACCATGAAATCCGTTTTCTCTCAAGTACATCGGCAGTGAAAGCTTCACAGTAAATACTTCTACATCACTCTTGTCAATGTAGTCAATAGCAACAAGAAAAACGTATCTTGTGGTTCAATCTATCAATCTAGTGGTTATTTTGGGAAAAACAGAAGGGGGACGTTTTCCCCCACTCTACCCTAACCAAGATCTGAATGTGATGTTTATGTAAATGAACTGTATGTAATTACCATTATAATGAGTGGGGCGAGGCTGAGAAATGTGGGGAAGAAGGGATGCCAGTGACATGATTAATAATGAGATACACATGTGCACCACATTGGCCTTGGTCTGCTTCCACGGCTCTTGGCCCCACACCACTTGTCACAAAAATTCTACTTAAAATAACTTAAATAAATGAGTTAGTTTACTTAAATAATTTGAGTATTTTGAACTTATTGAGTTTTACAGGGTAGCTATTGTGTGACACTTTCAATTATAGTTCCACTAAACCTGTAGATTGGTTTTGTCATTTTCAGACAGAATAGTGTATTTTGTCATTGTTCTGCACTATTTATCCCTGTGACCCAAAAAGTGTGGATGGATGATACAGTATAATACAGCTGCACTTCTTTCCTTTTTTTCTATTTGTCTACTATCTCTACCTCTATATTTTCTCTCTCTTCATCTTTCTCCTTCCTTATTTTGTGGAATCTCTCTTGTTAGTTTTTTCATCACTGTCATAAAAAGATTTAAAATGTCATAAAAAGTCATTGAATGTGTAGGCAGCTGCTCTGACTAAACCGCCTAATCAAGCTGGATGTTGAAAATATTGAACTGCAAAAGACTAAACTGAGATAAACAGCAGATTCTTGTTTGACCATATGATTAAAGCCTCAGTAGTTGTTTCATTTGATAAGTAAATGGCACATTATAATGGCTCTTTCCTGAGCTGATCCAGCTTTAGCAGTGGGCAGTGACTTCCTTCCCTTCTCTGCGACTGCCGTATTCACCCTGCCACCGCTCATTCACCCAGTTTAGGAATGTGTTCCTACCATTTAGAATATTAATCTTTAAGTTTTATATGACAACCGAGGAATCAAGATCCAAACTGAACTCATTCTACATCAGTGAGTGTCACTGTAATGCTCTTTCTTATATTGTGGTTCACTTTTTCTTTATGCTCAGTTTGTTGCTATTGTGTGCAGCTATAATTATGCCTGTAGATTAGTTTTGTTTATGTAATTTTCAGATATAGTGTATTTTGATATTGTTCCGCACTATTTACTCATATTTCTTTGAAGGCATGATTAGAATTTCTCTTGAAACTGGGACTTGTACTACTTTATTACTTTGCTGTTGTATTGCAACAGTCTTGATTGTGAAAATGTTGAAATATGACAGCAAGTGTTTTGATTGTATTCTCAAGGCAGTATTGTTCCATTTTTATTACTATGTTTCACTGAAAAAGAATGTTATGTGTACAATTCAGCACACCCAGTTTTAATGGAGTGCAGGCTGTCAACTCTAGGTTGTTTAACTTTGGTGGTGATGAAATGCTCTCTTTTTCAAGCAACCGAGAGTTACTATGTTACTATATATATATTGAATTATATGGTTTTACATATCAGGACATAATAAAAATCATCTTGTCTTTGGCAGGTCTTAAAATGAGGTAAATACAACCTCAGATGATTGACAACATGACATATTAAATTGTGTCATTATTTAACAAAAACTAGGACAAAATGGAGAAGCCATGGGTGACAAACTAAGTACACCCTTACTGCTTCCAAAGGAATGAAGAGAGTAAGAAGCAGTCAGGTGCAGCTAATCAATGCCTTTGATTAACTGATCATCAGCAAGCATGACCAACTCTATAATAGCAGATGTTTTGGCATTTTGTTGGTCTGGAGCCTTCAGGTGTGTTTTAACACAATGCCAAAGAGAAAAGACATCAGCAATGTTCAGTGATGCCCATCAATCTAGGAAGGGTTACAAGACCATCTGAAGTTTATCATTGAGGAAGATTATAAACAAGAGGAAAACATTCAAGACAGCTGCGAGACTTTCCAGGAGTGGACGTCCCTGCAAATTCACCCCAAGCTCAGACTCTACAGGCCTCACTTAGCATAGTTCATGCCAGTACAATTAGAAAAAGACTGAACAAGTATGGCCTGTTTGGAAGGGTTGCCAGGAGAAAGCTTCTTCTCTCTAAAAAGAACATGGCAGCACAGCTTAGGCTTGCAAAGTTGCATATGAGCAAACCTTAAGACTTTTGGAACAATGCCCTTTTGGATAGACAAGACCAAAGTGGAGATGTTTGGCCATAATGCACAGCGCCACGTTTGGCGAAAACCAAATACAGCATATCAGCACAGATTTGGGCTTGTTTTGCAGCCACGGGACCTGCAGGCACCTTGCAGTCATTGAGTTGACCATGAACTCCTCCGTACACCAAAGTATATTAAAGTCAAATGTGAAGCCATCTGTCCAACAGCTAAAGCTTGGTCGAAATTGGGTCATGCAGCATGACCATGATCCCAAGAACACCAGCAAATCTACACCAGAATGGCGGAAAAAGAAAATAATCAAGTTGTTGCACTGGCCCAGTCAAAGTCCAGACCTCAAGCCGACTGAAATGCTGTGGCAGGACCTTTAAGAGAGCTGTGCATAAACAAATGCCCACAAACCTCAAAGAATTGAAGCCACGTTGTAAAAAAGAGCGGGCCAAAAGTCATTCGATGTGAGGGTCATACAGAAAATGATTACTTCAAGTTATTTCTGCTCAACAAGCTATTAAATAATACGGTGTACTCCATTTTGGCTTTATTTTTGTTAAATAAATAATGACACAGTGTAATATGTCATGTTTTGTTGTTCATCTGAGGTTGTATTTACCTCATTTTAAGACCTGCCAAAGACCAGATGATCCATTTATGATGTCCTGATACATTAAACCATAGAATTCAAAAGGGTGTAATTTCTTTATATATATACATACTAAAACCTTATGGCAGACAATTTGTGTTGTGACTAGATCTTCCCCCCTCTTGTTAAAAGTTGTGTCTACATTTTATTTTATTAAAGGAATAGTTCACTCCGAACGTAAAATTCATTGTTTACTCATCCTCATATTGTTTCAAGCCTTTATCAGTTTCTTTCTTTTTCTTTTTTTTTTTTTAATTTTTTGTTGAAAATAGGAGAATAGGAGCAGAATATGGCTTCAGAAGACAGGGCCTCCTTGACTGCCACTGTCACTATATGATTGAGTTCATTTTCATTTCCGATTATGCCTAATTTTATGTTTTCTATGGGTTTAGAATGATATAATGACAGAATGTTTCCATTTTTTGGGTGAACTATCCCTTTAATTTTGAGTAAACTACTCTTTTCAGGCTGACTAAAATGTTGCAGTACCATTCTAACCAGTAGGGGGCGTCACAAAACAAGGTTACTAATAACTCAACCATAACTTTTCGAAACTCTTGCCAGACACCCACTCTCTTTTGTATGTGCATTTACAGTGACCCACCGGTCTCATCCATTTCACCATGACACCAAGACCGTCATTAAAACCAACTAAAAAACACACCAACACCACAACAGCTGCTCCGGGGTTCCTGCCCTCTTTACTGGACAGGATTCCTTGTGAGTATATCATATGAATCTTTGTTTCAGCACCTGCTCCATGGGCCCCTATCTAATTCCACCCCTTGCGCACATTTCTTGCTTCTCAATTTTCACTTGCTACAAGTTTAACTTGCCTTAAGTCTCCTGGCCATGGTCTCGTCTCATCCTTCAGATGTGTTTCATGGTGCTATACTGGACCACTGCCTTGGTGCTGTGATGTAAGATGGAATATTGTTGTTTTTGTCACAACAGTGCCAAGATGGGCCATCTATGCTATATTTGCCGCCATCATCCTGCTTATTCTCATCTGTGTGATATGCTGCTGTGTAAAATGCTGCTGCAAAGGGAAAAAGAAGAGGAAGAAGAAGCAGGACCAGAAGATCAGTATGAAAGGGATCTCAGGAACTACAACCGCAGCACTGGTGAGAGATGGATCGTCCATGCTTGTGGATGCTGGTTAAATTTTTTCTTCTAGTCAGCAATGAGTTTAAATGAAGAACAAATGGAGACTGAGCAAAACACCCTAGTAATCTCAGTTGTCTCCACATGAGTTTCAGAAGCGATGTCGCAAACTCTATTCAGATTTTCTTTAAAAGTCTTTTAAAGTCAAAGATAGTAACTTAAATAGTTCTCGTCAAATACTTCCATGCTTTTACCATTACTTATTGCTCTATAATCTTATAGTATATAAATGTATCACTTGTGACTGTTTTTATTTCTCTAGATTTTAAAGGTGAGGTATGTAATTTCTTGGCACAATGGCCAAGAAAATACGATAAATAGGTTTCCTCAAACACTCCTGTCATCAGCTATTGGTTGGAAAAACCATAGTCCCCACCTCCAAACTCACACCATTGGCTGTTGCTATGTGAGGTTAATCCATAATAATGGTGTGTTCCATTTGTCCTCGGAAGTGGGAAAGTCCTAGTTTCCAGTAGGACCTTTTAACTGGAATGTCCCCTCAAGTTAGAGTTCCAACTGGGAAATTCAGGGGAAGCGCAACAAATGGTAAAACAATTGTTCTACAAACTAGTGTTTAATAGTTTGTTAAAGTTGCAGTCCGTAACCTTTGGCGCTCTAGCGGTTAATAATAAGAGCTGCACACGTCTTGTGGAAGAACATTGTAGCCGGAGCTACTTCTCTCTCTTTATGTCTATGGCAAGTCACGCAGGTACTGTGCTACTCCGCAGCGGTTCCGACCAGTCCGGTCTAAAATAGTCTGAATATAAACACTTATTATGGTTGTACCATAGTGATTCAGGGTAAGACAGAAACAAAAATTGATTCATGTTGTACATTTTCATGATATAATTTTTGTACATTTTGAACACAAAAAAAGTTATGGACAGCAGCTTTAATACATTAAAGTAATTTAAAAACAAATAACATTTTACAACATAGAGCAGCACAATTAACTGTTTTTGCACAGCTAAATAATAACTGGAGACTGCTGACACTGAAAGCCTCGCACTTTCAAATTTAAAATGGCGGCGCCTGCTCTTGCGTTAAAATTAAGGTTAAAAGATAATAAAAAAAAAGAATAATTACCATGAGTCTAGTCTTTGCATCTGTTTGTTTGAATCTTGAATCAGGTCTTAGCATTGGCTAGGTGGTGCTTTCACAAAAAAAGGGTCCTAGAACTGTGGTCCTGAAACTGCATCCTCTGGTATTGCAGGAATGTAATATTGGAGATTTCTGTCAATGGCAGGGAAGCATTGTCATAAATGACGGAAAATTTCGTCAATAGCAGGGAAAGAGTTAATTAAAAACATATCTAAGAGCTCTTTTAAGTTTTCAAAGCTGTCAAAACTTGACCTCTGAGCAATAAAATATTAAGAGGATACTGGATGTACTGACAGGTCCAGCTTGAGACAGAGGATGTGGAATATGGATCAGCTGACCAACAGAGGGGAAAACTGCAGTATTCACTGGAGTTCAACGCATCCAGTTCAGAGGTAAATGCATCACTTTCATTGATTTTACAGCAGTGCCCTCAATTGGCAGGAAGTATGAACTAATTAACTTTCATTCTCCAAACCTGTTCCTGGAGGGCCACTGTCCTGCAGAGTTTAGCTCCAGCGTAGGCCCTGTCCACACGAACAGGGGTATTTACAAAAACGCAAGTTTTTTAATACAGTTTGGCCGTTCGTGCACACGTAAACACAGTATCAGGCCACTGAAACCAACCTTTTTGAAAACTCCTGCCAGGGTGAAGATTTTCATAAACTCTGGTTGCAGTGTCGTCGTGTAGCCAGTGAAACTTTGGAAATTTTGGCTTGTGACATCGGAGTGCGCGCTGTTATCTCCTTTGTTTGACATCAGATTGTGCACCGCTATCTCCTTTGTTTACATGTTGTTAGCTTACTATAACCAGCAATAATAACAATGGTTATATCGCCACCTGTTGGTTTGGCATGCTCTTGACAGCGCTTCATAGCGTGTTTTTGCGTTTTCATGTCGATTTTTTTAAACCGTGCTTGTGTGGACGAGATTTTTTATTGTTTATGTTTTTGTTGAGGCCTTACAGTACCTTAGCACAATTCATGTGGACTTTAAGAATAAGCTTTTAGATAAAATTGTTTTTAAGATCATAAACCTACATGTACTGTACCATATTTCTTATCAGCTGACTGTAGGAATAAAAGAAGCTGCTGCTTTGAAAGCGATGGATTCAGGAGGAACATCTGACCCTTATGTGAAAGTCTACATCCTTCCCAACACGTTCAAAACATTTGAGACGAAAGTCTTCAGGAAAACCCTTAATCCTGTGTTCAATGAAAATTTCAAATATCAGGTAAACCATGCAGCATATAAAATCGTTCACTATCATATGGTCCTAGATTCATGTGCACATGAATATTCGGTTGTCAGCTCGAAGACTGACCTGATGCTTGGTCAAGCTTATTAAAGTGGAGTTGTTAAATTTACAGCCTATTTACAGTAACTAAACACTGACGTGTTGTTTTCACCACTTTGTAGATCCCTCAGAAGGAGCTGACTGAGTCGATACTGGTGATGCAAGTGTATGACTTTAACAGATTCTCCAAACACGACATCATTGGTGAGATCAGACTCAATCTGTCCACGGTGGACTGGAATCATGTGATTGAGGAGTGGAGAGATCTGAGCGAAGCTTCCAAACATGAGGTTCAGTTCAGTACTCCAATCCACATATGTTGTCAAGTTCAATGTCATTTTTCATGTGGCTAGTTCACATACATTATATTCATATGCAGTGCAAAGTGTCATCCTCTACTAAATGGAAATGAATTGGGTTGTTTTGCCCCTTCACTGCAAAAAATGCTGTTCTTACTTAGAGTTTTTGTCTTGTTTCTAGTCAAAATATCTTAAAGTTATTAAATCAAGAAGCATTTTCTTGACAAGTAAAAATTATTTTCTTGTTTTCAGAAAAAATAAGTCAAAATTAAGTGAGTTTTTCCTTAAAACAAGCTAAATAATCTGCCAGTGGGGTAAGCAAAATAATCTTATATCAAACCAAAAATTAGCTATATAATCTTGTTTTCAGTTTGGATTAAGATTATTTTGCTTACCCCACTGGCAGATTGTTTTGCTTGTTTTAAGGAAAAACTCACTTAATTTTGACTTATTTTTCCTAAAAACAAAATAATTTTTAGATATTTAGACTGGAAACAAGACAAAAATTCTAAGTAAGAACAGCATTTTTTGCAGTGTTCTCTTTATATTGCTGTGGTATGGATGGTGCTGTCACAAAATGACTTACATACACTGAATCTCAAAAAGAATTGAATCTTTCGACAAAGACCAGAGCAGGTGGATTTTGTTTCCACCACGTCACCAGAGCATCATGCAAAATTACAATGAGTCCCCCTGGAGCAACCTTATGTTAAGTGTCCTACTTAATAGCACAATGGTGATAGATTATGTGTCAACCCTTGTTCAGAGCAGTTGATTGGTTGGGACAGGACACCCTGAAGTCTGCGATTTGAAATCTGACATTTTTTGCTTGTGGCCACTTCACAATTTACATCATGACCCCATGCACGTCAATAGGCTCAGAGTTAAAGGGTTACTCACCCTCAAGCCATCCTATGTGTATATGACTTTCTTCTTTCAGCCAGTTATATTAAAAAATATCATGGCTCTTCCAAGCTTTATAATGGGAGTGAATGGTACCTGAGATTTTAAAGCCCAAAAAAGCACATCCATCCATCATTAAAGTAATCCGTATGGATCCAGGTGGTTAATAAAGGCCTTCTAAAGTGAAGTGATGGGTCTTTGTAAGAAAAATATCGATAGTTATAACTTTATAAACTGTAATCACTAGTTTTCGGTAATGTCCGTTCCCGAGTTCCTGCGGAAGAATGACCTCTGGCCCGGCGTATGACGTAAAATGTAGGAGTAGCGTAAGCTTGGGTGAGAGTAGACGCCTCTCACGGTTTAAACAAATAGAACTGGGCAACAAACTCAGGCTCCTCTGACATTTCTCTTTAAAAATTCTCGTTTTTATTTTCATTTTTGAGTGAACTATCCCTTTAAGAGCATCCTCTATGCATAATGTGTCTGCTGGTTTAACTGCATCTTTCATCTTGTGTCCATATTACAGCAAGAGCATCTGGGAGAGATCTGCTTCTCTCTTCGTTATGTCCCGACTAGTAGTAAACTCACTGTGATCATACTGGAAGCCAAGAACCTGAAGAGGATGGACCAGGGAGGCTCTTCAGGTAAGATACTCACATAAACAAAATGTCCTATATCCTCAAAAGTCTAGTCTGCAATCACTCCTGACTGAAACAAACCTTCTCAAACACTATATAGAACATAGACTCGTAAAATCGTGACTCTACCTACATCACATAATGAGCTCCATATGTATGGTTTTCTGATAAACTTGCTCAGGAGCTCACCTGGTACAGAATTGCACTTGCAAATCACAAGAAGCAAACTAAAATGTCATAGATGCTTGAGCAAATCTGCACATTTGCGTTTGTTAACATTATCGCTTAGTGTTTAGTGTAGGTGGTAAGTTATTTCTTAAATGCAATAGAACATCTTTTAGCACCTCTCAACGGACATTTTATTTCCAAACTGTTGCGATACGTAACAACCAATGTAATAAAATATTATTTCAACTACATTTTTTCAGCCATTGCATTATTTTAGGGAGCTATAGAGTAGGTTTAGCATAGAAATTGATTAATAGTTCTGTTTTTTGTTTTGTAGACCCTTATGTTAAAGTTCAATTGGTTCTGGATAAGAAGAAATGGAAGAAGAGGAAAACATCAGTAAAGAAGCGCACTTTGAATCCATACTTTAATGAATCTTTCACTTTTGAAGTGTCGTTTGAACAGATTCAGGTGAGTGATACCCATAGACTGTTTGCTTAGATGAATGAAGGGTCCAAAATCTGGACCCATTGTACGGATTTTTGGATGAAAATTAGTTTGTGCTGCGTTGGTTTGGTTTGATTGATTTCTGTGAGAAAAAAAAACAACTAGGGATGTCATATCAGAATATCATTCTTACATTCTGATTTCAACCATGCCAAGTAACTTCACTTCATTTGAAACCTATTTTATTGGCATTTCTTGAATGTTAGTTTTAGACCCTGGATGGAGTGGTGGACAAATTGTTCAATCTGTTTTCCCTTTGCTCTGTTTTTACCTGTTTGTTTCACTCATTCCTCATACAGAAAGTCCAGCTGGTCATCTCAGTGTGGGATCATGACAAAATGAGCAGAAATGATGCGATCGGCAAGATCTATCTGGGCTGTGATGCTACAGGAAACCAGCTGCGTCATTGGGCGGATATGCTGTCCAATCCACGCAAACCTATGGCTCAGTGGCACACATTACTCTCTGCTGAACAGGTGGACACAACGCTGGCCTTGAAACACACGCTAAAGATCCCATTTACAAACAAAAACTTCTGAGAAACCTCTACTAACATGACAAATTGTTCACAACCAGAAGTTGTTCCCATTCCTTTATTCTTTTTATGCCCAGACTATGGACCAATTATCTTATTTCTTGCCATTCTTTTTCATTTATTTGTGATGGTTCATATTGTTTTAGTTGAACATTTAATTTCCTTCATCTTCAGTATTTTGGAAGTAACAGAATAGCTTGGGAAGTAACTAAAAGTAGTGATGCTACATTTTAAAATAGCAAGCTGCTAATGACAAAAAGCTGTTTTTTTATTTTTTATTTTATTTAGATAAGTAATTGTAATTATTCACACAGCTTTACAGTTACAGTAGAGAGCTAAGAAAATAATTAAATTCAGTCTCCTATATTGCCTTCTCCAATATATGTAGTTGTTGGAAGTCATTTACATTACATTTTTATGAATCTTTCTTATGGATGGTTCATGTAAATTAAGCGATTTAAAGAATTATTCACTGGTTCATTTGTGTCCTGCACATAAGTTACTGCTATCTATTTTATATATATCCTTTTTTGTAGTTAAATACTGCTGCTGTACTTCAAGTCACAGTCTTAAAATACATTTATTTGTATAAGATTAATTTAAAGCTGTCACATAATCCTAATTGAGATCATCATAGACTAATACTAGATACTTCTCTCTCTCTCTCTCTCTCTGTCTCTCTCTCTCTCACTCTATCTCCATCTCTAGATAGATAGATAGATAGATTGATTGATTAATTGATTGATTGAGTGAATGATTATTTTTTTGTAGAAACAGTTGTAGTTTCCAATGACTGCAAAGCCCTTCTCATGTTTTGAAGCTTGGGATAAAATTTCATATTATGTTCAGTCAAGAGTGTAAGTTTGATTTTGACATTGGTAATTTCATGTCCTAATCAATTTCATGTTCTCTAAAACCTTTATTTGTAGATATGGTAGATAACCCAATCATAACGCATAACATAATTTTAACTACATTACAATTTAGCTTTCTGTACTTTATGATAGAATATCTAAACAATGCTTACAGTCATTCATAACTAGGAGAAAAATGTTATTCAGGGATTGAAATTAAGGTTTTTAGTCTACATCACTTCAATTGATCAGTTCTGTAATGTTATAAGCAGTGTTGGGGGTAACGCATTACAAGTAACACGAGTTACGTAATCAAATTTCACGAGTTTGTGTGCCCATATAATCTTAGTGTAAGTGGTAAACAGATTTGCCTTGCTGTCTGCTATAGAGGGGCTCGGAGAGGATATTCTACTCAAGCTCCGATTGCCCCCCTATAACAGGCAAAACTGTACAAAAAGGAGGAGAAGGAGAGGAGGAGGGATGCCGAAAGAACTAACAACAGGAAGAGGTAATATGCTGGTTTTATACCTTGGTATTAATTAGAAGATTAGATGGCCGTACTCCTTAAATTACGTTTATTAACTTCACTACTTTTTCAAGTAACTAGTAAAGTAACGCATTACTTTTAAATTTGCAACCAAAAATATCTGAGTTACTTTTTCAAATAAGTAACACAAGTTACTTTGTGTTACTATTTATTGACTGTCAGCTCTCCTGTCCCCATGTTGAGAAAAATCGGGAGTGCGTTGTGTGAACATGACCGTTATTCATAGTTCTAGACTAAATGTGAGCATAAATTTACTCATTTACTTCTTCTTCTGTGTCCTATTCTTCTGTATTCCAGAATGGCAGCACAGCTGAAAGGCTTGTTTGTTTGAGCTGCGCCCTCTACTGTACAGGCGTGAATTTGCATTTTCTTCATTCACTTCCCTTTTGATTTGCCAAAAATAGAACTTTTATGTTGTTATAAAAACAAACAAACAAACAAACAGCCCAGCCCAGCCCAGATGAGAAAAAGTAATGCAAAAGTAACATAACACAATACTTTCTGTAAAAAGTAAACGTAATTAGTTACTTTTTTAGGGAGTAATGCAATATTGTAATGCATTACTTTTAAAAATAACTTTCCCCAACACTGATTAATACGTGTCTATGTAGAGCACTTACAGGAAAGGTGTTTTTCGGCGATCAGTGTCATGAAAGTCGGCATGAAATGGAAGTTTCAATGTTCTTTTCTTCCATATTGTGACGTATATCAGAGTGAAACGGCTTCTCAAACTAGAAAAAATGTAGGGCGGGACTTGATTTTGTCCATTGGGAATTGATTGGATGCTTGTGGTTTGCTATTGGTGGATCTCATGTGAGTGACAAGTCGACCCCGCCCTCGCGCCAGTAAACATTATCAGAGAAGAGATGTCGCTGCAAGGGTTTTAAAAAAAAAAGATTAATAAACACTGTAAAATTCTGAATCATCAATTTTTGATTTTGTGGTGACTTTAATGACGCTGTACTACATAACTTTATTTTAATATTAAAAATTAATGTGACATTAAATGCACATCCTTGAATAAGAGAAGTTTTACTTTGACTTCTCAGGTAATGTCAATGTTATGACCCACAACAGTGGTTACATATAAATATATTTTAATTGTTTGATCTAACTTACTGCTAGGGACAATTCAGTAGTCACTGGATATTGGTAGGGAAATTCTCTAGCGTCCCTACTAAATTCTACACCCTTGCATTCAGTGCTGAGGTTTAGAAAATGCAGACACGAGACAGTTGTATCAGGTTTGGAGAGTTCACACACACACACACACATACACACGTTGATTTCTCTTGTGACTACAGTAAGCACAAGATAAGGGTGTGAGTATTAGGCTGTCAGCACACTTGTGGGCCAATTACAGCATTTTAATGAGGTTTCTTCCTTTGAGCAAGTTTACAGAATGCTAAAGGCTGAGGAACTCATTAGTTGCTTTTGCACAGTCATGTTTTAAACACTCAGGTACATTTTGAAATGCATAATTCAGAATTCATTATTTTATCTCATCAAGAAGTACACTGGAAAATGGACATTTTGTACCTTCTTCAACATGTCCTTTAAAATGTGTTGTGTTTTAAAATCTGTATCTGAATGAAACTGAAACATTTAAAAAAAAAAGAATAAAAATGTGAGCCCATTATGTGTTGTTGTGCAGTTGGTCTGAATTGCTGCTATAGGTGTTTTTTACTGGCCCATGTAAAAAAAGTAATAATATTCTGGTCCCTGGGTATTTATTTTAAAATGTATTTAAACACCTTTTTATATACTTCCATTTTTTTTTTTTTTTTTTTTTTTGAAAGAAATTAATGCTTTTATTCAGAAAGGATGTGTTAAATTGATCAATGCATTGATTATTAATAAACACTGTCCTTTTAAACTTTCTATTAATTAAAGAATCTTAAAAAAAGTATCACGGTTTCTACAAACAAATTAAGCAGCACAACAGTTTTCAACATTGATAATAATACGAAATGTTTCTTGAGCAGCTTAGAAAACAAGCTCATTAGCTTGTTTTCTGAAGGATCATGTGACACTGAAGACTAGAGTAATGATGCTGAAAATTCTGCTTTGCATCACAGGAATAGTAATAATAATGTAATAATATTTTACATTATTACTGTTTGTAATGTACTTTTAATCAAATAAATGCAGCCTTGGTAAACATAATTACCAACCCCTAAACTTTTGAACAGTTGTGTACAACCCTTATTTTACCTATTCTATTTTAAAACATCGAAGTTGCATACCACTCTGAGGAAAAATGGCCCACGAAAAGAACAAAATAGACCACACTTACATCTGATTTGGGAACAATTTCCATCATTCATTTCCCTTAACCATCACAAAGGAAAGCACACAGCAGGTTTATGATCAGCAGAGATGGTAAACACTGTTACCATGACCTTTGGAGTCTTTACTACTAGAGATCATAGTGCAGCTTTGATCTCCGATCAAAGGAATATTCTGGCTATAGTTCACCCTGCTGTGAATATAGACACCTGCACATTCAGCAATTTGCATAGCATTACAGGAATAAGGGTTATGTGAGAAACGTAATCGGATTACTTTTTTCCAAGTAACATTCCAAGCATTACATTTAAATTTACATCAAAATATCGGAGTTACTTTTTTAAATAAGTAATGCAAGTTACTTTGTTTTTCCATGTATTGACTGACAGCTCTATATAGAAATAAAGTGCAGAGGCGTTGTGCGCTGTGTGAACATGATGGTTATTGTAGTTTAATACTAATGTGAACATGCATTTACTCAACTCACTTGCACAAAAACATTAAGTATTCTTCAAAATTAATAAAAACAGTCAACTGCAGAAAATGCAAAATATTACTCAAACCTGCAATAATTAAATGTTAAATAACACAAATATACTTTATGTATTTAATCTCACTTTATCAATCAGTGTCTTTTCTGCTGACCTTTTCTGCTGATACTAATAAGCACAAATGACTTTAGTTAAACATAATGTTTGTCTTTGAGGCAAGTCATTTCACTTGGCGGCCATCTTTGAAACGTCTCTCGGGCAGCTGTTTCAGTCATACAAGTACAGCTCCTATCTTTTTGAATGGGGAAGCATAAAATTCTCCAAAGCTGTTCACCAAGCTTACGATTAAGTTTCATATTTGAAATTTGTTGTTGACTTGTTGCCCTATCAGGCAATGACTTTGCAGGCAGCATTTGCGCAAGAAGGCACCTCACAAAACTGATTTTAGACAGACTTCTGAGGCAGTGTAACAGTTTAATGATCAACAGCAAAATAGCTTTGAGCTTTGATGATAACTAAGCGAATATTTAATTACTACAATAGTCATTTCTTGCTAGAAATCCAAAAGTGGAAAACAATCACACAATCTGACCACCAACCGCAACTTTCAGAAGCCATCTTTATTTTTTAGTACAGCACAGGATTGTGGGATATCAAAGCGAAGGATACATCTATGCTCCCTTCAAAAATCAGAAAGTGATGCTAACTTTGGATTTGGATTTGCCTTGATGCCTTCCTACTTTGGAATGCGTCCTCCGAAGGCAGCATTTTTAAGTTTTCGGATACAGCCACTTTTTATACAGTAACCAGAGCTTCTAACAGCAGCTGACTTGATGACTTGGCAATTAGCTCTTTTGTTTAGAAGGCGGGACTTGTTCCGCCAAATTTCACGTTGCACTTTCTTCTATTCATAGTAATATGAGTGCACCGACGAGTGATTCTCAATACTCTGTCCTCCAGCCCGTGACCCGGAAACTGATCAAATTCAGCCATCTCGAAGGGAATCTCAATTCTCTAATTGCACCGCGATGAGGCGAGGAGCGAGGAAGCTTCCTGAGGAGTCATGAGCGAGGAGCCACAGGTGTATCCTTCCCTTGCATCCTAAGGGGTGGAGCTAAAACAAGAGAAAAAAAAAAAAAATGAGGAAACAAGGATGAACACATAGGAAATGAGAAGCACTCCATGAGTTCCTTGTCCTTCATCCTATTCTTCTGCAGTCCAGAATGGCAGCACAGAGGTGCGCCCTCTACTGTACAGGCGTGAATTTGCATTTCCTTCAGTAATGTAATGCATAACTTTCAAAAAAAAAAAAAAGAAAGAAAGAAAGAAAAAAAAAAGAGAACGCAATTTGTTACTTTTTTAGGGAGTAACGAAATATTATAATGCGTTACTTTTAAAAGTAGCTTTCCCCAACACTAATATACTCAAAAATACAGTAAAAACTGTAACATTGTGAAATATTATCCTAATTCAAAATGAATTTTGCTGAATTTTCTCCGTTATTACTCCAGTCTTCAGTGTCACATGATCCTTCAGAAAACATTTTAACATTCTGATTTATAATAACTATCAGTAATGTTGTGCTGCTTAATATTTTTGTGGAAACTGTAATAAATATTTTTCAGGATGTTTTTTTTTTTTTTTTTTTTTTTTAAATACAACATTATAAACATCTTTACTATCTTGGGCTGAAAAAAAGTATTGACCCCAAACTTTTGAATGGTAATGTATATATTGCACTGCATTTATACAAAAATATAACTGAGATAAATTCAGTTTTGCTTCAGATTCTGTTCTCTTATATTTTTAATCTGTTTATCTTGAAATGTAATTAATTAATAGCTCAGAACTGTTCATGTGTGTACATTTGATTGTAACCAGACTGGATTATGTAACAACTGACATTGCACATACTGTACACTTGAGCTACAACACAGCCATACATGGTAATACAAACGTCTGAACTCCAGATATGATTGATTCAGTCCTAAGTACCTTTATAAAACACATCTTCTCATTTGCATGTCTCACGTCTCTAATTGAAATCTTGTCTTTTGTGCTCAGGAGACCACACCTCTGAAACAGGTGGGAATAATAGCGTGAGTGTTTGTGCAAGACCGGACTTGAGCAGATGAGAGAACCAGGTCATAAGTAATTCAGATCTAGTATGCAATTAAATGGCGGAGGAGCACAGACCGACTCTTTGTTATGCAAATAAAGCGTTATACCACCCACTGGAGTTAGGCCGCATTTGATTCTGCATTTATGAGGGTCCATTACCAAGCTGTCTCATAGCTCCAACAACGTTTCTTGACGATTGAAAATCCATTTAGGCAGCGTTTTCAATGGATTTCTTTTTATTGACTTTGTTGACATCTATCTTTACTAGTTCATTTCTGTTTTAAACAATAATTCACAGTTGGAATGGACTGAATCTTGAAGGTGTGTGTGTGACATCATGCTTTGGAGGGGTTTCCTGGATACTTGCAGCAACCTGAAGCTGTTCAATTAAACTGTGAGGCCAGAGAAAGCGTTTCGCAAGTGATTGCACTCTCTGATTACCCTGAGCACAGATAACAAGCCGTCACAAGCTGTTTCAGCCTTCTCACACGAGCATCTGCTGTAGCAGCAAAACAAGGTGAGAGACTTGATTTCATGTATATTTGAATTGAAATAGATTCAAGGGGTTTTGTTTCTATTGTACAGTGCTTTGCAAATGTAATTGGACAATGAGTAAATAACAAAAAAGCATATTGGTACTACATGGGTGTGTTTATGCTATAGCAGTGTTTCCCAACCCTGTTCCTGAAGGCACACCAACAGTACATCTTCAAACTCTTCCTGATCGAACACACCGGATTCAACTCATCAGCTCATTAGTCTCCAAGTTTATGTTCAGACTGCCAGCAAAAATCAGATTTTTTGCATATCCAGATTTTATCCAGATGGGTTTTTGAAAGTCTGTACAGCAAAAAAAAAAAATAAATAAATAAAAATCGATTTCATTTTTTTCAAATCTGATTCAAACCACATTCTGTATGGATGTGGTTTGGCTACGTTCACACTGTAAGTACATTTTATTTATAGAGCACATTTAAATTCAGCTTACACTGACCAAAGTGCTGTACAAAACAATCATAAAATACAATAAAATATAAAATAGAGTAAAAAGATAAGATAACAATTACTAATCTTTAATTCAATAATTGGGAAAGGAGTGAAGAGTAAGGATATGTCTTGAGTCTATAGATTTAAAAACAGAAATAGAAGGAGCACTCTTAATGTTAAGTGGCAACTGATTCCATAATCGTGGAGCAGCAACTGCAAAGGCTCTGTCCCCTTTCGATTTAAGATGTGACCGTGGGACATGTAAGAGAGCTTTATTGTGAGATCTGAGGGACTTAGGAGCTGAGTTCAAATAAATAAGATCAGAGATGTAAGATTGGGATTGTTCGTTAAGAGCTTTAAAAACAATCAGCAAAATCTTTAATTGAATTGAAAAAGACAGGAAGCCAGTGAAGAGAAGCTATAGAGTTTCTGGTTTTGGAGGGCACAAAAATAGTCACTTCAGTTTTCTCATTGTTAAGCTGGAGGAAATGATTTGCTGTCCAGCATTTAATATCCTCAAGACAGTCCATGAGAGGCTGCAGAAAATCTTGAATTTTCAATGGAAGGTACAACTGAGAATCATTGGCATAAAAATGAAAAGAAATGTTATATTTCCTAATTATATTACAGAGCGGAAGCATGTACAGATTAAAAAGTACTGTAATAGCCCCAAAATGGACCCTTGAGGAACCCCACAAGAGAGAGAAGCAGATGATGAGAAAAATTGGCCAATAGCCACTGAGAATGTCCTAGATTTAAGATATGACTCAAACCAGTGCTGTATCCTTAATGCCTATCCAGTGTTTAAGGTGTGACAGAAGGATATTGTGATCTACCATGTCAAAAGCGGCGCTCAGATCCAATAAAATCAAAATTTTCACCAGAATCAACTGCAGGTAACAAATCATTCTTCACTTTTAACAAAGCTGTTTCAGTACTGTGATGAGTTGTAAAACCTGATCGGAATATTTGTGTATCTGACTGAATTCTGATCTAAAATTATTGACTGTCCACTGATCGCATTTCATGTGATTTTTTGCCGTTCACACTTGCTAAATCTGATCGGATTTCACTTGGACATGCACAAAAATCAGATTTGGAGTGACCGTCTGAATGAGGCTTAAAACAAATCTGTAAAAATCTGATTGGAATCACATTTCAAAGGCTACATTCACACTATAAGTCCAAATCCAATTTTTGTGCATGTCCGATTGAAATCAGATCTGAATTTAGCAAGTATGAACAGCAATACTCTTCCACTATTCATATGTGGTTTGAGATCCTATTCGCATTTCTGGAAATCTGTTTCAGTCTGACTGCTCTGATCGGATTTGGTTTATGTGACTTTCTCACGCCATGTAAAAGGTAAACATTATAGGAAACATGCTGAAAGTGGTGAAAATGCAGAAGAACAATGAGCAGAAAATGACAATATAATGGAGAAATATTTTGTAACCGGCGGAGTCAACAGCATGGAACAAAGCCGCACAAACCAGCCTCATATGTTTCTGCTGCTTTCTCATAAGATGCAGTAGTCCAGCATGTGGTGGCTTCATATTGTCATGTTGTAAATAAGACAACATCTGTATTGCAAACCCCTCCATGTTGCGGTTGTTGTTGTTTTTGGCATATCCCTACCAATGCAATGTCATTGCCATAGAAACCAATGCAGATATTCATGGACACACAAATCGGAACAGTTGCGATACACAATGTGGACAGTCAATCATTTCAGATCAGTTTCAAATAGGATACACAAATAATTGGGTTTGGACTGACAGTGTGAACGTAGCCTCAGTCTAGACACTCTGGCTGCTCAAATTGGATTTTAAATTGTCTTTTGAGTCACTCTTAATGTGACACTCAACGATAACATCAAAACTGGTGACGGAAATGCCGGAAGTATTCATATGGTGCTCAAATGTGGTATTTCCAAAGATTTCTGCATTTTCCTGTGCAATGGAGGAGTTCTGCACTACAACTATCAGATTTTCCTGTGGTGTGATGTGTTAAAGAGGGACTGAATCTGCTCAGAAGAATGTCGGGGCCACACCGATCTCAAATTGGAAATCTTGACAATGGAACGAATCTGATCGGATTGTGGAACGAAACGATACCCAATCAGAAAGTGAGATGACGGAAGACGGAAGAATAACATGACTTCAACCTTTTCTTTTTTTTCCGCTAAATTTCTGTAAAAAGGAGTCCATTATCTCCATTTCTTCTTGCCATGTTTGTTTACTCTAAAGCCACGTTTGACCTCAAGAGATTTTCCGAGATTTCTCTTGTTCACAGTTGGGACTCTGGTTGTTTATGAATCTATTGTGTTGTGCTGTCTTGGTCACATCGCGGCACTCCACACACAACAGGAACAAAACTGTTAAATCTATGATTTTTATGTTTAATTTGATTCAGTTTCTGACTTGATAGCGTTCATGTCCAATTTCTAACTAGGAAATTCGTATTTACGATAATTCAATTCATGTGTCTGCCTGCCTTCCTTAATGAGTTCAAATGAATTGAGAGGCTTAAATGTAACATTTGTACTGATAAGAATTCACACTGCATGACTAATTAAATTAGGTTTACAAAGATGGGGGGGGGCAATGTAATCAGTAATAATTTAAAGCTAAAATGAATTTCAACTAAACTCACTTCAAGCTTGTCTACCCACTACATTTCCCATGATGCGTAGCATGTCGCTTCCGTGACGTCATTGTCCACGTGAGCTTCATTCAGCTGAGCGCTGCAAAGATGAATGGCTGGGGTTTGTTTAAAACAATCTTGTGTTTAATATATTTTCTGGTTACAAACGCTATAAATGTCTTGTATGTCTGTCTTATGTTTGTTACTGTCTGCTGTTCTGAGTTGCGTGCACGCACTGATACAGCACATCCATCTGGATGGAGCTGTACACACACATCTGATGAAGCATAAACGCTTATTTAACGCAGTGATGGTTTTACCCGAGCCATTCACTGTCCGTTTATATAATAATGACTGTGTTCGGCAGCATGGAAGCAGTATTTGATCGTGAAATCACGCCATATATTTGTGTAACAGACTGTCCTGGAATGCTTGAGTGCGGGGGTGTCTGTCTGTCCCCTTCACTGCAGTCGCACATCTGACCAGCATATGCATGCCTCACACTGCAAATATCACTTATGATGGGAAATAAACGTGATTGCTTATGTTGTTTACAGGGGGTGGAAGATGGAAACGCTGGAAAAATGGAGCAGAGACATCATGGCACCTCATCAGCTGGATAAGAAAAAGCATTCCAAACAAAATGGTGAGATTTGCTTCAAACCTGCCTTTTTGAATATGAAAACTGTCTTTTCAAAAATTCTTTACTTTTAATAAATATGGTTACACTTACTTTAAAAACCACATTTTTTAAATAGAAGCAGTTGCTAGTAATTCAATGTGTGTCTAATGTGTATATATATATACACATATACAGTATCTCACAGAAGTGAGTACACCCCTCACATTTTTGTAAGTATTTTATTATATCTTTTCATGTGACAACACTGAAGAAATAACACTTTGCTACAATGTAAAGTAGTGAGTGTACAGCTTGTATAACAGCGTAATTTGCTGTCCCCTCAAAATAACTCAACACACAGCCATTAATGTCTAAACCGCTGGCCACAAAAGTAAGTACACCCCTAAGTGAAAATGTCCAAATTGGGCCCAAAGTGTCAATATTTTGTGACCACCAATATTTTCCAGCACTGCCTTAACCCTCTTGGGCATGGAGTTCACCAGAGCTTCACAGGTTGCCACTGGAGTCCTCTTCCACTCCTCCATGACGACATCACGGAGCTGGTGGATGTTAGAGACCTTGCGCTCCTCTACCTTTAGGGATGCCCCACAGATGCTCAATAGGGTTTATGTACCCTCAGCTTCTTTAAAAAGGCAGTGGTCATCTTGGAGGTGTGTTTGGGGTTGTTATCATGTTGGAATACTGCCCTGCGGCTCAGTCTCCGAAGGGAGGGGATCATGCTCTGCTTCAGTGTGTCACAGTACATGTTGGCATTCATGGTTCCCTCAATGAACTCTAGCTCCCTAGTGCCGGCAGCACTCATGCAGCCCCAGACCATGACACTCCCACCACCATGCTTGACTGTAGGCAAGACACACTTGTCTTTGTACTCCTCACCTGGTTGCCCCCACACACTCTTAACACCATTTGAATCAAATAACTTTATCTTGGTCTCATCAGACCACAGGACATGGTTCCAGTAATCCATGTCCTTAGTCTGCTTGTCTTCAGCAATCTGTTTGCGGGCTTTCTTGTGCATCATCTTTAGGAGAGGCTTCCTTCTGGGATGACAGCCATGCAGACCAATTTGATGCAGTGTGCGGCGTATGGTCTGAGCATTGACAGGCTTACCCCCCACCCCTTCAACCTCTGCAGCAATGCTGGCAGCACTCATACATCTATTTCCCAAACACAACCTCTGGATATGACACGGAGCACGTGCACTCAACTTCTTTGGTCAACCATGGCGAGGCCTGTTCTGAGTGGAACCTGTCCTGTTAAACCGCTGTATGGTTTTGGCCACCATGCTGCAGCTCAGTTTCAGGGTCTTGGCAATCTTCTTATAGCCTACGCCATCTTTATGTAGAGCAACAATTCTTTTTTTCAGATCCTTTAGAGAGTTCTTGGCCATGAGGTGCCAGTATGAGAGAGTGAGAGCGATAACACCAAATTTAACACACCTGCTCCCCATTCACACCTGAGACCTTGTAACACTAAGGAGTCACATGACACCGGGGAGAGAAAATGGCTAGTTGGGCCCAATTTGGACATTTTTCACTTAGAGGTGTACTCACTTTTGTGGCCAGCAGTTTAGACATTAATGGCTGTGTGTTGAGTTATTTTGAGGGGACCGCAAATTTACACTGTTATACAAGCTGTACACTCACTACTTTACATTGTAGCAAAGTGTCATTTCTTCAGTGTTGTCACATGAAAAGATATAACAAAATATTTTCAAAAATGTGAGGGGTGTACTCATTTCTGTGAGAGACTGTATATATATATATATATATATATATATATATATATATATATATATATATATATAAACATTATTATAAACATAAATGTGTATAATGTAAATATACCGACCTTCTTGGATTACTAATGATCACCATATTAGTAAAAAGAAAAAAAAGTCAGCATGGCCTTGATTAGTCGTTAATGGTGTTTCCATAAACCTTTCCACAAATATAAAACATATTCCCAACATATTTTTACTGTGTAAGTGTGTATCTTTATCTTTTGACAATCTAAGATATTATAATAAGGGTTTCTCATGGGCATGAAAATCCTGAAATAACAGCGAATAGAAGAGGCCTGGAAAAGTATCTTTAGAATGTGTAATTAACTTTATAATTAATTAAGTTATGAAAATGTAAGTATTTCATTGACTGGTACTGACTACAAAATTCAGTGAAGATAGGGAACCCTGTACATAATATTTCCATGTTTAAGCTTCCTAATGTTTTACATTTTAAGCTTCTGAATTATTGTTTCTAAACCTCAAACTTTGCACCCCTTAAAGTTAAGTTTTTGTGATTCACTGACCAATGGCACTTGTGGATGCGACCTACGCCACAGCCGTGAACCATGATTTGTTATTTTCTAGAGACCATTTGATTAGATGAAAGTTTTTATATACACCCCTGAGTGCAGACATGGACTAAAACCACCAAACTCCAATTTTGATTTCATAGAATCTTTGTTTTTCTTCACCCTTCTGGTGATTTGTTTCTGGTTCAGACAACCTTAGTATTCCACTGTTATTTATTCTGCTTTGTTCTTTTGTTCTATTTTATCCAGGCATGATTGCAAAAAATCTACTTAACTCTCTCAAGATTCGCAATCGTTTGCAGCTCCAGCCCATTTCTCGTTCAGCATGTGCCACTGGTAAGTACGTGCTACAGTATGTGTTTGGATTATTCAGGACATCACATGTTATTCTCTGTATTCTGCAGACATTCATGTACTGTATGTCACTGTCTATCAAATATTTATTTCTGTTAAATATCTTATGTTCTCCATGGGAATTCGGTCCATTTTGTCAATAAAATCTTAACAAACCTGATTTAGTAAAATAAGAGCAAATTGAAAACTTTTTATTGCAATTAAAAGAGCTTAAGAAATAACAAAGAATTGCATATTGAGAATCTGGGCTACAGATTGTGTATGCTTTGTCATTGTATTGAACGGTTTCATTTTTTCATGAGTCTGAATGTCTTTCAGCACTTTTGACATTGGTTGTTTTTTAACAGCTAATGTGCAGATACCTAAAATTTAGTTGCAGCTGAACAAATACTCACACTTGTCACACTAGCTTTTTAGCATTGTGTCGTGTAAAAAAACATACACAGTCAATTGGTGGAACAATGAAACGATGGAATGGCTGTCTGAAGTGAGACATGTGGGAGTATTAATGCCTGAGTCGTGTTGTCCTGGATCAAACTCTCCGCTCCATTAATGAGCGTCCTTATTGAATCACACACTCGCTGACAGACCGGTGCCTTATAGGGAGAAATGTAAGGGCATTTTCAGCCTGTTGAGCACTTTAGGGCACGGTTGAAGTGGGACTCTGCATTACATTACTGGCCAGTTTCACAGACAATGCTTAAGCCTAGTCCCAGATTAAAATTCATGTTTGAGCTGTCTGAACTGAAAGCAACTTGCACTGGCATATCATAAAATATGTCACTGCCATTGTTTCGTCTCAAGATGCACACCAGTAATGTGTGTTTTTTTTTTCTAAGGCACATTTATAAAAGCTACTTAAATGTCCTAATTGAATGCCTAATCCTGGCTTAATCTAAGCCCTGTTTGTGAAACTGGGCCTCGGAGTTGTTAGAATGCCCACAATCATCATGTCGATAGAACATCTTAAACTTTGCGGCAAAAGTAATAGAAAACAAACACAGACTTAAAGGGGTCATGAATTGAGAAATCAACTTTTCCTTGAGCTTTTGATATAAGAGGTCATCGTACTATAAGAATATTCTGTAAGTTTCAGAACTGAAAACTTCCTTGTTAGTCCATTAAAAGCTTTTATTGACACCAGGCCCAGTGAACGACTGATCCTGGAATGTGTCTACCTAGGTTAAACGCCGCCTCCGCAGATGAGAAGGAGAGAAGAGCGATGCAGGACAAAAATAGCATTACCTTTCAAAGGATCCTAATGCTAGGAATATGGTTATTTATTTTCAACAATGTGAATGTCTCATTTGAGTTTTATTTATTTGTATTCAGTATTTCACTGTGGATTCTTTGGTAAATCATTCGCATTTCGGCACAGATTTGCAAACAGACTTTTACGATATGGACTCAACAGTAATGCAACAACATGTAAGTAACTGTGTTAATTCTAATGCCTGATCTGATATAATGATTCATGTACAGTCAGATGTTCTTTGTCTATGTGTCAGTAAATCAAACCAGTGACTAAATGGTCAACTTCATGTTGTTTCTCTTAGTAGGATAAAAATCATCTGTTATTTAAACGATGATTAAATTATATAAAGAAAGCGATCAAAGAACGCTCCCTTTACAATTGCTGGAGCTGTCAATCAAACAGCACGTGCTAGAGCTGTCAATCAAACCATGCGCCGAAACTCCCGTTTTATTCAGTGAATTTCTTAGTTACATACTGTTGGCGTTCGTTAGTGTGCAGAAATTGAGTTGCAATGACGAGATCACTGCTTTCATGTGCTCAACAACATCGTTGTCTGTGATCGGCTACAATGTTCATCACTGCAACCTTTCATGCCATGATCTAAATACAATGTCATAGATCTAAATGTAATGCAACACTTTTCACGATTAGTTAACCTTGAGAGCTGTAATAGTAAAAACGTCCTTAAAGTTTGAGAGAGTAATACTTAGCTGTTTCAAATGGAAAGATGTTAGCCAATCACAGCAGTGGGCGTTTACACTGAAGTCTCACAGCAGACACGCCCCTTAAAACAGAGCATTCAAATAAGAGAATCGGGGTAGGAAAAATGCCTTTTATTTCTAGATCATGACAATTTTTGATATAAAAAGCATACTAACATTATAAGTGCACCCCAGGAAACATGATAAAACAATAAATCAATGCAGTTCATGACCCCTTTAAATTGGAATTGTTTGAATTCAAAATATTTACCCATCACACCATCTAATAGGATCTAGATCAGCAGCATTGTTGAAGGAGTTTTCTCTTTTCTTTGCATACTGAAATGATTAGTCTTTTCTTTCTTGTATTTATTTGACCATCTATATCAGGGGTGGCTAACATCGGTCCTGGAGAGCCACAGTCCTGCAGAGTTCAGCTCCAACCCTAATCAAACATACCTGAACAAGCTAATCAAGGCCTGAAGGGTTGCTAGAAAGCTATAGGCAGGTGAGTTTTTATCAGGATTGGAGTTAAACTCTGCAGGACTGAGGCTCTCCAGGACCAGAGTTCACCACCCCTGATCTATATGCATCTCAAACCATCTTGTTTACTCAGAACCAGATTTGTAGATGCATATTTTAATGCATCTATAAGGACACCTTCACACTGAACATGAAAATGTGCAAGGTTATTGCAGGCAGTGAACTCCGTATTGTCAAAATTTATGTGCATGAAAGCACATTCATTCTTGTTAAAGGCAGTATAGTTAAAAAAAAATCTCAGTTCCTGTTCATTGATCTCAATCACTCTGTGTATCGAAGGCTCCTGTCCAGATCTGATGAATAGGAACGAGCAGCCTGACTCCCGGCCGCTAGCCATGGCCCTGACACCACAACTACCCCCCAGGACCCATCGGCCCCTGTGTCTCTCAGTGTCCTCCGACAGCAATGGACGCTTTAAAGCTCTGGAGACCCAGGAATGGAAGAACAACCTCAAAGCTCAGGTAGGTGGAAGTACTTTTCAAGCAGTCAGCTTTTGTAACTCATTGCAAAAAAGGATGTCCAGTTTGAACCCCTTTCTTAATGATGTGACTTTTTTTTTTTTGTCAGATGGAGCAGGCCCATAGTGCCGGAGCAGCCAGCAGCACAGGTTCCCTGGAAAGAGCGTCTCTCTTTTGCGCTTCTGGCTCCACCACCACCTCCAGCTCCGGCCTCTCCAGTCCGGTGGAGCACCTCACCAAGAGCAAGTCCTCTAGTCGCTTTTCACTCTTCTCCCCTCCGTGGAATAGCAGCTCTGAGTCTGACTCCAACCCACCTTCCCGCTCCGGATCCAAGAAAATGCGCAACTACAGTCGCAGAGCAGTTTCCGGCAGTGGCAAGACGGGCCCAGAGACTCCAGAACCCAAGCAGAGCGTCTCTGAACACTTCCAGTACTCAGATCCGGTCATATCCAAGGTTACAGACTACATTTACGTGGGCAACCTGAACGCGGCTTATAGCGGACGTACGTTGTGCCGAAATAACATCGATAGCATCATCGACATGAGCAGCCTGCCTGGGGAGACTTGTTTGAGAGTCATTCCTTGTACTTGTTCAAGGGGTGTTAAGCATAGTTGGTCTCGGCTCAAAGTGGACATGAGCGACCTTCCGGACACCGTCCAAGAAGGCCTCGCCCTCAAGCACCGCTGCTTCGAGGACATCAATGAGTGCATTGATGCCTCCACGGAGAAGAGGAAACGAGTGTTGGTGCATTGTCGTGATGGTTTTTCCCTTGCCCCCACTTGTATTATTCAATACCTCATGGTCAAACAAAATATGAGGCTTATTGCCGCCTACGAGCTGCTCAGAGCCAAACACCCTGTCAACATTCGTGAGTCCCATCAGAACGTTCTGGTAAGTCTCGAAAGAGCTTTGCGACCGGGCGGGAACACGGACCCAGAGTGCTTTAAACAGGCCATATCCCGCAAAGTGGCTTGGACCTGATAGAGAACCTTGGGAAACCTTAATTTTATTTGAACTTTTTGTAGTTTGTGCTTTTATTTTGTACATTATTTCCTCTGTTAACAGTGAAAGGCAGCTTTTTTTGTGTTTTAACTGAGCTGGATGTCATGGTGTGAGTACTAACTGTGAAAATTACTTAAGTTGTTCAGTGGCCATTTTAGAGAAACACAGCCTGAGAATTTTGCTTCTGGATAAATGAAACGAGAACAAACACCCTTTTTTGCAGCTGCTAAACAATGGGATTTGTTTGGGAATATATCTCTTATTTATTCTTCTTCACATGGGTACATAGCCATGCTGTGCCGGTTTATGCTGATAAAGAAATTTAGTGGGAGCTCTCAGGAGATGAAACGATGTCACACATGACTGCAAACTCCAATACTAAGGCTGAAACGTCAAACTGGAGTACTATCAACTAAACATCTTAAACACTTTCTTAACAGATTGAGGACTAAATACGATTAGTCATTGTATCTGGCAGTACAAAGCACAACCTTTGTTGGCCACCTTATACATTTGAAAATTAGTTGATATTTCTCTGCGTTTATCCAGGGCTAAAAGATACACAGTAAGAGTAGTCCTCTATGAGGAGTCATTTCATTTACTAAGTGTCTTTTATTAAATGTGTAATATTCAACATGTTTGATCAAATACTAATTTCAGTGCTTGGAAAAAATGTGAATTTTGCGATTATGTAAAGCATTGAAACTGGCCCACTTTATACCTTTTATGGAGTGTTGGTATTTGGAAAATGAATTGAAACGAGTTGTGGAGCAATGCTCAGTTGCAAAGGCTTGATATTGCACTATCCACAAAGAAATGCACAAGTTTGCTTACATGTGGCTTAGTTTGATTTAATGTTGCGCAGTGAATATAGATCAAAATATTTTTATGATAATGTTTATGCTTATATATAATGATTGTTGTTCATGTTTGTATTGAATTTTTATTTTGCTTTTTAGAAAAATGCAACAACCCTGATAGCACATGTATGTCACCAAGACATCTAGGATGCGTTTTCATTTAGAGGATCTTTCTTTTGGAATGTTTGCAATTTGTTGAGATGATCCCTGATATAAATTACACCCAATTTATGTTGAAAGTGAACATCCCAATGCAACAAACCTTGATATCTCTATTTGTAATTAGTGAAGCTAAATATGCTAGCAATGCAACATCGGGCGCTCATCGTGTCTACAGTTTTGTTTATTATAATGGGAGCAATCTAGTTTTATCACTTTGTAACACAACTTGCTTTTAGTGTACACTGGTAAGTTTTTGCAACATTTATGGTTTTAAATGTAAGTCAATCTGCTGGGTATTTAAAAAAAAAAATAATAATAATGTTTTTCTGATATCTGTACACAAATATGTGGTGTGTCTTGGTGACATACGTCTGATTCTTAGGAAACATCTCAAATATTTGACACGGCTTATGCTTGTCAGCAGTGATTATTATATTTTGATATTTAGTGCGCGGTTTGGTGATGAAAGACCCTCCTGAGTTTTGGTGCCTTTTGTTTGAACTTGTCCAGTGTGATTATTGTGACATTCACACGCGCACACTGTATGCACTCCATCAGGTATAGACAAATACGTCGTCTTTATGCTTTGAAATGTTCAGGAAATGCTCCACGTTGGTGTTATTTTTGTGATGTATTGCAGAGATCAGTTCCATCTGAATAAGCTGTTGTAAAGTTTTCATTGCAGTGCTCACAGTGAATATTGCCTGTACTTTAATCAGTGTGGTGGTGACGTCAATCAGTGTGATCATTACCTTCTTCTACTGGCCAGCAATTAGCTTCCAACATTAGCAACGCTGTATTTAGATTCAAATGGAACATTTGCTGTTGCTTTATTCTTATTCATTAGCCTATTTAAATATATATTTTTTGGATGGCTGATCTCACCCTGTATAAAGGTCTAACAACATGAACTCTCAGGTTAACTTTATTGGCCTAGAAAACATTCTCAATGCGTTAGAAACCAGAATAATGTGAGGCAATGTATTTTCTGTATCATGTTTTTGAAGAAAATGCATTTGTACTTGTTGATATTAAAGAGAATCTAATGCACTGACTTTCTTGTCATATGTGATTTGTTCAAGTAGAATCCTGGATTTTTATTTATTTATTTATTTATTTTTTGTGATCGTTATTTTGAGTATTTACAGATTTTATACAGAGTGTTACTAATGTTACACAATAAACAAGCTATGAAATTGTAAGATGAAGATCTAATGGATACTAGTGCTGTAATTTCACAAATAACTGCCCCTAGTTAGCTGGAGCATTTCTGTTGGTTATGTGACTTTATCAGCAATTTTTTTTTTAAACTCCGCTGAAGACCATCAACGTTGGGGAGAACAGATTAAACATAACTAATATTTGTAACTCTTCTTGGGTGTTTCTACTTTGGGCAATTTTATTTTCAAGGGGTTCATTTTATTTGAACTGATTTCAACCTTAACATTTATTTTTAATACTTTGCAAATGTCTTTTATAAATTGTTCTAGACCCAGACTTTTGATCTCCAATTATGAAAAATCAATATATTATACATGTATTACAAAACTATTTTACGTTATTAAAACTATGATTTGAACAAAGAGTGAAATAATCATGAACCATTTCAAATGTATTGTATTGAAAATTTCAGATTAAAAAAAGACTTCTTTCACTTGTATATACATACCGAAATCACATATAGCCTTTCCCACCACATATCCCAACATAATGTATTCCAAACACCACCACACATCCCAGCAACCCCTCATATCACCACATATACTAAATACCCCACATCAGGGGTTCTCAACCCTGGCCATCAAGGTCCTCTTTCCTGCAGAGTTTATCTCCAACCTTGATAAAACTCCCCTGCTTATAACCTTTTAATAATCCTGAGGACCTTGATTAGCTCAGGTGTGTTTGATTAGGGTTGGAACAAAACTCTGCAGGAAAGTGGACCTCAAGGGCCAGAGTTTTGCTCCCCTGCCCCACAATATCCCCACAGCACCATATACACCCAGTCATCTCATTTATACAAATCCCCCAGGTACTATATCTAATGGAACTACATAATACCCAATACACCAACATATTTCCAATACCATAATTATACGATAGACACCCAAACATACCCAATATACTCACAATACAACAAATCCTCCCAATATCCCCATATATACCCAGTGCCTCCACATTTACCAGAGAAAGTCCTCTTAGCTCAGCCAAGACTTGAACTGAGAACCTTCTTGCTGTGAGGCAACAGTGCTACCCACGAGCCTAATAAAACCACACATACCCAAAAATACCACATATACCAAATACCACCACATTTATTTAATACCATCACATATACCCAATACCCCCTTATATACCCGCCACCACAAATATTCATAATCATTAAAGAGTGTTGCTGAGAAAATGTCTCCAATTACTGATGTAACCTTGGTTCCCTGAAATGAGGGAACAAGACATTGTGTCATCGATGATGCTATGGGGAAAGACCTTTCTACTATTGGCATAATGACAATTATGAACAATGGCGTTCAAGCACACAAATTAGGGGCGGGAATGCGCCGTATATAATCACCCTGGGCATCATTTTCTCTGAATCTTTCGAATGGACAAGCAATTGACGAAAAACCCTGACCATAATCAACACGGTATGATGGCAATGTTTCCTTTCAATTGGTCTCTCAACTTTGCAGCAGTTGTAGTAACACGTTTTATAACAGTGTCTGTCCAGTGCTAACACGCAGCAGGAAGACTACCGGACCCAGTTGAACACCAGTGTTTCAGGGGTTCAGAGTAAATGGGATGGTTTAAGTGACGGTAAGTGTACAAGTACAAGAGATAGAACGGTAAGTCAAGGCACTTTAGCACAATTCAGTTGAAAAGAATACTAATGTTCAAGCCACCACAGTGACAGTGAAAAGGAAGGAAAGGAAGTAAGCTGTGAATCCTGGATCCCTAACACAATAGATCAGTGATGTTAACCAAGTTAATATAGCTCAAACAAAGTGAAATGTACTGTATAAGCGGAGCATCCAGCATAATACAGAACACAAATAACACATGCTAGTTCAGGTAATATGGCCTAACTGAAGTAGGTTAATTAAGACAGCACTGTTGTATGACATAAGGTACACAAAGTACAATATGAATGCATATATATATACATATACATATATATATATACAGTGGGTACGGAAAGTATTCAGACCCCCTTCAATTTTTCACTCTTTGTTATATTGCAGCCATTTGCTAAAATCATTTAAGTTCATTTTTTTTCCTCATTAATGTACACACAGCTCCCCATATTGACAGAAAAACACAGAATTGTTGACATTTTTGCAGATTTATTAAAAAAGAAAAACTGAAATATCACATGGTCCTAAGTATTCAGACCCTTTGCTCAGTATTTAGTAGAAGCACCCTTTTGATCTAATACAGCCATGAGTCTTTTTGGGAAAGATGCAACAAGTTTTTCACACCTGGATTTGGGGATCCTCTGCCATTCCTCTTTGCAGATCCTCTCAAGTTCTGTCAGGTTCTGTCATATACATATACATAGCTGACTCACCTTTGTTCCTCAACAGTTTTCTGCATCCCTCCGCTACTCTGACTCCTCATTATTGGCTGGTTCCTATCCCAGCTATTTATACAGGGGGAGTACTCTGGGTTCAGGCCAAATTCTCTGAGACCTCCCCTCAGACAGCACACCAAATATGCATACTCTTTTACTTAGCCAGGGCAGGGAAGCTAATGTCGGTGAGCTCCACTGTGCAGCCAATTGTGCAAGTCATCCACAAGATGATGCTGAAGTGCATTCCAAAAAAAGAGTTTTTTTGACCCCTACACCCTTCATCCCTTCGAAGCTCTCACTCCGGAGGGTAAACCCTTTGAAGGGATTAGGGCATAGGATGAGCCTTTCTGAATGGAATGCAGGGTTCAACTTCTGCCGCTTGCAGCGCGAGTGAAGCGACGCATGACGTCACCCATTCATGGACTTGCAGTAAGGTCAATTAAATCCCTTGATGGTGGCTTCTGCGTGGGTGCGGCCCAGGCAAAAAATGCACGCTTTACGAATCTTTTGTTTTGAATCAGTGGTTCGAAGTGCCAAAGTCACGTCATTTCAGTAAACAAGGCTTCGTTTACGCAATCTGAACCACTGATTCGAAACAAAAGATTTGTAAAGCTTCGAAGCAGTGTTTTGAAATCAGCTGTAACTAGATATTGTTGAAAAGTTGTTATTTTTTTTATTTTTTTTGGCACACAAAAAGTATTCTCGTTGCTTTATAATATTAAGGTAGAACCACTGTACTCACATGAACTGTTTTAAATATGTCTTTAGTACCTTTCTGGATCTTAAGAGGTTCAGTGACATTGCTGGCAATAGAGGCCTCACTGAGCCATCAGATTTCATCAGAAATATCTTAATTTGTATTCCGAAGATGAACGAAGGTCTCCACTGAGAGAAGTCGGATTCATCATATTTTCATGGATTATTAAGTTAAGTACTGCTCTGTACCCTATAAAAAACTATTACCGCCAGAGAGGACTGCGACTGCAACTCATCATCATTTGAACTACCTTTGGTACCACTTTTGACATTTTCGCAATAAATAAATTGTTGTGATTACGCTTGTTTGTCTGTTATTCTTTTATTTATAACAGTAAGGAGTTTTAAGAAATGGTTATGGGTAGGTTTACGGGTAGGTGTAGGATTAGCGGCTCAAAATACTGTTTTAATGTTATATTTTTACTAAAATTGTCATTTTCCTACACGTTTCTGTCCATTATGTTTTATTCTTTTAACATTCTGTATAAAATGGGTATGTTTAGGTTCGGGATGGGGTTTAGGGATCTTACATTCATCTACAAAACGATAAAATGGAAATTATACATATACATATATTTTTATGCTTTTTTCGCTGTAAAAACTTAAGTATTTTTACGTTTTAGTGCTATAATTACGTCAATATTGTATTCCTCCCTACGGTGTTGGACCTCGAGCAGTCTCTGGTAATGGAACAGGAAGTTCTGCAAAAAGGAGCTATAGAAATGGAAGTTGTTCTCTAACTGGTGTAGACAACGTCAGTTGGACCCTGTCCATTCTTCTGTCAGTCTAGTGCTGCAATTTCTCCAAGAAAAATTCTCAGATGGTCTATCTCCTTCTACCTTGAAGGTCTATGTAGCGGCTATTTCCGCCTATTATGCTCCTCTGGGGGGACTCTTCTGTGGGAAGAGACCCCCTGGTCATACGCTTTCTTTGTGGTACTCTGAGGCTGAGGCCTGAACGGGCTTGGCTATCGTGTTGGAAGGGTTAGCTTCTGCTCCCTTTAAACCATTAGAGGAGGTTTCTGAGAAATTCCTCACTCTAAAAACTATCTTCCTGTTGGCTATTTCATCTCTCAAAGGAATTGGAGATCTTCAAGTACTTTCGGTTGCTCCCTCATGTCTGGAATTTGCGCCTGGAATGGTCAAGGCTTTTCTTCATCCTAGACCTGGTTATGTACCCAAGGTCCCCACCAACGTCCCAGGGCCGATTGTACTGCAGGCCTTTTGTCCTCCTCCATTTTCCAGTCCAGATCAGGAAAGACTTAATCTGCTTTGCCTGGTCAGGGCGCTAGACACTTATGTCCACAGAGCTGCCCTGTGGCGTAAATCTGAACAACTGTTCGTCTGTTACGGGTCTCCTAAGAAAGGAGGCCCTGCGTCTAAGCAGAAAATGAGCAAGTGGGTGGTCGAGGCTATCTCACTTGCTTATGAGTCTACCGGACAGCCTTCTCTTTTGACTGTCCGGGCTCATTCTACCAGGGGTATGGCTGCCTCAAAGGCTTTAATCTCGGGGGTCCCCCTCCATGATATATGTGATGCGGCTGGGTGGTCCTCTCAGCATACGTTCATCAGGTTTTATAACCTTGACTCAGGCTCCACTCCGGGGTCTGCTGTGCTCTCGTCTTAAGATAACAGACAGGCACTAGGCATTATGGTGAAGTTGGGATAGGGTTCCCAATGTGTCTTGACGCAGCTCGAAGTTCCCATGAAAGGGAACGTCTCGGGTTACGTATGTAACCCTGGTTCCCTGAATACGTAACGAGACGCTGCGTCACCTTGCCATACTCCCTGCATGCCTGTGAGCGTCTTGCTTCATAGTTTCCTCGTCTGTGATGTCACCCGCCTCTGACGTTCCGTAACGCCATTGGTTCGATTTCACAAGTGCTTCAAGACGTAATCACGCAAAGGTGATCCCAATGCGTCTCAACACAGCGTCTCGTTCCCTATTCAGGGAACCAGGGTTAGATACGTAAACCGAGATGTTTTGTGTCTTTGAAAGTTTTAATACGTATTAATACCTACGTTAACAATGAGACCAGGCTGCACAGTCTTGCATGAAAGAGAAAGATTCTGAGGAAATGGTGCCCAGCGCGAGTTACAGTATATACAGCACATTCCCGCCCCTAATTCACACACTTCAACATCATTGGACATTACGATTCAATGTTGTTATGCCAATCAGACTTCAGTATACTAGGAGAAAGGTGTTTCCCCATAGTGTCATAGATGACGCAACATTGAGAGACTGATATTGAAAGGGAACCTGTTGATTGATTCAACAGGGGTGAGTTCTGAAATATTTGGTGTCCGAGATGGCACTGAGTGGAGCATATACGAATATCCATGGATTTCATGTTTCATGTTAAAGGCTTTTCTATGGATCACAGAACTGTTTTCAAAAAGATATTTAAGTGAGAAGTTAAGCTTAGAATATAATTCTTCAAACATTTTGTGTCATGTTTTATGATTGATATAATCATTTACAGACATTTGCCAGAGGTATCCTTGATAGGTTCCAGGTAAATGAGGCAAAATTATTTTTATTATATGCTTGTTTCACCTTAAAAGTCTTTAAAATTTGTCATTTCATAACTTTGCCATAATGAACAGAAGAATAAGAAAAAAAAAAAGAAAAAAGAAAAAAACAACAACCCCAGAAGAGTATAACAAAAATGAACAAAACAGCTGTTGGCTAATTTACTTGTAAAGTATCCAATCAATACCTGTGGCAAATCAATGGCTGAAATCATTAAATAAACATAACATGACACAATATATATATATATATATATATATATATATATTTTTTTTTTTACATAGATGAACAATTATATTCTAAGCTTAACTCTGATGTAATTTTTCAAAAGAGTGAATCAGAGCACACACCCTAATATGCTACCCATTAAAAGTTTGGAATAATTAAGATTTTAAAATGTTTTTGAAAGAAGTCTCTTATGCTCACAAAGTTTTTGAAGTGCCATAAAGCTTAAATTGCTATTAAATTTGGATTAAGTTATTAAATTATTCTAAATTAATTATATTGATCATTTAGGTAATAGAGGTGTAGTTATTAAAGAGTTAATAGTGAAATGATAACAATTGTAATGTTATCAATTGAGAATTTTTTCTTTTTAGTTGACACGTTACTAATTTAACAATTTCTTTAAAGAACGGATTATTAAAAAAAATAAAATAGTTATAATAGTTTTAATAAAAAATAGTTATTAAAAAAACACTTTATTCAGGCCCCCATAGTAATAATAAAAATGTGCTGAAAATCATTGTTATTCCTTAATTTTCTTTGCTTGACAGCTGTGCCAATTACATCACTATATTTGAGTGCCTGGGGTGGGACAGTCCCAGGTAGCCATCAGCACCATGCCAGCTGTTAACATAAATAGAACAGATAGAAATCTGCTACTCCTCAAGTATTCACAGGCTCATCTACTGAATAAAAAGAGTGTTTCCCCATCTCTCTAGTACAGAAAAGTGGTGGTGGAAAAAAATATAAGATGGCAGGAAAAATAATAAGTCAAAACTTTTGTGTTCGGTCACAAATATTTGCGTTGCCTTGATAAACTTTGCGTTCGCTTGCAAAACCTTTGTGTTCCCTCGCAAAATTTTGATTTCTTTGCGAGTAAATGCAAAGTTTCTCAGGGGGTACGCAAACATTTTGTGAGAGAACGCAAAAGCATTGCCAAAAAATGTCTCCTCCCATTTCATTTTTTCCCCCACCATGTCCCTTTAGGGGCGCCGTACTGTAGACATGCCTGGCTTTGCTCCATTTCCCCCCCCAAAAAAACAAACAAAAAAAACACCCTGCATCCCAATGTCCATCCTATCCATCCTAAATAGTATGTGAGATTAAAATATGTGTATACCAAAGCATACTATGTTGAAAAGCCATGCACACTATAATGGCTAATATTGCCCACAACCCATTGCGCTTCAGTTCATAACTACAAACACAAGTAAAAAGTGTTCAAAAAACTACAGAACATGGAGGATGTGCATGACTGGTTTAGATAAAGGGGTTTAAGTGACTAATAATCAACATTTAAGCTGATTAAAAAAATAAATAAAATTATTTAATGTTATCTGTGTTATATTTCATCTGCAACAACAATGTGAACTTTTATAAAGATCCGTTTGGCCATTAACTTTTAAATTCACCATTATGCATTAATACGAGGATAGTCTCCGCATGAAAGACCCGCAAGTGGCAGATCAGTGTGCTACTGCATTTCTCTCCAATTCGGTAGGAAATTAAATGAAGTAAAAAAACTGTTAACTGCAACAGAGTCAAGAAAGAGATCAAATCGCATTTGATATCCTTTCTGGTTCATTTGTCAGACTGGAAATTTCTGGGGCATTTCGTTCCTAGAGACACCATTCCTGTAGCATATATATATCTAAATATTATAAAAGATGTAATACAAGAATAAAATTTTTTTCTGCAATTGATTTTTTTTTAATACTTTGCAACTTGTTCATGAATACTGCCTCATGTGTGGGCTTCAGTTTGTTAGATCAAAAATAAATTGCACAATCTAAAGAGGGGTTATTTATATGGAGGGGGTTCGGGTTGAGATGAGGGATTTGATATTGTGTTTCAGGTGTGTGTGAGCCCATTGGTTCTCTGAATGGATCTACTACCATAAAAAGAGAGATGGGATTTCCTTGGTCATAGGGGAATACAATATATAGTTATGATGCCCGCTCCCTGCAGAGACCCAATTCTTCCTCCATTCTCCAGGCTGTGTGTACCTCAGCTCATAGGTGAGATGCTGTTTTCTCTGCTTTTTCCTTTGATTATCCTATTGTTAATGTTTTTATCCTGTTTAAATAGCATCTGGGTGAATCTTGACCCTTTTTTGTGGTATTTAGGATTTTAACCAAATTTTGCTTGTGATGCATTTGAAAGGTGCTTTTGCTGCTTATTTATTCTTTTATTTTCATTTTTGTAAGTGTAATTTGAGACAAGTGGTTTGTGCATGATATACGCTTGTTCAGACTTGGACTGATTTGTTGGGAAATCAGTTATCAGTATTTTTATGTTTTATTTGTCATGGGACATTAACTTTGTATTCTTGTTGGGAATAGAAAACTGCTATTGAAAAATGCTATTTTGACACACACACACACACACACACACACACACACACACACACACACTTAGTAGCTGAAAGATAATGTGTTGATTTGAGATTTTGAAACTTGATCCGTTAGGATTAGTGGGTGATATGCCAATGTTTATCTTGCTGTCAAGACCAATCTTAAAATAAATAAATAACACTTCAGCTGGTGTGTCTAAAATGACGCTCAGGGATCTCTTTGGTGCTTTAGACAATGATGCTGTAGCTTAAATCTAGGGTGTTAGCATTGTTCAAATATAAAGGACTTTACTACATATTTACTCACATTATCACAATGGTACTCATTGTCAAACTTTAGACCTGGCATTGTGATTTGCATTCTGAAAGTAATCCTGACATAGAAGTAGATTAGAGAGTTGATAACTGTTTAGTTTTGAACTAATTAAAAGATATTTTTTTGATCCCATTAGGAAAATTCATGTTGTAATATAATATAATATAATATATGTGCAAAGTTATTTTTGAAATTGAATATCCTTGCTTGCTTGTGCTTTACTGTGCCCCTAAATGGAAATACATTTCAATCTTTGGTCATACATTCAAGTTAGGCTCAGCCTTTAAATAAATGGGAATTAAAACCTTGAGAAAGGGGTTTCTGTGGAAAAAAAATGATGTCATAATTTGAGTCATTATGTTAGATCAGTTGCAGATGACTGGGAGGAAAGGAATAGAGGTGGGGTCAAGATTTTGATTATCACCCAGAAACAGGCTTAGCACAGAAGATCTCTGGAGAAGAACTTACACCTTCTGCCCAAAAATAGCAGATGATTCACTTTGGACCAGAAGACCCGAAGACATCACTGCCTTATTTGAACATAGTGATGATTGGCTAATTTGGTTACTAGTCGTTTAGCAGTTTCTTTTCGACCAATCTACCAATTGTACAGGCAAACAGTGAAACAATGTTGTTCCAATCCACATAAAGTAGTTTATGAAAGCATTTACTTGCTTTCATTTAAGCATTTACAAGTGACATAATATGATAAATGTCAGGGTTATGTTTAAGTCTGTTTAGTTTCATTGAAATTTGGTTTTGTTTTCCCTTTTCCCATTTTGCCTGTGTTCCTGGTCATTATTTGTTTCTATAGTTACTTAGTTCCGCACCTGTTCTTAGTTCTGTGGATTACTCTGTCTGTGTAAACCCCTAGTTTCCTCTGTTCATTGTTCTGTGTCATTTGTGTTGAAGTCGTTTTATTCCTGTATTCTTCTGCGTGTTTTCCAAGTAAAGACTTTTGTTGTTGCATTTCCTGTGTCATACGATTATTACAGCCACTCAAATCATTACAGAACATGGAACTGAAAGATAATATTTTTTTTTACACCATTTCTATAAATGGAGGTACCAGCAGTCTGCCTGCTCTGCTTACCTACCACACCCTGCATGGAGCTTATTGGCAGAGCCCACCGAGCCTGAGCCTGCCACGATGCCAGCACCAGAAACAATAGCTGAGCCAATCATTGCCCCGGAACCCGAGCCCGATGGAAAGTCTGACCAAGTAGCCTCGTCTTCTCCTTTTATTGTACCGTAGCATTATTGAGTCAGTTCTTATGTATGGTTCTATTTGTTTTTTACTTTTGCTTACAGTTACTAATAAGAACAAACTTTTAAAGATAACTAATTTGGCTAGTAAAATCATTGGTATTTCTACTCCTAATCTAACAGATTGTGTTATTTCAGCTACGATTCGGAAGGCATATGTAATCCTGAATGATTCAGACCATCCACTCCATCAGTATTTCATTCTGCATCCTGGGTTAGGGTTAGGGTTAGGGTTAGGTATAAATTACCTATGTGCAGAAAGGTCAACTACAGTAGGAGTTTTGTTCCTGTACTTATATGGGCCTTAAACACTTAGGAATCAGCCTTTATTTTATGCTCCTGCATGTTCCTTTTTTTTTTTTTTTGCTTTGATTGTATTGTAATATGTTTATATGTATTGTGCTGATGTGTTTGTGTTACATACGCACCCACTGTAAAGATGAATTTCCTCTTGGAGGACAAATAAAATTATCTATCTAAGTACATGAGCTGGCAACATTGTCCATCCCAGTGGGTGTGCTAGTGGAGTTCTAGGGAATGGAATGGAGCCCCGCCCAAACGCCCACCACTGAGGGTGGGCTGCAGTTTCCCTGTGTATAATGAAATAAGAGGATATTTCCCTCCTCCACTCAAGACAGACCTTCGGCCGTGCCTCTGCTGGCTCACTTTAGTCCTTCTCTTGACTCCACTCTGCTGTGTTGATCTGCTTTCGGTCTTCCGGTCTCCAATTCTGCCATGGCAAGGGGATCCCCTAGCCGTCACTCCATCTCGGCTCGTCAACCAGCCGGCTTCACCTTGGCACCTCCCTCCCTCGTATCCACTTAGGGCCATCATCCCTCCGGCTCCGCCTTGGTCAATCGTCACTCTGCCAGTGCCATGGACTTCCGGGCCATCAGTTGTGCTTCGTTCCTCCACCCCACCAGCTTCGCCTCAGTCCTCTGGCACTCTGGCTCTACCTCAGATGCTCATTGCTGCCGCTCTGCCTCGGCCTCCAGATCCATCGGTGTTGCTTGGTCTCTTCGGCTCCACCGGGGTCTCCACCTCTATCAGCTCCGTTTCAGACTGTCATCCCCCTGGGTCTGCCTGCCAAGTCTCCACCATGGCTCCTCCCTCCCTTGACTATGCCATGTGCCTTCGTTCTGGCTTAAGGGTGTACTCACACTAAGCAATCTGAACCCTGCCCGAGTGCATTTGACCCCCAAAGTCTGGTTCGTTTGACTAGTGTGATCGCTCCGTATCGTGTCCGGGCACAGTTCATTCAACCGTCCCTGGCCCGCTTGGAAGAGGTGGGCCAGAGCATGGTTCAGTTGGGTCCGGCTGCGATACGCATGTAGTGTGATCGCTAACCGCACCAGAGCACGGAACAGCTACTACTTTTGTGTGCGCTACTGTCATCATTATGACAGCAAATATCTTCTATTATTACTTGGACAGTACACTTTTCAATTAATTTAACTAAATATATTTAGGTTTATAACAGGTCTAGTTCTCACCTTATTGATGAACAGGAATTGTAGTTTGCAAGTAAAGCTGCAAATCAGCTGCCTCCGTAATAATCTTCTGATATATGCAGCACAATCAAGTGAAAATCTCTGCACGGCATAAATAATAAATCTATTAGGCAGTCTATTAGCGAATTTGCTTTTCTTCCTGTTTTCTTCAAAATAAAAAGTTGCATCGTAAATGACGGGGCCAACGGGGGAGTGGGGAGAGGGGACAATTGCGGCAGGGCATGGTACAAGGCAACCGTGCCTATTGTGAGTACACCCTAAGTCTGTTTAGTTTCATTGTGTTTTTTTTGTTTAATTTTCCCTGTTCTTGTTTTGCCTGTGTTCCTGGTCATTATTAGTTCCCATATTTACTCTAATGTTCCTCACCTGTTCTTAGTTCTGTTGTTTACTCGGTGTATTTAAACCCTTATGGAGTTTTCCATTGCGTGGTACTACTCGGCTCGGTTCGGTTCGACACGGCTCAGCTCACTTTCAGTTTGCTTTTCCACTGCAGTTTAGTACCACTTCAAAGTGGGTGGGATTATAGACTGATTGTTATAGTTGCGTGGATCCACTCCTTGGCTACCAACGAGTCTGCACCTTGTCTACTGACCACAATACAGCCATTTCTTTTTCAAGTTGTTTGCGACGATCATTTAAAGCAAGTAGTTTAAAAAAAGTCACGCGGACAAATGATACTGCGGTGGATGTTACTGACTATTTAAATATAGCTGGTTTGGTGTTTCGTGTTTCAAATCCAATGATGCTGGTAGTGATGATTCTCTCTGACCAATCAGTGATCGGCAGTGTTTACACTTCACAGGGTTGGGGAATAATGGAATACATGTAACGGCGTTATGTAATCAGGATACAAAAATCCAGTAACTGTAATTCGTTACAGTTACGTCAAAAAACGTAGTATTAGTATCAGATTACAGTTACATTTTGAAAAAAAAAAGAAAAGAAAAAAAAAAGGGGGGGGGGGGATACTATCAGGATTACAATTGTTTCATTTAAAACTAAATGAATCATTATTTTGCCATAATAACACCATATTAAGCGCTGCTTGATTATAAAGTATTTCCTGGTTCTGTTGCTAGTGATGACTCGCGTGAGCCAGCCGCTGGTGCATGCGCAAATAACACCCCTGTACAATCTCCTCAGACGCAGACTGAATCACTGCTGCTAGTTGAAACGATGCTGCCCGTGGGGAAAAACGCTTTCAGTTCATGGAAATTTCGCTGCTATTTTGTTTTCAAAGAAGAAAATGCTAACAACATGGTTGTACAGTGCAAACTCTGCCTTCCAGCTACGAAAACACTTTCTTTATCAAAGGACTAAAAAAATCATCTGTAATACCATACTGTAGGGCTGTGTATTCCCAAGTTGTGAAAATGAGACATGATTGCTTAGTTTTAATAGGTTTTAAAAGTAACCAAAATGCTAAACATTAAAATTAAAGCAGAACAAACATAGACATTTTGATCCAAGCTTGTTCAGTTTGTTTATGACTTTTATGTGACTTTTATATCTTTATTGTTGAGACACATTCAAAAGTATAGAACGTGTACAATTTTAAAACTTGCAGAAATTGAGAAGAAATAATTCAATTTAAATTTAAAAATGCAATTTATTTCTAGTAAAGTTGATCCCTCCAAATTTCTTTCTTTCTTTCTTTCTTTCTATATATATATATATATATATATATATATATATATATATATATATGTGTGTGTGAGACCTTGAAGTAATCCAAAAGTAATCAGATTACATTACTTTCATATTGTGGTACTTGGATTACGTTACTGAATACTTTTTTTATGTAGTAATTTGTAACTGTAACGGAATACATTTTTAAAGTAACCCCCCCAGTCACATTTAGTATCGGTTCGGCACTCTTGGAACCTCAACTGAGGTGGTACTATTTAAGCGAGCCGTACCGTTCTGTACCGAGCCGTCCCATGCAGTGGAAAAGCACCATTAGTTTCCTCTGTTCATTGTTCTGTGTCATTTGTGTTGAAGTAGTTGTGTCCTGAGTTTTAGTCACATATTCTCCCAAATAAATACTTTTGTTATTGCATTTCCTGTGTCGTGCGATTATTACAGCCACCCAAATCATTATTATATTATATTATATAATATTATATTATATATGTGGAATCACAATCTAATTAAACATGTATTAAAATGAATGAACCAATAATTAAATACATGATTAAACAATAAAATGTGCATACATAAATATAATTAATTTTTATGAAACCATACAAGCTTAAACACTAACAAAGATCATTTTACATAGTCCATGCAGTTATTTTTTTTGCTGATAAAAAGTGCATATTGTAATTTTACCAGTGCTCTGCATTAATTGTAAATTGTTTATTTCACAGGGGGCAAAATCAAAATTCAGCCAAGATGTCGGAGTGAGTAAATATTTTGATTTCGCCTTTTTAGATTACCATCATCTTCCTCAAAACAATCTGTCCATTAATTTTACTATTATCACTGTAAAGCTGCTTTGAAACCATCTGTATTGTATTGTATAAATGAAGATAACTTTACTTGACTTGACTCAACGAACAGAAATTGTTTGCTGTGGTGGTATATATATATATATATATATATATATATATATATATATATATATATATATATATATATATGTTTGTGTATGTTAAATATAAAATAATAATGTGGAAAAAGTGCAGTCTTGTGGTTATTAGTTACTGCTTTACACAATGTATATAATCGATCTCAACATTTCAAAACACCCCAGGAAAAAGATGTCCTCGAGTCGCAAGCATCATCTAAAGGTACAGTATGACTCAAAATAAAACCTATTTTTCATTGCCCATTAATGATTAATAATGACAGTCTGCCTCTCTGTGTCCCAGAGCTTGATGCTTGGCATCGCTAAAGGTTTACTGGAACAGGAAGTAAAGGACAGAGAGGTAGAGAGGCAGAGATACATGTCAGATGCCTGCAGACCTCTGTCTCTACCTGGAGGCATGCAGGCATTACAGGTACCAAACAATAAATTCACATAAATAATAAATAAATATGTGCATGACACCTTACAGCAGTGGTTTTCAACCTGTGTGATCCTCCAGGTGGGCCGCGAGATAACTTAAAATTAATTTAAATTCAATTAAAACGAGGCACCACCTCTCTCGTACGTATTCTGTGATTGTTTCGGATCAGCCCAGGCCGTTTCTCATCGTGCTGCTGTGAAATACAGACTGAACGGTGCCTCAAAACGCAAACTCTCTCAGTTGGAAAAAGAAAACCAGTGTCGCTAAAAAGGTTGTAATGAAGGTAAAGACGATTACAGTGACATACAGGAGTCGTTCGTAAGGCATGCGCGAGTCCGTTATTATGCGCAAACAAACCGCGCGTGTGCTCTCGACTCACTGATCGATATAACATCGTATTTCTGCATGAACACAGTTCAATATATTCGCGTAGTTAATGTAATTAATGTACTGTGAGTGTTTTATATTGGATGCTCGCCGAACAAGCATGTTTTGGAGAAGTTTGAGAGGATCAGTAGTGTTATATGTGTTTAATAATTTTGAATGGATCTGCATAGTATTTAAATTCTGTCCTTTAGTATCTCCCTGTGGTCTTGTTTGGTATGGCAGGTTGACTTGTGCTTATTTGTTTGTTACTGTATAACTGAGCAGAGTAAATTCTTTTAAGTTGTAAATAATGTCTGCAAAGTATGTTTGCAAAAAATAACTCTGAAGGTTTTCTTTTTGAGTTTCTTCTTTAAAGAAATAATAACATGGGGTTGAAAAGTAATAACACTACAATACAAATGTTTTTGTGAAGTAAAAAAAAAAGAGGTATTGATTCGGAGAGGAGGGGGGCCTTGGAGTAAAAAAGGTTGGGAACCACTGCCTTAGAGGACATATATTGTAAGTGTATAAAATAAATACTAATCCTCATTGTTTATAGGAACTGTGCAGGGAGCTTCACCACAAAATTGATGTCACTGACGAGGAGAGATATGATCTAGAAATGAAAGTCAATAAGTGTGCAAAGGAGGTAAGATGTCATCTAAATTATATTCCAATCCAATTTGTGTTTTATCTTGTAGTTTCTATACTGATGGCTCTCATTGACTGATTGTAGATTGAAGACCTAAATATCAAAGTTATTGACCTGAAGGGCAAGTTCAAGAAACCAGTGTTGAGGAAAGTGCGCATGTCTGCCGATCAGATGCTTCAGGCTCTGCTGGGCTCCAAGCACAAGGTATCTCTGGATCTGAGAGCCAACCTGAAACAAGTCAAGAAGGAGGTCAAAGAGGAGGTGAGTGTTTAAATTGCATTCTTCTCTTTTCACCGCAGTGTATTGCTTTGTCTAAAATCTCAGTCTCAAATCTTTAGTATATTGGCTCACTGACTAAGTCTTATTTTTAATTTACTCTTCCTAGGATAAGGAACTGCGTGATGTTGGGGACTGGCGTAAGAATATTGAAGACAAGTCTGGCATGGATGGCAGGAAGAAGATGTTTGAAGCCGAGGCTTAAATTTAGTTTTAGTTTTTTGAAGTTCAATATGCTGCTCAAACTGAATTGGCCTTGTCTTCAACGTGAGAGAAACTGTACCATAAACACATTCATTTACATTTGCTATTATGGGAAAGTAAATGTGATCACTTAGTTTTCTGTTCAATATTGGAAGAATACTGGAAATGTGCATTCTCAGCCCATGTATCAATGTCTTACACAACCATTAAAATGTTTAAGCAGGAATGATGTTCTGTGTTCATTTTGATGCATAAACCACTTTGTAACCAGCTTTTTAAATACCATTTCTTCACCAATCCCTGGGCAACAAGTAAGTATTTATTGTCAGTTTGTATTATTGATTTATGAGTGAATAAAAGCTGAACATTTTATTATGTCTAAATATAACAGGTAACGGTGATGCCTTCCTGGCACATGTGAGAACAGCTGTTCGGAAACGCAGACGATGCTGAACACACAAATGTAAGGTGAAGTTTATCCTTTATTTATGGATGGATAAATGGATGGATGGATGGATGGATGATCGTGATTTTAACGACTGAAAAACAGTTAATTGGTTAACAGAAAGTTTCCGTACTATATATGGTGACTAACTGTAATAGATCTAACTGTTCATTTAAAGTAGTTTTACAGTAAAATACTGTTAAATTTACAGTCTTTGGAAGTTAAAAAAACAATTCATTGTGTAATTTACAGTGAAAAACCGTAAATTGACATTCCTGTAAATTGACATTCCCAGAATTTCCCACCATGACACTTGATGTAACCTTCTATATATTAGTATTGTCCTTCTCAGCTTGTGGAAAATCTGTTTGTGATGAGCTTTGATTCATCATGTGACTCTCATCACCACTGTGTTTGGTGGTTGTCAGTGTATTACAAAGGTACAAAACAGATATTAGTATTTTAATAGGTTGGTAAATTAACATTATATCAGTTGATTAAATTTTGCTACCATATTTTTTACTGTAAATTTCTGGCAACCACAGCTGCCAGTTTTTTACTGTAAATTTAGATGTAGATAGATACATAGATAAGATACTGTAGATAGATGGATGGATATATAGATGATTGTAACGTGAAGAGGTCTTTGTGAGAAAGTCATTCTTAGAATAAAAAATATAAAACTATCTTGAAGGACAGGATATTTATACTGAAGGCACAGCGAAGGAGGGATAGTGCCGTATTTCATGACCTTGTCAGCTCATTGGTTTGGTGGATAATCCACTTCCATAAAGAGAAACCATGGATTTGCAGAGAGATCAGAGAATGCAATATATACCTTCTTAGCACGTCTGCTGCCTGTGTCTTGGTTTGACAGCCATCTGTCCCTAGAAGACGTTCCTCTGTTCTTCTAGAAAGGTGAGAGCAGTTCCCTTGGTTCATTGTCTTAGTCTTGCAAATACCATTTTTTGGTAGATATTTGTTGGAAGTTGTAAAATGTAGTATCTGAGGTTGATTATGGAGGTGATGGAGAAGGTTGTCATTCTTCTACTGTAAATTGCAATGTTAAGAAGGCGCCTGCTAAGAACATAAATGTAATGTATAGATTCTTTGTTGTATTGTTGTTTGGATAGTTTCATAGCTGTTGTGCATTTAGACCAAGTTGATATGCGAATGATTTATGAAAATATCTTCAAATAGTTGTAACAATATTGTATGATCATTATTGGTGATTTTAATTCATGTAAAGTTTCTCGTTTTTGGATCTCAACTGAAGGCTTTCCTTCTAGAAACAATGCTAAAAAGAAGAGAAATAGCTTTGAATGTTGACCTGAAGGGGGAGGTCTGGTTTGATGTACTATGCCGTTTGAAAGTGAACACCGACATGAACATAAATTTGAGACTGATCCTCTAGTCTTACTCCACCTGTCAACACTTGCGGTCCTCCTTAATAACGACTGATTTACAACGCTGTCTTGTATAAAACTGACTTGACTTGCAATATTTTTCAATCTGAAAGACAATGCTGTCTATTCACAAAGACCTTCTAGTTAATCTTATACATGTTGTGTAATGGTTTGAAATGCCTTAACCATCTGGAAGCTCTGGAATATGCAAATATATTTCTTCAGAGAAATTAGTCTTGACTTTTAAGAGTTTAGAAGTTGCTCTTTTACCAAACCCTCACACAAAAAGACACAAAGGCTTAGAGACTACTTGATCTATTCTGCCATATGTTTCTGCAAAACATGTCCTCAGTCTCCTTCTATGGCTACTTTGAATATTCCTTCTTCAAATAGACTTATGTGACCTGACTGTTGTCTTCACAGCTTTCTAAGTATGTCATTGAGGCATTAAGAGTCCATTTAAGTGTACTAAATTAGTCAATCAGTTTGTCATCGGTTAGTCAGTTAGTCCGGTCTGTCTCTCAGAGAAGGAGTATATTAAGAAAGACATTTGAGACAGTTGTTTAGCTGGGAATAAAGGAGAGCTGTGTTGTCATATCTTTGACATCCTAGAGATGCTCTTGAGGATGGGGCTGTGTCTGCAGCTGATGGACTGGCCTTGAGATCATATTGCAGTGACCTCCTGGAGAAAATCCTCTCGGATGAGTCAAAGAGGCTCGGGGACCATGTGGTCTTATACAGCTCCTGACATTAATAGTAATACAAAAAGGTCGCATGACCAGAATGACTAAGGGTTTCTTAAATGGAACCTCTGGTATTAAGACTCGTATGGCTTAATATAACGTAAATGATGTATCTTACTGAAATATGTAGTAGAAAACTACATATGAAAGATTTATGTTATTTAAAAAATCCATGACATATCTGGACAATGCACAGTGCGTGCTATGTCAATGACGTCAAATGCTGGCACTCGGTGAGCTAGTGACACTACCCTGTTGTTATTTTTACCGCAACACAACTTGGAATATAATATACGATGCCACACTGTGCTGCTTTTGGTTGTAATTTCCAGTCGCAGGGCAACAAGAGAAGCGATGCAAGTCTTCACTGCTTTGCTAGCGATAAGAGGAGAAAAGAATGAGAAGTTGTGAAGAATATGGACAAATAAAACATCCGTCTTTGTTCTCTTAACTTTAGACCTGATGCCTTTGAGGCTTTTAGCAGACTACAGCTACTGAAAGAGCTTACAGTTGCTAATGGATATAAGTGTATGCTTTAACCAAATGCCGCACTTGTCATGGAGACTGACAAGGGCAGCCTATAACACATCTCGATTGAGACAGACTGCCTCAAATCTCGTGTGCGCTGTGATGCACGACATATCTGTGATCGCATGAAACAGTAGCATCTTCTCAGCACGTTTAATCGTGTGTAATGCATTCAGGTGACATATCAGACAATTTTTACACGTCAATCATTCGACAGTAGTTCGAATAGCCACAGAGAGTGCTATTACATTGCACGTCTTCATTGCTTTCATCCTCACTAATTTTGCGTTCTGGCTCAAATCGAAAAGGCTGATCGGGTTTTAAAAGGAACCCCGCAGATATTAAGATTTTGTATGCGTTACTAGATTACCAAAACATACAGATGAAAAGTATCAAAGGCATCAGGGCTAAAGTGAAGAGACCAAAGACGCAGTTAGGAATTTTTATTCATCCACATTCTTCACAACTTCCCATTCTTTTCTCCTCTTATCACTAGTAAAGCAGTAATGACTTACATTGCTTCTCTTGTTGCCCATTGACCGAAAATTACAACCAAAAGCTGCACATTGTGGCATCGTACATTATATTCTGAGTTGTGTAAAAATAACAACAGGGCAGTGTCAGTAGCTCACCGAGTGCAACCATTTGACGTCATCGACATAGAACGCACAAAATGGCACCACCCATTGTCCAAATATGTCATGGATTTTTTTAAATAACGTAAATCTTTCATGGGGTTTCTACTACATATTTCAGTAAGAGACATAATTTACATTATATTAAGCCATACAAGTCTTAATACAAGGGATTCCCTTTTAGCTTGGGTTTAGAGTTTAGCTCAAACCCTGATCAAACTCACCTACCTGTAACTCTGAAGACACTGATTAGCTTGTTCAGGTGTCTTTGATTAGGACTGGAGGAAAAACTCTGGAACCATGGTCTATAAATTTGGTGGCATTGGATTGGCTACTGAAAGTTATAGGTTCAAACTTTGCTAGGAACGAGCCTTAGGCTATACCAACACTGGGTCCTTAACCTGAGGTTGTTGTACATATATACTTGTTGGGGGGTACTTAGTAATCAGATGCCAACAGTTGCAGTCTCAGCACTGCTGCTCCACCCTTTCAGTAGAAGACAGTTTGTATTAATGCATGCTATAGATCCCCTTGTGGCAATGATGCTTGTGTATCTAAAAGTACATGTTAGTGTTCTCATACTTGTGTAAAGTGTGTTACTTTGGCCTCTGATGCATTTCTCTTTTTTCTTCCTGTCAAAAGGGTGTAAAGAAAACTCCAAAATGACTGAGTAAGTATACCAACCATTCAGTATCTTGAGAAGAAAGGCAGGAGTTCTTTGCCGGGAAATGCAAAATTTCTCTGGGGAACGGAAGAAAAGAGGGAGGGATGGTGGGGGCTTGGGAGGTGGGCGAGGAGATGGTGTAGGGATGGAGAGAGGAGCAGGCAGAGGGATGGTAGAAGCAGGTGGATGAAACCATGATATATATATATATATATATATATATATATATATATATATATATATTTATATATATATATTATCCTGGCATCCTTTTTTTTCTATCACCATGTCCCCTTTAGGTGATCCATAGTAAAGATAACCATATAAAATGTAAAAGAATATAAGAATATAAAAGAATGCAAATATGTTATGTTTTGAATGGCTAATATTCGATCTATATAAGAAAATGGGAGATTCTTCAAATTGTAATCTTAAATGTCTTAAAAATAATATAAGGGGCTGGAATTCTCTATGAGACTTTTGCAGAGATTTTTGGCTTGATTTGCAGCCAAAAAAATGTGCCGCTGATGCGCAAAACACTAAAAAAGCAGCAAGGTGCGTTGCAACAGTCAAACATGGCAATCTAATACATGTTTATAACAGCAATTAAATATAAGGCATTCTGTGTGAACAGGCCCTAAGGCTGACATCACAACTTATGGATCATGGTTTAGAACAAACATTAACCAGAAGGCTAAAAGGAATATCAATGCTGTGCTTCCTTGCAAGCATTGTAAATTTTGTGTGTCTATGTAAACAAAGTACAAATATTACTAAAATGGCACAATACAGAGGTGAAAATCCTAATATAAAGTATGTCCTTGTGTCTCCTTCTTTATTAGAAAACGAATGTCTAGTAGTAAAAAACACAGCCTGAAGGTAAGAGCTCATGTCTTATTAGCTGAACCAAACCAACATCAAAAAAGTTCCATTTAAAATGATTAGTATACTAGTATTCTCAATGAATCACATTTGCTTGTAGAGCATGATGCTCCTGGTTGCAAAAGACTTACTGGAAGCAGAGCAGATTGAGAAGAAGGAAGAGAGGAAGAGATACATGGAAGAAAACTGCCCTCCGTTGTCATACCCAAGCTCCAAAGAAGAACTACAGGTGCAATCTGGTTATTATTACTTTTAGAAGCTTTTTTGGAAATTCAAAGCTTTAGTGTGAATTTTATTCTGTCAACAGGAGCTCTGCAAAGAGTTACATGCAAAAATCGATGTGATTGATGAGGAGAGATATATTCTTGAGCACAAAGCCATTATGGTCGTTGATGAGGTAAGATGTTTCTCGTGTATCTCCTTCTATGTGGTCCATCATCGAGGTGGTCAGCGAGATTATTTTTGTACGTTTCAGGTCAAAGACTTAAATATCAAGATTGTTGACCTGAAGGGCAAGTTCAAGAAGCCTCCTTTGAAGAAAGTGCGCATGTCTGCTGACGCTATGCTTCAGGCTCTGCTGGGCTCCAAGCACAAGGTCTCCATGGATCTGAGAGCCAACCTGAAACAAGTCAAGAAGGAGGTCAAAGAAGAGGTGATTACAAATTATGATCACATTTAAATTTTTAGGTGATCAGGTCTTCCAGATCACTAGAAACCTCTTTTTCACAGGATAAAGAACTGCGTGATGTTGGAGACTGGCGTAAGAACATTGAGGATAAGGCTGGTATGGGTGGCAGGAAGAAGATGTTTGAGACTGAATCTTGAAGACGATGATGAGTAATCCGCCATGATCTTTTCCTGACTTAGATCTGAATAAAATGTTCTACTGAAAGGTTCAACGCGAACTGTTTCATTTATAGTCCATAAAAATACCATAGATTGACTGTTTGCCAAAATCATGACTTTTCTAAATAAACAACCCAACTGTAATAATTGTTGCTCTCTACTTTATTTTTTTATTTAGCTATTACTGTAATCTTTAAATTTTTTTTTAATTGCTTAAAGTTAACAAAGAATCAAAACACTTTTTACTTTTTAATAGACAACAGACTTTCTATGTCTTTTGTAAATTATTCATCTGTGAATGTTGTTAAAAAGAAACTTGTATTTACTAACTTCACCTCGGTCTCGGTTGACATTACCAAGCTCTCTCTTTTTTCAATCGTCAAACCACCTGATACCAGTTTTCATATCTCATAAAGTCCCACCCAATATTATTTTTACTAAAGTAAAAGGGGTAGCAATAAGGTTTAATTTGGACTTTACTAAACTATAATTCAATATAAGTAACTTCTAAATCAACTGCTGCTTGTTGTTTTATCATCAAGGTAAGATTCCTTCCATTTTTTCGAATAAATACATAGTTCTGTCATGAAACTCTAGATGGCACAGGCTGATAGGTCCTTAACTCAATCTGCTTGCTATCACATCATTCTCCTTAGGGCACAGCTGATTGGTTCCTTCTGTATCAGTAGCCAATGTGCTTGCATGCTCAACCTTCACATAGTTGGTCAGTATTTGCTGTAGCAATTGCAGTGTGCTTTCAGAAACCCTCCACCTTCCCCAGCTCCACCTGTATAAATCTGCTACAGGTAATTCATTGTATGTATATTGTACAGCAGTAGCACATTTCGCTCACAGCAGTGTGTCGTGGATGTATTGGCAGTGGCAATTCCCGTATTGCTCAGTGGCAGCAGTGTAGCAGATTGATACCGCCAAGACCAAACATATCAACATTGTCATATCCATTGCCATGCCAAACACTCAGAGAGTTGTCATGACAGAACTTTTTTTTTGTTTTTAAAAGGTTAATATCCAGTGTGAGGGTAAATTATAATTATAATATTTTATAATTCTTGCAGAATGATGTCCCTTATATGTCTTGTCTTGATGGATCATTAGGTGAGTAATTTCAAAACCCACACATCATCTCCTGAAGCATTTGCTGGTGTATTTCTTTATTTAAAATTGTATGCCCCCCTTATTAGTTTATTAAGTGAAAGTCAGCATCACTAGCAGTGGTGAAAATTCTACAAAAACACAAAGTAGCTAATAAATAATATATAAAAAGAACATCTTTAACGGGTAGGTTATTTTTAAGAAGGTAACATGGAAGGTATTTGTGGTGTGAATTTCAGATGTGTGCTCTGATCCACTGGTCTTAGCAACACAGCAGTTCCTTAAAGAGAAATCTGAGGTTTTGCTGAGCCATCAAAGAATGCCATTTAAAAAACCCTCATTGCCTGTCAACAGCACGTGTGAATCCTGCTCGCCACTTTCTTCTTTGGGTGAGCACCTCTTGGTTGACTCCCCTGAATCTTACCTTGGATCTGAAGGATTTAACATGCACCTTCTTTACTGGACCTAACGGCCAACACCTGCTTTTTGCATCTGGATTAAACCTGTAATTCCGCTATTAATCTATTGAATACTGTTGAGAAGAGCAAAAATTCATCATGTTATCTGAGCAGGATTATTTATGAACCGTCAAGTGATGTTTGACTACTGGAGTAATAAATGTTTGGTAGGCATGTGATGATACAAATATTAATTATGCAATAATAAAAGTCCTTTATTATTGCATTTGTAAATGTCATGCAAATGTGTGCATTTCAAATGTGTTTGTTTTTCGATTTTACATAATGTGATTGTGAACTTAATTTCATTACTTAACATGCCATTGTGGCAATTACATTTAGTTAAGTCTAATATGTAATATGATTTTTTATTTTATTTTTATAGTTATGAATTGTGAATGTAATGAGATGATCTCTCATAAGAATAAATGTGCAACCTGGTTTAGTGCAGCTAGATGACTTATGAAGTGATGATTTGACACTTCCATCAAATCCAACCAAATCCATCTGTGAGGAGCTTATTTATGATATTATTTCACTTGGTTTTTTTGCATTTACTCAAAATTTATGTATGCTAGCATGGTAAGTTTATAACAAAATGTACAAAAAGAGAGATAGAGAGAGTCTTTGACAACTGACTGTTTTCCCTACACTATTAAGTGTTTTTTTTTCTTCAGGATCTTTTTATTTTTTCATTTTCAGCATCTTAAGCCATGATGCATTATAACATTGTAATTATGAAACCAACACTGATATGAAGATTATTATTTTTCTCAAATACCATATACATATTAGATATACAAATCCTCTAGTTTTCATGTAATTTACTTTCTTGATGGTGGTTATTAGTATATTACTGTAACGGTATTGCAATGATTATGTCAATATCAATTTCAAATGGCAGCACTGGTAACAAGTCAAGGGGTCAAAACAAATTCAAGACAAACATGTCAAAGGGTTTGAAGTAGATATATGCCCCTGATTTATAGGTAATGCCGGACTATGAAAAAAAAAATATATATATAAAAAAAAGAGAGAGAAAAAAAAAGATTAGATTAACCATACTTTTCACTAAAATTGTTACTAAAAAAAGAAAGATGACCTGCGGTAATTGGTACTGTAAATAGGCTATAACATACAGCCTATAATATATAGGACAATATGGGAAATTAAATATAGACATTTTTTTAAGCTAAACAAGTAACAAGACATTTTTTCTGTTTCAATTATGTTAAACAACAAAAAAGTATCGGACCACAGTCCACATGTATTCGTACAGCTTGGAGTTGGCACTCTGCCTGCTTTAACTTATAGCGGGAGTTTGGGGCGTTAGTACCTTAACGCTTGGAGCATTGGTTTAGGTGTTTTTAATCTAACCTTTGATTTTTTTTAATCTAGCCTTTTGATTCTTCTCTTCAGGGATTAAGGATGAACGTAATCAGGAAGAGAGTTGGATGGAGAGCTGCAGAAGTCTTTAGCGATATCTACTGGTCATGTTGGGAAAATCAGGTAATCTGGTAAAGTTAAAAAAAAATTTCAGTCTGACTTTATATTAGGTGGTCTTAAGTACTTAAGTACATAGTAGTTAAGTGATACAATGCACTTTTTATACAAACATGTTTTACGTTGTACTTATATTTTAAAAATTACTTGCATGTAATTATATCTGTAATTTCTGTAATTACATTTATAATAACACTGTTGACCCTTCTCTTACACCTCAACCCATCCTTAAACCTACCCATACCACTAAACCTGTCCTAAACTTACCCATATCCCACCTCAATAGCAGCAAAGGTGTTTTGCAATAAAATATGAACACAATAAGTACATTGTACTTATTTTTTTGATGAAAGTACATAGTAGTTAAGGCCACCTAATATAAAGTGGGACCCTTTTTTCGTCCAATCATGTGTATAGATTTTGGTTTGGTAAAGAGGCAGTTGATGTTACTTTCGGTTATTGAGAATGTAAAGTTACACTGAGAGCTTTGCATTGTGGGATACAGTATTCCATGCAGCATACTGCAGTATTTAGTCATGCTTACAAAAAATTAGCATAGTAGGCACAGTATATGTACATATTTAACATGCTATATTGAGTGTTGTTGGGTATGCTGTTCCAAACATACAGTAACCAGTTTGATAAAGTGTGAGCAAAAATATGTTTTTACAAAAGTGGTTTTTACATTGCTGTTTAGTTGATCCTGATAAGCACTCGTCACAGCTGTAAACAGAACGACTTTCTTTTTGCTTGAGGTGGCTTCATGTCATGATGGCTTCGTTTCCAGACGGATTAAAGAATGCGACACAGATTTCTCCTGAAAATCCTGTAGGATTCAACCAATAGGATGATGACTTTAAAACTCCCAAAGTGTTTCCGTTTTGTTTGTCTTATTCATCAGACATTCGTTCAGCCAACAGTCTGTGGGCGTGACGTCTGAGGCCGAGACTAATGCAGTTTCAAGAAGTTTGCAGTTATAGATGCCATTGTTGAGTTATCCTATTTACAGGTAACTTTGATGCCTTTTAATAATTTATCCCACAGCTACTTAAAAGAGTGTCTGAAAACAGGGTAATTATCAAGATAAAGTGAGTACTGTTCAGCTGGTCATGTGATCTCAACATGGCTGCCTCCATAAGAGGGTGACCTGCCCCTAGTAGAATTAAAAAGCTACTTAAAAAGTGTCTGAAAACAGGGGAATTATCAAGATAAAGTGAGTAGTGTTCAGCTGGTCATGTGATTTCAACATGGCTGCCTCCATGAGAGCATCCCTTGTAGAATAAAACAGCTACTTATATGACTGGAGTCTTCAACACCTGTAATTAAACATCAAATCACATATAAAATACTTTTAAAAACTTTTTTTTTTACAGCTAACAGAGCTATGTGCTGTCTAGATGTCTCAGCTTCTGTTTGATTCAGTTATTGTAACTTTTACAGAGCTGATGATAGTCGGCTACTGATAAGAAGAACATGATTTCATCAGTGGAAAGTAACCATGTTTCCTCCTCTATTAAATGTGAAGTTCTGTAAGACACCTTGAAGCTGATGGTAAGTTCTACTAAATGAGTCTACTGTTATTTGTTTATGATTTGAAAAGTATTCAGAGCCAATTTGTTTTTTGGCTAATTATTCAATACAGTTTAACTTTTCTACACAATTAATTGATTAAATGACTTCCTTCTTCATTAATGACATGAGCTATTGGGTAATGCCAACCAATAGCCAATTAGATATTCAGCCATTGTTTTAACTAACTTGGATTCAGGTTTACGTTCATTTTGGTATGAAACACCTACTTTTCATGAACCAGTCAGAATAAAATTGTCCCACCATACATATTTTCTCATTAAATATCACATTCTAAAGGAAATGTCACATTATAGAAGTAAGATATATACTACTGTATATACTACATAGTACATGGTTTAAAAAAAAAAAAAAGATTTATAGAATAGTAAGTGTTAGTATTAATAAGTCAAGTGCTGATGAAAAAGATGCGTCTTCAGCGATTACTTTCAGTCCAGTCTGGATAGAACACAAGCTTGAACAAGGAGTTGTGTAGCATTCTCCGATAGGAAGGGCAAATCTGCAGGACTGGGCAGTTCTAGCAATGTGGTCTGTGAAGTTTAAATGATCATCAATCACAACTCCAAGGTTCCTGGTGTAACCCCTCACCCAGGACCTACTTGCCCCGCTCTGCACGGGCCTCGAACCTGGGTCTCCAGTATGGGAGTTGGATGCTCTAACAAGGAGGCTAACGGCTGCAACCTCTAGCGTTAGTTACTAGAGCATCTCTTGAGATCAGAGGAGTGACGTTTACTCACACAGCAACTACTAGCTGGTCTCTGTTACACTCACCCCCCTAAACCTCACTCCCATCCGGGTCACGGCACCACTGTAACCCCTCACCCAGGTCCTACTTGCCCTGCTCTGCACGGGCCTCAAACCTGGCTCTCTGGCGTAGGCGCTCTAACAAGAAGACTAAAGACCGCAGTCTCTGCCGTCAGTCACTAGAGCATCTCTTGAGATCAGAGGAGTGAGGTTTACTCGCACAGCGACTACTAGCTGGCCTTTGTTACACTGGCTGTCTTGGATTGAGTTGTTGTTGACGAACCTAGCTGAAATGGAGAAGTTGTTGTGATGAAGTGTTGGGTTGGCTGAGACCACAAGCAGTTCTGTCTTTGCACGGTTAAGTTGAAGGTGGTGGTCCTTCATTCAGCAAGTAATGTTTGTCAGGAAGGCTGAGATGCGAGCAGCTACTGTCAGATCATCTGGCTGGAATGAGAGGTAAAGTTGTGTGTCATCAGCAAAGCAGTGATAGGAAAAACCATGTTTCTGAATGACAGATCCTAGTGATGCCATGTAGATGGAAAAGAGAAGTGGTCCAAGCACTGAGCCCTGAGCCACCCCAGTAGCTAGATGTTGCGACTTAGACACCTCACACTTCCACGACACCCTGAAGGACCTACCTGAGAGGTACGACTTGAACCATTGGAGTGCAGTTTCTGAGGTTCCCTTCATCACGAGGGTTGACAGAAGGATCTGGTGGTTAACTGCGTCAAAAGCAGCGGACAGATCTGTTAACTGTAGAGTCTAATGAACGTGCTATTATGTCATCTAAAACATCTGAGGATGTGGAGAATCATTCTCAACTGAAAATAACAACACTGTAATTTCATAAAAATAAGAATATAAAACATTACATAATACACATCATATCCTATATACATTATATCCTGTTGGCACGGATTAAAATACTAGTACCATCTCTGACCAACTCAAGATGCAGTCTGAGAAGATTCTGAAAATAGTACACTACCAGCTTAACAACTGTGTAAGTATTTGTAAATGATCTTATGTTTATAATCACTGCTGACTTTGCAACCTAGAGGATCATGTTAAGTCAAAGCAGGGGGAGCACCTCTTTGAAACACAATAAATGAGTTGTAATTAAACAAATAAGAAACTTGGTCATTACAAGGCAGAAATGGCAGCTCGTCTTCTCCAAAACTAAATAAATAAATAAATTCTTAGTTATAACCAAAAAAACTAACGTAACAAAGAAAAACGTGTTATTCTCCAACACCCTGAATATTAATCAATTAATTTGGTAGATGAGCGACTCCTGGCAGCCCTTATCTGATCATATCCAACAACCACCTTGACCTAATTCTTCTTGTTAGTTTAATTATCCTGACATCTGGAAATTTGTCTTCCCATTAGTCTATTTTAAGCCGTGTGATTGGCAGGCATTAGAAGTGGATATTTCAAGAGGTTGGCGAACCAACTGTGTTTAGTGCCTTACCATAAAGAGGGGAGACTTATGATGATGCCAGCCTTATATACACCGTCCTCAAGTGCAGTCCTGCTGCTAGTGGTCTGCTTCCTTCAGACATTATTCTTTCAGGACTACGCTGCTTAACTTTCTCATATAGGTGAGGACAACGTCTACCTTTTCATGTTTTGATTCCATTTAGTCTCACCGAAAGATGATTTGTAGCTTGATTTGTTTTTGAAGTGTTATTCACTTGGAATTTACAGAACTCAAGCTTTGGATTGTTTTTTTAAGATGACAAACACATTTCTGTAAGCAGTTAATAGCGATGTGGAACTTTAAAATAACTCCAGAGTGATATAAAATATTTTTATTTTATTAAGTGATTATTTTAGCATTTATTTTGAAATTAATTTATATAAAAATGTAATTTTAGAGCATTGTGCACAAATTATTTAACCCTAAATTCACATGTATAAAAGATTTTATTTTCTTGCTATACTGAATTATATGCCAGTTCAATATCTTGCAATGCGTGTTGGATTGCCAAAATGAGCTTGTCACAAAAAATTAAATTTTAATGACTGTATGAACATAAATACTTAGGTGGTGAAATTGCATTTCACATTTATTGTTTATAGCATTAAAGGTATAGTTCACCAAAAAATGACAATTCTGTCATCATTTACTCAACCTCAAGTTGTTCCAAACCTGTAATAATTACTTTCTTGTGCTGAACACAATGCTGTGCTGATATTTTCAAGATATATTGTGGGTTGCTGGTGCCCATTGACTTCCATAGTATAGAAAAAAATTCTGGTCTAGAACCTTTTTGGTTATCAAACATTCTTCAAAATATCTTCTTTTATATTCAACTTGAGAAAAAAACTCATACAGGTTTAGAACAACTTGACAGTGAATAAATGATGACAAAATTTTCATTTTTGGTTGAACTATCCCTTTAATGCTATAAACAATAATTTGCAAAAAAAACAAACAATACAAAACAAAACAAAACAAAACAAAACAAAACAACAACAACATAAACTCTCCTTTAGATATCTGTCAAATCATCCTAAGCTTTGAAGGGATCTGTTATGCAAGACATATGAATACAGCAAAACAAGATCTGTGTGATTTATACAGCTGTCTGCATAGATTGTTACAGAAGAAGGCAGACTGGGATACTGGATATCAGAGGGGGGATATTCACACCCCTCCCTCTGGATTGCAAGATATTTCCAAGATTCAAATTAGAATGCAGAATATGTAGCCAACTCTATATGACGTAGTCTCTCTTAATGTGTATATCACTTAAGAACCTTTGAATTAATCATGATTAAATATTATATACCATACCATATTATGCATTGTTTAAAAAAAGTAAATAAATAAAAGTTGTTTCATCTCTCTAAAAATGTCTTCTCATTTTTTTGCTCTGTTTTGCATTCTGTACAGGGGTGAAAAAAACAGGGGTCCAAAATGTCTGAGTAAGTATATGAATATCTCTGTTATTTTTATTTAACATCACAGAAATGGGTATCTATTTTTGTTTTACTAAATTTTATTTCCTTCATCATCCCATCACAGTAAAAAGATGACATCGAGCCGCAGGCACCATCTCAAGGTAGAATAAATAATGCCTATTATAAAATATTTATTAAAGACCACATGAAGTAATATTTGACTTTTGTGCTGATATAGAGCCATATCGCATGGCTACAAATGTGATATTGTGTTTATACAACAGTTCGACGGCACAAGTGTGTAAATAAATAAGAAACAACAACGGATTGTCTTTAAAAAAACCTGTGAGAAACTACTTCCTTCCGCCACAGATTCAAATCTCAGGTTGACAGTTTAACAGTTGAGCTTAAGCTTCCTTTATTAATTCTAAAACATCAATTCAGAACTAATAACAAAGGAACGTTGAGTCGCTTCATTGAAACTCACTGTAATATGTAGAGCATTATGCGAGAGAGATTACCTGAGCATGTGCATTACCTGCATCTAGCTGATAATCTTCAGGTCAATCTTATATTCATAATCATAAAATCATTTTGAATGTCCGCTGAGGAAAGCGATATCTTTCTCTTTATCCTTTTAACATTTAAAAGAGGATTTCCCACGACAGCGCTAGTCAATGCATTTGTCAGTTGCGTCTCGTAAGATGTTGTTTAAAGTGAAAACAACGTCCTTGTTTCCTTGTTTCAGTCCATTTCAATATAAAAGTCTTTGCGACTGACCCACTCACTCATAAAGACAGTCTTTGCCGCCATCTAATGGAGTATTAATGTGACTTTCACTGAAGTTGAAACCACTAACGAACTCTTTCTCAATACCAAAAAAATACAGCATGTTATTTATATAAAATGTATTTATTGAACAATAATATTTAAATTAACAACAATAACCATTATAACAGTATAAGAAGTAAAATAGGAAATAAACACAAGCAAACAGTTCAGTCAAAAGTACAAAAGCAGTGTTAGTACAGAATTTAATTTAAATGTAAATATAAAGTTATGAATCTTAATATAGCTCTTAAGCCAACTCTATTAGGTCTGGAACAAGTAATAGATTAATAAGACCAAAGATTGCCCGTTTGATATATCCAAAACGAATTATACCTCATGTTTAAACACTATCTATATAACAGCCAGCAGCAAATTACTGAAGGACTGGCCGAGATGAAGCTGTTCTCGGCGGGTACACAAGCACTGAATGGTCGCTGACGGCTGAGCTCACATCTCCGAAAGTGTCTAAACAAATTTTCAAATAGGCCTTAGGTTTACATATAAATCGCATATCTGAGGTCTAAACAACTACACTCTTAAACTCTTAAAACTACATTCCGTTACAAAATAACAGTAGTATCTATAAAAATATAGTGGGTTTGCTCGTCCGCCATGACACTCGCTGTGAGAATGCTGACAGCGGAGTGATTCAAACGGTGAAATGTTTCCTGTGGCGATACTGGTAAAATATAGCATGGCTGGAAAGACCTCTCAGCCAAACAGATTTGAGAACCAGAATGAACTGTTATATAAAGTTAATATAATATAATATAATATAATATAATATAAACTATTAAAGATCATGGATAGCATGCATTCTACGGAGCCCCTAAAGGGACATGGTTAGGCTTGTTGTGGTATTCGGTTACATTACAGTACATCAGATTTCACTTATCACATGAGGAGAGATGACTGACAAGACGATGGCGGAGGATTTGCTGCACAACACATCCTGAGCCTCATTGAAAGTAAAAAGCGAGCGTGCATTTAAAAGTGATTTCAATACCGCGCGCATTGATAGCGACTCCCTGATACCCGCAAATTCTATACAATATAATTTCCAAAATATATAATTGTGAGAGAACGTAAAAGCATTGAAATATATTTTTTCCTCCCATCTCATATGGGAGCTAAGGGGCTCCGTAGAATGCGTCATTTCCTTTCCGAACATGGTATTCAGCTTCGGCACATCCCTAGTATTTATTGCTAATGTTACTATTATTATCCTTACATGAAATATTGGGTAATATAAGGGCAAACAAGTCACTTTTATAGAGGTTGTTTTATAGTGTTTAAGATGTTTTTCATTACAAATACAATAGTTTATTATTAGTAATATTATTATTGTTGTTATTATTATAGAAACCTTGTTAAAGATATGATTTTTCTTTATAATACTAAGTATTCCTGCGGTAAAAAATGTTGTGGCACCAAGATAGGCTACTATGAAGGGGGCCCTTAGATTTACTATATGTGTTCTTAATGCAAGCCTGGTCCCACCCATACTTCCTGTTTCAGTGTGAAAGAAAACACGGCACGACATGTAGTTACATTGGGTCTTTACAAATAGTGTCTTTTTTCTGACTGCTTTTATGTTTGTCAATATGTGTGTTCTGATATAAGCACAACACTGTAATGGTGTTGTATGAAATTCAGGGTCTAACTGATGTATTTAACTGATGTATCTAACAGAGTCTGCTGCTTAGCATTGCAAAGACCATTATGGAGAAAGAAGCCACTCAGGTCATTAAAGATAAGGAAGCTTACTTGGCAGAAAACTGCCCTCCTCTGTCCCTGCCTTCATCTACACAGGAACTGCAGGTCTGTTACCATATTCACCAAAGGTTCAGAATGCTAAATGAATGAAAAGTCCTTGAAAGTACAAATATGATTTTACATTCTCTCATTTGTTTACATTTTCATGTGGAAGATGGATTTTTTTTTTTTTTTTTAGAATATTTTAAGTGCATTCTTTACAAAAGCAGTAATTTGATAATTATATCATTACCATACTCACGAACTGTTATATGTTTATTAGTGTTTGACTTTTGTGACTTATAATATAATATAATATAATATAATATATAACACTGATGTACTCATGGTACTTAGATGGCACTCTAAAGTACTTCAAGAAAACCATAGTAAACATCCAGAAAACCAAATGAATTTATTTAGATTTTGCTAAAATATTCTCTTTTGGACGTTAGAATGGCATTCAAAATATTTTTTCTTGACATTTATGGTTGTGAACGAACAAATATGTTTTTAGTACGTAGGCCTATATTAGTGCTGTCTAGATGTTTCACTAATGTCACAGTGACGTATGTGCGCCTAGGGATGATGAAAGTTATATTTCATACTCTTGAAGCATTACGTTATGAAAGATGGTTAGCTTGACACTTTCAATGTCGCCATTTAGGAACTGTGCAAGAAACTTCACCAGCAAATCGACAAGGTTGATGAGGAGAGATATGACTTGAATGCTAAAGTGGAAAAGGCAAACAAAGAGGTAACTTATGACAATATATAAACTATAATATTCAACATACCTTATTATGATGATGTATATATATATATGTGATGTTATACTGGGTATATGTGACCCGTGCTGGCAAAATAAGTTGGAATGCGCACAGGCTAATTTCGAGGCAAAACAAGTGAAAAATGTCAATTTTGGTCGAAATTGAGGTTATCACAAAAATTAGTTCATTAAGCCCTCGTCTAGTGATCTCAATGTTCCAAATAGCAATTAAACATCTAAAAGTATCTTTATTTGTAGAGAGAAGTACCTTTCCTTTGACCATGAAAAATGTCGTGTATCACTGCTCGCTTCTGGACGACTGACGCTTCTCTCAGCATACGTTTGGTATCGTTGTAAAGCGCGGCATTCCAACTTTGTGAATGTTCATTCTTGATGGCATGAGTCTGAACCAATGAAATGTGATTTTCAAACCCATAAAGTTGTAAACAAAACGATCTTACTCGCGCTGACTGACAGATCCTAAGCGTGTGCACAAAGACGCCTCAGACAGCGCGCGATCCCGTATCTACACAGTATTTCAAAAAAGCTGTCTTGGCGAGTATTCACTCAAACATTATCTGTTATGTCTTAAGTGAACGTTTGGTTAACTGTTGGGAAAAAACATCTGATATGTAACATATTAGAATTAGATCAGTGTGATACAGTAGGTCTTAATATATAAGCTGTCTGTTTCATTAATGTTAATCAAACAATTGTGGAATCATGGAAAAAAAGTCGAATATATATATTTTTCCAATAGATATGGGTTTTGACTTGGTTTGTGCCACATTTGGTGGTATTACCAGGGATTTTAAGATAGCATATGGTTGCTAGATGATTTTGTCTACAGAAAACTTAAAATCGATTTTTCTCAAAATTGACTTTGCTGACTCTATTGACTTCAAAAAGATGTAGCTCAGTCATTTTTTGTCGGATTCCAACAAATCACACACCATTTTGAAGTTTTTTTTTTTTTTTTTTTTTAAATAAAGAATGTTAGAATAACAATAACTCATTTTTGAAAATTTGCTAATTGTGCAACTCATTTTGCCATCACGGGTCACACACACACACACACACACACATATATATTAGGTTCTCTGAGGTCTGTTTTGACTATGTGTATAGATTGAGGATCTGAAGATCAAGGTGGTCGACCTGATAGGCAAGTTTAAGAAACCCGCGTTGAGGAAAGTGCGCATGTCTGCCGATCAGATGCTTCAGGCTCTGCTGGGCTCCAAGCACAAGGTATCTCTGGATCTGAGAGCCAACCTGAAACAAGTCAAGAAGGAAGTCAAAGAGGAGGTGAGTGAAATATGATGGTGTGACTATTCTTTTGTGCTTATAATACAGAGCAGATATGAATAGTTATGGATCTAAATCATAATAACCTAAGCCAGGAGAGGCCGTGCATTACAGAGAATTTACCATTGGTGTTGCATGTAGGCGAACATGTAAACAATAATATAAATACTTTAATCACTTAGTATCACTTATCACATAATTATAATAAAATAATATTTTATAACATCATTGGAGGCTGTTATCAACCCTAAACCATGGTAAAAAATACACTAATATGCGACCTTTACTGATATTGATAATTCGTAAGTGGTTAATAATGTGTTTTTGTTTGTGTCTCCCTTTGGTTTATATGCCAAGTCACATTTATTTATACAAGTGACATTTTATTTATACAATACAAATTGTTTCAAAGCAGCATTAACAAATAAAAAAATAACAGTGTCAAAGGTGCAGTGTGTAAATTTTAAGAGGATCTTTTGACAGAATGTAATATAATATACATAACTATGTTTTCATTGGTGTATAAAGATGGTACATAATGAGCCGTTATATTTTTATTACCTAATAATAAGCCATTTCTATCTACATACGCCACGGGTCCCCTTACATGTTAAGTCACCATTTTGCGCCGGCATGTTTCTACAGTAGCCCTAAATGGACAAACTGCTCTACAGAGCGTGTTTGCTTGACTGGCTACTCTCTGCTGTCTTTGGCCTGTGCTGGCCACCGTAAACTTTACGCACTGCACCTTTAATGTTGTAAAATTCATAAATTATGAAACAAATTCCATTTAAGATGTAAAGCTGCTCTACAGTATACAGTGATATATAATAATACAGTGCCTACAGAAAGTCACCATACCCTGGAAAATCTTTACCCTTTGTCACATTGCACTCTGGAAAATAAGTCTAACTTTTTTAATCTGTATGTACACATTATAACTCTCATCATCAAAGTGAAAATAACATTTTAAAACATTCTGGAGGATTATTAAAAAAGGTTCATCCTCAGGTTCATCCGATCAATTTCCAGATCAAACACCAGGCTTATTGCCCCACCTGACATCAATTGTAGTGGTTTTGATTACTTCAGAATAAAACCGGCTGTTTCTTGAAGATTCCACTGTTAGTAGTGCATGGTACTGCAAAGAATACACCATGGTTAGGAAAGTGCTTTCAAATGGTCTCTGGGATAAAGCTGTAGAAAGGCACAAGTTAGGAGAAGGCTACAAAAACATTTCAAAGGCTTTAGCTATCCTTCGGAGTACTGTTCGGAGCATCATTAAGAAGTGGAAAGCTAATGGCACCACCAACACATTGCTTAGATCAGGCCGTCCATCCAAACTGGATGACCGAGCCAGGAGGACATTGATCAGAGAAGCTACCAAGAGGCCAAAGACATCTTTGAAGGACTTACAAGGCTTTATAGCTGGGACTGGTCAGTCTGTCCATGTGACAACTATCTCACAAGCTTTACACAAAGCTGGCCTGTATGGCAGGGTGTCATGCCACACTCAGTCTTGTTTGCGCTTTGCAAAATCACACCTGGAAGACTCTGATGCCATTTGGCAAAAGGTGCTATGGTCTGACGAGACCAAAATTGACCTTTTTGCACTGAACTCCAGGAGCTATGTTTGGCAAAAAGCCCAAAACCCAGCATACCACCCAAAACACACCATACCTACTGTGAAGCATGGTGAAGGATTGAAAGTAAATGATGCTGCCAAGCACATCCAAATTCTTGAGGAAAACCTGTGTCCCTCTGCTAGACAGCTGAAGATGAGCAGGTCATTCTCCTTCCAATATGACAGTGATCCTAAACATACTGCCAAAAGAACAATGCAATGGCTTAAGGATAGGAAGGTGAATGTCCTTGAGTGGCCAAGTCAGAGCCCTGACTTAAATCCGATAGAAAATCTGTTGATGGGCTTGAAGATAGCAGTGCATTGCTGCTCACCACAGAATTTGACTGAACTTGAGCAATTCTGCAAGAAAGAATGGGCAAATATTCCCCAATCTAGGTGTGCAAAGCTAGTACAGACATATCCAAAAAGATTAATGGCTGTAATTAAAGCAAAAGGGGGCTCTATGAAGTATTAAATCAGGGTATTCATGATTTTTCTAACCGTTATTTTAGTTTTTCATTTTTTTACATTAATTTTTGAGAACTGTTGCCTTTTTTTGTTTGTTTAGTTTTGTTGTTATAAATAAAGCTGGAAAAGTTTTTTCAGAATGGGTTTTGATTTCAGGCTGGACGACAAATAAAGTAACTATTTCAAAGGGGTATGATTTTCTATAGGCACTATATACACACATGCAAATACACACAACATTTCGTTTCATTTAAATACCATTTCTTCACACTCAATTCCTCTCTCATAATCCAGGTTTCAGATGTCGGTGACTGGCGTAAGAACGTTGAGGACAAGGCCGGTATGGGAGGCAGGAAGAAGATGTTTGAGGGCGAGGCCTAAATTCCTGGAAATTTCATTGTTTAATTATTGTAGGAATTTGTCAGTGCTACACAAACAATCTTTTTGCAATAGGTTTATGTCTTTAGCTTTCAGTGCCTCAAATGAGCATTTGTTTCACGCAGTATGTACGTCCTGAAAGAGAATTGTGTATCATCACAAAGCCACGACCATTAAATGAATGCTTCTGAGGAAAAATCCTTAGTTTTATGTTTGTTTTATTATGCGTGTTTTGCTTCTTTCACTCCCTTCCACTCTTGTTTTGACTGTAATTAATAAATACCGTAGTGCTGCTATTACAGCAGTCATTTCTTCTTTCTTTATCAACTTCATTGCTCTATATGTATTAATTTAATAATTAAATTAAATTTAATTTAATTTTGGTGGTACACAACATCCAGAAGAAATATGGGTGGCATTTCCAATCATATTTATGGAGATCTCCTCTTTTGCTGTATGGTGAGTTTTGTTGCTGAAATATCTCTCATTATTTTGCATTATTTTGTATATTAGATATGTATATTGGTGTGTTAAGCATTGCTTCCGTTTACAGCACACACACATATGCGTCTTGAAGGGAGGGAAATTTACGAGTCTTGCCGAGGATGGGCTCGGGATATTTCAGGAGCTCAGCGGCCTATTGGTCTGAGCTGGAACCCACTTCCATAAACAGGACTCCCAAGATCTGCTGAGCCATCAGAGTACAACGTATATATCCTATTTAATTTTTCTCTCTCTGAGGCTCACCAGTCTTTCCAGTTCTTCTTCCAAGTGTGTCCTGCCCTCTTCTTCTCTCATAGGTGAGCGTCATTCCAGAACTCTCTCTAGATCTGTACGTAAAGGACAAAGGCACATCTTTGAATGCGAATATCTGTGCATGGATTTAGATACTGAAACAACGACAGATCTTTCTGGTTGGTTAAAGACATAATGTGCTCTAACTGCTTGATTTTTGCATCCAGTAGATGTCCACACACATATTGTCTATGAATATTCATAAGCAGATAGAATATATTGATAAGTGTGCTTTTAAATGTAGTTGAATGTAAAAGTTGTATATTTTTTATACACTGAAACATTTTTTCTTTTGTTAAATCAACTTAGATAATTCATGTGGTTCAGATAACATAATATTTTGAGTTTAAACCAATCACCTTCATTGCATTAACTCAATTTTTTTAATTTCAATGAACTCAAAATTTTAAAGCAACCAGGTAACTTACTTTTTTAAGTTAAACCAACAATTCTTTTTTACAGTGTATGAATTTTAAATGTATATATTGAAAGGAAATAATATTTAACTACAATACAATTTCTTGAAAAGTTAAATATTCTATTTTAATATGCTCTAATTGATATGCCTAAATCTGCTGTTTAACAAGTGCTTAAAATGTATCTTCTACAGTATAGTATAATCTTTAATTGCATTTGTCTTATAACCTCTGAATCTCTGGTATCATGTTTTATGACCTTTGCATTTGTCTTATGTTAAGTGTCAAGTGTCAAATGAACTGTCGAGCATCTCAAACTGTTGGGCTAAACTTATAGACGCATAGGTCCCTGATTGAATTTCATTTCTTACCACACTTTACCAGTTTAAAACCATGTAGAAGTGCATGTCCTGGATTATCTGATTAACTCAACTGCCAATATATCTAATGACCAATTTATTAATCTTAATGTTAATTTCAACATTTACTAATACATTATTAAAATCAAGAGTTGTATTTGTTAACATTTGGTAATGCACTGTGAACTAACATGAATAAACTATGAACAGCTGGATTTTTATTAACCAACGTTAACAAATACAGTAACAAATGTATTGCTCATGGTTAGTTCATGTTACTTAATATATTAACTAATGTTAACTAATGAACCTTATTGTAAAGTGTTAGCTGATTAATTCAACTGCATATATCTAATGACTAATTTCTATCCAATCCAGGGTGAAAACACACTAAACCACCAAGATGTCAGAGTAAGTATTTTGATTCTGATTGCAGTGGGTTCTTTATTGGTTTAGAATAATGTTTTACATACTGTAAAACCCTATAGACTACGTATGTTTCATTTTAGATGAAGTTATGTTTGTTTTGAATAGAATAATTTATAATAGAATCCCTTGGCACTCATGGTGAACTTGTTTTCAAAAACAGAAAAAAGATGACCTCCAGCCGTAGGCATCATCTGAAGGTTAGACAATTTTACTGTCATGTCATAAAACACGTGTTATGGCTTCATGTTTTTGAAATCTTTTGAAAAGTGTATTGTTGATTGTTCTTCTGCTAACCCCTCAGAGCCTGGTGCTCTCCATTGCCTTCAATCTGCTGGAAGCTGAAACCAAGCAGGCTGTGGCTGATAAGGAGGCTTACATGAGCGAACACTGCCCTGCTCTGGATATGCCTGGATCCCAGCAAGACCTGCAGGTGACTATATTATTGTCGTTATTATTTTCACCTTTTCATAATACACATTGCAATTATATGTGTGCGTATGTGTCAGATGTACTGCTCACGTGTCAGATAGAACCTTATAATTCCAAGGGGACAAATTGTTTATAAAAGTTGGTAGCACTTTATTTTGACATTCTACTAAATATAAGTAACTTTGCAACTACACGTCAACTAACTCAACTAACTCTATTAGTCTGCTTAATATCTGCTGACACTTTATTTTGATGCTCCGCCAACAGACATTCTACTGACTAGAAATAACTTTGCAAGTATGTTGACTTATTCTACTAACCCGAACCCTAACCTAACATACTATTAATACTCTAATGAACAGTAACAAATGTATTGCTCATGGTTAGTTCATATTGGTTAATACATTAACAAATGTTAACAAATTAACCTTATTGTAAAGTGTTACTATATATATATATATATATATATATATATATAGATAGATAGATAGATAGATAGATAGATAGATTTTTTTTTTTTTTTAATTCAAACAGTATTAACCTTTGTTAGTTAGTTCATGTACATTAACATACAACACTCTAAAAAATGCTGGGTTAAAAACAACCCAAGTGGGGTTGAAAATGGACAAACTCAGCGGTTGGGTTAAATGTTTGCCCAACCTGCTGGGTAGTTTTATTTAACTCTACTATTGTTTAAAAATTACTATAATGCTTTCTTACAATTAACCCAAAGTATGTTGGAAATTAACATTTATTAATATGTTTATTGAATAATAATTAAACAAACAATTATTAAATTACTTATTCATAAATGTTCACCCTTTGATTATTAATGTTGCCTCTAGTAATTATGTGTCTGATTTTTAATTTCCAACCTTTTTTGGGTTTATTTTAAGCCAGCCATATAGTAATTTTTAAACAATATATAGGTTAAATAAAACTGCCCAGCTCGTTAGGCAAACATTTAACCCAACTGCTGGGTTAAAACAACCTAATCACTGAGTTTGTCCATTTTTAAACCCAACTTGGGTTGTTTTTAACCCAGCATTTTTTTAGAGTAATCTTTTAACATTAAAATGTATTAGTAAATGTAGATATTAGTCTACTAACTAGACTAAGAAATGTGGTTTTGTTTATTAAAAAAAGGATTGTTTATTGTTAGTTAATGTTTTATATAAAACAATACTTTTTTAATAAGCAAAACAGCATTTCTTAGTCATGCTAACTTATGTATATTTAATGTTTTAATGTATAATATACAATTATATACAATTAAATCATATATATAATTAAGTGACCACATAATCATATACATGTATTAAATGTAATTACATAATTTTATATTAATATAATTTGCCACCTTGGAATTATTAGGTTCTTTCTGCATTCTGAGCAGTTTTGAGATATTGAGCTTCAAATGTACACAACATAAAAAAAAAACAAAAAAAACCCCAACATCACATAATGTAAATATGTTGTCACAGAATAAGAATATGTGAATAACTAAATTTTGACAAAATGTAAGATAGAACCTTATAATTCCAAGGTGACGAATTGTTTATAAAAGTTGGTAGCAGTTTATTTTGATGTCCCACTTTAGACATTCTAAATAAATATAAGTAACTGAATGTCAATTAACTCTCATTAGACTATTAGTCTTCTTAATATCTGCTGACACTTTATTTTGATGCACCGCCAACAGACATTCTACTGACTATAAATATCTTTGCAAGTACATCAGCTCATTCTACTAACCCGAACCCTAACCTAACATACTATTAATACTCTAATGAGAGTTAGTTGACATGTAGTTGCAAAGTAACTTATAGTTAGTAGTATGTCTAAAGTGGACCATCGACCTAAAACTTATATAAAGTTATATTGCATTCAATGTACATGTTTTTCAGTTGCTTTACTTGTGAACTGAACCTATGATCTACAGGAAGGTTATAGAAGGCATACATATAGTATTTTTCTGATAATCAGCATCATGTATAATCTTGTTTTGCTCTTTCAGGAACTGTGCAAGAAGCTGCACCAACAGATTGACAAGGTTGATGAGGAGAGATACGACTTGGAGGCAAAGGTTGCCAAGACAAACAAGGAGGTAAAGACCACGACACCTCAGTGTCATCATTTGTTCAGTGATTCATCCGTTTATGTGTTTCTCCGATCGTTAATTATATTATATAATAATACAGATTGAGGATCTGAAGATCAAGGTGGTCGACCTGATAGGCAAGTTCAAGAAACCCGCTTTGAAGAAAGTGCGCATGTCTGCTGACGCTATGCTTCAGGCTCTGCTGGGCTCCAAGCACAAGGTCTCCATGGATCTGAGAGCCAACCTGAAACAAGTCAAGAAGGAGGTCAAAGAAGAGGTGAGTTTCTTGACTTTGTTTGACCATGTTTCTAATTTTGTGGGAAAATGTAAGTAAAATCTCCAAGTGTAATGTATTTGGGCTTTATGTCAGCACACTGTATTCATGTCTGATGTTTTTGTGTTCCACAGTCTGTAGAACAAGTTGGCGACTGGCGTAAGAACATCGAGGATAAGGCTGGTATGGACGGCAGGAAGAAGATGTTTGAGTCCGAGGCTTAAGATGTATCGTGTTTGTTCTCCCTTATGTCTTACATTTTCTCTGCCAAACATCTTTCTATCCTGTGAACCTCCCGTTCCAATAAAAGTATTTTTCCTGGACTATTTTGCACATTGTACATTGTCCCAGTGTTGAATGGCATGGCATTAAAGATTAGTGTATTCATTTGCCTATGTGTTTTTGCTCAGCTCTACTGAACAGCCAATAGTATTAGCATGAATGACCATTCAAAAGTTTGGGGTCGGTAATATTTTTTTAATGTTTTTTAAAAAAAAAAAAAAAAGACTATTATGCTCATCAAGGCTGCATTTTTTTTAATCAAAAGTACAGCATACTGTATTATCGTGAACTTTTGTTAACATTTAAAATAACATATTTGAAAAGGTAATTTATTCAGCAGTCTTCAGTGTCACATGATTCTTCAGAAATCATTATAATATGCTGATTTGCTGTTCAGGAAACATTTCAGATTATTATCAATGTTGAAAACAGATTAATATTTAGTTGGAATAACAGGTTTCTTTGATGAATCGAACAGCATTTATTTGAAATATATACATTATAAATGTTTTTACTGTCACTTTTGTTTAGTTTAACACATCCTTGCTGAACAAAAGTATTAATTTCTTTTTTGAAAAAGACAACTTTTGAATGATATTGTAGGCTTCATGTGAACTTTAATACAAATGCCTACATAAATCAGATTTAATATTGCATTTTTTGTCTGCAATATGCGTTTATTTGATGAAATATCCCGAAAGGCATAAAGGAAGATTTAAATTCACTTTCATGTATTAAAAAAATAACTAAATTATCAGAGTTATTATGGTATTGTATGGTAATACAATGGTACATTTTCATATGAAATGCTACTTAATAATTACAGTACCATTTTTTCCCCATGGTCCCTCAAGAATACCATGGTAATACCATACTATCATGCCCATATTACATGTTACATTTGGTATTTTTTCTTAGTTCAGTCAGCTTTTGTAAACATTAGTGAAAACACTTTAACCACTGAGGTAAAATATTGATAGCGGAAACTGCTGGTTATTAATATGCAGTTATGCTTCTTGTTAAAATTACTCTGCTACCATGGTACTGTGATGGTATTAGATGGTAATTCCATGGAATTTAGATGCTTCTAACTTGGAATGAAAATGAATGACTGTGGTACGGTTGGTAATGGCCGTATCCAATAACATTCTATTTTCATGTATTTATTTTAAATAATTTTAAGTAATCTTGAGGCCTCCTTGGAAGTTTGTTGAAACCCCCTAGTTGAGAGCCATTAATAATATAATATAATAATGCCCTGTTTATAAGTAAGCTTTGTTTTAGTATCATTAGTTTGTGTATAATTATTGCGAATGCCATTTTTCTAGGTTCATTTGTAAAACCTGAGACTTTTTAAGGATAACTTATGGCAAATATTTAGATTTTAAAAATAAACTATCCATCTCAATCCTCCCAGCTGTTCTTACTTAGAAATACTGGGCCTTACCATTTCATTTTTCACAAAGACAACAAAGGAACCCCCAGCACTCTCACTACGAGACCCTGAGCCATTTCAGGCTTGCACTTTCACACCCAGCCCACCCAACATCTCCTGTTTCTGGATCCAGGTCGCCTCCATGTAAGGTCAGGGCGGTCTGTATTTAATGGCTCGGTCCATGTTCAGGGTCCCCTCTTAAGTTTCTCCAAGGAGCTCAAGTGTTCAACTGCAAGGAGTCGACTTGCTAAGTATATCTCTTGACCCTGCTGCACTAAATGCAAGAAGATGCCAAACTATGCTGAGGGCACATTATTTCCACGGGCACTTAGGAAGACACCCTGAAACCTAAAACAAGGGTTATAACATTTGGAAAACTGCAACCATGAGATCTGGTGTCCTTTGGGACCATTTAGGAGACTGAATTTTAGTTTAAAAACAACCGTTTATGTATATTATTATCATAATTTTTTTTTTTTTTTTTTTTTACCCCTCTGAATACTGCATTAGAATCAAATGCAAAGGGTAAGAGTTTTTATTAGCTAATGAGGTCCTGCTTCCAGCCACTCCTGTGACACATTATGTCAGTAATGTCATGACCCATCTCTGTGCTCTCTGGCCCTTCTCAGTCACATGAACTTATGAGAAACAGCTGTCTTTAACTGGCACATATAGGACTATCACAGCTACTGCACTGAAGTTTTGAAGTAAGACAATAACTATAAGGTTAAAGTTTAATGATCATTCTATGAGAATAGCGAACACACCGCAGCTATAATGATAAATATGGAAGCCTAATTCTGCCACATGAGGAAAAAATAAAATGCTTTTGTAAATTAGAATTATGATATAAAAAGTCAAAATAACGACATACTAACAAGTCATATGGGAAGAAACATCAAAATTCATAATTATGACATTTTTCAACGCTATCTCACGACCAATTTGTAAGTATTTTACGAGGTGGCTAATTCCTATGAATTAGTACGACCTCCCTCGTACGAATTCGTACGATTTGTCTAAACCCCAGTGACCGGTAGGTTTAGGGGCGGGGTTAAGGGTAGGTCATTTGTATGAATTCATACGAATTTGTTAACTCGTAAAATACGTACGATTTAGCAAAAAACGTATGAATTCGTACGAGTAAAGTCGTATTAATTCGTACGAATTAGCCACCTCGTAAAATATATACAAATTGCAGTGAGATTGGGTTGCATTTTTTGTCATAATTATGACTTTTCATAATTTCAACTTTTTATTTCATAATTATTACTGTCAGAATTTAGACTTTTTAATATATTATGATTCAGTGTCATAATTTTTAAGTCACAGTTATATAATTATGACAAAAGGTTGAAATTATGACTTAGTATGTCACAATTGTGACATTTATCTCATAATTTCAACTTTTTGTTATAATTATTGCTTCTCATAATTTTTACTTTTTGTCATTATTATGATTTTATCTCATAATTCTGACTTTGTAACTCATTTTTACTTTTTATTACAATTACAACTATGCAGATCAGAATTTTGATCAAACTTTTTATATCTCAATTATGAGTTAATATTTCATAAGTTTGTGTTTATAATTATTACTTAGTTGCCATTTTTAATCTATTAATTATGAATCAGTGTCATAATTTTGACTAGGTCAGAAATATGAAATAAAAAGTAAATCATGAGATGTCATAATCATGACAAAAGGTCGAAATTATTATATAAAAAGTCATAATTACGACAAAAATTTGAATAATTATGACTTAGTATGTCACAATTGTGACTTTCTTTGTCATAATTATTACTTTTCTACTTTTTTTCATTATGATTTTATTTCATAATTCTGACTTATTGTATTTATTGTAATTTATTACAATTATGACTTTACAGCTCAGAATTTTGACTTTTTATATCTCAGTTGTGTTAGTATTTCATAATTTTAATTCTTAATTCTGACTTCTAATGTTCTAATTATGGTTTACAAAAGCATGATTTTTTTTTCTTATTTAGTAAAAATTGGCCAATGTTTAAGATTTGTCGTCGTTGTTGTTGTTGATCGACAATAAAAACATCGACAGCCAATCAGAATCCACCCAACTTTAAGAGCTTGAGTATTTAAAGTGACAGACAACATAACATGCACTTATAATAAACAGAATGTTATTGTTCTTTTACCAATGTACTTTGGTGTGAATGTTAATATAGTTATCATTCTTGGTGTGAAAAAGCATTTACAAAGACTAACTGTTGTTGGTTTATACACTTGATCTGTTATCAATTCACCTGTTAGACAATAAAAAAAATGGATTCATGGTGACCAGAGTCATATCCAGAGACCAGAATATCCCCTAGAACATCCTAGCAATGTGCTAAAATCCACTAAAAGTGTCTTGCAACACCTAGAAATGCCTTAGAAACAAGTCGGAACACCCAAGAGAGAATACATTTTGGAATGAACACAGAATTGCAAATGTGCAGTAGTGTAGTTTCAATGATTCCACTGGACTGCTGCCTGTCTAACTCACTCTGCTGGTCAACTCTACCACCATCTGGTCATTCACAACACAGACATTAGATCAGGAAATTTTCAGTACAGCATGTCATAAGAGTACAGAACCATCTAAACACACCTGCACTGTCTGTTCTGCCAGTGGCAACATTTGTCATGATTACTTGTCATTCACTGCTTTGTATATATAAAACCAGAAACTGGAAATCCATTGTGCCAAAGGCAAACTCATTTTAACATACAACCTGATTATTACAGATGGAGCTTCCCAAATCCAAAATATTATTCTGCAGTCTTGAATGTGCCATCATGCAGGCCATGAGAATGTCACCTTGTGTCTTGCTTGTGGATATTGCACTTGCTGGGAATCAAAAAATGGATCTTCTGTTCCCATGAAAAGTGGGATTGTGATTACATCAGCGCAACAGGAATGTGCCTGGGTCTCATCTGGTGTTTGTGTATTTGGCCATTAGAGGGCAGATTAAGTCATGTCATATATTTGTGTGTTTTCACTACCACATAAAGGAGTCAGTTCAAGATTACAAATGACATAGTTTTAACCCTAGCAAAATAAAGCAGAGGCGGCAATAGTAACTAAATTTTCCCATTCCTAATGTGTGTGATGACATACTATTTTCTTGTGAAAAGGGAGTGTGATTACATCATTTTAAAACCGAATTTCTCATCATTTTTGAAGCATTTTGAGCAAAAATCTATTTTATTTCTAGGTTGTTGGATAAAAGTTATGAGATGCTCATTCATGTTTAGTTTCTGGTAGCTTACAAGTAACAATATTGGTAGTAACAAAACTTTTATGGTGGCTGTAAGGTAACACGTTATGAAATATTAATTCAATAAAAAATGTATTATTAATAATTATAATTAATTATAAGCATCTATATGTTTTTGACATTTTTGAGATCTGAATTTATAAACAGCTTCAAAATGAATTTTATTCCTAGATAAGAAAACAAACACGTTTTTTTCCTCAGACTGAGTCTCAGACTATAAATATATTTTAGAGTTTAAACTGGGGCATCAAGGAATGATAAACATGTGAGGGCATTCAGAGAGGGTCTGAGAAAATAATAATGGGACTGAGATGTCATGGGACATTTTTTTTTACTTCTAAATTATTTTTATTATTTTATTTTAGTCATATGGTGAGAATTCAAGTAATTATTCAACATTTCCTTGCCTAAAGCTGTTGGGTTAAGTTAGCTATTTCCAACTACACAAGCAAACAGGTGAAAAATAGATTCATGTTTGAGGTATAAATATGTGTAAATTATGTTTTAGAACCAAACTTAATTAAAGGGTTAGTTCACCAAAAAATGAAATCTCTGTCAATAATTACTCACCCTGATGTCGTTCTACACTCGTAAGACCTTCGTTCATCTTCAGAACACAGATTAAGATTTTTTTGATGAAATGGCTCAGTGAGGCCTGTGTCACCAGCAATAACACTCCCTTTTTCAATGTCCATAAAGCAACTAAAAACATATTTAAAACAGCTCATGTGACTACAGTGGTTCAACTTTAATATTATAAAGCGACGAAAATAACAAAGTAGCAACTTTATTCCACAATCTCTAGTGATGGGCAATTTCAAAACACTGCTTCATAAAGCTTTACAAATTATTTGTTTCGAATCAGTGGTTCAGAGCACCAAAATCCCATGATTTCAGTAAATGAGGCTTCGTTACGTCATAAGTGTTTTGAATCTTCAATAGTTCACGACTCTGTCTGATACACGCTCCGAACCACTGATTCGAAACAAAAGATTAGTAAAGCTTCAAAGCTTCATGAAGCAGTGTTTTCTTTTTTTACTATCACTAGATATTGAATAAAGTCGCTATTTTGTTATTTTTGGCACACAAAAAGTATTCTAGTCACTTTATAATATTAAGGTTGAACCACTGTAGTCACATGAACTGTTTTAAATATGTTCTTAGTAGCTTTCTGGGCATTGAAAAAGGGAGTGTTATTGCTGGCGATGCAGGCCTTACTGAGCCATCGAATTTTATCAAAAATATCTTAATTTGTGTTCTGAAGATGAACGAAGATCTTACGGGTGTGGAACGACATGAGGGTGAAGTAATTAATGACAGAATTTTCATTTTTGGGGTGAACTAACCCTTTAATATCACCTGTGGTTGCCACCTTGCTACGTAAAGAATTAAACCATGTATGTTTCTCATCAAACCTCAAGAATCTGACAATGAAAATACCCAGAATCCTGACCTTACATGCTCTCTTCTTCTCTTAGAATTGACTCCATCATGCCAAATATGGTTGTTTTTATTCTTTCACCAGAACTTTGGCTTTTTCAGTTGCCAAATTTCTTACACAGGTTTGGCCTCGATCAGCAAGCTAATTGTTGTAAACATCCACTGACATCAACCTCAGTTGCACCCATTTGCCCACTTGTAAGAACCACATGGCATGTGATTACCCTATTAGAAAAACCTATTAGGTATCACCTCTGAGCTGTTATCTCAGTCTATTGGAATGCGCTGCATGCTGTTCCTATTCCCAAAACACAGCAGGGTTAACAACCTCTGGAAACTGAATTCCTCATACTGGGGACAGATTATTGGGTATTAGTCTGTCAGTACATGATGCTTTGCCTTTGTGCTGTAGACACAACAAACTAATGAAAACCAGTAGAATCATAATAGAACTGCTGTTTGCATTGTTTTTACCCTGTTGAATGATATTCTGAGAAAATGGTGAACATTATAACTTGATGTTAAAGGGTTAGTTCACCGAAAAATGAAAATTCTGTCATTAAATTATGCCTTACCCACAAAGCCTTGCTGTGTAACATCAAACCTAGTGGGTAAGGCACATGTGGCAGCAGGTCAGGCTGGTGCATCCCTGCACACCATGGTGGCTCTGCAGGCATACCAGGCTGACCTGCTAAAAGACTTGGATCACAGTTAGCGGTTAAGGCCTGAGGCGGTTGAAGAACTCCACCGAGCCACAGATCTTGCCTTCTGGGGGACCAAGCAAATGGCCTGCGCTATCACGCTATATATTTGGAAACGTCAGAAGTTGAAGCTTTATTTCTAAATTAACGAGAAATAAAGCTTCATCTTCTGATGTTTCTAAACAGCACAGCAGTAATTAACTTCTTTACTTGCAAGATTGATAATATTAGAGAGAAAATTATAACCATGCAATCGTCTACTACAGTACTGCATCAGATTGCATTGTAGTGTCCCTGAAGAAAAATTCCCTTCATTCAGTGCTATAGGAAAGAAAGAATTGTCTAAACTCGTTAAATCATCTAAATCAACATCTCTAAATCACCATCTCTTTCAGTTACTTAGTCGGTATAGGGCAGGGGTAGGCAAGTTCGGTCCCAGAGTTGTTCTGCAGAGTTTAGCTCCAACCTGAAAAAAACCCTCACCTGCCTATAGCCTTAGTGATCCTTAAGATCTTGATTAGCTTGTTCAGGTGTGTTTGATTAAGGTTGGAGCTAAACTCTGCAGGACAGCGGCTCTCTAGGACCGAACTTGCCTACCCCTGGTATAGGGTCTAACATATACAGACTAAGCTACTGAAAGAGATGCTTCTAGAGGTCATAGATCCTCTTTTTAATATTATTAATTCATCTTTGTCACTAGGACATTTACCGAAAACTTTTAAGCTGGCTATTATTAAACCTCTTATTAAAAAAACACAACTTGATCCTAAAGAATTAGCCAATTAAAGGCCGATCTCAAATCTTCCTTTTCTGTCAAAAATACTAGAAAAGGCAGTATCCTCTCAACTATGATCATTTTTAGAAAACAAAATGGTATCTGTAAGGATGTCCAGTCAGGATTTAGACGGCTCTCATTTATCATCAGATCGTGGTTGTATCTCTTTATTAGTGTCATTGAATCTTAGTGCTGCATTTGATCGTCTTACTGATCATGAGTTCAGTATGGAGTACCACAAGGATCAGTACTAGGACCGTTGCTTTTCACCCTGTACATAATCAGCTCTATATTTCTTCGCGCCCTGACAAAACCCATTTCACAAAATTAACGGAATGCATAGTGAGTATAAAAAATTGGATGACTAGTAATTTCCTACTACTAAATTCAGAAAAAACTGAGATTCTAATTATTTGACCAAAGACCTCTGCACATAATAACCTAGAATACTGTCTAACTCTTGATGGATGTTGAGTCTTCATCGTCAGTTAAGAACCTGGGTGTGCTCTTTGATACCAATCTTTCATTTGAAACAATCTACATGGTAAAAAGCATTATTTAAATAAAGGGTCCACCAGGACCAAGTTCGCCTCCTTCTAGTGGCTTCCATTCTGGCCGGCACCAAGTTTGGTTTGCAGACTTAATGTCTCTCCTGGACGGCATCCACTGGGAGATCCTGATTCTCTTTCAAGTGCAGGGGACGATATTCCATCCCTAGTCAGAGATCTGGAAGCTTTGGATCTGGCTCCTGAGGCGTACCAGCACATAGAATCTGATCTTTCGGCCGAGGTCGCTGAGATAATCCTCAATTCTAGAGCTCCTTCTACTAATATTCTATATATTTTACATTTAATGTGTAAATGTGTTCTTTTATAACCTTTACCTGATAACACTTAGTTTGTGCTTTTGTTATCTTAATTTAAACTTTTGTTTTAGAGCTAAAACAATCAGTTGTATTTTGTAAAATGTGTTCAGTTAATTAATTTGATTAATCAAAGGTGTCATTGAGCGTATTTTATTTTCTCATTGAGTCTTCATGGTCAGAGTATTCCTTTGACACATGATTGTGTTATGCTTGGAGTCTCTATTGAGATTGCAGCTCAAGTTGATGGCATGGCCTCTGGTTTTCACTTTATTATAAAAGGCTATAAAATTGTCCTGGAGCATTATCCAAACAAGCTGGAATTTATGGAAAAATAGAGAGCAGTTCTGTGAAATGTGTCATGATATTGGCCCACAAAATCTGAACATAAAGTCCATGATGCATTTTAGATGCTGAAGTAGTAGTGTGGTGTGCTGTGCTGGTTCGAACCCTGCTTGAGATACGTATATCATACTGTGGCCCTGCTCAACCCCATTAGTAGAATTGCATTGGCCTGGTTCATATCTGACCATTATCAGTTTGTAGTAGTAAATGGAGAGATGTCATATCGACCACAAGTTCAGTATGGAGTACCACAAGGCTCAGTACTAGGACCGTTGCTTTTCACTCTGTACATGCTATCCTTGGGAGATATCATTAGGAAGCATGGCATTAGTTTTCACTGTGTTATGCTTGGAGTCTCTATTGAGATTGCAGCTCAGGTTGATAGCATGGCCTCTGTTAAGTGAGGACACTCAGCTCTATATTTCTTCACGCCCTGACGAAACTTACCAGTTCACAAAATGAACGGAATGCATAGCCTCTGGTTTTCACTCCATTATAGAAGGCTAAAAAATTGTCCTGCAGCTTTATCCAAACAAGCTGGAATTTATGGAAAAATAGAGAGCAGTTCTGTGAAATGTGTCATGATATTGGCCCACAAAATCTTAACATAAAGTCCATGATGCATTTTAGGAAAGAGAGAAAAGAGAAGTGGTAGTGTGGTGGGCTGTGCTGGTTCGAACCCTGCTTATGACTCATATATCACACTGTGGCCTTGAGCAAGTATAACCCCAGAAACCCCGCTTAACCCCAGGTTTCTCCTGGTCGTTTGCCCTATAATAAAAATTTACAGAAGGTCAGTGTCAGGTCGTCAAATATCAGAAAGAATAATAATTAAATTAATTAAAATTGTTATTGCTTTTGTTGTTTTTACCCATGTAACATTTTATTTAAATAAACAAGCTACCAAAATTTTAGATAGGTCTACCACTGTAATTTTTGATACCACAGCAAAACTGCTAGCCTAACTGTAAAGTTCAAACATTATTAGAGACAAGTAAACAGTACTTAATTAAGTAAGAACAAATTAACTTATTACAAGCAATAGCACAAATGAATACAATAGAACAGAGATGAAACAAATAAAATAAACATGGCTTTAAGATTTTCAGGTAGGTCTAGTATTCAGGTATACAGAAATTGAATAATCAAATGTAAAATAACACTGCATAGTCTTCACCCTCAAAATTAAATGATGTTTTTTATTAACAAAATTCAGGAGGAGCACTTTCAAATTATCCTTTCAATCATCACGTCATTCCAACCAGCTGTCAGCAATCAGTAATCAACATGTCTACCCAATCAGCATAAGTGGAGAATGTTCCTCGACAGTTTTTCAGCATCCATCCACCACCCCGTCTCCTCACACTCGCAACATGTTCTGTTGATGTCATATTGTGAGTTGGTGTCTGAATGTGTAAACCTCTTGAAAATACTGTTGCCAAAATCCTAAAAGGAAACAGATGAAGGACCATCATACCTATTTAGATACCTATTTAGGAATACTCTGCAAAGCAACCCTCAGTCCACTATATGATTTTAGTGAACTTAAGACAGTGGTGCCATTGAGCTCCTACAGGAGGCGCTCAATAGCTCAGAAAACTGAATCCTTAATTTATTTAAACCTAAATTTTTAACAGTTTAGATCCCCCCACCCCCCAAAAAATCTATCATTAAAAAAAAAAGAAAAAAGAGAGAACTAAAAGAAGAACTAAAAAAAAATGAGAGTTAATTTTTATTCCTGCTGAGAAACATGTATCATGACATTTACATTTGTAGACACTATTGGTTCATAACTTCATTTACATTTTTAACATTTTAAAAATGAAATATTATGTATAGATGTAAAGGAGAACTCCTTACAATTTATTTACTCTTTTTTGGCCTAACTATAAACTACAATCTTGATCAGTGTCATGACCAGCAGAATTGGTTAACATCTCAATATATTAATAAAAAGATGGATTTTTTGGAGTTTAGATTCCCCACCCCCCCAAAAAAATCTATAATTATAAAAATCTATAACTATAAAAATCTATTTTTTTCTAATTTTTCTAATTCTAATTTTTTTTTTTTACTAAGGTATGAATTGTAAATTAATTTGTCACACAAAACTAGTTATTTCATGTATCAAACATTATCATGTCAATGTGATTCTTAAACAAAGGCAAAGCTTGTCTTTAGCAATTAGCAATTGTTACTAATAAAATAACTTTTTGACAGGAATGAACACTTCACAGGGCAGTGCCACAAATCTGTCTGACCTTAGAATTTATGGCACAACCTGAGAGCAATGGAAAAAGGAATATAGTCTTCTGAGTCATCTGTTACCCTGAAGACCTCAATTCTTGTCTCATCAGGACAGAGAATGTTTTCCTCTTGCTCTCAGGGTCCTATAAAGGCCATTTGTCAAACTCCAGGGGGCTTGTCATTAACCTCTCTCCAAGTAACTTACATCCAGCCACTCTGCCATAAAGAGCTGATTGATAGCATCCTGCTGAGATGGTATATCCTCTTGCAGGACCTCCTATCCCAGTACTCAACAACCTTTACCTAAAATTAAACATATATAAGTGGAGCATAATATCTGGACAGTCACACCCAAGATGGCGTACATAACCGACCAGTCCATATTTTCATGGGTGTCCCCCAGAGTTATTTTCTGGGCCCTATCCTATTCTCCCCACAACTCAAAATGTCTGGCTCCAAATAAAATAAATAATAATAATAATAATAATAAAAACACTGAGAAAATGTGCTCTCAACAGAAAGATAGCTAAATGTAAATATTACAGAATTTGTAGAAAAGTCAATGTTATTTGTTTTCTTTTTTTTTTAGCATTATTTTTCATATGCTCATATAAAAACTACAAGAGTGCTCTTGGTGGCTGTCAAGGTGTTGCTATGGAGCTGCTAAACTGTTTGAGGTGGTTTCGGGAATTGCTAAGTGATCACCAGGAGGAATTGAGTGTATGTAGTTACTTATTTGCCAAAGAAAATGTAAAACCACAAGACTGGTTTATGTGTGTTAATGTGTATTGAGAGTGTAAGTGGGAGACAACAGGAATGTGGGTAATGGCTTGAAACTTTCTGCATTTGTGTGTGTGAGGGAGTGCAGAACTCTGCATTCCCATGGTGAGTCATAGGTCAACCCATAGTCCTGTGAGATGACTATTTCCTATTTCCTGTGATGATTAGCATTTTATTTTTTATCTGTAATGGAGATAAGCAAAAAGAGAAAGGTTGAGTGAAAAATACATGATCAGCTTTTGCCCTAACACCTACTAAAACTACAGCATCACTAGCTCAAAAACTGTATGATGCTCCATAAAAATTCTTCAAAGGTGCTATATGCTATTTTTTAAATGCCACACATACAATGTTCCCACCAACTGACAGACATCACTGAAATAAGTGTCCGGGGAAATTTTTGTGCGTATGTTCTCCAAGGGATGGTTTGTGGTCTAGACTCTAGACTGAGCTGAATAGTCGTCTCTATGGAGTGATATCCTGAAGCTCAAGCATACCCTATCAGGATTATGAGATGCAAAGGTTTCACTGCAGCAGTTTATTAATGTCAGACCGCTGGTGTGCTTCAACTTCACTAAAATCAGACATTATGCTGGTGAGAAAACATGTAGAAGTCCTTACCTTGACACAAGGAGTTAATATTCTATTTATAACATGCAGATTTTAGTTATGTAATGACGCAGATCATCCATTGTGAAGACCTCATCAACACGACAGCAAGTGGCACAGTTCCTCAACAAACCGTCCATACCGGCGTGATGAATACGATCCTCAACTGAATGGATCTTTGAATGTTGCGATCCTATCGGGCTTATGATAGCTACCTGAATCGTAAAACAAAGCACTGTTCACCAGAGGAGAACTGGCCCCCCGACTAAGCCTGGTTTCTCCCAAGATTTTTTCTCTCCATTTTAACACCTATTCGCCACCTTTTTGCCACCTGATGTCACCTGTTGGAGTTTGGGTTCCTTGCTGCTGTCGCCTTTGGCTTGCTTAGTTGGGGACACTTGACATTTGATATTCAACAGTGCTTTGATCTGCCTGCATTGACACTATTTTCTTTAAGAGCTGCTGTGCAGCCAAAATTATATACCAGTTATCACTGCAAAGCTGTTTTGACACAATCTGCATTGTAAAAAGTGCTATATAAATAAAGGTGACTTGACTATATCCATGCATCACAAATTCTATCAGCTTTTATACAACAGGTCGTTGAACAAAAAATAAATATTAAAGCTGCAGTCCATAAGTTTTGCCATCTCTGCAATCGCAGTTATCTGCGGAATTATTATCTTTACGTGGGTTGTGCATCGGCACGGCTCCTCAGCACGGATGAATCTAATGTTTGCTGTCAGTCATCACACTGGTATGGATACTGTACTTCGGAATCACAGATTCTACTTCTTGGAAGTATGACCAAAATAAGAATTTTCACTGGAAAATGTCATCTAAACAAGTAAGTAAAGCCTGGAACACACCAAGTGTGTTCCGAGCTTAACATGTCTGTACTTTTGTTCTGACCAACTGAGAAAAAAGCATTACATCAATCGTGCTACCAATTGTGATTAAATTGCTTAGATCGGATCACGTCAAACCATGGCAATTATTATTATTGTTATACTTTGTTCTCAAATCGTTAATATTAACAACATCAGCATTGTGTGACTTAGTGTGTATTAGTGTTACCTGTAGATTTCAATTTCTGTAGCCACTTCGCATTCCTAAGTCTTTTGCCTTTGACCACGGGTGAATCTCCATTTATCACAGATGATTGTCATTTGGATTATTCTGGGTTACAATCCGCCATCAAAATGATAAATTTAATTATTCCAGCTGCGGTGAGAAAAGGCTATAAATGATCCGCCACCTGCAATATCCTCACATGCCATATAGCCTACTAGCTGGGATTCCTTCTTTATGTAAACAGACATTATGTAAACAGACATTATGTAAACAGACGTTATGTAATGACGCAAAGACGAACAGCTGCATTCTTGAATTTCCCGCAGAAACCTACCAGTACCAATCTAATTAGAAATCATCATTACAAGCTTACCCTTGTGAATCGGGCTAAGGTAAAGCGATAGTTTTAATCACTGGCTGGTTATGTACTTGCTCAAAAAATGATTTTAGATCATTGTTTAACCCCAAAAAGTTACGAACTGCATCTTTAAGTAATTTACATTTTAGTCATTTTTTATGTTTGCTGTCAATTAAAATAGTTGCAAAATGAACCAAAATCTGAATAGCTGCACCACAGCTGTGGTGTTTCATTACTGAATTAACCAGCATTTTTTAACAAATCGGTTGAATGAATGATTCAATGACTCATTCATACAGATTTTTTTGAATGAATCATTGGTTGAATGATATTGAATGACTCTAATATATAATAACTCTCAGTCACTTGTTGCCACTTTGCGATGTAACCTAAGAAAGTCTCTGAAAAAACCCCACAAAAATATAATCTAATTTGAGAACTATTATATAGTAAACAATAAAAAAAAAAAAAAACTGTACATGAATGTATGTTTATGTGTAGTATGTGTAGTATGTCCGAATTGAATTGTATGAATAGTATTCATAAAACACTAGACGAAACATACCCAGGTGACCTACTATTTCTGCAAGATTCTTTAGTGTGCATCCAGTAGACGCTTTACTGTTCCACGAGGCCATGGGAGTTGATGCTGTGAGTCGCAGGACAATGACAACATGATGAATGTAATACGTCCAGATTACATTCATACTACACACATAGAACATACTTTTTTTTAACGCTCGCAAAGTAAGTTCTTTATCAAATGTACTATATACTCAGGCAGAATACCATTTCCTAAGCAGTGTTCACTTGAGGGCTGCAAAATACTTGATTTACTGCTTAGTAATTGGCCTCTGAACTTCTTTCGTCAAAGAGTGATTTTCTGTTTCACATAACATGAGTCATATTTACAAGTCTGTGAGTTGAACTGTCATTAAGACAGCTGTGCTGGTGTGAGACAGTACTGATGTGTTTGACAAGATCTGGGCTGACATCCTGGAACCTATTGTAACTTTTGTGTCAACCTGTCTGGTTTCTGTTGATGTCATTGCATATGTGTGCAAATACAGGATTTAGTACTGACATGAAAACCAACAACTACAGAAAAAATTAAGAGTGTTTCTCAGCCTTAAGCAAAGGAATATTCCTTTTGGGGTTTTTTAAACTATTCCTTTAATTCAAAATATCAACAAAATCCTACAAGGCAGCTATATCTATAATAAAAAACTCATATAGACACTTCAGATAACTCAACTGAGGGACTTTATTTCTTCCCGATGTCCACAAATTCCCCTTTCTTTGTGTGGGCTTGTGGGTCATGTGTTTAAGTGAGGGCCGGACTTGTTAAACAAGGCTCAGTAAAGTGTTGAGGACTGCAAATGCTGAGTGACCGTATTGTCTGGAGAGAGACCTAAACAGTCTACAGGCCTGAATGGTGTGTAGTTTACCATAGTAACCGGGTTAACAAGGCTGTTGCTTCAGTAGATTAAGACAGCCGTGTGTTTATGTGTGTGAATGTGTCTGTGTGTGGTGAACCAGGGAGTAAATGAGAACAGAGAGGGTGTAAACATGTTGATGTGGAAATCTGCTTTAAGCAAATGAGAAATAAACTGATTAGTTTGACAATTAAAAGTGAATTGTGTATTTTTTTCCCTGCTTAAAATTACAGTTTAATATGCAGAGAAAACTGTAAGTAAGCCATTCATATTTCTTGAGAAGTGTAAACACTGTGTGTCTGTGGTGGTTACAAAACATTGCTCTGTTTGCTTGAGCGACCCTACATAACACTGGCTGAACCAATGGCATAAGTTTGGGGCAAGGAAACTTGCTTGTCTGACCAATGGGAAAATTACACATTTCACCTTTAAAGAATGTATCAAGCAGTGTTTTGTTTATGTCTGACAAGGTGAATGAATGTTTTAGGGAAAATTTATATTTATGAGCTGTGACTGGTCACGATTTCTCAAGTTTTCACAATTTCTAGATCATCGATAAATATATAAAACATAAGCCATGAAGTCACTCATAAAAAAGTGTCTTTTGAAACTTTTCATTTGTAATTGTGTTTCTTTAAATGTGGGCATTTTGGCCCTCTCGACATTTAGAAAATAAAAAAATTCTTTTTATTTTAATAATGAATATAATGAATAACCACAATGTCACTTCCTCCATATCTCAGATTTTAATGGCATCTAGCAGTGAGGTTGCAAATTGCTCAGTCCACTGCTCACCCCTCCCTTTCGAAGCACCTAAAGAAGCTACGGTGGCCGGCACAGGACAAAGATGTCGTCGTCTGAGATAGCAGAGAGTAGCAATGGGGTTTCTTCTTTCTTCTAACAAAGAACAGTCTCTGCTTCTAATAAACCAGACGACTACTACTACTACTATTACTTCTTCTTCTTTGTGCATATTCAACGTAAGCTGCCTCTAAAAACACCAACGAAGAAGAAGAACAATAACAACAGAGACGAAACACACTCTGTAGAGCAGTTTGTCCATTTAGGGCTACTGTAGAAACATGCCGGCGCTGTGTATGTAGATAAAAATGGCTCATTCTAAGGTAATAAAAACATAACGGTTTATTATGTAAGGTCTTTTATACACCACTGAAAACATAGTTATGTATATTATATTGCACGTCTGTCAATGGATCCTCCTAAAATTTACACACTGCACCTTTAATGTTGACCTTCATATAACAAAAAGATAAAAGGTGAAATCTTTTTTAGCAACGGGGCAAAGTGCTCAAAGTTGAAGAAACATTAAGTTTGGGGTTGGTAAGATATTTTATATTTGTCTCAGAGAAGTCTCTTAAGCTCATCAAGGCTGCATTTATTTAATGAAAATTCAGGAAAACAGTGAGGTAATATTGTGTATATTAATAACTGTAATATTGTGAAATAGTATTACAATATAAAACAACTGTTTTTTATACTTTAAAATGTAATTTATTCCTGTGATGGAAAAGCTAAATCTCTTTAGCAGTTGCCTTGCACTTATTTAGCAGAAACCCATACAGTTTTTTTTTTTCTTCAGGATTCTTTGATCAGAACAGTGAGGAACAGAACAGAAAGGTCAAAAGAACAGTGTTTATTTGAAATATAATCTTTTGTAACATTATGAATAACATTATAAATGTCTTTGTTGACACATTTGATCAATTGAATGTGTCATTGCTAAATAAAAGTATTAATTTCTTTCAAAAAACAACAACAACAAAAAAACAAGCAAACATTTGAACGGTAGTATATTTATGTCATCATCAAGAATGATTGACACTGCAAGTATATGAGAAAAACAATAGGAAGAATCAGATTGCTTCCTGAAGTTTGTAAGCATGTCTGAGAGCTTTGTTACCAATGTAAACAGAGTAAAAGAAAGGCTGAATTCTGGGTTTGGGACGGGGGTCATGTGGGGGGCTGGTTTCATAGCATGGGGTGGGGGGTATCAACTTACATTTACCCCAGGGACGCCCACATGACCCTGGAAAAGAGGGAAAAGATGTTAGGTTATGGTCTGAGCTCTCTCAATGAGAACCACATGCAGGAAAGTGAAAAAAAAAAAAAAAAACAGAGGGAGGAGAGGAGGAGGGGACAGTGTGTGACTAAAGCCAGTCTCTGAGACGAGACAGAGTGCCGCGTGGATCTCTCCTCAAAAGCTGAGCGTCCAAGGAAAGAGCGTGAGGGAGTCTTTGTGAATCAGATTCCACGGAATTCAAAACATTCCAAAAAAAAAAAAAAAAAGTCCGGAGAAGAAAGAACAATGTCAAGTGCAATCATGAGACGAAACTCCAGCAAGCAAGGCTTGCAGAATCTCCTGAGGTGAGGGATTTGTATACTAAACTTTTGCATCAAATTTAAGGTTTATGCTGGGATCTCAGGTGTGATGATGGGCATATATTTTGTTTTCTTTGTTATTTTGTAATTGCTAATGTCGGTTTCATGGGTAATGATACAACATGTGTCATTTTTGATTGAAATGAAGGTTAATTATGTTAATATTTAATGCACTATAATAGTACAGCTTATTTAAATGCCAAGTTGTGTTGTGTTTTTAAGAACCTGTCATCCTTTGTTATGAGAAGACATTAACTTTGTACATTTGGGTAATAGAATAGAATATTTGACATATAACATTAAGATTTTAGGTTAAATTGTACATATACATATTACGGAAACTGTATTTCTTAGGTACTTAGTTCTTTTGAATCATAATAAGCATCAAATCATTTTTTATCACTGAAATGTCTTTAATAGTTACATTTTAAAACTATAAATAATCCCTCAATTCACTAATGTCTCTCAATTAATATGAGCTCATAAAACTCTTTAAGTTTTGCAATTTTGCTAAAACGACCCATTTATACCAACATTGTGATTATGATTGCTTAACAAATAAGCAAAAAAAAAAAAAAAATGTTTACACCTAAACAAAACCTGAAAACGTACTAAGATTGATTTACATATAGTATTTAAAATATAATAATTAACTCTCAGCACAATTTGTCACACCTTCATGCCTTGTTGTCTTTACAGAGTAATGCATGATGTAAAGTTTACTGTTACTTTTATAAGCTGGAATTTTGTCAGGGTTCCAAACGAGAGTTTATTGTTTCTTCCAGAGGTGCTGTGGGATTGTGGATAGATGATGGGACAGGAGAAGGGTAGGAAGGGTTGAGGGCACCTAATTAAAGATTTGACCTGTTGACATTCATTGGCAATGACACACATTGATATGACCGGTTATCTGTAAAGGTGTTGCAAACTATAATTTTGGGTTTGTTTACTGTAAACAATGAAGCTGCCAATTCACAATGTACTACTTTAAACATCAAGAACTTCAGTGGTGAACTACCTAACTGTGTTTTCCCACAAAAATAAATGTGTCTATTCAGAATTCTTCCAAAAAATAGTCAGAAAAAGTCCACCGAAAAATTAAACTTAAGTCATTGTTTACCCCTCATATCTTTCAAAACCTGTATGACTGTCTTTCTCCCGTGGAACACAAAAGGAGTGGTTTAAAGGATAAATGATGACAGTTTTCATTATAAACCAGCATCTGAACAAACACACACAATTTATATGTATATATAAAGACAAAAACAGCGTAACCTCTCAGGATGTGTATACAGTATTCATTTCTATACGGACAGGATTTCGGTTGGATCAGGTGTGCTTTGTCAAAAACAAACAGGTTGCATTAATGGCAGACAGGATTTATTTCCCCAAGGCTTTTCAGAGCTGCCAAAAAAACAGCTTTTTCTCACACTCAGCAAGTTGCTTTCTCTATTAATGGCCTGCATTCATTAGAACCGCTGAGACACACACCGGATATGTCTTTTACAACACTGTGTATACAATATTTTGTATACACTTGTCAAAGTGCTTTGAAATCCATTATAACCTTCACAGATTGTACAGTACACACAGTACATCACACTGACACTTAAAATCATTCTACCAAACTGTTTTAGATTCGGATGGAAGTAAATTTTGGGTTTTGTGGTGTTGATTCTGTAAAAATGTCACACTAATGTTTTTATCTTACACAAAACATCTTTCTCATTGTGGTCAAAGCCGTGACCCCCTATCTGTGGACTTTACGTGAGCCGTTCTTCTATTTACGATTCTCTGATAAGAGCTGCTGGAATGCAGAAGGCTTAGCCGTTTGACTGAAAGGGGGAATAAACTTTACCATCCCTGTGGCAGTATGCTTTTCCGAAGGTTTTGAAGGTTTTAGGCAGCAGAGTAGAATAAACACTGAGGGCACTGTGTTATGTTTAGTTAAGCATTAGAGATGTATAAAGGGGAGTGGGGTAAGATGTGCCACTAAAGTTAGGCTCTAGGCAATGAGAAATGAGAGATGTCTATTTAAATATAAACTATTTGCTAATACATAATCCCACTCCAGAGCCTGTTATGCACATTTTCATATACCAGCTACACTCTTAAAACTAAAGGTTCTTTTTTTTGGCATCTATTGTTCCATGAAGAATCTTTAACATCCATTGAACATTTCCATTAAACCAAAAGGTTCTTCATACTGAAAAATGGGTCTTTAGTTTTTTTAAAATGTCCTTCACACTAAAAAAAAAAAAAAAAAGTTTCTTTGGGGAACTAAAAACGTTACATCTATTGCATTTCTGTGAAAACTATGGAAACTTGTTTCCACTACTGAATAAAAAATAAAAAAGGTAATTGCAACTTTTTATCTCACAATTCTGATATAAAGTTGCAATTGCGTGTTATAAAGTCCAATTCTGAGGGAAAAAAAATACTGACTTCTCAGAATTGTGTGATATAAACTCACAGTTGTGAGTTATAAAGTCAGAATTGTGTGATATAACTTCGCAATTGTGAGTTATAAAGTCAAAATGGTGAGATATAAACTCGCAATTGTGAGATATAAAGTCAAAATTGTGTGATATAAACTCACACTTGTGAGTTATAAAGTCAGACTTGTGTGATATAAACTCACAATTGAGAGTTATAAAGTCAGAATTGTGTGATATAAACTCGCAATTGTGAGATATAAAGTCAAAATGGTGAGATATAAACTCGCAATTGTGAGATATAAAGTCAAAATTGTGTGATATAAACTCACACTTGTGAGTTATAAGGTCAGAATTGTGTGATATAAACTCACAATTGTGAGTTATAAAGTCAGAATTGTGTGATATAAACTCACAATTGAGAGTTATAAAGTCAGAATTGTGTGATATAAACTCGCAATTGTGAGATATAAAGTTAAAATGGTGAGATATAAACTCGCAATTGTGAGATATAAAGTCAAAATTGTGTGATATAAACTCACACTTGTGAGTTATAAGGTCAGAATTGTGTGATATAAACTCACAATTGTGAGTTATAAAGTCAGAATTGTGTGATATAAACTCACAATTGAGAGTTATAAAGTCAGAATTGTGTGATATAAACTCGCAATTGTGAGATATAAAGTCAAAATGGTGAGATATAAACTCGCAATTGTGAGATATAAAGTCAAAATTGTGTGATATAAACTCACACTTGTGAGTTATAAAGTCAGACTTGTGTGATATAAACTCACACTTGTGAGTTATAAGGTCAGAATTGTGTGATATAAACTCACAATTGTGAGTTATAAAGTCAGAATTGTGTGATATAACTTCGCAATTGTGAGTTATAAAGTCAGAATTGTGTGATATAACTTCGCAATTGTGAGTTATAAAGTCAGAATTGTGTGATATAAACTCACAATTGAGAGTTATAAAGTCAAAATTGTGTGATATAAACTCACACTTGTGAGTTATAAAGTCAGACTTGTGTGATATAAACTCACAATTGAGAGTTATAAAGTCAGAATTGTGTGATATAACTTCGCAATTGTGAGTTATAAAGTCAGAATTGTGTGATATAAACTCGCAGTTGTGAGTTATAAAGTCAGAATTGTGTGATATAAACTCGCAGTTGTGAGTTATAAAGTCAGAATTGTGTGATATAACTTCGCAATTGTGAGTTATAAAGTCAGAATTGTGTGATATAAACTCACAATTGAGAGTTATAAAGTCAAAATTGTGTGATATAAACTCACACTTGTGAGTTATAAAGTCAGACTTGTGTGATATAAACTCACAATTGAGAGTTATAAAGTCAGAATTGTGTGATATAACTTCGCAATTGTGAGTTATAAAGTCAGAATTGTGTGATATAAACTCGCAGTTGTGAGTTATAAAGTCAGAATTGTGTGATATAAACTCGCAGTTGTGAGTTATAAAGTCAGAATTGTGTGATATAACTTCGCAATTGTGAGTTATAAAGTCAGAATTGTGTGATATAAACTCACAATTGAGAGTTATAAAGTCAAAATTGTGTGATATAAACTCACACTTGTGAGTTATAAAGTCAGACTTGTGTGATATAAACTCACAATTGAGAGTTATAAAGTCAGAATTGTGTGATATAACTTCGCAATTGTGAGTTATAAAGTCAGAATTGTGTGATATAAACTCGCAGTTGTGAGTTATAAAGTCAGAATTGTGTGATATAAACTCGCAATTGTGAGATATAAAGTCAAAATGGTGAGATATAAACTCGCAGTTGTGAGATATAAAGTCAGAATTGTGTGATATAAACTTACAATTGTGAGATATAAAGTCAGACTTGTGTGATATAAACTCACAATTGAGAGTTATAAAGTCAGAATTGTGTGATATAACTTCGCAATTGTGAGTTATAAAGTCAGAATTGTGTGATATAAACTCGCAATTGTGAGATATAAAGTCAAAATGGTGAGATATAAACTCACACTTGTGAGTTATAAAGTCAGACTTGTGTGATATAAACTCACACTTGTGAGTTATAAGGTCAGAATTGTGTGATATAACTTCGCAATTGTGAGTTATAAAGTCAGAATTGTGTGATATAAACTCACAATTGAGAGTTATAAAGTCAGAATTGTGTGATATAAACTCGCAATTGTGAGATATAAAGTCAAAATTGTGTGATATAAACTCACACTTGTGAGTTATAAAGTCAGAATTGTGTGATATAAACTCGCAATTGTGAGATATAAAGTCAAAATTGTGTGATATAAACTCACACTTGTGAGTTATAAAGTCAGAATTGTGTGATATAAACTCGCAATTGTGAGATATAAAGTCAAAATGGTGAGATATAAACTCGCAATTGTGAGATATAAAGTCAAAATTGTGTGATATAAACTCACACTTGTGAGTTATAAGGTCAGAATTGTGTGATATAAACTCACAATTGAGAGTTATAAAGTCAGAATTGTGTGATATAAAGTCAAAATGGTGAGATATAAACTCGCAATTGTGAGATATAAAGTCAAAATTGTGTGATATAAAGTTGCAATTGTGAGTTATAAAGTCAAATTCTGAAGGAAAAAAAGTTACTTTTGAAGTGAGAATTGCGAGATATAAACTTGCAATGCTGAGTTATAAAGTCAGAATTGTGTGATATAAACTCGCAATTGTGAGATATAAAGTCAAAATGGTGAGATATAAACTCGCAATTGTGAGATATAAAGTCAAAATTGTGTGATATAAACTCACACTTGTGAGTTATAAGGTCAGAATTGTGTGATATAAACTCACAATTGAGAGTTATAAAGTCAGAATTGTGTGATATAAAGTCAAAATGGTGAGATATAAACTCGCAATTGTGAGATATAAAGTCAAAATTGTGTGATATAAAGTTGCAATTGTGAGTTATAAAGTCAAATTCTGAAGGAAAAAAAGTTACTTTTGAAGTGAGAATTGCGAGATATAAACTTGCAATGCTGAGTTATAAAGTCAGAATTGTGTGATATAAACTCGCAAAAGAAGTGAGACATGCAAGATATAAACTTGCAATTGCAAGAAAAAAAGTCAGTATTGCAAGTTAAAAAGCTGCAATTATCTTTTTTATTTAGTAGCAGAAACAACCTTCCCTAGAAAACCCCGTTATTTTTAAGTGTGAGTAATTTATCCTCTCCTTTTGAAGTGTGCTAAGAAATAAATTATTTTTAAAGCTGTCCGATTAAATGACATAATTACAGATGTTACAGTCATGATTCATAACGGTACACTTTCCACAGCTTAGATCAGTGCTTTGAAATTCCTTCAGCCATTAAGGGGAACACTGAGAAACGTTTGCGAGGTTTGCAGTGATGTGACCACACACTGACAGCAGGAAGATACTAACATAACTCTCCTTTGCTCTTTAAATCTGTCGTTAGGATGACATCATCTGACTCGCAGAGTCAATAAACCTCACAGCTGCCCTTCAATGCAGACATAAAATGAGAGAGGAGGAAATAACAGCATCCGTCATTCAGATCTCAAACAGCAGGATTTGCTTCCCTGTTAACAAACACAAAAAAAGTATATGCTTCCCTGTACATGAGAACAAAAGGGAACATTTACAGTTGAGAACATGGTGGTCCAGCAGGAACTTTTTTTACCCTTCACATTTTAGTCTGAGACAGAAAAACACGTTAAAATGGATGTTAGTGTGTTTGTGATTGCTGGCTCCAGTTCCAGTTCCTGATCACACTGAAAGCGATTTCTAATGCCACTGTTTTGTTGACGTCTTTCCTCGGTTGAAACACTGATTAGCCGATTACACCAGTAATACATTTCAGGTGATATATTTCAGTAAGTTGTCCTGAATCTTATAAATCTTATAAATCTGAATCTCTACCTTTTTATTAATTCAATGATTATTTGTGTTATAACTAGTAGTAAAGAGGAAGATATGATTCGGTTCATGTGAACTTGAGGAGTGCAGCAATATCACTCCACATTAAATAGTGCCAAAAAATGTGTTGTTTGAATTTCATAATAAACGATTGTATAGAACAGTGAAGACCCTGTAAATCCCAGTAACATTTACCTGATTGCTATACTGTCTTATCTTTTATTGAACAATGAACAACTTCCAGTTGTTTTGTCGTTACAAGTCACTGTCAGTGTAAACTAGGGGTTGCACCAATTAATCGACTAGTCGACTTTAATGCTCTGCCATGACGCTTTAAGCATGACGTCGACTAGTTGCTGGTCATGGCCTATAGAGGGCGCAACAGAATAAGAAATCTTTGAAGTTCTTATATACACTCAGTATCCAACAGTTAATGACAAATAAATTCATACTCCAAGAGCGCCCGATAAGATATGTTTGATTATAGCATCTGGATGCTCAATATTTAACGTTTTAAACAGCTTATTATACAGGAAAGTTAGTAGCCGTTCTAAACTGCGCGGCTGCGTGACAGGGAAAAACGTCTCAGGTTACGAATGTAACCAGGGTTCCCTGAGAACAGGGAACGAGACTCTGCGTTTGCAACGCTATGGGGGGGAAACGTCACGTGACTCGGTGTTCGAAAGTCAACTATCCAATAACTCCAAATCCTATTGGCCGGCGACAGCCTATGACGTCATACAGGCGCGACCCGGAAGTATAAAAGGGGCGCCTGGGGAAGCAGTCATTATCCATCGTCTTGAGGGACTGTTCAGCAGGCAGCCCGATGTATGGCAAGGAAACGCAGAGTCTCGTTCCCTGTTCTCAGGGAACCCTGGTTACATTCGTAACCTGAGACGTTCCCTTTCGAAAGGGAACTTCTACTCTGCGTTTGCAACGCTATGGGGAACGATATACCCACGCCGCCATGCTTGAGGAGAATGCCTGCCAAGAAAAATGGCTGAGACAAAGGCTCCAGAGCAGTAGGAACTGCTTGGCAACTCTCCCTCGGGTCACACCAGGCTGTCAGTGACAGCATTCCCTTCGGCCAACAGCCCAAGCTAAACTCCATGAAGGACCTCCTCCAAGGCCCTACAGAAGGTGCTAAAGCGTCTGGAACCCACTTTTCCATAAGAAACAGTGGTCCCTTCAAGGGAATGTGGCCAGGGAACCGAAGGGAACCCCGGCCAGCCACTAGAGGGGAACGAAGTCACCCTCAATGCCACCAGGGAGGCCGACCTTGTCTGACCTAAGACAAACTCAGTCTGGGCCAACCCTGTCTGAATACAGAGCCTCCTAACACGCATTCTTCACAGAAGATAGTAAGTAAGAGTGACTGCAAAGAGGCAGAAACAAACTCAAACCCACGCGTAGAGACGGGCATCCTGGAGAGCAGAACTCAGCTAAGTGCTATGAACCCTCGTATTGAGGGGAGTATAATCCACTCATCCTAGGATCTACCCAGTGCTTAATTAACGCACTGAGGAGGCCGTGCGCTACAGAACCCTGATGCAGGGGAACACAAACCAGCCTGATGCTGGATCCTTAAGAGGAGGCCTGATTAAGGCCTACCCCATGACCAGCTTAGGGAGCTAAGCACTATTACAAACATAACCCTAAAAGGGAAGTACGAAACTCACCTAACAGGTAGATCATGCGATGGGCACATACTCATGGAGGCCGAAAGAGGCCTACAGCATGATAGAGTTAAGTGAATAACAGAAGTCAAACAGAAAGTGGCCCGGCTTCCTTTCCGGGGTAGAAAGATGACTTCAATGGCAGCCTAAGAGGCTGCAAAGTGCCCACATGACAATCCACCCAACACGATCCACCGAGCAGTGTACTCAGTAAAAACACCTTTTACTCTCTAAAGCAAGAGGAGTACAGCGTACGCCAGCACGCATTAAGGAAGGCCTGGAGGGGCCTATAACCTCAACAGACACGTGGCATCAGCTCGTGGCAGTGTTTAGGCCCAAAGGACGATAAACAACCAGACAGAAGGAGGTTGGTTTATCACTTAGGCCTCTGGCCAACAGAAGTGTATAAAGATAAATCTCAAAGAGAAATACACGCAAACATACTCCAGTGTGTTAAAACTAGGCGGCCTGTAGGCCTAGCAACCTCTAATACACACGGCGTAGTCTTGTGGCCGTTTCTAGGAGCACAAAAGATCCACCCTAGGCGCTAGGTGGCCCTTAGCTCAACTAGAATAGGACTCAGGGAGGCAGATCTAGGTAAAAAACAACCTTCAGTAAGGTTTTGCTGCCAAACCAACCTGAGGGGCTAGCCACTCTAAATACTCGGTAAAAAGCACCTTGTCACCCTCACAGCGAGAGGAGTATATAACTGAACTCCACATATTACACCGGAGGCCGAAGTAGGCCTGCCTTAGTAAACACGTGGCATCAGCAAGTGGCTACCGTAACCATAACCATACCACCCAGAGGCCACGTATTAACAGTGTCATGATCAACACATGAAAAACACTGCCAAACACAGAGAACAGGCCTGTTAGGGCCTCTCCGTCAGTGATGGGGTGTGGCCGATGGTGGCATGGTTTCCCAGGCATCCTGCCGACCAGTCGACTAGAAAAAGGAGGCCTAAAGGGGCCTTCATTCCAGTAACAGGTGGCGATCAGCCTACTCACAGGTTAAAACACAAATTGTGCCAAACGTAAACTAAAAAGGAGGCCTGAAGGGGCCTGCCAATTCAATAACACGTGGCTACAACTCGTGAATTAAAGTGAACCAAGCTACAGGGAACCAGCTGTAACCCAAAAAGCTATGGGAAGCTAACTGCGACCTGCGCTAGGCTACACATTCCAACAGGCAATGTACCCTAAATACACATTTTGACTAAAGGGAACCAAACAAAGCCAACATGGTCTAAGGAAGGCTAATATAAGCCTACTACCTCAGACAGACACGCGGCATGGCCTGTGGCAGCGTAAACCTGTGAAAATATGTGAGCACATTATGATCAGTTAAACAGTATAGTAGAACAACCGCTAACTAGAAGGAGGCCGAATATCATAAGGCCTACAATCCGAGTTATGAGCAGTATAACCGTTAACCAGACCACTAAAAAAGGGAGCCAATAGATACCAGTTTTCTTCAACAAAGTGGCACTAACTACCCTGAATATGCAATCCAACAGGTGATGCACCCAGTGACAAGGACCTCAGACTGGAGAGTACAAGTCACCAAATACTCAAAACAAAGGCCTACTTTCACAGCAAAGGGCCTACTGTTATGAGAGCAGGTGCCAACCTGTGGCAGCATAGGCTCACATACAGTGTAGGGCAAAAGTCTAGAACCCAAAGTACACAAACTTTGATCTACATGCTTTTATTTTTAAAAAGAAAAACACTTCCAACACAGATCCTCAAATCTGATCTAAACCCCAGAGGACAGGAGCTAAAAACTAGCAACGTCAACTCAAACTTGATAAAACAAATTTATCAAGTGGCTCAGGAGAAAGTTATTCCTTTTAGCATGAAAGTTCTAGAAAGTGGGGCCAAGCACACACCTGCATAGCTTATCTACGCAAAGATAAGGGCCTACCACCTGAGGAACAGCATAAGGGAGTCAGGAAACAGTCTACAACCTAGCTGTAAAACTCAAATTGCACCTACACCAGCAAGGGGATAATTGGGCGTACAGCCTAACAACTCCCTCGGGAGGAAAACCAGAACTAGGAAACAAATCCTGAAAGGATAGTGAATACATATGGGGTTAATTCATATATCACATCACCTAGCTCTAGCTTGGCTGCCAAGTTATAGGCCTATCTTCTTTATTATATACAACAGGCACCATAACAAACAGTCTGATCTCCACTTCTAAATCTCATGATGAGAAAAATAAAGTGAAGCTCAAAGCTGAAAAGTCAGGCGGCCGGTTAGGGCCGCCGTAGACATACAAACTGAAGCAATGAGTGCCAACTCAAACTATACTGAAAATAGCCGAGAGGCTACTCCACATAGAGAGAAAACTAAGCAGCAGCCATTCTGTGACCTGCTTAGTCAGTCTCAACATTCCAGTTTTGCCCAAAAAACCCCTATAAATACTATTTCTCAATGTTACATTCACTATGCCATGTTCAGGAATTATACAGGTAACAACACACAGTCAATATTTAGAGATTTAAATTTGACGTTGTCTTACCTTCTCGAGGCTCGAAGACCCAAGACTGCTCCTTCACAAACATGGGAAGGCAAAACATCCATGGTACTAGAAGCCCAAAGAACCCTTTCACTATCAAGCCAGAAGGCGGGCCTTCAGAAAAGAATTCATCATGGGCCCGACCGTCAGCCTGACTGTTCAAAGGTGTTACCTGAACCTACACAGTGATTAAAAAACGCCCTGGGAGGCCAAGGAAGAGGGGCGAAGGCAACTTTTATCTTCGCCAGGAGAGGGGATCGATCAGCGGCGTTGCTGGCGCCGTTGATCAATCATCTCTCTTACACCATCTTTCCTCTTCCTCGTGTCTCGCCGCTTCTGCGACTTGCTCCGAGATGGAGGAGGCGCTCGAGCGGCGACGCTAAACCTCTGGCCCTGCCTCAGAGCCTCGACTCGAGACGGGCCAGCGCCTCCCGGCTTTCTGGGCCCAGGATCGGACCTGAGCGGAATGCAGTTTTTATATGCTGCTGAGCGCACCTTCGCCTCCCTGAACTTTCCAACCACCGTCTCAACGGAGCCGCCAAAAAGTTCAGTTGGCGAAACCGGGGCATCGAGAAGAGAGCCCTTCTCTTTCTCCCCGATGTCCGCCATGTTCAGCCACAGATGCCTCTCCGTGGCCACCATGGCCGCCATCGATCTCCCAATCGAGGCGGCCGTCTGTTTGGTGGCCCGGAGAGCGAGATCTGTGGTGCGGCGTAGCTCAGCCACCGCATCAGGGGACAAACCTTGCCCCTGATCCAGGTCCTTCAACAGATCAGCCTGGTACGCCTGTAACACTGCCATCGTGTGTAAAGCCGCACCAGCCTGACCCGCAGCAGCATATGCTCTGCCGTTCAGACGGGATGTTTGCTTAAGGGGTCTGGACGGCAAAACCGGAGCTTTTAGAGTCGGTGCTCTGCCCGTGACGAGATAGTTGGCAAACGTCTCGTCAATGGGCGGCAGCGACACATACCCATGCTGGCCCAATCCCTCCACATCAGCGAAATTTCCTCGCTGATGTGGATGAATTCTGGCCGAGTATGGGTTCTTCCATGCCTTCTTGATCTCAACGTGGAGATCCGGAAGGAATGGAAGGCTCACTGGAGTCACAGGGTTGTGGTCGGAAAGAAAGCGTTCGTCCAGTCTGCCGCGAACGGGCTCTTTCCTATCGCGCCCCCACGGCAGCTGCAGTCTGCCAGCAGCGCGTTCCACAACCTCCAGCAACTCGGCATATGCTGGGCCAGGCGGTTTGGAGAAAGAAGAAGAAGAAGCCACTTCTTCCTCCTCCATTACCACCTCCTGGCCACGGGGGCTATCGGCCAGAAGAACACTCGCTCCCGGGTCGGATGATGTCAGAGACAGAACATCGTCGTCCTCCAGGAGCTCATCCTCGCCAGCCGCCGCCGAGGGCTGAGAGACCACAACACCTCTCTCAAACTTGGCAGCGAGCTCCATCTGCGAGCCCCATGAGTGCAGCCGCCGCTCTGCCTCAGCACGAGCAGGGCCGGATCCACCAGGCGCAGATGTTGACGCTTCATCCCTCGAGAAGAAGGCCAAGCGAGAACGGAGCGTCCTCATCGGAAGACGCTCACAATTCACACAGACAGCGCCCTCAAGCACCATCCGTGCGTGTTCTTCTCCCAGGCAATAGACGCATAAGGTGTGTGAATCTTCCGGAGTCAGAAATCTCGGGCATGGATCCACACACTTCCTGAAACGCTTCTCCTTGTCCTCAGACATAATAGAGAAATTTCTCGTTATTTGACGATCGACAATGAACACAAACAGTCCCGAAAGACGATGAGATAATGACTGCTTCCCCAGGCGCCCCTTTTATACTTCCGGGTCGCGCCTGTATGACGTCATAGGCTGTCGCCGGCCAATAGGATTTGGAGTTATTGGATAGTTGACTTTCGAACACCGAGTCACGTGACGTTTCCCCCCCATAGCGTTGCAAACGCAGAGTAGAAGTTCCCTTTCGAAAGGGAAACGCAAGGTCTCAAGACGCGTGTTTTAAAAATTGAACTGATTTGAACTTGAAGGCCGCGTTTTTAGAACACTGTGTCATGCGCGAGACGCTGCAAAAGATGCAAGACATGATTGCAACGATCCATATAGCGCGTATATACATAGACAAACAATGGAAAAGGAACGCATTGGAATGGAAAAATGTGTTCCGTGTAAACGGCCCCTTATTTGTTCATTAATGATGTCATCATCGACTAGTCGACGTCGACTGACTTTAATCACATAAATGTCGAAAAAAGTCGTTCAACCCCTAGTGTAAACAGGGTTTATTTAAACCAAAAAAGAAAATCTCTGGCTGCATTCAAATGTGCATACTTCTCTACTGTATAGTAGGTGAAAACCAGAGTATGTGAAAAAAGTAGTATGTCTAAATTAATTTATAAGGCAAAAAGTACCCAGATGACCCAGATTGCACTTCTGGCAAGATTCTGAAGTGCACACCCAGGGCAGGAGAGCATACGCCCACTCACGCTGCCAGAAATCACCAAATGCAACTGAAAATGAATGACTTCCAGTTGCTTAGTTGCTGGTGTAAACAGGGCTTTAAAAGGGGTAGCTTATCTAAAAATCATGTTGTTTCAAACCTTTATGCTTTTCTTTCTTCTGTGGAACATAGAAGGTATTTTGAAAAATATGAAAAATAGGTTGTCTTGGACCCTTTTGACTTTCATTATATGAACAAAAACTGTTTAAAATATTTTCTTTTGTATTCCACAGAACAATGAAAGTCATACATGCCTTCAATAAATAATAATAAAACCCTGTATGGAGAGCATGTATCAGACAACTGACATTCACTGATTTCATTAAGGTTAAGAGCAGAAAAGGGAAACTTAGGTCAGAGGTCAACTTCCATGTGACCCATTTGTGGCTGACCCATGTAGCTCATCCTGTGTTCTGCAAGACTAGACTTGGCTGTGGTAAATTAGGGCAGGCAACAATGGCGAAAAACATTTCCCAATTCGTCAAGCCTTCCAAATCCTTTCTGCCCCAGGGCACCAGGCTGTGGAAGTTTGGTCAACACATTGTCAGGGGAAGTGATACATGCTGAATATAAGCCAAGCTCTTGTTTTCTTTTCCCTTTCTTTTTCTCCCACTTTATTGTTTCCATTTAATTCAGAAATGGGTCTGAGAAACATTTTGTCAGTCTGTGTTTGACAATACGCTCACCATGACTGAAAATCTGTTTTCACTTCCATAACTCTTGGAAGACGGTATTTCCAGACATAAAGGAAAAAGGAAAAGCAGGCTACATAATCAGACTGATAGTGGTAAATAAATCTGATGTTAAATGACATCATTGGCAGGATTGACATCATTCAAATGGCTTCTGCCAAAAAATGAAGTAATCCTGTCTGAGTGATTAACAGCCTATAATAATCAGAGGCACGGGAACTGTGTGTGACAGATCAGATCCTGCCATAAGCCTTTTGCGAAACTGTACTGGTTGGTTTTAAGATGTGGTTTGGTCTTTAAACTGTAGTTGGGTTATGCACAGAAACTGGTTTGTACCAGTATTGCTGCAGGCTGAGTGCCACAGGTAACTGCAGCCATTCTGATATATTCAGTACACCTCAACTGCAAGTATAATTGCAAGCGCTTTTCTACAACAGTTCAATAAATAAGAAACTATTGTTCTGTAACTTGTATTTGAAACTAAATTCAGCCAGTTAGAAAGTAAGATGTTTGATGTAGCAAAGCTGATCTGCAAGTCAGCAGAACCTTCTGAGAACTTTACAATGGTAAAGGTTCCTCAATGAACTTCCTCAGTGACAACAAAAATGAATGTTTTTTGATCAGTGAAGAACTTCTTTCATCTGTCATTTAAGAACTTTTGTAAAGTTTGTAGGGTTCTTGAGTTGCTGTGTGGTTCTTTGGCAATTTAAATAAATCACGATGTTAAGGTGCACAGGGCAACTTTTTGAGCAATGTTGCCGTGCAATGTTGCCGAACGATGTTGCTTGGGCACTTTCCCATTGAGAACAGGCAACAAATTTCTATCTGGATACTTTAGATCAAAATTTGTTGCCCATTCTCAATTGGAAAGTGCCCAGGCAACATTTCCCGGCAACACTGCTTAAAAAGTTGCCCCGTGTATCATCACCTTTACATAAATTCTTCATTTCAACATGTTGTTTTCTGGATCTTTACAGCACCACTATATACTGTAGATCATCCAATAAAGAACTCGAAATAAGAAGTTGTGGAACCTAAAAACTTTCACCAATGGCATCAGGATGAAAAAATTTGGCTCTAATTGGAACCTCTTTTGAACGTTGACAAGACAATACTTATCAGTCAACATGCTTTAACAGCTATTTGTAAAGCCATTGTAGCTACCTGTGACCTCAGATGTAATCTGGCCTGAAATTCTTCTGAGGGTCATTGGTGACCTGTGTTCACCCTTAATTGATCCACAATCCAGACTGAATGCCTAAAAGGATAGTTCACCCAAAAATCATTTACTGACCCTCATGTCCTGTGAGACATTCTTGCCTCTACAGAACACACAAAAAAGATATTTTTAAGAATGTTGGGGTCTACACAACATTGGAGCTCAATGACGTCCATTATACATAAAGACAAAAAGAAAAGCCTTCAAAATATCTCCTTTGTGTTCCACAGAAGAAAAAGTCAAACAGGTTTGCAATGTGAGTAAAGGATTATATATAATTTTCCTTTTTGGGAAAATATAGACCCCCTTATGATCTGGGAAGAGCAAAGTTAATGCTTACTACCATCATTTGTAAAGAAACTTAGCAAGACTTTGGATTAGTAAATAAAGCTTCTAGTGGCAAATGAAGTCAGTTTGTTTGGCCTAATTTTTCCTAGTGTTGGAGACATGAAGAGCATATTTGTGTATGTTTATAGGCTAGATAAACACAGAGATGCCTCAGAATCTTGAGTGTGAGTTTTCACGGACCTCCCATCTCTGTCACTCAAGCATTGGCGGTGTTGAATGCCAGAGCAGATGTTCCACCGGCTCCAAGCATCTCAAGCAAGGGACCAAACAAACTATTGTTGGAGATTTCTTGTAGAGGTCCATGTATCGTAGTCAACAGCACTCTTCTGGGCTAGGGGGTCATTCATCATTCGACCACGATTCACAGCTGGGTCAAGAAAGAAAAATGTATCCGGTATAACAAGGGGCTCATTCTCACTTCTTTTCCTGCAGAGTGACGGCCCAGCGAAGTATCGAAGATGCTGAAGAGATCGAGAGAGAAAGGCGACGTCGGGCTCGGGAGGCCTTCCGCAATCAGCACAGCCTGTCTAGATCTGCTGGGTCCCCTCAGGACAGTGTAAACCCACCCGAGGCCGGCCTGTAAGTGTAAATGTCATTCTATACTCCACACTTCACCTGGTATTTGTTAAGCTACTTTTGTTGCCTGGCAGATTTCCATATGAAATATGGAAATGTGGACTTGCAACATGTCTGGTTGTCATTGCCGCTTATTCTGGCCAAGATCTGTACACTTAGACAAAAGGAGACATCTGACCGACATGTAAACAACTAACCAACTGTAGTTTCTGTTTTGTTTTTTCGGTCAAAAAAGAGTGTCCATGATAAAGAAAAGGAAAAATCTAGTTTACAATAGAAGGGTCATGTTCTTCGAAATGTAGTCTTTGTATTCATGTTGGTTTCATATGGTTTTGAAAAACATGTAACCATCAAGTAAAAAGTATATGCAAGAGGTCTTCAGCCCTGCTCCTGGAGAACCAGAGTTTAGCTCCAACCCTAATTAAACACACCTGAAGCTGCTAATCAAGCTCTTCAGGAGTGCTTGAAAATCACAAGTATCTTCGATGCTTCGCTGGGCCGTAATTTGGAAAATAATTTGTTACGTTACTTTTGGGTTACGTTTTTCACTTGGGCTGGGCTTGCTTGTTTGTTTTTTTAATTGATCAATTAATTAATTTGTTACATTTATATTGCGCTTTTCTTGGTACCCAAAGTGCTTTTACATATGGAAGTGGGAATCTCCTCAACCACGACCAATGTGCAGCATCTACCTGGATAATGCGACGGCAGCCATTTTGCACCAGAATGCCTACCACACACCAGCTAGTGATGAAACCAATCAGTATATGGGGATGATTAGGAGACCATGATAGACAGAGGCCATTGGACAAATTTGGCCAGGATGCCAGGGTTACAGCCCTACTTTTTTTTTTAAGGACATCCTGGGAATTTTTTTTATGACCATAGAAAGTCAGGACCTCGGTTTAACGTCTCATCTGATGGACAGTGCTTTTTGACAGTATAGTGTCCCCATCACTATACTGGGGCATTAGGACCCACACAGACCACAGGGTGAGCGCCCTCTGTTGGCCTCACTAACCTCTTCCAGCAGCAACCTAGTTTTCCCAGGAGGTCTCCCATCCAGGACAGACAAGGGTCTGTCCATATAAACTTCCTTCATCCACTTCACGTGGAACAAGTGGAACGCACTTCAAAATGGCGGTGGGGATTCTCCCAAAGAGAAGTGCTTAGGGAAGTTTATGAGTGGAGTGGAATGCAGCCCAAAAGTAAAAAGAATAAGCCTAATCAAAGGTCAGCAGCAAAGGTTTTGGTTAAAGGTACACTATGTAACTTTTCAATACATCATCAGTCTTACTTCTAAAACGTGATTTTTTTTTGTTTGTCTTACCCTGATTCGCTATGGTAAGCCTATTATAAGGGTATACATACGTGCCTGTGCAGGTCTCGTCATATCCGTAAATAGAAAAAAGTTGCTTTGGCTACTTTGATGCGTGCAAGGTGTGGGAGTGGCATAGGTTCGTTGTCACAACAAATGAAAGGTTGACATGAAACACACTACATCTCAAACCTCCAGGGAATCACCCTATTTAAAAAAAACGCTGAACAGGGGAGCGTAATAAAACAAGAATCAACAATGGCTTGGCTTTTCGGAGATTTGAAATGTTGTTAGTGTTGCAGAGATGCCATTTTTATTACTCAACGAGACTAAGCTATTTTATTGAACAAATAAATTGCCATATGTAGCTCTGCTGGAATTTATTTTCAAGGAAGTATCATGACTATTAATAGCTACAGTAACGTCTTCAGCTAGTCAGCTTGAGATCCTTTCCATCTAAACTGGTTATATCTCTTAAGCCTAGCAGTGAATGTTTCATGAGCAGTAGGATAATCTCTCTCTTTTTAAGTTATGAGAAAGAATCATATTTATCCACACAGTCACACGGAGCCGAAGCACAACCAAAACAGAGTTCTTCCGCAAAAGTTTAGTTTTTTAACCGCTAGAGGGCCAAACGTCATTAAAATAAAAATATATTTTTGAATAAATGTACATATCTGAAGAAAAAAAAGCATTGTGTCATTGTAAGGTTGGACTTTAAGGTCTTCTTTATTCTTAACCAAACACGTGCATATGTACAGTGGGTGGCACAGCTGTTCTCTCATCATTACCTAATCTCTGAAGAATTTTCAGCAGCGCATGCCTTTGGTACAGGGTTTATGTCATATCCCACACCATAGCGTTTTGCTTTTAATTAGAGGAACATTATGGACCTCACACACATACCACATATTTTATATGTGTGAAGTTAAACACAGCTGTCTGAGTCAACCTGTTCAAAGCACAAAAAGGTCATCTAGGGCCACTCTGTAATTATTCTTGATCAGAGAAGATTTAGAAGCTCACTCTTGGCTTAGATACACATGAATCATTTTTAAGACTTTTTAGATCGGTTTAACATGGAAAGAGGTTTTTAGTAATGCCTGTGCAAGGGTTTTTGAATTAGACTCATACAATAAGCTTTCGGTGTAGTAAATAAGCATTCAGATTTTTAACTGGGTTATTTTGCATTGAACTGTATTGACTGATTGTTGATGTTCAGATGTTATGCTTTTCTGAAAATCTGCTTAATAATCTTGTGGAATGTGCTCTGCATTCCTTTCCGGCAGCTCCTGGGCAGATGAAATAGACTTTAATTCAACGCTTCGCAATGAACAGAAAATAGTAAGAGGTGCAGATGGTGTCTGTAAAAACAGCCTTTTTATCCCTATTTTTAAATTTTTAAGTGCAGGTGTGTGTGTTTAAAGTTTTTGCGAACCCTTTGAACAATCCTTTACACAAACTGACCCTATTAACAATAGTTTTCACCTAAGTAGTGTATATGGGTCAGTGATGTGATGCTCATTCAATCTTATTTAAACAAAAAAATATTAAAAATGCTATTCATACATACAATGACAACGAATATATATATTTCAACATTTGAAAATATTTGAAAAAGTCTGCCAAATTCATGTGGTATGAGCAACTAACCAACTTTTCAACTAACATGCAGATAAAACAAAACACCAAATGGAACAGGATAATTCTGAATTAATAATCCATGATATTTGTGTTTTACGCTGAACAATACATTTAAAAAAGGTTTTAAAATAATAATGGAACTTTTCTTGAAAATGGTATAAAGGCTTGAACCATATGAAACCAATATGAACACAAAGAGTGTATTTCTGAAGGTGTGGTCACATCAGGAAAAAAAATAAATAAAAATGTATATGTAAAAAAAAAAAAAAGAATCCCTAATTCCCTAATATATGGAACCCCATATAATCCCCCCCAGTAGTATGCAGTAATAAAACAATCCATAATCAAACATGGGATGCATTTTTGCATTTCATCTAAACTACTTTTTTAATACTAGCATATTTTTTCAATATTATGTGAAACAGACTGAATTATGCAACGACAATTATGCATTTCATCAAAATCCTCTGGTTGCCCATGGCAAATGTAAGAAAACAACAACAGCAAACAACCACCTGTCAGATCGTCACACGCACCTTAAACATCTGTTTTCTGAGGAGCCCGTTTGATGTCGGCCTCTCATGTTAATAGGCTGGCACAGTGACTTCAGCGCATAGTTTCTTTCATCAAAGTAACACCATCACAGGTGTGTGAGCTCATGCAGTGCTTTCACTGACTGGAGCCATTCATGCCTGACTGACTGTTAACTTGCCCAGATTCCCTATGAATGTGATTATATAGGTCTGCCTCTCATTCCTGTAAAAAGTTCCAGTCTCACTCCAAGGCTAAAATCATCTTAAAGAAAAGGGCAGGTTTTTGTTCATTTCGGGAGAGCATGATTAAGTATATATATGAGTACACCCCCTTTGAAAAGTAACATTTTAAACAATATCTCAATGAACACAAAAACAATTTCCAAAATGTTGACAAGACTAAGTTTAATAAAACATCTGTTTAACTTATAACATGAAAGTAAGGTTAATAATATAACTTAGAGAACAACATTTTCAGTTTTACTCAAATTAGGGTGATGCAAAAATGAGCACACCCCACAACAAAAACTACTACATCTATATGGCCTCCATGATTTTTAATGACAGCACCAAGTCTCCTAGGCATGGAATGAACAAGTTGGCAACATCTATCTTTTTCCATTCTTCAAGAATGACCTCTTTTAGAGACTGGATGCTGGATGGAGAGTGATGCTCAACTTGTCTCTTCAGAATTCCCCATAGGTGTTTGATTGAGTTCAGATCAGGAGCCACTGAATCACTCATTGTCATGTTGGAAAAGTGCATGACGACCAAGGGCACGGAGTGATGGTAGCATCTTCTCTTTCAGTATAGAGCAGTACATCTGTGAATTCATGATGCCATCAATGAAATGCAGCTCCCCGACACCAGTAGCACTCATGCAGCCCCACATAAGGACACTGCCACCACCATGTTTCACTGTAGGCACCATGCATTTTTCTTTGTATTCCTCAGCTTTGCGACGCCATACAGATTCCAAAAACATTTATCTTGGTCTCATCACTCCAGAGTATAGAGTCCCAGTAGTCTTCATCTTTGTCAGCATGGGCCCTGGCAAACTCTAGGCAGGCTTTTTTGTGCCTGGGCTTTAGGAGAGGCTTCTTTTGTGGACGGCACCCATGCATGCTATTCCTCTGCAGTGTACGCCGCATTGTGTCACAGGAAATAGTCACCCCAGTTTGGCTTTCTACTTCTTTAGATAACTGCAGTGAACTTGCATGCCAATTTTCTTCAACCCTTCTCATCAGAAGACGCTCCTGTCGAGGTGTAAACTTCCGTGGACGACCTGGACGTCTCTGAGAGATGGTTGCAGTTCCATCTTTTTAAAATTTTTGTACCACTTTTGCTACAGAATTCTGACTGATAAGTAAAGCTTTGCTGATCTTCTTGTAGCCTTCACCTTTCTGGTGTAAAGAAATTATTTTCTTTCTCAGGTCTTGTGACATTTCTCTTCCATGTGGTGCCATTGCTGACAGCATGAAATGGGAAGGGGTTTTAACACCCTTTTATAGTCAACTGTCTGCTGGACACCTGTGTAATGAATAATCAGACTCACCTGTGGTTGAATTCTTGTTAAATTAGACATTTGTAGTCTAAAATGTATTGATTTATTTCCCTCAGTTTGTGGAAAAGCAACTTGAACTTTGATTCATCATATGACTTTCTCTTTACCATCTGTGTTTTTAAAATCAGCATGAAACAGATGTTGCAATAATCTTTTCTTTCCTATTGTGATGTATATCCAAGTTAAACAGCTTCTTGAGCAAGAAAAAATGTAGAGCAGGACTTGGTGTGCAGGATTTGGTATATTTCAGTTAAAATAATATGAGAGATAACATGTTTTTACTGTAAATTTAAGTTAAATATGTAATATGTATTTTTTAAGTAGACAATTAAATAGTGAATAAAAATTAATACACATTTTTTATTTTAAGATTAAAAGCAAGACTCAAACCTTCGTTTCCCACATGAGCACCACAGCTCATTGCACATGCTTTTATTCTTCATCAAAGAATATTTTATATGAATAAGTGTGTTGTTGTTTTTTTCAGCTATGAAAGTGAACTTAAACCCAGCAGTCCTATTGCTATGGATGAGGATGAAGGTTTCAGCGACTGGACCCAGAAACTGGAACGGAGAACACGACTCAGAATGGAAGAGAATGGCAGTGGGGAAGAGTCGCAAGAGGTGGAGAAAAATGTGAATGCAAGATCTAGACAAAGAGAGAAAACCAGCTTCACCACCTCTATACAGTCTCAGCAAATTCAAGACAGGGAGGAAGAGGAGAAAAGACCAGAGAGACGAATGGAGATCAGTAAAAGGGTGAGCAGTCAAAGACCAGAGGAATGGCAAGATGACACGAGAGACAGCAAAAGACAACAGGAAATAAAACCACCAACGGAGAACAAGGTGCCAGGAGAATTGTTACAATATTAATATAGTCCATCTTACCATGTATGTTACTATGTCTAAATCATAACCATCACTCACAGATAAAAGAGGAGAGGAAGGAGGTGAAGGTGTCATACACGTCTAAAGTCTTCCTACAGCAAGACAGAATTCCTAATGGCAATGGAGAGGCAGCTGCAGAGGAAATGACATCACATCTTGTCAAAACCAAAAGATCACCTAGGTAACTTGATTCTAGACACTTTCTTACCCATAGGTTTTGGGTAAATCTTATGAAAATAATGCTGCGTTCATGTCATGTCATTACCATAATTACCAACTCATGACATTATACTTAGAGCCGTTCACATCCTCGCACTCAGAATTATGAGTTTCTGACAACACTGTTAACGGCAATATGAATCTGTAGCGGTCATTTGGTACGGCGATCATATGGTACAAGTCGGAGTGTTCACAAAATTCTAAGTTCACAAGTTGTAATTATGAGTTCTACAAAGATGTGAACACAATCTCGTAATTACAGTAATTATAACATGGCGTTAAGCTCCCCAAAATCAAAAGAAAAACAAACAAGAAAATATGTTTTGTTTACAGAAAAATTAAGCCCGTTTTAGAAACATTACCATTTCCCCATTGTGACATTAATTTCATGACAAACACATCATATATCACTGTGTTGCTGTATTCTTATTACAATGATACAGTAATTTTTAAAGGATTAGTTGACTTTCAAATGAAAATTACCCTAAGCTTTACTCACCCCCAAGCCAGCGCAGTGTATATGACTTTCTTCTTTCAGATGAACACAATCGGAGATATATTAATAAATATTCTGACGCATCCGAGCTTAGAATAGCAGTGAATGGGATCAACGAGTATGAGCTGAAGAAAGTGCCTCCATCCACCATAAATGTGTACTCCACACGGCTCCGGGGGGTTAATAAAGGCCTTCTGAAGCGAAGCGATAAGAAAGATATCCATATTTAACAAGTTATGAAGTAAAATATCTAGCTTCCGCCAGACTACCTTCCATATTCAACTTACAAAGAAACTGTAAAAACTCTCGCAGTTCAAAAAGCTTATGCTACGTCCCACACTTTCCCTACTGACTGGCACGATGCCAGTTCCATTTTTTTCCATAAGTAGAATACGAAAGGCAGTCTGGTGGAAGCTAGATATTTTACTTCATAACTTGTTAAATATGGATAACTTTCTTACAATAACCCATCGCTTCACTTCAGCAAAACCCCCCCCGGAGCCGTGTGGAGTACGTTTATGATGGATATTTATTAATATAACTCTGATTGTGTTCATCAGAAAGAAGAAAGTCATATACACCTAGGATGGCTTGAGGGTGAGTAAAGCTTGGGGTAATTTTCATTTGAAAGTCAACTAATCCTTTAATACATATTTTTAATCTTTAACTTTTAATACATTTACTGTTCAAAAGTTTGGGGTTGGTTATACTCACCAAGGCTGCATTTATTTAATCAAAAATAGAATAAACACTGCAAAAATTGTGAAATAAAATAATTTAAATAATTCATTGTACCTATTAGAATATGTTTTAAAATGTAATTTGTTCATGTGATCAAAGCTGAATCAGTCTTCAGTATCACATCATCCTTCAGAAATCATTCAAATATGATGATTTGCTGCTCAAAAAAAACATTATTATTATTATTATTATTATTATTATCATCAATGTTTAAAACAGCATATTTTTGTAGAAACTGTGATGCATTTTATTCAGGATTCTTTTATCATCAGAACGTTCTGTTTATTTTAAATAGAAATCTTCTGTACCATTATAAATGTCTTTACTTTATTGTCTTTTGATTAATGTCCTTGTTATAATATATATAATATATACAAACATTTAAACAGTACTGTATATATTGGATTACACTATTGAGAAAGCAAAAAATAGTCTTTATTTCAAAAATACAGCCTGTTTAACTGTGAGAGACAAAGATAAGGAAAATGATGTATTGACTAAATAATTGTTTTTGATTAAAGTCATTATTTATATTTTTGGTAACACTTTAGTATAGGGAACACATATAAACTATTAACTATGACTTTTCCCTCAATAAACTCCTAATTTTCTACTTATTAATAGTTAGTAAGGTAGTTGTTAAGTTTAGGTATTGGGTAGGATTAAGAATGTAGAATAAGGTCATGCAGAATAAGGCATTAATATGTGCTTAATAATTACTGATAAATAGCCAATATTCTAGTAATATGCATGCTAATAAGCAACTAGTTAAAAGACCCTAAAATAAAGTGTTACCATATTTTTTGATTTATGGTGACTGTATTTGATAAATAATAAGTAAAAAAAAAAAAAAAAAAAAAAAAAAAAAAAAAACTTTGACTAACATTATAAGTTGACTTTAGGGGGAAAATAAATGTAGAATCTGGTCATGTTAAATTTAGAGGCTTATGTCATATGTTTGACCTAATATTGTAGCTGCCAAAAAGTCTTGCCAGGAAGTTTCTAAAAAGGCTGTTAAGGGAGTTGGTTAATATCTACTCTTGTATACCCAGACCTTTAACTAACACTGTAAGGTCTGGACCATTCAACTCCTTATTCTGGACAAGAACTATCCACTTTCTGACCGACACGTAAAGCGACCAACCACAGTTTGTTCTATATTTATGTGCTGTTTAAGGTTATCTAAGATATATTCATAATAGACTGTGTGTAAATGTAAAATGGAGGAAATGTATGACTGGATGATCAGAATGTCTGCATGTCCAAAAGTAAGTACTGATTGTTTCACAGAAATAACAAATATGCCATTTCGAGACTAACCCCTTTTTTCTGTTCACCACTCTTCTCCAGCAGGACTGCAGTTGTAGATCAGGCCTTTGAAACTAAGAAAGACATGAATGCCGGTCTGGAGACAGAGCTGAAGCTTGAGAAGATTAGACGTAGCCAACAGGAAAAGGAGAGCCAGGAAATGGAGCACCTACGGCAGCGTCAGGCTGAGGCTGAGCTGGAGCTAGAGGAACTGAAAAAGAAAAGAGAGGAACGCCGCAAAGCTCGTGAAGATGAGGAGCGGAGGAGAGAAGAAGAGGAACAGCAGAAACTAGCCAAAAAAGAGGTGGCTGAGCTGATTTAAAAACACAAATACTAGCCCAGCTAATGAATGTATTTTTTATGTAACAGTTTTTCAAACATTGTGTTTTGGTTGTGGGAATGTTAAACTGTCTAGGTTTCTTCCAGTTGTAGAACAATATTTAAAGGTTCAATTTCATTGTTGTATTAATAACTAAAGGAGGACAAGAGACAGATGAAGGAGGACATTGAGAGGAGGAGGATGGAAGCAGCAGAGAAGAGAATGAAGAATATCAACATCACTTCCACAGATAGTGATGACCCATTTAACCCTCTAAACCCCATCAGTCCAACTTTCAAGGTAACTCTACCTTTATGTTTTCATAAATATTCTTAACCTTTACTTACAACAACAAAAATACTATGGTAGTACGGTGGTATAGTGATGGTGTCAGATGGTAATGCTATGGAACTTATGCCATATACCATGGTAATAAAAAAGAACCATATTTGTTTATATGCATTTTAGGGTATATATGGTACTCCAAGGTACCAAAAAGAAAATGGTAATTCCATGGTACACTCTTAAATATAACATTATATTATATAAATATAATATAATATAATATTATCATCTATGGTTTAACATCCATGGAACATTTCCATTGCACAAAAGGTCCTTTATAGTGGAAAACGATTCTTCAGGATTCTTCACACTATGAAAAATGGTTCTTTTAAGAACTGTAACTGAAAGGATCTTTGGGGAACCCAAATTGGTTCTTTTATTGCATTGCTACGAAAACCCCCTTTGGAATCTACAGAGCCCGTAAAGGGACCTTTGCAAAAGTAAAAAAAAAATATACAGGCTTTCGAGTGCTCACGAGTAACTTATCTCGCACTAACGAGAAACTATTGTGTGCACACATGAAAAGTTTCTCCTGCATTACAGTGTTCATGCATTACAGTTTCTGGTTTATGTGTACTATAACCTATTTCCTTTGTGCGCCATTTTACTTTGAAGAAAATGAGAGTATGGATGCACATGAATTAATAAAGCTCTATTTGCTCAAAATTTGACTTTCGTCAGGGCAGTATACGTTATCTCTAATATCACAGCCTTATGTCTGCTTTAACACATCGTGGCCGAGAAACCACACCGTGAAATGGGCTGATGGCACAATATGGCTGTGTGCATTGTCCTATTTGCCAAGTTCAATTGTCAAGTCAAGTCAAGTCACCATTATTTATATAGCGCTTTTTACAATGTAGATTGTGTCAAAGCAGCTTTACAGTGATAACTGGTACATTATTTTGGCTGCACAGCAGCTCGTAAGGAATAGTGTCAATGCAGGCAGATCAAAGCACTGTTGAATATCAAATGTCAATTGTCAAGTGTCCCCAACTAAGCAAGCCAAAGGCGACAGCGGCAAGGAACCCAAACTCCAACAGGTGACATCAGGTGGCAAACAGGTGTTAAAATGGAGAAAAAACCTTGGGAGAAACCAGGCTTAGTCGGGGGGCCAGTTCTCCTCTGGCGAACAGTGCTTTGTTACGACTCAGGTTGCTATCATAAGTCAGATATGATCGCAACATTCAAAGTGTTTAATTCAGTTCCATCCATTTGAGGATCGTATTCATCACACCGGTATGGACGGTTGTTGAGGAGATGCGCCACTGGTTGTCATGTTGATGAGGCCTTCACAGTGGATGATCTAGTTGACTCAATCTCTGCTGATACTTCAGGGCTGTGTTGTGGTTGTGTCATGGTGCAGGTCCTCGATCTCACCCGGATACGGCCCGGATCCGGCTGACTACAGTAAACCTCGGGATAAACAGAAAGACTAATATTAGCGTAGATGCCATTCTTCTTCTGATGTAACGAGTACATCTGGTGTTATTGGAAGTGTTCCCGGTTCCGGCTGACCTAATTTATGCAGCCTAATAATCCTTTAACGGATTTGAAAAAATAAATTGATAATGTGTTATGTGTATGCCAGGTTAAAGAGATGTGTTTTTAGTTTAGATTTAAACTGACAGAGTGTGTCTGCTTCCCGAACAATGCTAGGAAGATTGTTCCAGAGTTTAGGTGCCAAATAGGAGAAGGATCTACCACCTGCAGTTGATTTTGATATTCTAGGTATTATTAGCTGGCCTGAATTCTGAGATCGTAATAGACGCGAAGGACTATAATGCATTAAGAGCTCGCTCAGGTACTGGGGAGCTAAACCATTTAGTGCTTTGTAGGTAATTAGCAAGATTTTAAAATCTATACGATGTTTAACAGGAAGCCAATGCAGTGTTGACAGAACCGGGCTGATATGGTCATATTTCCTAGTTCTAGTAAGAACTCTAGCTGCTGCATTTTGTACGAGCTGTAGTTTATTTATCAGGCGAGCAGAACAACCACCTAGTAGAGCGTTACAGTAATCTAGCCTTGAGGTCATGAACGCATGAACTAACTGTTCTGCATTTGTCATCGAGAGCATATGTCGTAATTTAGATATATTTTTAAGATGGAAGAATGCGGTTTTACAGATGCTAGAAACATGGCCTTCAAATGAAAGATTGGTATCAAAGAGCACACCCAGGTTCCTAACTGACGACGAAGACTTAACAGAGCAGCCATCAAGTGTTAGACAGTATTCTAGGTTATTACGTGAGGAAGTTTTTGGTCCAAAAATTAGAATATCTGTTTTTTCTGAATTTAGTAGTAGGAAATTACTGGTCATCCAATTTTTTATATCAGCTATGCATTCCGTTAATTTTGTGAATTGGTAAGTTTCGTCAGGGCGCGAAGAAATATAGAGCTGAGTATCATCAGCGTAACAGTGAAAACTAACACCATGCTTCCTGATGATATCTCCTAAGGGTAGCATGTACAGAATGAAAAGCAATGGTCCTAGTACCGAGCCTTGCGGTACTCCATATTCAACTTGTGATCGATATGACCTCTCTTCATTTACTTCTACAAACTGATAACGGTCAGATAAGTATGATTTGAACCATGACAATGCAATTCCACTAATGCCAACATAATTTTCGAGTCTATTTAAAAGAATATTGTGATCAATAGTGTCAAATGCAGCACTAAGATCCAGTAACACTAATAGAGAGATACAACCACGATCTGATGATAAGAGCAAATCATTAGTAACTCTAATGAGAGCAGTTTCAGTACTATGGTATGGTCTAAATCCTGACTGGAAATCCTCATAGATACTATTTCTTTCTAAAAAGGAACATAGTTGTGATGATACTGCCTTTTCTAGTATTTTTGACAGAAAAGTGAGATGTGAGATTTGAGATTGGCCTGTAATTGACTAATTCTCTAGGATCAAGTTGTGGTTTTTTAATAAGAGGTTTAATAATAGCCAACTTAAAAGTTTTTGGTACGTATCCTAGTGATAAAGATGAATTAACGATATTAAGAAGAGGATCTATGACCTCTGGAAGCATCTCTTTCAATAGCTTAGTTGGTATAGGGTCTAACATACATGTTGTCGATTTTGACGATTTAACAAGTTTAGACAGGTCTTCCTCTCTTAAAGGAGTAAATGAATTGAATTTTTCCTCAGGGATACTACAATGCACCGTCTGACGCAATACTGTAGTAGACGGTTGCGTGGTTATAATTTTTTTTCTAATATTATCAATCTTGCAAGTAAAGAAGTTCATGAAGTCATCACTGCTGTGCTCTTTGGAAACATCAGAAGTTGAAGTTTTATTTCTTGTTAATTTAGCCACTGTATCAAATAAATACCTAGGGTTTTGTTTATTTTCTTCTAAAAGTTTTGAAAAATAGGCAGATCTAGCAGATTTTAAGGCCTTTCTGTACTCAACCATTCTCTCCCTCCACAAAATGCGAAATACTTCTAGTTTTGTTTTCTTCCAGCTGCGTTCCATTTTTCTGGCTGCTACCTTTAGGGCCTGAGTGTGCTCGTTGTACCATGGCGTTGGATTAATTTCCTTAATCTTTTTTAAACGCAAAGGAGCAACTGAGTCTAATGTGCTTGAAAAGACAGAGGCAATAGTTTCCGTTGCAACATCGAGGTCTTCTAAGCTGTCTGGCATGCTAAGGCGATGAAACTGATCAGGAAGATTATTTATAAACCGTTCTTTAGTGGTAGAAGTGATGGTTCTACCAAATTTATGGCAGGGAGGCAGTTTAGCTGTTTTGACTAAATGTAGTATACACGAGACTAGGTAATTGTCCATATTGGTCCAGTATAATAATATCACCGCCTCATATCACAGCCTCATGTTGGATTTTGTTAGAACAGTTTGTCTAATATACGAGGATGAATCCAGCTACTTATTTGTTTGTCACTGTTTTGAAGCATGAGCCTCCCTTTATATCTAAAGTCCTTTATATCTCTGGCTCTGCTTTACTGTTAGAACTGAATGAAGAAAATCAGCATTTCTCTGCCACCTGTAAGTATGCATTTAATCTTGATCTTGTGAAATATGACATTTTAGTACATTTTACTGTTCCAATAATTTTTATTTGGGAAAATATAAATATACTGCCCTAATGAAATCCGATTTTTTATCTTTTTTTGCTATACCACTGTTTTTTCATGAACTATTAAACTTGGCATATGACAATGCACACTAAGCCCATTTTGCAGCGTGGTTTCTGGGCCGCTACATAATTAAATCCGTTAAGGCCTTGAAATATGACGCACTGCCCTAATGAAAGCCAAATTGAGCACTTTTTACTGTATCAGCCTTTTTAACACAGTTGTATTGCACCATCAGCCCATTTCACGACAGTTTCTCGGCCGTCACAGAGAGGTATACTGCCCTAACGAAAGCCAAATTTAGAGCAAATAGATCTTTATTAATTCATGTGCATCCATACTCTCATTTCTTCATAGTAAAATGGCAGTGATGAGCAAAGGAAACATGTTACAAGCCCGGAACACACCTGTAATGACTGCTCCGAGACACGAATGGTTGAGGATCCAAGTGCAGTAAATTTAATTAAAGGGTAATCCACAATCATAATCCAAGAAGCCAGGCAAGGGTCAAAACACAGGTGAGCAGTCCAAACAAACAGAAAACAAGGCAGGGTACGTGGACAAAGAGAAATCCAGGACACAGAGCAGGAAAACCAAGACACATGAGAGGAAAATATAGCTCAGAAATGCAGTACTACAGATATACAAAACCTAACGATGAGTGACTAAATGAACCAGTGCTGTGTTCGAAATCACCCCCTATACCCTCATTCACTATTCCCTACTTTGCTCCACTAATATAGTCCACTTGAAGGAGTGAATGAAACGAGTGAGTGAATTCGGACACCGAGTGCGCCGGAAGGGCTGCCAATTTTGCATAGTTTGCATAGTTTGTGCATGTTTAATAATTCTTTTGAAACGTAGCAAACTGGCAGCTCCAGTAGTAATGAATATTTATGTTGAACTCTGCCATGGAAACTAGCATGTACAAACCTAAATTAAACAATTTAATGATCAAATAAAAAGGAATTTATACTTGTGTATGTTATGCTGGACCCGCGCGTTTTGGATAATGAATGGATAACTGATTCAACTGCAGCTGCCATCTCCTGGCGAGACGTGGGAATTCATTCACTCTCACAGTGCATTATGGGTATTCTCTAGCCGTTGAGCGTACATCGGTTGTACACTCGTTATTGCGGTGCATTGTGGGATTGAATGAGCGCACTCAACATCGTCCACTATGGTTTCTGACACCACTACAAATGGCTGTCCCCTCAAATAGTGCCCTATTTAAGGGTATAGGGAGCGAATTCGGACACAGCCCAGGTTTTTATAGGCAGAAACTAACAAGGTGATGAACAACAGCTGAATGTAATCATGGCTGATGAGTCCAGGCAGTGGGTTGTGGGAAATGGAGTCCATAATGGTGAGTCAGTAGTCCTGGGTGGAGTGCCCTCTGGTGGCTATCAAGGGCACTCCTGCTGGTAATCATGACAACACAAAGCCGACGGTCGGCCGTCAGGCAGTTTTTGTTTGTCGGCCGATCAGTGAGTTCGACAAACAAAGACTTTTCTTAATGTGTTACGCACTGTCGGCTGAAGTTGGTCCTTGTCTGCTTTTTCGGTCGATTCGACATGTTGGTATGGAAAGTCATTTCTTCTTACGCAGGCGCAGAAAGGACGGGCTACTTGGTCATCGGGTGTCGGGCGTTGGTTTGGTGTGTCAGGGCAACTTTGGACCCAGATGCTTCCGACGTAAGGCAACCACGCAGTCTGCTTTCGTCACCACTAATTCATCGGCATTGACTTGGTGTGTTTCGGGCTTTAGATAGTATACATAAAACGGAAAAGTTTCTCATGCGCATATTATAAGCTATTGAATACATATTTTGAGTGAAGTGACATGGCACAAAAACTGACTGAAGAGTGTTTTTTGTTTCTTTGCTGCATTTACTTTACTTATAAACTTTAATTATAAAACAGCTGTTTATACATATGCACTTGTGGGACTTTCATCATCTTTAAAAATGTATTCAGACACATTTTTCCCTTTCTTGAAGATGTTTCGCCACTTATTTGTGTGATTTTATCAGTTCGGACACAACCGATGAGTTGAATTTCATGAATTCAAAGGCTCCAGAATAAATTTTACATTACATTTTGTGATGATTGAGCATTTGCATAGACATATTCATTATTGAACTATAAGATATAAGTTAGATTTTCTAAAAACAGCATCCAGAAGCTGGATTCAAATGGAAACAGCATAATGGTAGATTTCATAAAAAGTGATGCTTGCACAACAATCAAACTCCTAACCCTAACTAGAGACCTGACTATCATAGAGACTTGTCGAATGGGCAACCACCAAGAAACCAACATCTTAACAATCGCATAGCAATGGCAACTACCCAGCATTATGGTGGTGAGGTTGCACAGGCAAGAGTTCTGCAGACTCTTTAATGTCTAAGGGGGATCGGTCTCTAGTTAAATCTTACCAACATAAATAGAGTAAGATTACTCAGACCCTTAGTGGCGCAGTCTAAACACAAACTGTAGGTCATGAGCCTAGCACAGCTGGAATTTATAGCTAGGCTGGCTTTTATCCACTGGTATCCAAGGTCAACTGGCAAAGATGCAGAACATAGTGTGAGGAGCACAAAAAAATCTCAATTATTCCAAATTTTTGACTAGTATGTAAAGGCATCAGGCTGAACAATTTCTCATAAAATTTGTCATAAAGTATGTTGTCGGGTCTTCACTTACACACTCCAGAGTTACCAAGTCAAATCCCAAAATTATTCAGGAAGAGACCATCTGTTTTGTATTATGTGCTGTTGTATTTAGAGGTGAGGCTATCTATAATAAATGATATAACTATTTTGTAGTCTGTGTTTTAGGGGACCCTGAGATTTCCAATGCTTGTCTGTGTATTTACAGAAGAAAAAGTAGTGATTGACAGTTGAAAGTACACTCTTAGTGAGCAGAGGTTAAAAAGCCAGCAGGCTCCACAGCAACACAAGGGATCCTTTTGTGGGCTTGAACCAGGAGCCTATTAACATGTACACTGTTAGTTTGAGGAAGTGAGAAAGACTGGAACGAAACATTATTACAATACTCAAAAGAATTTATATTTACACCTGCACTCAATAATTTGGCCTCATTCTTCATTCTACCACAGCCAATAAATTGATCAAAATGACATTTTGACCTCACAAGTTTTTAGTTCATGCACACCTGTATGACTTTCTTTTATCCTTGAAGCAAAATAGTGACCATCTGCTACAAAAATGAGAAAAAGTACCCCCCCCCCCCCCCAAAAAAAAAACAAAACAAGTATCATAAAAGTGGTCTATTTTTCTACTGTGTTCTGAAGCCATATATTGTAATGAACAGACCTAAATTTAAATTCTTACTTTGTCAATTTCCAACTAGCTTTGTATCATTACAATGGTAGTATATGTAAATGAACAATGTTTCTCCGTGTTACCTGGAGTCTTTTGACAGCTCCAGGGCTTTTGTGAAAACTACAGATTATACTTTCACATTTTTGCATCCTCGCCCATGGACAGTCGGATCGACAGAGGGTTATTAACTATGGAAGCTTGTTTCCGCCACTGAATAAAAAAGGTAATTGCAACTTTATTATCGCACAATTCTGACCTTTTTCTCGCAATTGCGAGTTTACATCTCGCATTTCGGATATTTTTTCTCAGAATTGTGTGATATAAACTCGCAAATGCGTGTTATAATAAGAAAAAAGAATTCCGAGATGTAAACTGTGAAAAAAAAAAGTATTTTACATTTTTTTTTTATTCCGTGGTGGAAACAAGCTTCCATAATTAACAGAACATTTATTGGTTTATCTCTGAAATTTTTATCATACTCTGTCTACTCTTTAAATAGCATTATGGTAAAAATGAAACTCTATGGCATTACCTGGATGCGACAGCGTTTTGCTTTAGCGGAACTGACAGAACCGCAGTTTCTTTCCCCCCTGTTTGGCCTAAAACGGTGTTCGTGGTCATGCAGTTTAAAATGTTAACAACAGACATGGACATTTTTCAGATTTTCCTTTGTGGTATTATATTCATATTTGTGATTCCACTGCCTACAATGTACTGGATCCTTCACTGGAAACCGAAAGTACTCCCGCTAACCATTTTCTCTATGAATTCTTGCACCCTGGAACAATACAAGTCGACACCATTATGATTAAAAGTTTGCAAAGAAGTATTTCTTATTATTACCTTATATTACCTAATGCAAGGTGGTATTTGACTCTGGTAAGCGTATTCAATGGGAGCAGACTGGTGGGCGTGGCCTTGAACAGTAACATGCCCAGTGCATTATGGGTGCTAAAGTTTTCTTACCTATTTACCAAAAGGGAAGACAACAGACTTTTTTCTTTGTTGGGTCGTGTCAGGTAGCACCGATTTAAAAACTTCTTTCACCTTTCTACTGTAAAGGCATCCAAGGTTTATTGAAAGCACATTTTGCCAGCAGTGAAGTAAGTGAATAGACTTAAAGTCTAGCAATTCTCGAGGTAACAGCTCACTGGAGGGGAAATGACTAATTTTTGTTGCTCAATCACTGCTGTTAGACTTTTTTCCAACTCTGCTTGCAACTTTTTTAATCAAACTTTTTCAATTCCAGATCACAGAGAGAACAGAATCATTGAATCGATCTTTAAAGAAGAGGTGAGTTCATTCATCAACATAAAATCATAATAAGACACAGCAAACAAGCATGTGGTCAATGTACAGTACTTGACATTTTGGCCTAAGTGACTTTGCTATAAATGGCAGACTCTTGACAAAAACTTACAAGTATGTCAGCAAAATGGCTGTTGTCTAAAAGTAAATATTGACATAGGTGGCATAAGTCACTATAATACTTTGTTTGTCCAATCGCCTTGTCAGCAATGATTTATGGGTCGGCTAACTTTAACCAGATGTGGAGTGTACTGTATGCTTTTCCTGATGTCTAGTAAGATACTGTGTTCGACTGAAATAAGACTTATGACCATATACACAAAAAAGTTCAGGACACTATGTAAATAATAATTTTTGTTGCAATTTAGTAGCATTTAAATGTATTATATTTACAATATATAGTAGATGTTTTATGCATTTTTTGCCTGCATTTCAGTGTTATTTTAGTATTATTTATATACTGTTATAGTTTTTATAAATATTTTGAATTAGCTTTATATATTTTTTATATTTTCATTTTTCATTTTCATTTTAGTTTAAGTTTGTAATGTGTTTGTAATTTTTAAAAAATATTTCTATATAATTTTAATTTTATTTTATTTCAGTGTTTGACATTTTATTACTTTAACTTAAACGTATTTTATTTCAGTTAGTTGCAAGGCAACATTTCTTATTTTCACTTAAAAAAAAATCTAATATGTATGTATTTTATTTCAATTAAATGATTTTTTAATATTTTAGTTAACAATATCAACACTGGTTCATATGCACCAATCAAGAATTTTTGTTTTGAAAACAGTAACAGTTTCAAGAAGTCCCAGAGACCCGTACTCCTACCCAAGATTGATGACAAACTGGAACAATACACACAAGCAATCGAGGTTTAATTTACAGTCCCATCTTACTATATGTTATGCTTTCATGTATTGGTATATATTAGATTCTAGTCAAAGTGTGCACAGTAACTTCTTATTTTAGTATCTAATGCCTGGTTTAAGAACAGTCTCTTAGTCAAAGCATTATTTAGAGCTATCAGGCCTGTCTCTGGCAGCATATAAACTAATGGATCTGATGATTTATATTTGTAATTAAATAGGATCTCTGCCTCCAGAGACAGTCTATTGTTACATTTGCAATATTTCCTCAGAAACAATTTATCACTCTGACTTACTGAGTCTGACTGTCCTAATGTGTTTCAGATCTCCTCTAAAGAAGCAAAGATGACTAAGCCAGCAGTAGTGGACATGCCATGTGTCTCTGCTCCGGTGGCCTCCAAAAAAAATCTGTTTGAAGCAGGAGAGGCCTGGAGTCAAACCAGCCTAAAAGGAACGCCCTCAAAGGTCAGGAATCTGAATACAGTATCTGGGCGTTCTTATAGTAAAAAAAAAAAAAGAGAGGAAGATTTCAAGATGCAAGCACGATAAAATCATAAAAGTGCTCTTATGCTATATTTCAAACATGCATGGGAGTATTAGTAGGTCTTTGTGAAGGAAACATTTAAGAAAAAGACAAACTAATAAGAAATCAGCTATTTCATATCACATCTTTTAAACATTATGAGGAAAAACAGTGATGTTAGGGCACTTCTATTATTATTATCAGATTGTGCAAGTACGGAGGAGGTCATGCAAATATGGTGGTGTTGCAGCAGCGTGAGATAGGTCATTTAGTCATGTAGTGTGGAACAACATCTGTTCTTTACACTTTCACATTCAAACACACATTATCAGTTGCCCAGAGTCTGACACCCATAAAGATCTACCAGAAACTGTTGTGTAAGAATTCTTGGGTAATATTAGTCAAATCAAAACTTGCAAAAAAATTTTTTTTTTTTTTTTTTTTTTTTGTAATTAAATTTGGCTATACTGCAAATGTATTTTTTTTTTTTTTTTTTTTTTTTTTTTTTTTAGGATACAGACATTGTGAAAATCGGAGTAGCAAACCTGATCAACCACTGGGTGAAAGGAAGTCCAGAAGGGGGGAACAGACACTCTCCTTCCACAGCATCTGTAAGTGTATTAATGAACCTGGGTAATGTTAACCACTGGGCTGGAGAGATAAATGTATTTGTCCCATGGTGAAAGACATATACAAATTGTAATAAAGTAAAAAAAAAAAAAAAAAAAGCATTTATAGTGCCCTCTTGTGGCAGAATGATCTACTGCAACTTGACTTCTTTCCCTTATTTTGAGATGGTCCTCACTGCAGAACACAAGATCCAGGGGGCGAGGTTGGATCCAGATCCAACCCCTCCCACTTTACATATCCCTAAACCTACCCATCTCTGCCCCCTGCATCTAAACCTACTCGTCACCGCCCCCTGGATCTCATGTGTTCTGCAGTGAGGGGCTACTGCTTATTTTCACAAAATCCAGATCATCAATCTTCATGTCCTATAAACTGCAATGTTCTGGATATGTGGTTTATAATGTTAGCGGGTAAGGTCTGAAGAAAAAACTTTTAGATCATTACATCCAATAGTAATAAACATTGTTTCTATCAAATGTAAAGGCTTTTGAAGGAAAAACATTGCTTGCTTGTTTCTTTCTTTCTTTCTTTCTTTAAAAAAAAAAAAAAAATCATTAGGCTACACAACAGCATTTTATCTTTGAATCATTAACAAGTGATGCTAAAATACATTTATGTAAACTAGATTACGTAACGTCTCTTTTAGTTTACTGTGACGACCCCTAGTTTATGTAAAAAAAAGAAAAAAGAAAAAAAAAGGTTCACCCAAAATTTGTTTACTCACCATCATGTTGTTCCAAACCTGTTTGATTTACTTTCTTCTGTGGAGCACAAAAGGAGTCATTCTGAAGCCTGTACTTGTTTCTCTTTTCCATGCAATTACAATGAATGGGGATGGGAACTTTCCAGCTTCTAAAAAGACACAAAAGCACCATAAAAATATCATTAAAGTAATCCATACGACTATATTAAAAAATTCCTTAAGTATTCAACTTTTCAATTAGTTGGTTAATCTGGTAAGAATGACTCGACAAATTAGACATTTCTGGTTCTCTTTCGAGGGAACTCTATGCAGCGTCAGAATGTGGACGCTATGGGAACGCTCCAGCATAACTGTGTCTGAAGCACGTTAAAACACTCCAATCTCATTGTTGCAATGTCATCCCGTGACGTGTGACAGCATATTGTGGAAGCTATAAAGGATACCCGGAACACAACAGTGTCAGCTTCTGTGTCTCCAGTAAGCATTCTTTGTCAAACTGTCCTTGTCTATTTGGTTCTGCTCTGCCCTGCTGGTGTTTGGATCTAGAGTTTTCCCCTACAGGGTAGTTTTGGTTTGTTTTTATTTTTTTAATAATAAAAAGCCCATTTCTCGCCTCATCCTTTTACCCAACCCTGACAATTATGTTCTTGTCTGTTCAGACAACACATTGGTAGTCTCATACATAAATCACCAGGGGGGTCTGCGGTCACGCCCTCTTTGCAGACTGGCACATGGGGGCTCCTCCTGTGGGCTCAGGGTAGGCTGTTCTCCTTGAGAGCAGTTTACATCCCTGGGTACCTGAATCAGGGAGTAGACATCCTGTTGATGCAGGGCTCAGGGAATAGAGACTCCACCCCGAAGTGGTGGAGTTGATTTGGAAGAAGTTTAGCCAGGCAGCAGTGGGCTCTGAGGAGTCTGTTCTTGTTTTCTCTCACGCATCTAGCTCTGCTGGTATTGGATGCCATGGTGCAGACGTGTCTGAGGCTACTTCTGTATGCATTTCCACCAATTGCCGGGAGTTCTAGAGAGAGTTTGCCAGCACAGGGTTCATCTACTGCTAGTAGCCTCATTCGGGCCGGCCCGAGTATGGTTCACAGACCTGTTGTCTCTCCTGGACGGCTCTCCTTGGAAAAATCCCATCAGTAGGGACCTTCTGTCACAGGCTGGGGGCACAATCTATCATCATGTGGAAGTTGTGAAAAAACCCACCTTGGAGGGGTTCGCAATACAGATGTCTTTTTTACAACATGGAAATGTGTAGCCACTGGGCTGGACTACTGCGTATTCTGAGTCAGGGGTAGAAACGGAGGCTGGCTGGTATGCATTTTCTGCTCGTCCAGCATTTTGCAACAACACAACATGGTTTCTTCAGCGACTTTCAGCATGTTCCCTATAACAACGTCTGACGTTTACGTTTTATGTGGCATGAAAAAGTCACATAAACCATTCGAAACCTAATCAGAGCGGTCAGACTGAAACTGTTCCCTTTCGAATGGGAACTCGCATTGTGTCCGAAGACACTTTGGGGAACGCCTTGGCATGATGATGTCTGAAGTACGAGTAAAAAAACAACAATGTCATTGGCCTGCGACAGCCTGTGACATCACTCTAGTGTGACCGTGAGTACAAAAGGAGCACCTGGAGTACATGCCATCAGCTTTTTTATCTTCAGGTGACCCTTTGTTTGAAGTGCATGTAGGCGATTATCACTATGAATTCTTCCTCTGACAAGCACTACAGGAAGTGTGTTCCCCCGTGCTACTTGACACTGGATGATACACACAAGATTTATGTTTTTTTTCTTGGAGAGGATCATGCACGTTCTGTTCTCAAGGGAGCAGAATGCGCGGATTGTAAGGGCTTTTCCATGAAAAAGCTCAGATCGCACCTGACCCTTTTCTCAAGGAAATTGGGACAGGCGTCGATGCCCAGGGGATCAGGACCAATCTTGGGGCTCTCAGATCGAGCTAGCGGAGGAATTTGAGCGAGGTATGTCTCTTTCTCTTTCCTTTGCTGCCGGCGTGAGAGCTCAGCTGGATGAGGACGTTCTTTTATTAGAATCATTCTAATGAAAGAATGCATACTATAATAGTATGCGGCTGTGGGTCAGGCCGGTGGGGCTCTGCACACAATAGCAGTGTTGCAGGCATACCAGGCCAGCCTGCTTAAGAAGAACCTAGATGACGGCCAGGGTCTTTCCCCTGAAGCGGTTACTGAGCTGGGCTGCATCCCAGGTCCACGCCTTAAATCTGTCACCTCTTAAACTCCTCCTCCTGATAACAGGAGTAAGTCCCAAAGGAGGCAGGATATTATTCTGATGGTTCGGTGAAAGCCTGTTTGTATGGAGTATGGAAGGCGTTTTTACTATGAAAATTGGGATAGAGCTAGTTTTGTGTGTGTTTGGCCTCCTCTCATCAAGAGAGCTGCTCTGTTTAGGCTTTCACTTACCAGAGCTCCAGCTTCTTATCGAGTGTTCAGCCCTCTGTGGGCTGCCTTGGTGAACTGTTTTTCATTTTTGAGTGTGCTTGGCTGAGGCCTCCGCTCACTGGAGTTTCAGTGAGACCGTGACATCAGGTGTTTGGCCCCCTTGTTGCCGCCTTGGTAAGCTGTCTGTAAAGTTGAGTTGGTTGGTCTCCTCTCATTACAGAGTGGATTTTTTTTGAGGCCTTCACTCACTTAAGCTCCAGCCAGTCAGCAATGTCAGGTGTTTGGCCCTTTTAGGCCACCTTGGTTAGCTGGCTTTCGGCGCGTACGGTTGGCCTTCTAGCTATAAGAGTTATTCTTTGAGCCTTCCGCTCATCTGAGCTCCGATGGTGACATCAGGTGTTTGGCTCTCTATAGGCCACTTTGATAACTGTCTTTGGAGTTGAGTCGTCTGAGCCCTAGTTAGATAGTATATCAAGAGTCTGTTAGGTTGTCTTGATAATCTGTCATTGGAATCGAGTATGTTTGGCCTTCTCTCATTTTGAGAGTCGTTTTTCTGAGGCCTCCGCTTGCCCTAGCTCCAGTTAGACAGGATCGAGTGTTCATCTAAGCCCCAATTAGGCTACATATCAAGGGTTCAGCCTTCTTTTGGCTGCCTTGATAAGTTGTCTGTTAAGTTGAGTATGCTTGGCCTCTGCTCACTATTAGGGTCATTTTGCTGAGGCCTCTGCTCATCTGGGTTTATGTCAGAGAGCGACATCAAGTGTTCTGCCTTCTGTGAGGACACCTTGGTAAAGTATCTTTGGAATTGAGTGTGTTTGGCCTCCTCTCGTCATAGAGAGACTTTCTGCTGAGGACTCTGCTCATTTAAGCCCGAATTAGGCTACATATCAGGTGTTTGGCCCTCTATAGGTCACTTTGTCTATAAGAGTTGAGGCGGTGCCGTGGTGGGTAAACATAGTAGTGGGATATTCTATGCTAATTTCACCCTTTCACTCAACAAGAAAACATTTTAATATTGCGAGATCTCATAGCACACTCCTATTACATAATGTACATAAGTTGATTAAGTTTATATTATGTACATCACATTATGTATTTTAACAGTGTTGTTCAATAAAACCAAATAATTACTTGCTCTTGATGTTTTATTTGAACCCATTATTACTTCCTCATTGTTATTATATATGTATTTTAAGTAATTTTAAAGGCTTTAATATAATATAAATATCTAAATATCTGATTACTCAATTAATCATCAAAAATAATCAATCGATTACTCGATTGCCAAAATAATCTTTAGTGAAAGCCCTAGACTTGTTAGAAGAATATTTGTTAGAGATTAAAGTAATTCTCAGCAATGTTCATTGTTCCTTGTAACGTTCATTCACAGGATGTTAAACCTGGAGATGTTCTGCAGAAAAAGAACATGTGGGAAATTATTGGAGAAGGTTCTACAGCTGAGAAGTCAGGACTAGGAGGAAAGGTATATATTTAGATGAGAATCTTGTACTGAAAAAAGATAAAACTCAAGATCATAAAAATTGTTTGAGAACGAGTCCCTTGCCTAATGCCTCCCTCTCAGCATTTCTTCTACTCACCTTTTATATTTTAGGTCTCCTCCTCAGGTAAACGGTACAAGTTTGTTGTGACAGGCCATGGCAAATATGAGAAGATTTCCACTGAAGGGGATCGTTACTGTGTCTACCCAAATGGAAAATCAAGTGAGACACATTCTTTTATTTTACTCAATGTATCCCAAATTTTAAAGCTTTTTAAATTAACAAAACAGTTCTGTTGAAAATTACTCCTTATGAGAACATGTTTAAATAGCACAATATGATTCTGCAAATAAAAATGGCAAAAAACAAACAAACAAACAAAACAAAACTCTGTGGGAGCATGAACAGTCGTGGTGAATTTTTGCAGATGTGCGCTAGGTAATATTATCTAGTACCAAACTACATAGCAAGCTAGCTAAGATTAGTTTAAAAATATTGAATGTTGTAGCATTAGAGCATAAAATATACTTTGAAAAAAAGAACCCCATTCCCAGTGCCTTATCGGATGATTTGCATTTCCTCAAACGTACACTGACACTCAAAAGAACTGACACTGTTCTTTTTTAATGAGAGCCCTAAATAGACTTTTTAAACTCATCTCACTCACTAAATGTTATTGTTCTATTTTTTTTTTTTATTACTATTATTCTTTTCAAAATATTGTTGAAATAAGAATATAACAAACAGTTAAGGAGACTAAAACTAAACTGTGGAGAGCTAATATAATGATTGTTAAAAATAGGCTACATATGAAAACAGCTGAAAATTCTTTTAACCTTTCTGAGTCTCAATCTGCAGGGTTTTCATATGCCTGTTTGATCATGTATTTGACGCTTATAACTCAAACAAATCATAGCAAGCTGCTAACACAATGCAAATGTTTTCATTCAATGGCTGGCTAGTGTAATAAAATTGATGTCATACAAAAGAATAATAATGATATAATCTCTTAAAACAGGTATTTTATTAGAAAAATATATAAAATAACATTAAATCTAGTACAGTGCAGCTTAAAATGCAAAGCATTATACACATCACTGTCAGTAAAGAGAAAATATTCTCAGTCTGACGGTTTCTGCAACAAAAGACAATCATGCAAAAAAGGCCAAGCCTACAAACTTAACATCACCTAAGCCTGAAATGAGAACATGCATGAGTTGACAATCAGCATTCACTGTTATTCATCTAATCACATGGAAACATTTATATTTATGGTTTGTAAAGCCCACTTGAGGGCTCCATCAGTGAAAGCTCTTTGTCAACACTGAGCACCAAGTATGCAATCTGCAGAGTGTGCCATGCCTTGCTTTCAGTACGAATAAGGCATACTTACTGCATACATCTCTTTCTTATACTATCTCTTAAAACTTTCTTCCACGGTTAACCAGTTCCAATTTGCCCACCCACCTAAAACTTGCACTCAATTGTTCATACCTTCAAAAACATACAATAGCACTTTGTCCCTTGACACCATGTTTTCTTTAAAGATCAACAAGAAGAATTACAAAATTTATGTATATGTATGGCTTATATTCACAAAGACTTTTAAACACCATTTTACATAAATTGTATCCTTCATTAAAGGGTAAGTACACCCAAAAATCTCTCATTAATTACTTACCCTTATGTCATTCCAAACCCATAAGACTTTCATTCATCTTTGGAATGCAAATGAAGATCTTTTTGATGAAATCCGAGAGATTTCTGTCCCTTCATAGACAGCCTAAGCAATTTAAACTTTGACGCTTCAAAAAGTTCATAAAAAGATCGGAAAAACTAATGAAATATGAATTAATTTAGGCTTTTACTCACATATAAACATTGATCAGGGAACATAAACAGAAGCTCAACCGAACCTGAATGACGCGAGAGAACAAACCCCTTGCGAAAGCTCAAAGAGGTTTGTTCTCTCGCATAATTCAGATTCGATTGAGCTAAACCACTCAATTCACATGGATTAGTTTTCTGATCTCTTTATGAACTTTTTGAAGCTTTAAAGTTTTAATTGCATAGGCTATCTATGGAGGGACAGAAAGCTCTCATATGTCATTAAAAAGATCTTAATTTGTGTTCCAAAGATGAACGAAAGTCTTACGGGTTTGGAACGACATGAGGGTGAGTAATTATTGACATAATATTTGGGTGAACTAACCATTTAAGCACCATTTAGCTGTAAAAAAAATTGCTGTGAAAAAGATTGTGTATTTTACTGTAATATTAAAAAAAAGAAGAAAAAAAAAAGAGTATTAAAAAAAGAGTTTACCTAAAGCCTTAAGGTAACTTTATATTTTAGATATATTTTTGCATATATATTGCATATATTTCACCCCCCCCCCCCCCCCCCCCCCAAAAAAACCTTTCTTGATTTTTGTTAGTTTGTTACATTTTGATAAATATAAGTATTATCAAAATATTACTGTATTTAACATGCTTAAAAAATTTCAAGATGAGATTTGAAAGTCTTAAGCAAAAACTCTAAGTTAAGTTTCAAAAATATATTTTTTTTATTCATTATACTTATTAGCTTAAATGATTAATGCAAATTGACAAGTGGGCAATTACTTTAGTACTGCAAAATGTTTTTTTTTTTTTTTGCATTTGCATTTGCCAATTGACCTATTATAAAGTTAAAAAATTAAAAGTTATAGGTAAAGAATTGGGTTAGATAATAAACACAACTCTACTATCGCAATGACAGCTAACAACATCCTTGCCTATTATTTATATGTTATCCAGATATGCATCAGTGTTTTAAGAAGTATTGAAGCCTTTGGCTGTTCTATTAAAGTCTTTTGGTTCTTCGTCTTTATTTTTGCGGCCTATGAGTCCCATTTCAAAAACTGTTGCAATCTTTGTTGCTGGTCTAGAAGCTGCCTCTCTTAGTCGTCTGGCATCAAACCGTGGGCTGTACAGGAGAACTGGCAAGCGATGCGCAAATGAGGGAATCTCTTGTAGCGCCTCTTGTTCTGCCTCTGTTTTCTTTTGCTCCTCGGTTTTATTGGCTTCAATTTGTTGCATTATGTTTTCTTTGGTGGAGAACATTTGGAAGAGGACAGCATCCCACATTTTTGCTGCCCTAGGGGAGTCTTTACTGTCCTGGCTCTCACTAAGCTTAGCGTCATCTTCAGACGTATTTTGCATTTCACTTGTATTTTGATCAGCGCTGGCAGGGACGTCTTTCTTTGACGCAGACTCTGCCTCAGGAAACTTGGGTTCCTCTGTTTCGACCACCATGTGTTTCTTAAGGCGAGACCAGCCACTGAGTTTTGACTTCATGCCTTTTGGTTTCTGCATCACCTTCAAGAGAGGCTCTGCAGATAGGGAAGGGCCTTCACCCTCCTCCTTCTTTTCCACTGTAGGCTTGATCTCCTGTTGGGGACTAGCTTTTGTCTCTCCTCTTTCAACCTTTTCAGGTTCAGTGTCCTTTGTTTCAGTGTCCTTTTGGTCTTCTTTTGGTTTAGCCATAAGCTTAACCACATCTTTAACCTCTCCTTTTTCAGGAGGTTTTTCAGAAGAAGTAGATGCAAGATTCTGTTTCTTAATTCTCTCTAACAAAGACATTTTTGCCTCGGTTAGCTTCTCTGGCACTTTGCTTGGTTTAGCATTAACTTTACCTTCCGACAGCTTTGGAAGTGCTGGCTTTCCCATGACTTGGTTGGATAATGGCACAGCCTTACTTTCAGGTTTCTGAGTTTCCTGTGCAGCTGGAGGGGTTGGTGTCATTTGAAAAAGTCTGGGAGATCCATAGGTTGGAGTTCTGACTCTTGGTGTCACAGTACTTATTGCCTCTGCTTTTGCTTCTGATGGTGGTGTGTCAGCTACAGATACCACAATGGTTGGAATTTTAACATCAGGAATTTTTGCTTTTAATTCTGGCACAGGTTGCTTGGGAATGTCCCCTACAGAGTTTGCTTCTGGCTCAGATGCTGCCTTTGAAACCTTTGGAGGTGGAGCCACCACAACAGTTTCATCTTTAACAACAACAGTCTGAGGTGGCTGGACTTTAGGTTTTACTTCAGACTTGTCATGTGTCATAGTCACATTATCATCAGGTTGAGGTACTACTGGTTCCTGTTTTGGGAGATGAGTTGCCTCTACACTTGGTAGCACAGTTGGTGTAGAAATACTAAAACTTGGTGAGTAACTCTTTATTCCTCCATAGGCAGCATATTCAACGGGAGTCAATCCATAATATGTTGGTTTGGATTTAGGTGCTGTTGGTGTTTTGGGTCTTTGACCTGCAAATGGAGGAACTCTAGATAACGGCCTTTGACAGCCAACTGAAGGCAAACCAGGCTGTGCAAGTTCAAAATTGGGTGCTGTTGGGGCTTCAGGCTTTGGATGTTCATTTTCATTAAGGTTTGGGCTTTCCTGTATTTGAGTCTTTTGCTTTGATGACTCAAGGTTTTCTGAAGGGGCGATATCCAATTTTTCTTTTAAGGGTTCAGTTGATTTGACATCTATGTCCCCATTTTGGAATATTCCTGAACGAGTGGTGTTATTCACCTGATTTGAAATTTTATGAATTTCATCATGTGGACCAGCCAAGCTTGAGGTTGGCGTTTTGGATCTTCTGCCCTCCATGTGCACAGGAGAAACAGCAAATAAAAGTGGATTTGGTCTTGAAATCTCAATCACAGATACTCTGACACGTGACACATGATCTGAGGGTGTCTTGGGTCGCCCTGAAGGTGTTTTAGTTGAGGTAAAGTCAAATGTTGGCGTTTTTACTCTAGTTGGTGTTTCAACCCCCTTTATCTCAAGTGTTGAAGTTGTACCTTGTTTTCTCTCAAGTGTCGGTGTTGCATTTTGTTTAATCTCTGAAGCAGGAGTACTGACCCTCTTAATTTCAGAAGATGGAATTGTCTCTTTCTTGATTTCAGAAGTTGGAGTTTCGGTTTTCTTAATTTCTGAAGTTGGGGTTATCCTTTTGATTTCAAATGTCGGTGTTGTAACTCTTTTGATCTCTCTGGTTGGTGTTCTGTCTCTTATTTCCGCTGTTGGTGTCACTATCCTTCTAACCTCAAATGTTGGTGTCGGGCCTCTCAGTAACTCTGCAGTAGGTGTTTTACTCCTTGTTGGTGATGCATAAGGTGTTCTCAAACCTGCTGACTTTGCTGTATAATTGGTGATTTGAGGAACTTCAAACAATGGTTTTGCTGTTCTAGAAACATTCAAAACAATTGGCTGAGGGCTTGGAGTTTTAGAGGTAATTACATGGGTGGTAAGAGTTGAGCTGACTTCCACTCTTTGTGCAGTTTGTAGAATAGTGATTGGAGCTGTAGCATGTGTGTTAACTCCAGGTACTGGTAAGGCTGTAGATGGAAAGGCTGGAGCTAGATGCTGGGGAGTGGTGTGGCCCACAGCCACATATGGTTGTGGTGAAAATCTTGTTGTTTTTCCATAAGTGAATCCTCTGTGATGAGGATAAGGAGACGCTACATGCTGATACAGTGGTCGGACGTTAAAACGTGGGTGTACCGTGCCAATGTATAAAGGTGTCTCTGGAGTCTTAGGAGGAGTTGAGTGATCACTGTGCTCCAGGTCAGGGCTTGCTTCATTTACTGGAGAGAGGCTTGAGCGGAAGGGGACCGATGGTTGTAAGGCCTGGGCAGCAGCTTTTTTCTTTGCTGTCTTCTTAAGTAGTTTCTGGAGCCGGACATTTTCTTTCCCAGGTTTGGGAAGCAAAGGTGGTGGGTACTGCTGGGAAAGCAGGCCTGCCTGGGCAGCATTGCCGATATTGACAGCCATAAAATCTTCAACCCCCTGAAACAAATAAATAATACATGTTGTGTACACTGAACATGAAAATAATTGTTTTTGATATTAATGGTAACAAGGTGCAAACCATTCCGAAAATAGACAATTTAATGAATTAAAATATCAGCAAAAAAGCTTCATTGTTCACTAATACTGTTGTTTTCTTTTCTTTCAGGTGAATTATCCAGCGATGATTTGTGAAGAATTTAATTCAGCAATAACACCTTTTCTGATCCACCAAGATGATTATGATCTTTGATTTTCGATGATTGCTTCATTTTTGACTGTTCTAATGTCAAGTATTTGGGAAATTTTTTAGATTACAATCTATTTGTCATTTATACAATTTAAAAAGCTTCTCTGAATTTTTTTGAATTTTTCCCCATTATTTTTCTGCAGTGTTTGTGCTGATATTATGCTGTCTTTTAAAAATGTATGCGTATGAACTGAATGTGAACGTCAAATAGATATTTACAATTTTTGTCAATTTTTGTTTTATATTGATTATCTATGCTATTTTTTATACTCTGACACATTGTTACATTTATATAGACTTGAAAATAAAATTTAAAAAAATAGTAGATGCATAGTAGAATAATACAAAAACATTGCAAATTCCTGCAGTGGATTCATATGCCTTTTAAGTCATTACCAATTTGTTTTACTCTTTGGTGTTATATTTTATTACAAATATGCCATTGATTTTCTCACCTCTCTGCTATTGTTCATTGTTTTGATTAATGCATAATTGACTACACTTATTGGTTTTCAAGAAAACACTGGAATTAGTCCATTTATCATATTTATAATATTAATATAACTCTGTTTGTTTAGTTACAAACTTTTTTCTACCCAATGGTATCATGGTTAAATTAAGAATGTGCTTTATAGTCCATTACCGCTTTTCAATTTCAATAAATTTGATATTTTGTGATTCTTTTAATTTTGATTTTGGCTTGCAAAATGAAAATATAAGATTTTTTTTTTTTCCACTCAATATTATTTCTCACAAGTAGGACTCAGTTTATGACACGTTCACATGCAGTAAACTTCCACAACACATCTAGGATGGCTTCTTGGCCTAATTTTAGGGCGAAAGCAAATAAGCAAGTAATCTGCTCTCTGTCACAGAGTGTGGTGCCACTCTCCACCCTCACTGTAAACCAATGCCTAGTGATCTGGGGGCAGTCACTGCTTTAGCCATAGGGGGGACAGCTACATTAAATTACATAATAAATCACTGAAAATTTACTACCAATCAGATTTAGTGGTGTCTGTTGACGCACAACCTAAGTTCATGAATCAAAAAGCTCTTTTTTGCTCTTTCATACTGTATTGATTGTATTACCAGACTATTAAAACATTGTATTCATATTCATTAAATACTCACGAACCTGGCTAATTTATGCAATAATATAGGTAAAAATATATCTCACTAAATTTAATTATATTTGGGAAAAAAAAAAAAAACCCTGAAATTTCAAATTCTTAACATAAGCAATTTCTGATTCATAAGTAAATGTATGTTATTTAAAGAATGTTAAGATATTTGACTACAAAATACAAAAACTAAGAAATTATATTTTTTACAGTGTAAAATACTGAGCCAAATGACTTATTTTGTGTCTGTATAACACAATCTTTTGCAATAGTGCATATGTAGGCCACCTGTAAGAGCTTGTAAAAGAAGTCTCCAGCCCAGAGTGACACATAGAACCATATGAGAGGAGGTCATCCTTAAAAGGCCCTGGTAGGCTGGGCAGTTTGGAGAATTTCCAAGATGCAAGTTCAAAAGAGGAAAGGGCAAGAATAGCAAAGCAGTAAAATCATGCACTGCCTAATTGCTTCTTAGCAAACACCTGGTGAAAAAAAAAAGTAATTGTACATGGAAAGACATACAGACTACAGCAATATACACACATTACATGTATGTGCTTAAAAAAACTTACCAAGAGATGACTAACAGAAGACAGATGAAGACACTTTAGACAAGGTCCCCTATAAACACAAACAAGCATGTCTTTGAAAATAAGCAACTGTATTTTAATGAAAAGGACATGCATAATGTAGACATAAAATATGGTTGCATTGAAACAAATACTGGTAGTACTACTTTCAGATCAGCAGTGTTATATTACACTCCCTGATGCAGAAACCTTCAAAGACTGTTAAGTTAGCTTGCTACAAACTATTAATGCCTATTCCCAACGGACAGACATGGCATGCACTTCCACACTAGGCATTCATATAATAATAACCATAAAATAGAAATATCAAATTTAAATCGGTTTTGCTGTGGTTTTATACCTGCGTGTCTGGTGTTCAGGGGTGTCCGGCGGCTGCCTGCTTGTCCCAGCTTGGACTGTCAGAACGGGAGACTCATGTTGAGTTCAACTATTCCCCCTTCCTTCAAATGGAAGGCACAGGCTCCATAGCAGTCCAAAAATAAAACCCTGAGTCCGTTACTCAGAATGCACACTGAGTGGTGACGGTGTAGAGGGAACCGTCAGCGAAGCAGGGGGGATCCAGGTCACCTTAGATATCACCAAGTGCCCCCCTCCCCCATGACACCAGATGCACACCCTCATTTACACATCTATAAGCACAGCACCCCCTACAGTTAAGAAGAAGCATTTGTTTCTTTTATAGGGCTACTTCAGGCTAACTCTTTAAAGTCAGCAAGAAATCAAAAAATGAAAATGTATGTGCCCTCGTAATCTTCAGTCAAAATAACTCCCCCTCCCACTTGCAGTGACATCTCTTCTCTGCTGATGTTTCTCATGGCTTGGGGGTGGGAGCAGACAACCTGTCACATGAGATTGCAGCAATAGCAAAACTACAAAGATTCAATGATCCAATCAATTCCTGATGGACAAATAAAGTCCTGCCCTACATTTTTTTTTTTTTTTCTTGTTCAAGAAGCCGTTTCACTCAGGTAATACATCACAGTAGGGAAGAAAAGGCTATAGGCTTAACTTCTGTTGATACTGACTTTAAAATAGTCCCCTGTGAATTGTTGGTTGCAAGACATTTAACTTTCTTAAGATATGTGAAACAGAAATTTTCTGATTTCATATTGACTGGCAATGTTGTAGTGTAAACAAGTGTGTTTAAATTTTTAAGTTAAACTTTTCTTCAACTTAGGTTGAAACTTAATCCCGTAAACAAACTAAATAGCCTCTGACAAGGAGTAAGGATGGGAATAAAAAGCCAGACTGATGTGTTGACAGACATCAAACCTTGATTAAGTTGACATTTACACTTGTTTACATTATAAGAGAACATTGTGACTGACTTTTTACCATCTCTCCAGCGTGAAACTCATCTAAACAGTGCATTTTCAGAATGTAACTAACTGGTGAAATTCACAAATCCACTGTATGCAGAGTGGTGTGACCGCGTTCACTGGCCCCTTATATATGTAAATGTATTATTTTGCATATTTAAATTGTGATTAATCGCACCTAACATTAAAGTTAATATACTTTTATATTGTAATACTTTCACACTGAATCTAAAAAAATAATGTAGAAACAACATAAAGTATAGCCCTATTTTAAATATTTATTCTATGACATCTTTTTACTAAGCACCATGAATGAAGGCCAGTATAACTGATTCCAGTACTGATACTGATGTCTCTGTTAAATGGATCTTTTTTTCTCAGCTTTATGCATTAATTATAGCCATTCAACTACAGTTATTACAGTATAATTAAAAGCTATCAATTTTAACATTTAATAGGCTTTAAAAAAATAATAATTTATGTGAATTTAAAAAAATCTTCACATAAACCCATTATAATAAAATGTCACATTTAGCTGTGCCTTTAATATATCAGGGCTTGATGCTAAGGTTTTTTTTCTATGGTTCAGATTTTTAATTGCGCAGCTAAAATGCACAAAAAAGTTATTGTTTTCATTGTTTTTGACCCATGTAACCTTGTAAACAGTGCTTTAAGATTTCAGGTAGGTCTAACAGGTAAATACAGTCTTCACAGTGCACAGTCTTCGCAGCATAAATTATAAATTGAATATAGATTATTCCTTATTAAACCTACAAAAGTTATTCAGTCAAGAGCAGTGAGTGATTTTCTCTTTGTCTTTTGTTCTTTGATTAATATTATTGACACAGACTGCAGCAGGTTTATTAGGCTGCTGTCACTTTAAGATCTGATACACATGACATGGAGCTGACACCTCTTATTTCTCACAGCTCTTAGCGTTCATTTAGTCTGTTCAGATTTGAGTTCTTTTTTTGTGTCTTATCACGCTTGAATGGTTTAACAGCACTTAAATGAATGATAGCGTATTCATATACTGTAGTGCAGCCAAAGGATGAAAAAAATGAATGCTGCATTAATTGCATTAAAAAATTTGAATGCGTTAAACTGAAAAAAAAGAAAAAAAAAAAAGAATGTGCCCTAATTTAAATGTAGTATTTATTTATTATATTTAATGATTATTTATTTATTGTATTTCCCATTCTACTGTTTATATTTCTACAAATTAATTAATGTTGACAGGCTGGAATGGCTATGAATGTAACATCACTGAATTTTTTTAACAACAGAAAATAAAGCTTAGATATACTAAGTTTCGCCTAATAATTGAATGCAATTTAAAATCATGTATTAGTGTAAATGTATTAGTGACCTCTAGACATATTAGTGACCTTTAGTCATTTATAATGAAAAAAGGTAAGGTGTTTGTAACACAACATATGTGGACTTAGGAGCGAGCCCTGGGGGACACCCCAGAACGTCATCTGAAGCATCGATCCATTATGTTGAAAATAACACCAAAAGCTAAGCTTATTACACTCACGTTCAGGCCATTCAGAAAATGTGTTAATTGTGCTTACGTAGTACCGCAACAAATATAGCAACAGTGGCTGGACTCACTCCTCTAAACTTATGCCTCTGTTACATTTCTTTAAACCCTCAATCATCTCCTTATTCAGTGCCTGGGCCAAGTTCTGGACCTTCCCTTTTTAACCCTTCCCACTACGGAATCTCCACCAATGGGAGATTTCCACAGATCAGGTGTCACTATAACAGAAATGAATGTTTGCTGAACTTTACAGCCAGTCTCCGCCAGCAGGGAGCTCACTTCTTTCAGCTTTTCTGAGGTAAGGGTGGAGTAGGGCATGAGTGCAGTGGGTGAGGAAATTGCAAAATCAGGAAAGATTGTGTGTAGTTGTGAGTGAGTTTAGACTAGGACAATTTGTGATAATTAACGTGTGAACTCATCAGGTTTCACACAGACTTGCGGAGTTCATATAACCTAATGTATTTAGTTAAAAGATAATTCATGGACTCTTAATTATACATTTTATATATAAAATAAAGCTGGATTGCTTTAAAATAGTTTAAATTTACATTTAATTTATTTTAAGTTGTCTGAATGCTAAAATCTATTCAATCTATATGATCTAAATGTTCTATGTCCAAATATAGAAGAGAGAAAAAAAAACTTGAGATGGAACTTGGAAACTGGATCCTGAACAATGTTTGGGCTTATTAAGTGCAGCTGTCTTGTCTAACTCAAATTCTTTTTGACCGAGATGCTTTTAGGCATTGCTCACATCCATTTTCTGATTATTATTCAGAGGTTAACAACTGATTGATTTGTATTTTTAAAATCATCAAACCCTGAAATTATTTCAGATTTTGTATTTTGTATTGGTTCTTTACAAAATCTGAGTCCTGCAATATATAAATAAATATTAGTTCTGAAATTGGGGAACAACACAAAGCATCTAACAAAGACACAAATACTATATTTTCAAAGATACGTTTTTGTCTACTACTTGTTTTGTCTACTCTAAAGATGTTCTAAAGCACACGAGTCAAACTCCGCTCCTGGAGGGCTGCTGTCCTGCAGTTTAGCTCCAACCAGCTTCAAAACACCTGCCTGGAAGATTTTAGTAATCCTAAAGACCTTGATTAGCTTGTTCATGTGTGTTTGATTAGGGTTGGGTCTACACTCTGCAGGACAGTGACCCTCCAGTAACTGAGTTTGACACCTCTGTTCTAAAGGAAAGTGCCTTACTACTGATCTTTTCAATGACTTTTACAGTCCTGACAAGACCAATAATCTATCAGGCAAAGTGGAAAACAAACTTTCACATATAAGTATGGGTAAGGGCATTTATGATAGATAAGGTCAGCTAATAATAAAATTTGGCCAGTGCTTAGCTAAAATGACCCATCTTCTGAGAAACTAAAAGTGAAAAACATAGCAGACTACTATAAACAAAAATATAATTGTTGCCTTATAATTGAATGCATATTCTAGAATACCATCTACATAACTTTGTGGAAACAGGAAAAAATTGGAGGAGTATTTGCATTCTACATTCGTCTTCACTGACAGTCGTGATTATTTTATTTGGCAAAAAGCCACAGTAGTTCAGGATATTATATATATATATATATATATACATATATATATTCTCTCAATATGTAGAGAGACTTTGATTTTGTTAGCATTCATTAGACTCACTGCAGTCTACACTGGAGGTTCTGATTTGTGCATCATTTTTTTTTTAGTCTCAAAGTCCACTATCACCATGTCAGACACTGAGGAGGTGTAAGTATCATAAAGTTTGTCATTTTGTAGTCCAACTTTACTTTAAAACATGTGTTTCTATGCATATTGAACTGGATTTGTATGAAGTGCACTAAGAGGGCATAAACAGACTTCTGTTCTATTTGTTTTTTTTGTTTTTTTTTTACAGTGAGCATTTTGAGGGTGAGTACAATTTTTCAATCTTTTCTTGTAAAATCTTACAAAAAAAAAAATTCTAAACAATGTAGATATTTGTAACGTATTAGTTTACCATTCTTAGAAGAACATGCTGAAAGTAGGCAAAACTATGCAATGCGTGATACCGCTGCACTGGTCATACGATTATTATTATTACTATTATTGCGTGGATGCAATCTTCATCTGTTAGTAACATCTACATATGTAGATATGCCTACATTTATCTAGAACATCCTGGTCTGCATTTTTCATCTTTGAGTTTTTATTTTTACATTGTATTTGACTGATTTTATTACATAATAAGCTAATCAAATGTTATTTATCTTTGCACTGAATCTGTAGAGTAAATATTGTATACAATAATGGATTGGAAAACACACCCTCTCCATACAGATAACTATAATGTTGAAATAGATTAATGTAAAAAATATATACATGTAAAAATAAACACAATAACAGACCTAAATAAGGAAGGTATTTCTTTTTTAAAATGTTTATAAATCCATTTATTTTTAATGTTGGCAGATTCGTTCCCCAATAGTATTGTAGTTCCTAATAATATCTATTCTGCTCTTGTTTTCTGTTCTTGTTTAATGCTTTCTGTCATTGAAGGGGAAGGTATGTTGATTTCAGATGTACTTAATCATGTTGAAGGGACGACTGTGTCCCTTGCTACAGTTGTCTGCAGTCTCCTCCTAGTGGACAACATCTATAATGCTGTCCCTTCTCAAGGGTGGCATATTAGAGCAAGACTGCAAAAACTGAAATGATTGGCTATAGTCCTCAAAATATTTTCAAGCGAACCATATTCTGTATAATCCTAGGCAATAACCTATTCACAGATTAGGCTATGTAATGAAATGGGTAAAATAATCTAAAATGATAACAACTGTGCAGTGACACGCTGTTTGAGTTTGCTCTGCATGGCATGTACCGAAAACTGACCAACTCATTTCAAGGAGCACCTGCTGTTTCAGAAGAAGACCTGCTGTTTTTTATTTTTTATTTTTTTTGTAGAAAACTTTTGAATTAGACACATTTAGCTCTAAATATTTCTAAAAATTAATATTTAAAGAAATATATATTATATTTTTATACTTTTTTCTTTACTAAATTATTTAAATCTATAATAATATTTAAATTTCTTCAGTTGGGATTATGACAAGTCACAATTTTGTGTAAAAGGTGTTTCTGAGCATTATGGCTGTGCTTGGATGTTTGTTCTGAAATCAATGTAGATATTTAATAACTTTAATATTTTAATAACTTTATTAACAATAATTTAATTTTTGAAATGAAAGAAGAATTTTGGAAGAAAAAAACTTAAATGAACTGTTTAACAATGTATTATTAATCTATTAATTATTTTAATTTATTTTCCTTTTAGTATTTTATACACAAAATAGTAATTTTGTGAAAGCTGTGGCAGCATTTTAACATTGCTGTGTACCATTAACTGTATTGCCCTGAGTGGAATTCCCAATAACCCATGTACTTGTCTCCTCTTCACTCTTAATACAGAAGAGAAACCAAAGTACAAGTAAGTATTAGAAACATCATAGCACATTACTGTATATCAAATGATTTTATTGAAATAATTTTAAGATATAATGCTCATTTTATTTCTTTCACTCCAGGCCATCAGCACCCAAGATCCCAGATGGTGAGAAAGTGGACTTTGATGTAAGAGTTTGTTTATCTTTGGTGCTCTTTAAAATGGCCATGTATTTGTTAGTGAGTTAAACACATTGTTTCTTGTGTGTCTGAACTCAGGACATTCAGAAGAAACGTCAGAACAAGGATACACTTGAGCTGCAGTGTCTCATCGATGCTCACTTTGAGCATAGGAAGAAGGAGGAGGAGGAACTCATCGCCCTCAAGGACAGAATTGTGAGTGAACATTGTCCTATCGCCTGATCTTCTTCAAAAAGTTGTAAATGAAAGTGAACGTGTTTTGTCTTAAAACAGGAGAAGCGCAGATCTGAGAGAGCAGAGCAGCAAAGGGTCCGAGCTGAAAAGGATAAGGAGCGGCAGGCGAGACGCGAGGTGTGTATCACTGACCTTGTGAAGCTAGAAAGTGTCCATCTTCTATCAAAAGCATAGACACTAGCGGTCGACCGATATATATCGCCATTCGCTAGGGTTGCCAACTTCAGGAAAGGAAAATCGTTGTTCTCTGTAGGAAAATAAGGGACAGAAATAAGTCACACACTCAAAATATTTGCACTGTACCACACAGTGTACATCATTTCAGTATCTGTAGTTAAGTATGTGTGTGAAAGATGTAAAGGTTGTGGATCATTCCGTGTCAAATCAACCAAATTTCAGAAACTTTCCCACCTCAAAATTTTTTGATTTTGTTAATATAAGAAAGCCAAAATATAAACCTTTTCCTCAAGTTTAAAATATTCTAGCTAACCCCCCAAGGTGATTTTAAAGCGACCGTTATTTTGGAGCATTTCACCTTATTATTTCGATGGCGCCGTGTCATGCTTGTCATGTGACGCACCGCAGCCACAATAGCGCTATATGGCAGATGTATCGCTTTTATTCAGTTTTTCCAACTACCTGATATTCCAAAGATCAAAAACGTGTAAGTGAATGTGTTTAAAAACCTTTATAATGATCATGTTAGCCGATCTATAACGCGCGATGGGTGCCGCCATGCAAATTTGCACCGCAATTCAGAGAATCGTGTCGGATTTACAACACGTCAATTACTCCACTTCTCCCGAAATACATGAAAGTAAGTGGCCGTTAGATCAGCGTAGCAGTCAATAAACGGGACAAAGGAGGTCACGTACCGGTACCAGACACATTAATTAGGCCCAATATATAGGAAGTCTCGGCTAATATGGGACAGTTGGCAACCCTACCATTCGCCAAGGTGAACGTGTTCCTGGATCAATGTCACTGATCCTGGAACAACATTCCAATCAACCAATCATATTGAGGGACAAGTTTACAGTTTATGTCAAGTTTGGGCTTACAAGCAGCGTTAGGTGTTTCTACATCAGTGTTATTCACCTATCAATTCCCTCTGATTTTAGGGATAAGTTATGGGTAGGCTTAGGGCTAGGGATATGGTTATGGTTATGACAAAATTTTCATACAGGAATGTTGTTCCAGGATCAACAAAATATGTTGATCCAGGAACATGTCTTACTTGGCATCACGGTGACCATATTGCCAAGGCCAATATTACTGGCTGATGTTTGCCATTTTTTAATTATCGGAAACACCCGATTGGTCAATGTGTCAGAAGCAAGACTTTTATTTTGACAGAGCTGAGAACACCAGCGCCTGAGCACACAGAGCTCCCATTCACCATCTTCATTAAATTACTGTAAATTATTAGACAGAAGTGTTAAACAAAGAAAGTAGACAGTATACGAAAAAGTGTTATATTGTTTTATTTTTTATAGTAATAGAAAAGCAAACGCTATAATACTTTTTTATCTAATGTCAGCATTAAGCAAATACCCATTTATATCATTTAAACAAGTATTTGAATATCTAATAAACATTTCACAAATCTTGTGAACTCTGGTGAATCCAGCAGTGAGATTTATTGAAGTGTTCATAGACTACATAACGTGTACTTTTTGCTTAACAGTCAGTCTGGAGAGTTTATCTGTCACTGGACACACGATCAACAAACTTTAAATTGATTTCAAACTATGTTGCGCTATATCCAGTTGGTCACTGTATTATATTCATACATCCATATATTATGTGTGCTGTATGTAAATTTAGCGCTACTGTGTCTTTTGAAAAATGACGATTCCCAGTATTACACAGACTTACGTACGGAAGAGGATTAGGGCCAAGTAATAATAATAATTAAAAAATTTTTTTTCGAGATTAAAGTCATTATAATACGAGATTAAGCTCATTAAATTTTGAAGGGGAAAAAAGTCGAAATACAATGTCAAGAATAAACTCATTAAATTTTGAGAATAAACTCATTGTGTTTCGAGAAAAATACGTTACATTTCAAGAAAAATGTCTAAATCAAATGTTGAGAATAAACACGCAGTGTCATGTTCATTGCATTCTGATAGAGGACATGACAGAGTTGGATCTAGTCAAGCTATATTTTAGGTTTTCTTTCAATAACAAAGAAATACTATGCTTTAGCTAATTATAAAAAAATAATAAGTAGCATACAAACTTTAAAGAGAATTTGCAAGCGGCTGGGTCATTTTAGAAGAAAAAAAATTTGCGTGATGTATTCGCAAGAAAACAAGACATTCTAAAACGCTTATTATTAAAAGATAAAATTCTGTACACACCTTATTAATAAACCATACTATGTGCAGATAAGCATACTGACTTCACCCTAGGCTGGAAGAGTGTGTATAGTAATTTTTCAATATTTTTCTTTCTGTATTAATAAAGTCTGTGCTTATGTAGAGATATACACTAATATAGATTGTCCTTTCTGTTTCCGTTTGCACATTTAGCCTACAGTGAAACACATCGACGCCACTTTTTTTTCATTCTTGAACTTTTTGCCCGTATGGTGCCGCCTTGAACTTGAGAATGTGACGCATCTGGTTTGAAGCATATGGCGCTTCATCCATAGCGCGCAGAAATACTCTTCTTGCGCTTGAACGGACAAATACACATAAAAGTATGGCGAGAATTGTTCAATTTCACTGGTATATACAATTTTGGTAACTTAATTATTAAAATACAATTTTACTTTGGTCAAAACAATGAAATCAAATACGTAAGGTATTACAACAATATATTCTTTCGAATAGCCTTGGCCACCTCATATATAAAAGTCTAGTTCTGCCACTGCTTCTCAAAGCATTTCGTTCGTCGACATTCCACACCTTGAGGTGTATGATATCCTAGGATAGGTATGGTATCCCAGCTGGGAAACCACAAAACGACTTTATTCTCGAAATTTTATGATTTTATTCTCGACGTATTTCGACTTTTTTTCTCTAAATTTAATCTCACATTATAATGACTTTAATCTCTAGATGTTTTTCTTTGTTTATTTTTTGTTACTTGGCCCTAACCCTCTTCCGTACTTACCAGATTACTGTGTCAAAAAAAATCAGTATCAGTCGACCGCTAACTGACACAGTGTCTTGATGGTTCCCACAGGAGGAGAGGCTGAGGAAAGAGGAGGCAGATGCTAAGAAGAAAGCAGAGGAAGATGCTAAGAAGAAGTCAGCTCTATCCAATATGGGCTCCAACTACAGCAGCTACCTGCAGAAGGTCAACTCTGTTTAAAACAGTTCAAATGAACTGAAGAGAATGAATTGAAACAACTAAGACTGAAACCATAGGCTCTGTTGTCCTTCAGGCTGACTCCAAGAAAGGTGGCAAAAAACAGACAGAGAGAGAGAAGAAGAAAAAGATCCTGGCTGAGAGACGCAAGCCACTCAACATTGACCATCTCAGCGAGGACAAACTGAAGTGAGTTATTCTCCAAACTGTTAAAGCAGCCATGTAAACTTTCACGGCGGGTCTTGCTTACTAATGTTTTGTGTCCTGGACTTCAGAGAAAAAGCACAGGAGCTGTTTGAGTGGATAAAGAACCTGGAATCTGAGAAATTTGAGCACTCAGAGAGGTTGAAGAAACAGAAGTATGAGGTGAGAAAACAAATAGCGAAATAAACAAGAGGACAAGAAACTATGAACCTATACAGGTGCTGGTCATATAACTAGAATATCATCAAAAAGTTTATTTATTTCACTAATTCCATTCAAAAAGTGAAACTTGTATATTATATTCATTCATTACACACATACTGATATATTACAAATGTTTATTTCTTTTAATTTTAATGATTATAACTGACAACTAAGGAAAATCCCAAATTCAGTATCTCAGAAAATTAGAATATTGTGAAAAGGTTCAATATTGAAGACACCTGGTGCCACACTCTAATCAGCTAATTAACTCAAAACACCTGCAAATGCCTTTAAATGGTCTCTCAGTCTAGTTCTGTAGGCTACACAATCATGGGGAAGACTGCTGACTTGACAGTTGTCCAAAAGACGACCATTGACACCTTGCACAAGGAGGGCAAGACACAAAAGGTCACTGCAAAAGAGGCTGTGTCCAAGCACATTAATAGAGAGGCGAAGGGAAGGAAAAGATGTGGTAGAAAAAAGTGTACAAGCAATAGGGATAACCGCACCCTGGAGAGGATTGTGAAACAAAACCCATTCAAAAATTGGGATTCACAAAGAGTGTACTGCAGCTGGAGTCAGTGCTTCAAGAACCACTACGCACAGACGTATGCAAGACATGGGTTTCAGCTGTCGCACTCCTTGTGTCAAGCCACTCTTGAACAACAGACAGCGTCTCACCTGGGCTAAAGACAAAAAGGACTGGACTGCTGCTGAGTGGTCCAAAGTTATGTTCTCTGATGAAAGTAAATTTTGCATTTCCTTTGGAAATCAGGGTCCCAGAGTCTGGAGGATGAGTGGAGAGGCACACAATCCACGTTGCTTGAGGTCCAGTGTAAAGTTTCCACAGTCAGTGATGGTTTGGGGTGCCATGTCATCTGCTGGTGTTGGTCCACTGTGTTTTTTGAGGTCCAAGGTCAACGCAGCCGTATACCAGGAAGTTTTAGAGCACTTCATGCTTCCTGCTGCTGACCAACTTTATGGAGATGCAGATTTCATTTTCCAACAGGACTTGGCACCTGCACACAGTGCCAAAGCTACCAGTACCTGGTTTAAGGACCATGGTATCCCTGCTCTTAATTGGCCAGCAAACTCGTCTGACCTTAACCCCATAGAAAATCTATGCGGTATTGTGAAGAGGAAGATGCGATTTGCCAGACCCAACAATGCAGAAGAGCTGAAGGCCACTATCAGAGCAACCTGGGCACTTATAACACCTGAGTAGTGCCACAGACTGATCGACTCCATGCCACGCCGCATTGCTGCAGTAATTCAGGCAAAAGGAGCCCCAACTAAGTATTGAGTGCTGTACATGCTCATACTTTTCATGTTCATACTTTTCAGTTGGCCAAGATTTCTAAAAATTCTTTTTTTTTTTTTATTGTACTTAAGTAATGTTCTAATTTTCTGAGATACTGAATTTGGGATTTTCCTTAGTTGTCAGTTATAATCATAAAAATTAAATTAGTGAATTAGTGAAATAAATCAACTTTTTGATGATATTCTAATTATATGACCAGCACCTGTACATCCCATTGTCATCACTGGTATATTTTCCCTTGAGGTTAATTTTGAGATCACTGATAAATCTCTGATCTTCTACAGATTACTACACTGCGCAAGAGAGTGGAGGAGCTCAGCAAATTGTAAGTTGCAGGATTCTTGAATATCATGGCGCCCCCTGCTGTGCATGGCCTGTATGTTGCTGCTTCAGAGCACTGACATATCTTCTGTGATGGTGAAAATGAAGTGAACTTAACAAGCAAGAACACTACACACATTTTCTGTTCATTGTTTCCCTATCCTCCACCAAAAGCAACTGCCTTTGCACGTAAAGCTATCCATAAAATACAAAGAGTAACATACTTAAAGGATTAGTTCACTTTAGAATTAAAATTTCCTGATAATTTTGTTAAAGATGTTTATATCTTTCTTTCTTCAGTTGAAAAGAAATTAGGGTTTTTGAGGAAAGCATTACAGGATTTTTCTCAATATAGTGGACGTCAACGGCAGTTTCAATTAAGCTTCAAAGGGCTCTACATGATCCCAGATGAGGAATAAGAGTCTTATCTAGCGAAACGATCGGTCATTTTCTAAAAAAAAAAAAAAAAGTGTGTACATACTTTTTAACCACAAATGCTTGTCATGCACTGCTCTGCTATACGCGACGCATTACGTAATCACGTTGGAAAGGTTGCGCGTGAAATAAGCAGAAGTACCGTGGTAGGGCGAAAAAACTCCATCTTATTTTCTCCTCCAACTTCAAAATCGTCCAGCATCGTCGTTTTACCTTTTTTTGTAAAGGACGTTTGGCTAAGTCTTTGCACGTTCGCTTTGTAGACACTGGATCGGTACTTCCAACTTTAGGGGTTTAGACAAATCGTATGAATTCATACGAATTAGCCACCACATAAAATGCATACGAATTGGTTGTAAGATAGTGTTAGATCGTGTAGAGCTCTTTGAAACTGCACTGAAACTGCAATTTGGACCTTCAAACCCATTGGACCCTGTTGAATTCCACTATATGGAGAAAAGTCCTGGAATGTTTTCCTCAAAAACCTTAATTTCTTTTCGACTGAAGAAAGAAAGACATGAACATCTTGGATGACATGGGGGTGAGCAAATTATCAAGAAATTTTAATTCTGAAGTGAACTAACTAACTTAATGTCACAGACAACATTATTACTTTTTTTTTTCAAATATATGTAATTACTTATATTATTATTATCATTAACTTACAATTATTACAATTATTATTATTAGCAACTTACAATGGGCTAAGCAGAGGGGGTTTATGAGAAAAAAATAAAGATATAATATAAATTATAATAATAAAATTAATTAAAAAAAATAATTATAGAATTGATCACTTATTAATACATGGAAATAAATGGAAACTCTAACCAAGAAAAAAGGAGGGATTTACACCTTGCTCCAGGAATGATGAGCAGACCAAAAAAAAAAAAAAAAGTAACAGTTTATGTGGCTATTTTCATTTTTCTCAAGTTATTTGAGTAGTTGTCTGTCTGACACATAAATTAGTTTTGTTAAATTCATTTTTGACTGGAGCTGCCAAAAACAAAAACAAAAAACAAAAATGTTATGTTACTGTAATAGTAAGTGAAGCCTGGTTTGACGTTGAACAACCTGGTGCATGCTGTGATGTGAAATGTGGTGTAGATTTTTCTTTTACAACGTTTAAGTAAGTTAACGTAAGTTAAATAAAATTAAAAAAAAAAAAAACCAGTAACACTTTACAGTAAGGTTCATTAAATACCATTAGTTAACTACATTAGTTATCATGAACTAATAATGAACTGCACTTGTACAGCATTTATTAATCCTTGTTAATGTTAATTTCAACATTTACTAATACATTAAAATCTTGTTAACATTAGTTAATGCACTGTGAACTAACATGAACAAACAATGAACAACTGTATTTTCATTAACTAATGTTAACGAAGATTAGTAAATACAGTAATAAATGTATTGCTCATGGTTAGTTCATGTTAGTTAATACATTAACTAATGTAAAGTGGTACCAAATATTTTTGCTCACTGCTATGTTTTGACTACTCTGGCATTGCAGCAGCAAGAAGGGCGCCGCCGCTCGTCGCAGAAAGTAAGTGCGTCGTCCTGCAGGCCAAGACCACCACAATGATGATGGACAAGATACACCCCTCTTTCTGTGCTGACCGCACAGGACCCGTAGTTGTTGATCAACCCACTCTTCATCGTCTTGGACTGTTATTTATGTCATGTAAATAAAGTGTGACTTAAAGCCTTTGTCAGTACTTGTTCTTATTGAAAACATCAATAAAGTCGTTGTTTTTAGATGTTGTCAGCCAAGACCATTTCTTTCCATTTCCACAAGTGCAGAAGCATGTTTCAGGTTCGCTAGAAAGTTCTGTCGAGTGAAACTCGCGAGATTTATTGCACGAGGATAAACATTAAAATTCACTGTTTCTAGATAATGTTACTGTGTAGTATTTAAACATAATAAGTTAGATTCTTACCTTATTATCTGTGCAAATATTCAATTTTCAACTCCTGTCACGCCGGTAAACTGTAACTTTGACAGGTGGAAGGATACAAGTGACTTGTTATATCCACCCCCAAGAACACACGTATCCAGAAGTTCATCCGCCTTCGACAGTAGTCCCAACAAAATAGTCCCAAGTTTCCAGCATTCAAAATGTCTGTAGACTTAAGTGTATAGTAAGTTTTAGTTTGTTTTTAGCTTACCCTACACGCTGAGGTACATGTCGAAATTATTCTGTGGTAATCAACAGTCACAGATTCTGTCAATAAGCTGCCTTAAATTCTGAAATGAAGTTGAAATGGGTTAAATTATTTTGACAAGTAGGCCACACATAGTCTTTACTTGGGCGGGCTGCTCAGGTATATTAAAGGCCGTCCAAATAAATTTGGAGACACATTTTTGCTTTTATTATTTTTATCCTCTTATAGCTACTTTTGTATCCATCCAGGATAATGAAACCATTCGCGATCGATTACCTAGTGGAAAATCTCCCCTTGCCCTATGAGTTTTGTACCTGCTCATTCTGCGCGTGAGAACTGCCTACTCCCGCTGACATTCCCACGTGCGCTGCAGAGATGCGGTAGATATTTCACAGAGACAGGACTCGACAGTCCAGGCGCTTCTGTGTGCAAAGTGTAAGATGTACATTGATTATTAAACCTCAAAAGGCTATGATTTCATGTAGGAAAAAAAAGAGCACTTCAAAGTGATTCTCAATTAGCCTAATGAATAGCACATTTATGCCAGGCAATTGCTAATGAACTCGAGTTGATGAATTATGACAATACTTTATGGCCTTTATATAATATGTTTTAAACGGTTGCAAGAATGCATATTTTATCTCTCTCATCTGAAGTATCAGCCCGCAATAGCTTAGACCTTTCAAAATAAGAGTCCCGGTGTATTTCGGGCTTGTTTATAATTGAAAGTCACATGCTAAGTTTTTTTGTTGTTGTTGTTGTTGTTGTTGTTCTTCTTCTTCTTCTTCATCTGGGCATTATTGGTATTTTGGTTACACAATAAATTGTATTTAATTTAATTTCCATTTAATTCATAGTAAATTATTGTAGTCTCTGGCTGGGATGCTTCCCCACAGGAAGAAAAGACTATGCTATTTGACACATATTATTCTATATATAGATTTTACTAGCATCAGTAAAATCTGTATCCCATTCATTGAGAGACACTATATGACATAGCAAGGAGAACTCTACCATTTAAATGCTGTAATTTTGCATAATTTACAATGCATAATATTAGTAATTAAATGTAATAGTAGCCTATGTAATTTCAATAAGTAAAAATGTTGTTAAAATCACTCATTATTTGTTGTTTGTCACATGTAGTAGACCATTTTTGTGCCGTGGGTAATAGGATTTTCCACCCGGCTACCACCGCAAGTATATTTTAAACCTGTGGGAAGTAATGCACACTCTAAAATAATGTTGGGTTAAAATGGGTTAAATGTTTGCCCACCGTACTGGGCAGTTTTATTTAACCCAAATATTGTTTAAAAATTAAAATATGGCTGGCTTAAAATGAACCCAAAGTAAGTTGGAAATTAAAAATCAGAAAATTAAAAATTACAAAAGGCAACAATAATAATCAAAAGAAGAAAATGTATTAAGCAATTTAATAAATGTGTGTTGTTTAATTACTATTCATTAAACTTATTAATAAATGTTAATTTATCAAACATATTAATAATGTTAATTTCCAACATACTTTGGGTTCATTTTAAGCAAGTAATACAGTAATTATTAAATAGCCTAATAGTTGAGTTAAATAAAATTACCCAGCAGGTTGGGTAAACATTAACCCACTGGGTTAAAACAACCCAATTGCTGGGTATGTCCATTTTCAACCCAGCTGGGTTGTTGAGCGCATATATATATATATATATATATATATATATATATATATATATATATATATATATATATATATATATATGCGCTCAACAACCCAGCTGGGGTTGCTATATATATATATATATATATAATATATCACTGTATGAAATAACCTATAAGTTTTACAGTGTGAATCACGTATGATGCGTTTATTTATTTATTTGTATTAATATCTTAGGGTGGGGAAAAAAAACAAAACAAAAAAAAACAACAACATTTTCCTAGCCTATTATATCGGCAGCATAGCCTATGCTAGATCATATAGCCTAGGCATATAGCTTAAACAATCAATTTGCATATATTCATATTTGAATGTAGCCCACATTAATTGAATAAAATGAATTATGGATTGATTATATGCTGAAACTTTATCGAAACTAGATCTAGCAGGGTAAACTTTTATGTTTAGTTTTAGCTATTTGGTTGTAGCTATTTAGCTATTCCATATGACTTGTGCCAAATAATTTGGGGATTCTTCGAGAAAAACATTGAATTATATCAAAAGTTGCCAGAATTCCCTGGAACTGCATGGACAAAATGTAGGCTAAATATAAAAATAAAAAAATATATACGCGTAATTTGCGTAAATTATACGCGTCCAATTCACGTTCGTCTTTCCCCCTGTCATGCTAAAGCAGTTTTGTTTTCATGGAATAAATCACAAAATCCCATCAAATATTTGAGTATAAATAGTTATATTTTTATTAATCCGACATTCACTCGTTTAAGAAGTATAAATATAAAGTTTAACACAAGACACAACAAGCTAGTGTTTCAAACAGGCATCATTAAATACAATAATATGTTTGTTCGTTTTCGTCGCTTTAACAAAACAGATCTTATTTACACATATACAAAAGTGGTCCTACTATCCGTATCTGGATTACGATTCTCTCGTAAATAATTAGGAAATAAAAGCTGATGGTGACAGAAAATATATTCACAAAGGGGAAAAAATATGGTCACATTTTCACATGGATACAATAATATAAATAACCGTAGTTAAGAAACTCACTTGCCTTTTTCATAAAGGAATTAGATTTTCCACAGCATAAAAAGAAAGAAAGAAAGAAAGAAAGAAAGAAAGAAAGAAAGAAAGAAAAATAAAGGAAGAAAGAAAAATAAAGGAAGAAAGAAAAATAAAGAAAGATCATTCGTTCCTAGTTTCCAGCAGTGGATCGAAATAGTCTTTCTTTTGTCGTTAAGATCGGATTTGTCATTTTTCTGTTGAATGCTTCTTGATTCAAATTGTCCCTTTCGATTTGTTTTGAAATGTACCGGATCTTTAAAGCACTTGGTAAATGGGATCCTGAGCCTGCTGTTGAGGGCAGTTGGTCGGGGACTGTGCAGGAGCCCCGCTCTCACTCAGGACGGACCCCTCCTGCGGAGAACACGGACTCCCTTCGTGCCCCTCCGGTACTGACAGCACGGGACACGCGGGGGTCTCTGTGGAAATTCGCTCCACGATACTCGACAGACAATCCAAACTCGACACCACTGAGCTTTTATTATTCCGTGCGTCAGCTGTAAAATAAATAAACAGATTTTAACTTCAACTGAAATGAACGAATGGTTTTAACACTGTAAGAAGATTTTAGTCAGTCGATATGTATTTATTTCCGGACATTTTTTCGACGCATGACGTACCATTTGGCGTGTCGTTGAAGTAAGAGCTGTCATAACTGTTCCGTCGTCTCGACTGACATGTAGGACCCATGAAATCCATCTAGAAAACACCAGAAGAAAATTATTTACTATGAAGAAAGAGAATTAACAAAAGTACATAAACAAGTAATTTAATTTGGCCTGTAATATTGATTCATTTATTAACGCTAACTTTCTATTGGCTATTGAATGAAAAATGTCACGTGTTGCCAAATTATAATAAAATAAAAACACATATAGGCTACTTTGCTCAAATAAAGAATAAACCATTAATAAATGATATTGGCCTTACAATAAAATATATATTAGGCTATTATAAAAGCACTACATGTCTAGCTACAGTAGTAGGCTATGAAGTTCTCACCATGCCGTCAGAGCAGTTGGATCTCGGGCTGGAGGCATCAGAGTCTCCGCTGTAATGCTCCAGAACAGGGTAGTAGTTTTCCTCTTGACTCCTAAGCAGCGCCTGCAGAGACTCGATGTAACTAATGGCGTTTCTCAGAATCTCCACTTTGGGCAGCCTCTGGTTCGGGTTGGTGGACGTGCATCTCTTGAGGGTTTCGAAAGCGTCGTTGACTTTACTCAGTCGTCTCCTCTCCCTCATGGTGGCGGCTTTGCGGCGGTCAGCGTTGGTTGTTTTTCTCTTGCAGGCTTTGCATGCCCACAGCAGGCACCTGCCGGCCTGATGATGCCCACTGGGTGCCCTTACGTGCTCGTCCTCGATGTGGTGATGCTCGTCGGGCTTGAGCAGGCTCACGTGGACGAGCCTGGGGTCCAGGTCTTCAAAGAAGTGCATGTCGTTGGTGTTGAAGCAAGGGTCGTCGTAGAAATCATCAGCTGATGAGATGGGGAAGGGAATATCCGACAACTCCATCTTTATGTATTAAGGTAAAAAATGGCTTATAGCTACTTGAATGCTTCTCAAGTAGTAAAGTTTTTAAGGACTTAGGAATATTAAGACAGATTCCTTCAGATCCTGAAACAACGTATTGCTCAAGACAACCGTTTAAAACCCGCAGGTCGTTAAAACGTTTCTTTGCTTGTACCCTTCAGGTACTTGTTGCTGGTGAGAGATCGCGGCCTGTTTATATACAGCCCAGCAGGTCCGGGGGCGTGTCCTGCAAATGACAGTTTGCCCAATGAACATGTGCGCTGAGAAAGAGGGCGTGGTTTTGACGGCCTGGCACTGCAGCTAATGACGGCGTCATACAAATGTTAAAATGATAAATTCGTTTATAAATAATAATATAAGTTGCTCTTACTGCCTTTGTCGCGTGTATATTGGACTTCTTTGGATGTCTTTTATTTGTTTATTTGTCATCAAATAACAGATTTCAGCTTACAGTTAATTACAATTTCCTGAATTTCCCTAGGAAAAATTCGAGGAAGGACTTTCTTTTAATATTTTCTAAGGGGACAACAATCACTTGTTTCTTATTAATATATAGGCTATATTAGTATATAACTGTATTTGATAAGACGACAAACAACAGGGATATCTGTTTGACTAATGTAAAAGAAAAAAAGTGCTCCATGGGAAAATATTTTCTTCCTAGTGCTCCATAAAAAAGAACTATAAAATGCTTCATTGATTCATCAAAAATCTCAAATAAACGTAAATAATAAATAAATAAAATTGAAATTAGGATACACATTTGAACAATAATTCAGAATTAAATATAGGCTATTGAATGTTAGGATGCTTATCATTAGGTTATAAGTTGTTCAGAACTGAAAAAACAAAAACAATAAAAAAAACATACATTTGAATTATTTTTAGTTTGTATATTTTGTTTAATGGATCACTGGTGCACATATTAAACTTACAAACTAGCACAACATGGACAGGTTACAAATGTTTTTATTATTATTATTATTATTATTTTAATTAATCAATTAAGTAATTAACGAATTAATTATGTATTTATTTACCACAGAAAACTACTACTAGGTAAAGTTATTTTAGTTCATGATCTATTTATGATGCGACCCATTTTATTTAGCTTTCCCTACAATAGCTGCTAGACGCACAACAGTCCTACAATAGGGGGCGTTAAAGAGCCAGATGAGAGTAAAAAGCTTCAATTATGTTTGAAAAGTACCAAATATGCTGTTTTATCTGTCTTGTGTTAGTACTTGTTGCCTGAATACAGTCTACTGGAGTTTGTTAAGTAAGATTTTATGTTAAAAAGTGAACAATAACAACTCCGGCAGCTTGACAACTATGTGACAAAATCACATTGTACTGGAAAACATTTCTTTTATATTATAAAGAAAAATACACCATGGCATATGAAATGTGGACATTGTTTATTAAACCCGCTGTAGGATAATATGTAAAAGTCAAAACTTCAAAGGAGTGTAAAATAACATTTTCATTTGAAGTAATGTTCACAAATCTAATACATATGCAAATATAAAATATATATTTACTTTTAACTTGCACAAATAAAGGCAAAATTTTGTTTTGAAAAAACAAATAAATCTCTCACACAGAGGATGCAGGCCAGTGCAGTGTTTCATATATAAATGCATCTAAATGTATGGTCTGAAGCACTAATACATGAAGAGAGAGAGATAGAAAAGTTTAAACTCTTATCTAAACTTCTTATTTCAGTCACTGAAGAATACCTTCATTTCACTGGAATTATATTAAAATAATGGTAACACTTTATATTAGGGAACACATATTCACTATTAACTAGGAGTTTTTTCTCAATAATTATTGTTTATTGATAGTAAGTAAGGAAGTTGTTGTAGTGGTTATGTTTAGGTGTGAGGTAGGGTTAAGGGACCTAGAATATGGTCTTGCAGAATAAGGCATTAATATGTGCTTTATAAGTACTAATAAACAGCCAAAATGCTAGTAATATGCATGCTAATAAGCAACTACTCAATAGTGAATATGTGTTCCCTAATCTAAAGTGTTACCAAAATAATATCTACAACTGGAGTGACTACTTGTTACATACAAATCTTGTGCATTTCTGCACTTTAAAGGGATAGTTCTCCCAAAAATGAAAATAAATTTGAGAGCTTTCTGTCCCTCCATAGACAACTACCACTTTGACGCTTCAAAAAGTTCATAAAGAGTTGTTTATATGTGAGTAAAAGCCTAAATTCAATCTGTTCATCATATAAAGAGATCGAGTCTCTTCAGAAAATTTTGACTAAACCACTCAATTCATATGGATTCATTTTACAATAGTAAGTTTTTGAAGTGTCAGCGTTGCAATTGCAAAGCTGTCTATGGAGGGACAGAAATCTCTCAAGATTTCATCAAAAAGATCTTTATTTGTGTTCTGAAGATTTGGAATGACATGAGGGTGAGTAATTATTGACAGAATTTTTTTGGTGAACTAACCCATTAAATAGTCTATCCATCCATTCATCTGTTGAAGTGCCATATACACATTCTAAGCTTCCTAACTGATTCCAAGGAGGAAGTCTAGGCAGTAGTCAGAGTCTCTTGTAGCTGGTCGATGAGGTACTCGCCGAAGCCTCCTGCGCTGTCACTGGTGCAGCCCACTCTGTGAGCGCTGGTCAAGAGGTCACCTATGAGTTTGACCTTTGGGACGAGGGACTCGATGAACTGACTTTTGATTACACTGGCGGTGTGTGGATCTCCGTACTCGCGAGCCAGTTGATTCAGCTCCACCATGACGCTCATCTCCTCCTTCCACTGGTTAAGCATGATCTCCAGAGCGGGAAGGACGGCGCATGCATTTTCAGTGCCTGGCCTCTGCGCACAAACAAACAATTAGTCATCAACCTAATTAACCTAATAAAGTTGAAACCTATAACGCGCATAAGAGCCGCTGTGTGCTAAGAATTAAAAGTATACACTAAACTGATGTAAATGTTACATTAATGATAAAATGAATATTTTTGGTCCTGGATGCTAAGGTTAGCACAGAGTTCCAGCACCCTTCTGAAATCTAAAGTTGTGTTCATACTTGTAGTTCGGTTCTCTTGGCTCTTTTCGTCTGGACCAAAAAGGAAAATGATACATTTAGTCCTGGTTCACTAAGCGTTCACACTGTCATTTTTAAGACCAAACCTAAAGATACAAAAAAAAAAGTATATTTTGCAACAGAACTTCCAAAACAATGTTGTGTTCTGGGCTAAATGTGCTTGTTATGTGTACGTATGATGGTATTTTGACCAGCTGAGAACTCGTGAAGAGCTTAATAAATGTGTAAAGGTTTCAAAACAGAGGTGGGAATTCCTCCGTCACACACAAACAAATATCTGCTGCAATGTAAATGACATGAAAAAACATGCGAAAGGGTCCCATCTTGTGACCTCATGTCCTGCTTTTGGTTTGTCTTTGGGCCGTGTTGCGTTCATATTTCAGTCGAACTGCACCAGAGTTAGTCTAGAAGTGGACTGGGACCCCATGAAAAGGTGGGTCTCATTCCACTTGTTTGGTGTACACCAGGGTTCGGTTGGCGGAGCTCACACTTTTTCAAATGAACCGCACTAACAGAGCAATCGCACCAGAGTCTGTTTTAATCAAAACAAACCTGCCAAGTGTGAACACACCCTAAAAGCACCCTACAGGCTTGTGGACTTTACAGCATTCAGTGAGAATGCAGGTCTATGTCAAGTGTGCCATTTGGTACAAGGCCAATATAGCACAGCCTTGAGTGCCATTGAAGTTACATGTGATTTTCTCAACTAAATTTTGAGTCTGGCCAATTGGTTTGGTATTCATCATGCATATATATATATAGTAGGTAGGCATGTGACGGTATCAATTTTTCATGTTGCGATTAATTGCTGAAGCTTTTATTGCGGTATACGGTATTAACATGTTATTGAAATAAGTTGCAAAAAAAAGTGTTGTCATAGTATAACAGGTTTAAAAACTCTTTGTAATAACAAAAATAACTCTGAATGTTTAAATACAATAATAGAATACACAAAAAATATAAAGTAAAATTTTCAAACAGATTAAAGTGCAAAAGAATTAGGCTATAAAGAACAACAGGTAACACTTTACAATAAAGTCTCATTATTTAATGCATTAACTAATATTAAACAATAGCTACATTTGTTACAGAAAGTATTATTTTTTTTGTTAATGTTACTTAAGAAATACAACTGATCATTGTTAGTTTTATTTTATTAGGTCCATTAAAGTAAGTTATTTTGATTTTAGTAATGTTATTAAACAGTAACTAAGAAATTAACATGAACCAAGAATAATTAATGCTTTATAAATATTTTTCATTGCCAGTTTGGTAATAATGAATTAACATGTTAACTAATGAAGCCGTATGTCAGTAAGTTTTACTGAACAATAACAAATAATCAGAACATTTCTAATCATTAGGGCATGTTGTAGTCCAGATTAAAATATTAAAATGTTTAAATTTGAAAATAAATAGCCTATTAAGTCTTTAAATATTAAGTATTTGGTGCCGTGATGAACAACATTGAGATGACAAAAAAATTAATGGCTGTTTGAAGCATTTTAAAAACTTCACTAGTGCAGTTGCTTTATTTCTGGGGTAACCACTGCATTCTGCTGTTCCATCAGCACCCTCTGCTGTCAGAGAGTGAATGTTTCATTCAGCGCGTCTCCTTCACACGTTCAGCCATGTGCTTCTCGTGCACGCTGGGCTTGTTTACATCTGAGCAAGTGTCCCTTTGACGCAGAATACAGTGATGTTGTGCATTTTATACAGTTGATGGGGAAAGTATTCTTAAATGCATTATAAAAATTTTAATAATCGGTAATAAATTATTATCTACGGTATTTTGAAGTGCCCACAATAACAATATCGTGCATATTCATTATCGTGATATATCGTAATACAGAATATCGGCAGGGTAGGGAAGTATGCGATTTCGGATGCAGCCCTTGTGTTTCTTCTGTTCATTGTGCAAACTCGTCATCATCAGTTTGGGATGTTCTGTTCCTGTGTTTTTGTATCTAGCTTTTCTAAGAAGTGTATTTTAAGTTTGTTATCATTAAACCTTCAGTGTTTTAGTTTAGATCCAGCCCTTTATTTTGTGTTATTTCAACCAATGCATGACATTTTCAACATTGATAAGATTAAGAAATGTTTCTTGAACAACAAATCAGCATTAATGACTTCTGAAGGATCATGTGACACTGAAGACTGGAGTAACGATGCTGAAATTTCAGCTTTGCAAAACAAAAATAAATTTCATTTTAAAACAGTTATTTTAAATCGTAATGATATTTCGAAAAATTACTGTTTTATTGTATTTTTAATCAAAGAAATTCAGCATTTTTAATGTATTTTTCAATAAAATAGCAATAAAGTAATTTAAATGACTTTAAATAGTTTCAAGAGCTTTGATAAACAACTAAAAAGCTATCTAAATGGATCAATCCTCATATCAGTCAAATGTGAATTAAGCTAAAATTAACAAAGACAGCACACAATAGTTTCCAAATGTGCACAAGCATCACCCAGCACGGAGGAGCGGATAACAAGGTGTTCAAAATTGCTGCTGATGGACCCTCACCAGTCCCAGTCCGGATCAATTTTACACGAGTCGTAAAATCAGGGAAGGGTGGATGGTTAAAAAAAAAAAAAAAAAAAATAGAAAGAAGAGGAAACAGAAGAGAGGACGCAGTGTAAAGTGACAGCATTGCGAGTGCCATGGAATCCATCTGGAACTACAATTAATGCACTGTCCTTCCGCCTTCACATTAATCTCCCCAATTTTCCGGAACTCAGGGGAAACGTATACCCTAACAGGCATTAAAGGCAAGATCTCTGCAAAACCCCCCACCGGTTTACCCCCATCGCTCTCTTTTTCTCTGCCCTCCACCCCCCTTAAGAGCTGCTGCCCCATACAAACAGGGGTAAAAGGATATCTTGATGAAAAAAAAAAGGTTTATGATTAATAATTTGTTATGGTCTGAGTTTTTCTATTTTGCATTTTAAATATGTGCTTCTCTTCCAGCTAACAGGGAAGGTTCTTAGAACTTTGGCTAACTTTCTGGCAAGGTTCTCTCAAAGTTATGAACAAACATTCTTCCAGTAACATGTTTGTTCAACATTCCCAAAATCTTTGCAGAATGATAAAACGGAATCATGTTTTATTAACGTTCACATAACCAAGAAAAAACGTTTTTAAAACATTTACATTTTGAGCATTCAGAAATAAAGTGTTCACAGCCAGTGTTGGGCAAGTTACTGTAAAAAACTAATTCATTACTAGCTATTAATTACATCTTCAACAGTATAATTAGATTACTGTATAAATATATCGATCTAGCTTAATGCAGTGTGCAACAATTGTCTTATAGTAACCGCAGAGCGAATGCAGAGTAGCACTATAACAACTTTCAACACACAAATATATCTAATATAATAAAACAGCGCTGCTTTACCCCGCATTCGCTTAACCGGAAGAAGTGGAAGCGATTGTCTGCGGCATAATAAAAGCTCTGCTGCTCTCGAGACGTGTGTCGTGCTCATCTCGCATCATCACATCGCTGGAGCGACTGCTACTCCTGATGTGCTTCATACTACAGTAACGTTAATAATCTCATGATTCCGCATAATCAAGGTGTCATCAAGCAACGCCTTTGATTTGAATAAGCGACCTCTAGTGGTGAAAATGTACATAGTGTGCCTTTAATGGGAACTATATTAGAACATATTTATTAGCTGGACTGTTCCATAACTAGGTGCAATGGGTCACTTCTGCCAAGTCTTGTGGTGGTCCTCTGGTTAACATGTTAGTTGGGTGAGTTACCTGAATGTTCTTGCCACAGAATTTCCCTCCCCGCTGGGACAGGTACTGCAGCATTGCCTCTGCCCGTTCTAGTTCTTTCACTGATTCCTGATGAAAATACGCAGCCACTCTGGGTAAAGACAAATCACTCTGCTCAAAGATTTTGGCCTAAAACAGAAAGGAAGACAGATATGATTTAGAACTAAACTAACTTGGAAGACAGAGTGATGATTTTGCCAACCACAGTTTCCTTTACGGTTTCCTGTAAAGTCAAGAAAATGGGTCAATCTGTCAGTCAATAGTTTCTCCTTTCTGAGCATTTATTTACGTTTATTTATTTTTTCTTCAAACCAATAAAATAAATGTCATTGAGGACTATGAATACATATTTATTGACAAATCCATTGACATACCATAGTAAAAGATTTAGAAATGTTAGATACACTAAAAAAGTGGCAAAATAAGAACTTTATTATTGTTATTATGTATTTAGAAAGCAGTTTTGTTTAAAAAAAAAAAAAGATATTCCATTCAATATTTTATGTCATGGAATAAATATTTTATTGCAAATATAGGATAAATGTTTTTCAAAGCTTCTAAAAAACCATCATGGCATTTCTAAGAACTTGTCACATAAAAAAGTAAAATCTTAAAAGATTTCTTTAAAAAAAAACCAAACAAACAAACAAAAAAACATCCCATTTGTCATTTACCCAATTATACAGTGATGAAATCCAGTGTTTTCACATTAGGGCGCCAATGATTGGCTCAGGGTGGGTTACTTGACGTCACCCCATACTAAACTTTCCTATAAAACGCAGTTAATTCTATAAATATAAAACTTTATAAAGCTGTAAATTAATGCAGTTTAATTCTGCAATAGCCTACTGCTACACTGATGATTTGGGGTGTCATAGTATAACTGCGCATCATGTTTACAGTAGAGTTCTTACCAGCGCTTCCAGTCTGTATGAGACCTCCATAAGAAAAGTGGAAACTCCACACAGACCTTCCTCCACAACAGTCGGGAAGTTTTGTCTAACCTGACTCCCAGCAGAAGATACATGTGTTTTACAGAGCGGGAGGCACGTTTTTATTCGCTTTACTCTCGGTTCCGACATGTTTACGCTGTAACGGACATCAATACTGAATGTCCTCACTGTCCTCGGTGATTTCAGGCGTTTCGTATATCCTCACATGACGCTACTATGTCGCATTTCCGTATTGTGAAGAAATAAGTGTAGTGATGTACTAATAATTAAAGTCGACAGCTGCTGGATAAACGTAGATGCGGGAAGACTAAAAATGCGAGCGTTTCCCGTTCATTCTGTCAAGTTCATCCGGTATTATGTGGGTGGATGGGTAGTCAAGCTGCCCTACGACTGTTTAGGCTACTATAGTTTTACCATAGTTTACTGTTATTGATTCCATATTGATACAAAATGATATATAATGAAAGAATACAGCTTTATTATTATTATCATGCTGAACAGCCTAGATTGGTTTGCTGGTTTAGCTGCACTTGTGGAAAAAACGCGCAATAATAATAATTGTTTTGAACGTGCAAGTGAAGATACTTCAAATCTAAAAAAGAAAAAGTAGGCTGTACTTGCTTATAATATGAATTAAATAAAACACTTAAAGAGACTAGGCCTTCACTTGTTTCTTAACACAACATTTTTACATTTACATTTTACATTTAGTCATTTAGCTGACGCTTTTCTCCAAAGCGACTTACAAATGAGAATAGTAGAAGCAGTCGAATCAACATGAGTACAATCCAAAACAGTACGTAAGTGCCGTGTCAAGTCACAGTTCCATCAGTAAACGTTTTCATCGTAGCAAGGTTTTTATATATATATATATATATATATACGCAAATAGATGGAGAAAGAATAGAAAGTTGAAAAAGAAAGAATAAAATATAAATAAAAAGTGCTATATTACTGGGTCAAGTGTTGATGAAAAAGATATGTCCTTAGCAGTTTTTTGAAAATGGCTAAAGACTCGGATAGAGCGTGGCAATTCCACCAACCAGGAACAGACCAGGAGAAGGTCCATGATAGTGATTTTGTGCCCCTTTGGGATGGCACCACAAGATGCCGTTCACTTGCAGAACGCAAGCTTCTGGAGGGCGCAAGCTTCTGGTGGGCGATTTTTGACTTTTAGTATGAATATGTTAGTCTTACTGTTATCTATAAGCTAATGTGCTGCAAAAACAATGACAAACTTTGCATTTAAAAGACATAAGCTTTCAAAATGTACAGTCTCTCACTTACTCCTATATGGATCAACGATTCTGATGACATCACCCTGCACTTCAGCTTCTCATCAGGTTTTCTGTCCAATCAAATGCTCTCTAGAATCTAAAGTGTCCCGCCCCCTACACTATAAATGGATGCTGAAGCTGTGGCTGAGATTGGTCACTTGTTCACACATTTGCAAATATTGTTTACATGGTGAATGTCATATAGTGCAATATATAGGGCATAGGGAACAATTCAGACAGTGTAAATATGCTTCATTCACCCCAAAGGGTGGTTAGAGTCACACGAACCACTGCAGCGCGCACACAGTGTGCTCCGGTCCAGAGACACCTATAGACTGAACATGTAATACGCATGTGCATGATGTCACCATTTTCACAAATTCACGTTTTTGTAGACGGTAACGGTATCGTTTTTAAAAACTTGTACTTCGAAACCTGTTTTCAAAAGTTTGCCTTTTCAGGCCGCCAAAACACCACTGTCGTGTTAATGAATGGCCAAAAAAGGTTTTACGCAACAATGTACTAAATATAGAAACGTTTTTCCTTTGCATTTTTTGCATATAGACAAAATCATTTTAAAAACTTGCACTTTGAAACCTGTTTTCAAAAGTTTGCTTTTTTAGGCCCCCAAAACACTGTTGTCATGTAAATGAATGGGCAAAAAAAGTTTTACGTTTTTTTGTTGAAAACGGTGTTGTGTAAACGGCCCCAGACGCTACTTTTATTGCGTCACCCTGCGCCGCAACAGCTAAAAGCTGTCTACACTGCAAGCGACAAGACAACCGTTGGAAAGCACTTGGACTACGTCAGAAATAGAACAGGAATCCGTTTACTGTTGGGAATTTGTCGCGCCGCATCCAGTGTAGACAATATCACGGATTATAATGGGTTCTATTGTCTTTTTTTAGACGCGTCATGTTGCGCCGCTCGTGTCCGGTGTAGACACGGTGTAAGTCACACTTAAGTACATTTTTTCTGTAATACGTACTCTTTTTAAAAGTATTCTTAAGTGTACTTCTTTTTCGCAAGGCTGATTTAAGCTTGTCTCCCATGCCTGGTCAAGCTGGTGCTCAGCTGTTTTAGCCTGTCTTCAAGCTTAAACAGCTCAAAAGTGCCCAAAACCTTTTAAAACCACCCAAAGGACAATCTGACTGGGGTGGGAGACCTGCCATAGTCTGTGTGTTTAGGCTACTGTTTTTCAGACTGATTAAATCAGAAATACTCAGATGCTAAGCCGTGCGAAGCTTAGAATAGATATAACAGCAATTTATAATGAATACTGTAATGTACAGGTAGTTTGATTAGTACAGGAGTAATGTGCTCCCTTTTAGTACCAGTTAGAAAGCCTAGCAGCTGAATTCTGAACAAGCTGTAGGTGAGAGGGAGGCCTGCCTCACATGCATCCGATTGGACTTATGATAGCTACCTGAATCGTAACAAAGCACTGTTGGCCAGAGGAGGACTGGCCCCCTGACTAAGCCTGGTTTCTCCCAAGGTTTTTTTCTCCATTTTAACAACTGTTTGCCACCTGATGTCACCTGTTGGAGTTTGGGTTCCTTGCCGCTGTTGCCTTTGGCTTGCTTAGTTGGGGACACTTGACATTTGATATTCAACAGTGCTTTGCATCTGCCTGCACTGACACCATTTTCTTTAAAAGCTGCTGTGCAGCCAAAATTATATACCAGTTATCACTGCAAAGCTGCTTTGACACAATCTGCATTGTAAAAAGCGTTATATAAATAAAGGTGATTTGACTTGACCCAAATACAGTACATTACTGTCAGCTCAAAAATGACAATGACGAAAACAAAAATGTTTTTTTTTTACTGGAAGCAACCAGGAGATCATTAACACCCCTTCACAAATCCCTTTTTACCAAATAAACTCAGTCAGACATTCATACAGAGACTGAAGTGAAAGTTCCTCACATTTCAATGGTAGATAAATCTGAGAATCGTCAGCATACAAATGATAATGAATGCGAAGCATACCTAATGTAATCATATAAAGGCAGAACAAGACTGGTCCCAAAACTGAGCCCTGAGGAATCCCACTAATAAGGGGACTAACTAAGAAAGTCCTACAAGAAAAACCAATCCAAGGCTAAACCCTGAATGCTAACCTTGAGAATCAATGAGAATATTATGCTCAACAGTGTCAAAAATCGTAATAGAACAGTAACAATAATAAATAGTAGTAGAACAACACAACTCTCAGATTCAACACCTAGTAGAGTATCATTAGAAACCTTCAAAAGAGCATTCACTGTGATTGGCTTGTTTATTCAAACAGACTTATTCATCCATCTATTATAATTGTTTGACATCTAATCTTTTTTTTTTTTTTTTTTTTAGCCACTGTTTTGTTGTTGTGTGTTTTACAAGAAAAACATTCCTGTTTTGAGTCTGGTTCTTCTTTAATGAAGGAACTTTGCCCATCACCAAAAAGAGTCATGCAGCGTGTATGACAACATGCTCCTTTTCCACTCAAACCACATAATTCGGTTGTCTTTGGGGTCTTGGCTGTGTCCCCCCTCCCTTCTTCCCTGGTGGACTCGTCTCTTGTTTCATCAGTGGCCCGTGTCATTGCGCCCACCTCAGTGCGGATGACTGACACGAGGGACTGGGAAATCCCCAGGGGCCAGTTGGGTCTGGATGGAAGAAAGAGGAACACTCAGCGTACATCGAGCATTGGCTCAACAGGACCTGCACCCTTGACTTGACCTCTGCACCTCTCAGACACATATACAATGACCTGAGCTGAACTTAAGTGTAACAAATTACAGACACACTCTGGGGGAACAGACCTGGATCAGGCTAAATTTCAGTTGGAATTTGGAATTAAGGTTGCAAGTGTGATTTTGCATTTCTGAGTCACTATACGTCACAACTTGTCGCCCTTGTACAACGTGGTGGGTATGTGTTGTATGCCTTAAGATAACGATGTAACAGAGTTGTCATACATTTGGGCAGCTTGCTGTAGACCTCCTTCAAGGATACCACCTGCCTTTTGTCCATGTTTTGTCTTTGTCTGTGAGTTTCTTAGTGCAGCTGTCCAAAAGCACTCAAGTCTTTCGGTCTTGTTCCTGCTCTTGTTCATCGCCTCACCTGAAATATTCTCTATACATTCTTCAAATGTTATTTTGACTTCTCTTAATACAGTTGTATAAATCCAGTAACCACAATGTGATATTACAATTTAAAATAACTGTTTTCTGTTTTAAAATATATTCCTGTGAAACTTTCAGGATTCTTTGATTAGGACAGAATTTATTTGAAAATCTTTTTTATGTATCTTTAGGCCTATTTAAAATCTGTTGTAACATAAATGCCTTTACTTTCACTTTAAAGTTTCACAGAACAATTTAATGCATCCTTGCTGAATAAATGGTGTCTATCTATATAACAATATATAACATAACAAAACATACAGTATATAACATTTTTTGTTTCTTTCTTTTGCTTTTGAGGTGAAATATGACCCATTCTTGATATATTTTTTGTGACATTCATCCTTAAAGGGGTGGTTGATTATGATTTCACTTTTTTAAACTTTAGTTAGTGTGTAATGTTGCTGTTTAAGCATAAACAATGTCTGCAAAGTTACGATGCTCAGAGTTAAATGCAAATTTTCTTTTAAAGAATTCTCTGTTTAAAGACTACAACAAACGACTGGTAGGGACTACAACGAGCTTCTTCCTGGGTTATTGACATCACTAACTCTAAAATTTACATAAACCCTGCCTCCGAGAACAAGCACCAAAAGGGGTGAGGTCATGTTGGGCTGCTTTAGAGAAGAGTATTTGTTGTTGTAGTACAGTGTTGTTACCATGCCGTCATTTTATGCCAGACTGCTTCACAAATGAGGGTCAATTCAACGCTGGATTTGCACTAAAGATTAACATGACAGCACATGCTAGTCGATGAGTTGAATCAACTTCATAGCAACTACATACATTTATCCACTAACTGTTCAGAAATGTCCAGATGCATTCTGAAAGTAGTAACTTCTTCCTGAGTCTCTCCATCAGTGTCCGACTCCGGTTTGAACAATGTAAGGCTGAACATAATACTGACAATCATCATTTTGGCTGCGTGAGATTCTCCAGCTTTGCCATTCTTGAGCAATCGAAGCACGAGCTGTTAAAGCTTCGCCCTCTTCTGGAAAGCAGCTAGGAGCAGCAGTTCATTTGCATTTAAAGGACACACACAAAAACGGCGTGTTTTTGCTCACACCCAAATTGGGGCAAATTTGACAAGCTATAATAAATGACCTGTGGGGTATTTTGAGCTGAAACTTCACAGACGCTATTTCTATCTTGTAAAAGGGGCATTATAGGTCCCCTTTAAAGTAAGTTTAGCTCATGTTGGGCATGTTAATTGTTAATTATGTTAATTATACAAATTTCTCTTATGACACCAAATGCAATTACCCACTAAGTATCATCACATGGAATATTAACTTCCAACAATCATTTCAACATTCAACAGCGCATTCACATGCATAGTCTACAAATGCTGCTCTGATGCTTGTTGGTGATGGGACGAGTGCTTTCCACACCTGCTTTGAGCTGTAAAGATGGTGAACTGCCCTGATGAGACATTTTTACAACAACCCTGACTCTGTGTTTGGACAGGCCCAGTGCTAGATTACATTACCAATGGATTACACAATGGACAAAGAGTGGACAGAGGGTTCTGTTGAACATGTGGGCTTGGCCATGTTGCAGCATTACAGGGATTATAGCCCCAAAAACAGATTTATGAATATGTCATCCAGGAGTCAGTCATAGTCGCTGCTTGTCTTTCCTAACTTCAACTCTGTCGGCTTAAAGGGACGAGGCCTCTAGCTGCAGTGTCTGGCCTTGTTAAAGACTGAGTATTGTCTTTACTTATTGATAGTCTAGGGTGGATCATACTGGCTAGACATCTCCCCCTTCATGTTACCCAAACGCAGCAGAGGCTTAACTGTTTAACCCAATAGGATATCATTTTCTGTCCAAGCAGAGGACGATTCATGCATCCTTTAATGAAAATTTGTGTGGTGGTTAGCATGAGCTAAATTATTTTAAAGATTTTTGATGATGCTAATTATCTTCCAGTTGTGATCATTCTGTTTATTTTTAACAGTGGAGACACATTTTTGACTTTTGGTATAAAAGGTGTTCCTCATTATAGCTGTATATAGCATATATAAAGAAAGGTGAAAAAATACAGACACACACACAAGTTGATTATAGTGTTTATATTTCACCATAGGTCTGTCATGAAACTCTAGATGGCACAGGCTAATAGGTCCTTTAACTCAACCTGCTCGTAATCATCGTTATCTAGGGCACAGTTGATTGGTTCTTGCTGTATCAGTAGCCAATGAGCTTGCGTTCTCAACCTTCAAAATTCTTTGGTAGCATTGCCTTAGCGCTTCAGGAACCCTCCACCTCCCCCAGCTCCACCTGTATAAATCTGCTACAGTTAATTCATGTATGCTATATTGTACAGCAGCAGCATCTCTTACTTGCTCACAGCAACGTGTCGTGTATGTATTGGCAGTAGCAAGTCCCGTATTTGCTCTGCAGCAGCCTATAGCAGCAGCAGTGTAACAGATCTATTACGCCAAGACCAAACATACAACATTGTCATACCCATTACAATGCCAAACACTCAGAGAGTTGTCATGACAGAAATATATAATGCATAGTTGAACACTGTTTAAAACATACTAGTAATCAGTATTCAGGGTATACTTTTATATACTAAGCTATACGCTAGTATTGCAGTTTGAAAAACACACCTAGTTTGTTGTACCATCCCAAATCCTGATAGTCACAGTAATTACGGGATGTCCTTTCAGAAGTTTTCCTCTTTAGATGTCTGGAACAGTTTGGTCATTATGCCCGCTATGTTAATCCACCCCATTTTATCAATTACAGTCTAAATTGTTAAATGATATTGTCTCATATTTCTAATACATTCTTTAAAAATCACCCAAGTGTTTTCTTTCAGATTAATGAGGGTGTCTGCTCCTTTATAGTTTACCATCTCATTTGTGGAGCTATTTTTGTGGTTGTTGATCCTGGGCATTGGGGATGTGTGTGTGTGTGTAAATTCATACTGCATCAGCATCGGAATGTGGCCTTTTGCTTTTAATGTCCATCTCTCATCACATGACTCAAAATATAAGAAGTAACTCCTGCTCATCTGAGACTTGAGAATTTATCACAGTACATTGGCACTTGTTTTTAACAGAGAAGACACATTAACACTTTGGATGTGATTCATATTTATAGGTTTATTTTGACTGACTAAATCCAAATGGAAAGGAGTGTGGAATGGCATCCAACGGCAGTTTTGTTGTCATAGTATTGTCTTTATTTAAAAATTAATCTCTTAATTGACTTCAGTCAGTAAGCAACCAGCCAAAACCAGTGCTGCCAATTTAGCGATTTCTGTTGCTAGATTTAGCGACTTTCCCGCCCCTTTTGAGACTTTTTTCAAAAGCCTAACGACAAATATAGCAACTTCTAGCAACCTTATCTAGATTCCGTGACTCTTACTGATCTATATTTATATTAATATAGATCAGTGGACTCACCAGTATGACATCATCTATATATATATATAGATGCGTATGACGTAGGATGTAGGAGTAGCGTAAGCTTAGGTGAGAATAGACGCTTCTTGCGGTTCAAACAAATAGGGCTGGGCAACAAACTCAAGCTCCTCAACATTTGTCTTAAAAAATTATTGTTTTAGACTTCTAATTCATGACCAGTGTTTTGTTTTGCTCTATCCTCTGTGCTTCTGCGTTTGTCAATACGTCATGCGTCAGGTCAAAGTTCACTCTTCTGCCGGAACTAGACTCGTATACGGAAGCTAGTCATATAGTTTATATGGATATTTTTCCACAAAAATGCATTGCTTCGCTTCATAAGTTCTTTATTAACCCCCTAGAGCTCTATAGATTTTCATTTTTAGGTGAACTCACCCTTTAATATCTTTATTTTGATGATCCTGCTACAGACATTCTACTGACTATAAGTAACTTTGCAACTACGTCAGCATTCTACAAACTCGAACCCTAACCTAACAGTCTAACAATCTTCTACAGTCTACTATACTCTAATGAGAGTTAGTTGACATGTTGTTGACAAGTTACTTACAGTTAGAATGTCCAAAGTATTCCATAGTTCCATAACTATGTTTTAATTAAAACTGTTATCGTCACTAATTATTGTAATGATGCACATTTTTCATCACATCTTTGTTGTTGTTATTGAAATTTTCTTTGTCAGTAGCTTCATCGTCGAGATTAACACTGCTAGCAACCGGCTAGCATTCCTGGAAACTCCCCACAACATCCTAGCATTGTGCTGGCTAGTTTTGCCCTGTAACACACTCATAGCACAGATGAAATCGTTCAACCTATGTGCATCCCAATACATACTGTGTACATTTATTATTCAAAATGAACTGACAAATTGTCAATGCTAAGTATGACGAGCTAAATGAGGGGTCACTCTTCAGGTTCGACAGCTCTTGACAGAGTAGTGGAGGCAGGCTGTAGGTTACAAGCACAGCTGGTGAATACATCACTGGGCCTTAGCTTTTATCGGGGCCAGCAGCTGTCTATAAACAATACTCGGTAACGTCACCCGCACAACTTGGCCCAGCCTGGCAGCTCACTAATTGCCATCTAAACAGGGTGGAAAGAAGGGCAAAGAAAAATACAATGGTGGATCATAACACTCCAAAGCTAATCCTTCGGTCGGCACACTCTTTCATAGCTGGCATTTGACACCGTCCCTAAAGTCATCACCGGTGGAAAGACTCTGTTATGGGGGCTTTTATGGTTGTGTAAGGGGGTTTCGGAGTGTGCGTCTCCAACTCGTGGCTGTCATTTGTAGTGTTGGTAAAGGTGTAGTTAAAAGCACAGTGAGTCAGATGCATGCCGTCTTGTTGACGTCCAGCGTACGTTATGGGGATATGATATGTGTGCTCGCGAGGGGGTGTCCAGGCATGGTTGTTCTAGACACAATGATTAGGCTGAAAGCTCTGTGGAATGCTGGACCCTCATTAAAGAGACAAATATAGAGTAGAGCATTTCATGTGTGTAATGAAATCCTCCACGTTACGTGCTATGAATTAAGGAATGATAAATGGTGACGGTAGAATTGGAGGAGATCTCAGGTGATCAGATGACTTGCTGTTTTCAGTATTATCAGTTACTACTAAACTAACTCTTTATATAAAACTTCCCATCAAATGATACACTGTCATTAAATTGTGCAAAAAAACAAACAAAAAAAAAAACAACAAAACAAAACAAAGCTAAACTTCTTACCCTCAAAAGTACACTTTTGTACCTTATCAACCCTTTATCTACCCTTAAGGTAACAACATGCACCCTATAGGGGTAGATAAGGTACAAAGATGTACCTTTGAGGATACTGCCCCAGTAACAAGCTGTTGTACCCCCAAAAAGTTCAATGTTTGCACCTTTTCTGACTGTTTATGGTGTTGAAAGTTGAAAGATCCCATCTCTTTGATGATCCGAGTCTCTATCATATTCTGGACTCCAGATAAAACTCTTGGATCCCTCCTTTAATTTAAGTTTATTGGATTTGTTTGCCCATTTTATTGCCAACTAGGCTGAATGCTAGATTGCTTTGAAAAGTAATAGGTCAACTCACTACAACAAGTCACATGATTTGAGGTATTATTAATTTCTGTAGCACATATAGTATAGAACTAGTTATGGTCCGGAGTTTAACATATAGGGCCGTATTATACACCCGGCGCAATGCAGCGCTAGTGCTAGCGCTTTTTGCTAGTTTCAGCCCGACACAGTTATCATTTTCACGTCCTGTGCCACATTGTTTCACCCATAAAACGTGCTGGTGCTGGTCTGAAAACGAGGTGTGTTCAGGTGCATTATTGGCACGTTGCTATTTTGAGGCAACTGAAATAGACTGTGCCATTGATCAACTGAAACCTGATCTAAAGTCAATAACGCAATATTTTTTTTGTTATTTAAAGAGCGCCTTAGTAATATGCGCCTATATGCAGGTGCACAACACGTGTTCACTGTGCTTATTACACACACAGGGACATGCAGCAGCACACAAACATGCCAAAAATAAAAAAATAATGATTACAATGTAAAAGATTATTATTGTGTGCATAAAGATAAAAATGCTTTGGTGGAATCCGGCTTTTCCTGTAGATGGTCTGCTCGCGTGCTTTAATCTTGCGCACAAGCAGATCCGTTTCCTCACAAGAGAAGGGTTTAGTTTTGCAAATTCCACCATGTAAATAGCAATCCACCATGGCACGAGCCCAAATGGCTTTTAAAATGGAATGGGAGATGAGACTCTGATTGGTTTATTGGACGTTACGCCCCAAAACATACCCATTACTCATTAAGAGAATAGGGACAACCCTTTTAGACCATGCGCCGGGCACGGCAACCATTTTTCCAGTCGTTAAACTAGCAAAAGTGGATTCGGACACGCCCTATGCACACTTGCGCTGTGCCCTTTAGACCATGCGCTTAGATCGTTAAAATTTGCTCAAATTCCTAACCCTAAACAATTCTAATGCCAATGCTTGCCTTAGCAAGTCCCACTACTAAAATGCATTTAAATAAGTTGCATCCCTCAGTGTACCCGCTGGGACAGTAAACTCTAAAGTACACCTTTGTTCCTTGAGGTTAATGCCTCACTATACCAACAAATGTAAGAATTGACTTCAATAACTAAGAATAACTTTTTGCATGTTAGAGGTGCTACTTGAACACGTACACCATTCATTTGGCTGTAAAGTTGTATGAAGATTCCAGCTCTCTGACGTTGGTTAGAATGTGAGTCATGCTGAATGTTGTGGAGGCAAAAGTTGGCCCGGGCCGGGGGGAATGTTTGGGAAGGTAGAGCTCTGGCACTGCTGGCCTGATCACAGGCTCAGGTTTCAGTAGAGATTCTGTGAATAGTGATGATGACGCCTGTACCATATGAAAGTCATCTCAGCTTTATAGCTGTTCCATCGATCTATTGTGGGGCTTTAAGCCGATCACTTCCTACTCATGACTTTCAATATACCTTGCTTGTTAGTGACCATGTAGCCACTAGCTTAAAATGGGTTATGTCTTTCCAAAATTGAAACCCCTCTCAATCTTATGGAAATTACATAGCAGTAATGCTTTAGGTTGAAGTTGTTTCTCATTGATTTTGCAACCAACATTCAGTCAAGAAAGCTGAGCAAGAATCCAACATACTTCAACAAACGTTTTCTCTCTGGCAACAAGAATTTGGCAGTACCCAAAACTTGTTTCTTGTGTCCATTATACCTAAAAGTAGTTGGACAACAGGGACAACACACAATAATGAACATTTAAAGGTGTATAAAATGTCATGGTGTAGATGTATATTTTTCAGATGCCAGAGACTTGAACAAGTGGGGGGAAGGGGAATTCAGTAGGACTTTAAATGGAAACTCTATGAGATACAGGAATGAAACTGAACACTTTGGCAGTTGAAGATGTCAATGACTAGAAATGTGGATTGGCAATGGGGTCCAAAGCTACCCTACTTGTCTCTCTGTGTGTGTCCCTGTGTGTCAGAATCCCTGGTGCTCTGTGCCCAATCTTTGGCACCCCTGTAAACATGTGCTTTGAAGAGGAGCCCTATAAAAACAACACTAGTGGTCATCAAGGTACACCTTTAGTTTGGCCCACCCAGAGATGAGTTCTGCTGGGAACTTTCATAGGTCACTGTTTTTGCTATGTTCCTGTTCATCCAGTTCAGATAAATAATTCCAGGTTGTTGACAGAAACATCATGTGCATCAGTGTTTGTCAATGCGAATCAGTTACATCAGTGGTCTGGTCTTCGTTTTACTTTTCTGGCCAGAGAGAATACCTTTTTTGATGGCCACTTTAATGAGGTATGTTACTCATACCAATCTTCACCCCTGGACCAGACAAGAGGGTCTCTGTTCCATATAAATCACACCAAATATTCCAGAATATTTTAATGAAAGTCACGTTACATTACAGGTTAGGCACAAGGTCATTCCAGTGTGTGGTAAGTGTGAAAGATAGAGGGGGCTTTCTGTGTGGTCTTTCACCTCTCAGTGGTTCCAAAGTCCTCCAAAACTCTTTATACCAGCTTGGACATAAAACCCAGATAGGGCACATCTTATCAATTATACTTGAAACATCAGTAAATTGCAGATATATGGATCACAATGCAAGACAAATATTCTTGTTTGAACATTCACCCTTTATTGGTTTCTTTACCTTCATATGTAATATCTTATTCTTATTGTATTGAAGAGGCTGAAGTTGAATCAGTAACAGCATTTACATGCACAAGAATATTCTGATATTAATTAGAATTTGGTCATTATGTATGCATCTTGTTAATGTATTATTCTGATTGCCAGACATCTGGCAATGACAAAATCAGAATTTTGGACTATGTTGAGACAGCCATTTTCAGAATATCCTTTATTACAAAAAATTCTGTTATATCTTTTATATATCTATGCAAGTAATTCTGGGTGGTGGGATACTGGCAGTTGTGAAAAGGCAATCCATTGAAGAAACACATTTTTTTAAGTGTTCACACTTGGCAGGTTTGGTTTGATTAAAACAAACTCTAGTGCGATTGCTCTGTTAAAGGATTAGTTCACTTTAAAATGAAAATTACCCCAAATTTGACTTACTCTCAAGCCATCCTAGGTGTACATGACTTTCTTCTTTCTGATGAACACAATCAGAGTTATATTAATAAATATCCTGACGCATCCAAACTTTATAATGGCAGAACGGGTCCAATGAGTATGAAGCTAAAGAAAGTACATCCATCCATTATAAACATACTCCATATGATTCCAGGGGGTTAATAAAGGCCTTCTGAAGCGAAGCGATGCATTTGTGTAAGAAAAATATCCATATTTAACAAGTTATAAACAAAATATACAAGTTATTCAACTTACAGAAAAGCGCAACTGACGCGACAACAGTTACGCTTTTTCAGTAAGTTGAAGGCGTAGGACGTAGCATAAGCGTTTTGAACTGCGAGAGGCGTTACACTTTCTTCGTAAGATGAATAAGGAAGGCGGTCTGGCGAAAGCTGTATATTTTATTTTTAGGATATTTTTGGATATATATATATATATATATATATATATATATATATATATATATATATATATGGATATACACAAACGCATCGCTTCGCCTCAGAAGGCCTTTATTAATCCCCTGGAGTTGTGTGGAGTACATTTATGATGGATGGATGCACTTTCTTGAGCTTCATACTCATTGGTCCATTTACTGCCATTATAATGCATAGATGCATAAGGATATTTATTAATATAACTCCAATTGTGTTCATCAGAAAGAAGAAAGTCCTATACACCTAGGATGACTTGAGGGTGAGTAAAGCTTTGGGCAATTTTCATTTTAAAATGAAAGAATCCTTTCATTTTAAGGAATCCTTTAACGCAGTTTATTTGATTAAAGGGGCTATATGTAAGATTTTCACTTTAATAAACCATAAAAATACCCCAGTATGTTTGCAGATATTTAGGAAACATGCTAAGTTCACCTTGTTTCTCAGAAAAACAATGCTACAGCCAGACATTCTACTTTGAAATGTGCTTTCCGTGTCGGAATGTCTGTCTTTGTTTTGGTCTGTGCTAAACCGTGTGCTGCCAGTTTATCCAATAGTATTTCGACATCACAGGTTGCCAGTTGGCCGAAAAACCCCGCGTATTGCAGCCATGGAAACCAGCAAACAAACCGGTTTCAGAGAATCGCAGGTTCTACCTGACCTAAAAAGCCTCTACATCCATCTAAAAATCTCTATGAACGACAGCATATTAAAACACAGATAAATCAACTTATCAGTTTACAGCGTGTAAGTCTCCTCAGCTTTCATTGTCAATTGCGCTCCCTCTTGTTGCGTGTCCTCGAGCTGGCAAGCCGCGTCTTTGAAGGAGGGGGCGGGGCAAACAATATTTTGAATTTGGACTGCAGTACCTATTTCGACCACTGGGTGTCATTTCTACATATAGCCCCTTTAAGTGTGAACTCTGCCATCCACACCCTGGTGCGCACCAAACAATTGGACCAAGACCACTGAAAAAATGTGTCTCAGCCCGTTTCCAAACTAACTTTGGTGTGGTTCAACTGAAATATGAACACAACATGGACTAAAGACATCTAAATGCACCAAAAACAGGACGTGATGTCACAAGATGCGACCCTAAAATCGACAGAATGCTGAAGCATGCCTGTTTTTTCTTGTTTTGTTTTTTTACAGCTGGGTACAGGCATCAGAAATGCCTTGCAGCAGATCTTTGTTTATGTGCAACGGAGGAATTCCTGCAACTCCTTTACACATTTTATAAACTCTTCACGAGTTCTCAGCTGGTCAAAATACCATCATACGTATGCACATACAATGAGTGTGTTCAGTCAAGCACACAACATTGTTTTGGATGTTCGGTAAGTTCTGGATGGAGGCACTTTCTTAAGCTCATACTTGTTGGTATCTCTCACTGCAATTATAAAGATGCGTCAGGATAAAGCTTGGGGTAATTTTCATTTGAAAGCGAACTAATCCTTTAAGTTTGATCTTAAAAATGACTGTGTGAACGCTAAGCAAACTAAGCAAAGGCCTAAATGTATTATTTTCTTTTTTTGGTCCGGACCAAAAGAACCAACAGGACTTAACTACAAGTCTAAACCCACCCTTAGTCAGATGTAAATCAACATACCGATGGGCAAAAACATACCAGTCTCATATATTTTGGAAGTCATTGCTTTGATTTATATGCATAAAATGCACAATAATACATGTTGTACTGAGAATCTCCTGTAACAGACAGGAAGAAAAAGAGCAATTCAAGCTTTCCATCTTCCGACTCTCCTGTAAGACACTTCTAGCAGTAGTGGCTCTCTGCTGGGGACACTGTCTACCCTTCAACGGTCTGACTAAGATCACAGGACTTCAATATTTTCATAGTGTCCTCTCTTTGATCTCCCTGTGTTAGCTTGTGTCCCATGGTGAGAGTCGTGAGGAACACACACAGAGACTCTGCCCTGCGACAACAGGACATTAAAACATAAGAGTTTGGGACCTGGATGGTGACAGGGTGACAGGTGTGAAAACCAGCCTGAAGACACACCGACTTTTGCCAAATTTAGCTACTGGAGGCCAAGAATGAGGAGGAGATGGCCCACAGTGATGTCTCTGTTGTAGTTAGCTGCCGTCACCTCCACGGCTTTTGTTGCTTTTGTCTTGGTGGTCCATTTTGCAACATTTTTTGTCACATGCAAATGGTGGAAGGGTTTGAGATGCATGGTGGCCCAAATGTAGTCTTTAGGTGATGTAAGGAATGTGTATTACTACCAGTGGCAACTTCACTCAGCAAGATTCACACCTTTAAGTGTCTTAATTGTTTGTCAGTGGAATGGAATGCAATGAATGGTGTCATTTACTGTATTTTGAAAATTTTCTGCGTCCTTTCTAAAAATAGAATTCTAAGAAATTTTTGTCTAGTCATCTAAACTTGACAAATATAGTTCATAATGTTCTTTGAAAATGTGCAGTATCCTCCTCAAAGATGGCTGGCACTTTTAACCTTAAAAGGCTAATTTGTAACAGTAACAGACTGATGCTAAATGGATGTCACATGCATATTGAGAAGGTATTGTGTGAAACAGAAGGTGCTTCTTGCTAATTACACTAATTTACAGTAATTAGTGAGGTGGGCATATCTCTCCTCCTCTTGGCTTGTTTACTTGCTGTCACTAATCGCATGGAAGGAAGAGAGTATCTTAATTCTGTCACCTACAGTTTGAGAGAGCTGAGATGAAGGTCTTTGGTAACATTTGGCACAGCCTGTTAACAATGGGTGCGTCCTTAAAGGAACAGTCACTTTACAGTAGTATTTGAACTTTACATACATTTTGGGGCATTTTAGGGCTTTTGTTCAGAAAGAAAATCAGATTTAAAGGGATAGTTCACACCAAAATGAAAACTATCCCATGATTTACTCACCCTCAAGCCATCCTAGGTGTATATTCTTTCAGACGATAGACAATAGGAGATATATTTAAAAATATCCTTGCTCCTTCAAGCTTTATAATGGTTGTGAATGGGGGGCCATATTTTAAAGCCCCCCCAAAATACATCCATTCATAATAAAAGTAATCCATACGGCTCCAGGGGGTTAATAAAGGCCTTCTGAAGCAAAGTGATGCATTTTTATAAGAAAAGTCCGTATGCATACTGCGCAAGTCAACTTGCGCCAAAAGAGTAACCCCTGAAGCGATGTATGACGCAGGATGTAGGAATATCGTAAGCTTAGATACCTCTCGCGGTCCAAACAAATAGGGCTGGGCAACAAACTCAAGCTCCTCTTCTCTTATATCGAAATCCTCCTATATTTCTTTTTAAAAATGATCGTTTTAGACTTCTAATTTGTGACCGGTGTTTTGTTTCCGCGTTTGTCTTTACGTCACGCGTCGGGTCAGAGGTCACTCTTCAGCCGCAAATCGAAAACCGCAAATAACTGCAAATAAATTCATTTCATTTTTTCCTTTAAATAATAATATTTTGTGTGTGTGTGTGTTAAGGATATTTCACACAAAGTAGCACAGTTTTAAAAATATTTAATTTGAATAGTCATTGTGAAATATTTTGCAGTTTTGTTTCTTTGATTCCTTTAATTTAGTTGCATATCCACTTGAATTTTTAAATATTATGAAATTAAATCAAAATTACACACATTTCTACTATCAATGTTAAATGCATGGCAGCATCACACCATCCTCTAGTAGTACATGCATTTTTTCTAGGCAATGCATAAAGATTGCCTAATTTTCTGTCCATTCACAATCACTTAAATCATAGCCTTTTTACGTCTTAATTCCCAGAGTTCCTGCTATTACTGTTCTCAGTGTCCATGTGACTTAGTTACTACCCAAATAATTTAATGCTAATCTGAAGCGTGGCTGTGACAAAAGCCCTGGAATGTGCTTGGTGTGGACAGTTATGAGTCCACCTTGGTGTTTATAGCCAGAGAGATGCAGTTCCCCTCCTAATGCGAGGTGTCGGGACCCCTGTAATACTGCTAGCTTAGGTTACACGAGCATGCAGGGTGAACTTCACAATGGCCAGTGGGTGCTTTCAGGTTTTGGGGCCTAAAAATCTACACATGTTTAACATTGGTCATTATCATAATTATATTCTGGCTGAAGATATATTTATGCAACCATTTAATGCTGTAAATTCTAACTCAAAAGTAAAATAAAATAACATCTATGGGTGTTAAATTATCTATGGCACTCTATGTCCCAAGGATTTTTTTAAAATAAAACTAACAAAATTTAAACTATACCATTATAATTGTCTAACTGTAATTATTTTCTTATTTTATAATAATTTGTAAAACAGAGTAAAATAAGTTGATTAATTTATTAACCCTGTCTAATTCTGTCTCTCAGAAATAATTGCCACCGCAGTGAATAATCTTTTTCTTTTTCTAATTTCTAATCAAAGGATGCAAAAAGTGTTAAAATATGATTTAAATGTGTGTATTTGGCTTACAGCAAATGCTAGCTATGAAATTAGCCTTAGCATTTTGCTCCAATAATATTTTTTTACATATATTTAAGGCTAAAATCACATTGCATAATTAATTTTACATTTGACCTTTGACCTTTTTTTAGGGTTTCGTCATTTATAACTGACATTGTCCTATTATGGTAAATTATTTTTGGCAAATTGTCTGAAACATTACACACAGTCAAATGGATCTTTATCTGAAAAGTAGTGAAAAGGTCTTAGTGAAAAAAAAAAAAACATTAAAAAGATTTAATAACTTTACATTTCGTCTTGTGCCACTATATTTCATTTGGAACTCGCATGTGAAAATGTCATAAACTTGGAAAATAGTGAAACCATGCCTTAGTGTTTCAAAAGTCATTAAAACAATATTTAACATTGTTTCTTTCATGGAAGTCCAAATCAATGATTGTAGCACAAGTGAAAATCAACAATGACTTCTTTTTCAGTGTAGCACACGTAACTCAATTTTGACCTGTTTAGTCATCATTAACTTAACCTGGCATAGGATGATGTACCAAAATGCCTGACTTCCACAACAATCTATGACTTACATTTTTCATTTCTGCCACCACCCCCATTGCTTCTGTTCTTTTTGATCTTCAACTTCTTCCTTTCTTACTATAATCTAATTTTCTGACGCACAGCTGTCACTATCATCAATACTTTCTGTAAAGGTACAGCTTTTTTTCTTTCTCTGTCTTCTATAAAACTTATTAACATCAACCTAAAACACAGGCAAAACTGCCTGCCAGTAATAAACAATAGTGCAGCTATACAGAAAGAATCGACCCCCTAAAAGGACTTTGTCATTTATGCATAACACATAGATTTTTTGGTATTTTAGTTATTGAATTTACAAAATACGCATAAAAAATGACCAAAAACTTTTGAAATAAATTTAATTTATATATATTTCCACGTCATTGTTACCAAAATGTCAAGCACATGGCACATATATTTTAATTTTATTGGCTAAAGGGGATATCATATTTTGGTTGAATATTATTGTATTTTAAATGCGATTTTCTCTGTGTCATTTATAAATGATGATAAACCATAGAGGGCTAATAAGACTGTAAAAAGCCTATTTTAAGGCTCCCTAAGTTTCGAGTTTTGCAAAGAAACAAAAGTGTCCATATTTGAAGAAACACTCTTTAATGCAAACTGAATTCAAGATCAATGCCATCATACCATACGACCAAAATTGAAAATTCTGTCATTTACTCACCCTCATGTCATTCCAAATGGATATGACTTTGGTTAATCTTTGAAACACAAATTAAGATATTTTAATGAAACCCAAGAAGTTTCTGTCCCTCCATTGAATGTTCATGTAACCAAAGCTTAGAAGATCCAAAAAAGCCATCGTAGAGACATCTTAAAATGAATCCATGAGTCAAGCAGTTAGATAAATAGATGATATATAGATGTTCCTTTATCGATCCACGTTCAATTGGGCACAGTAGAAAGAAATAGAAAGTATAAATTTATATATACATATGCAATATCCTAGATGTATCTGTATATTTAATCCATGTCTTGTGAAGAGATACAATAGCATTATATAATGAACAGATTCAAAAATAAAAAAGTAAAAATATCTTAATTTGTGTTTCATCTAAACCCATAATACTCTGGTGGTCTTATGGGTTTGGAACTTCATGAGGATGAGTAAATGATGAGAGAACTTTCATTTTTGGTTGAACTATCCCTTTAAGAGTATAGGTCATGTATTATATGATAGCTTGAATTCAGTCCCTTTGGTATGCTGACATCTAATATCCCCCATGTCCAAAATGCTAGTTCCCCTCTGGCAACCTCTCAGCTACGCCATCCCCTCATAATTCTCTTTTTGTCAGTGCTGCCATTACTGAAAACTTTGGCGTGCGTGTGCAACATTATGGACCTTGTCCTATCAGCACTTGTTCCGTCTGCCAAATCTCCCCAACTGGCCTCGGTCAAATGGAGCAAAAGAGTCTGAAACAAGTTGCACATTAAAGCGCAAAGCTGAACTCTGGAGGCGTTGTTGAGGTTCCAAGAAGAGAAATAGGAGCTTTTCTTTTTTCTTTTCTTTTTTTTCCAAAACAAAATTGTATGAATAAAGGGGGCAATGGTAACAACTTGATAACTATCCTAAGTAGAACATGCAATGTATGGGCATCATTTGGGGGAACTTTGAGTGCTTTGGCACAACTACAGTGCATTTTCTGACAGCGCCATTTGGATTCTGTAACACTCCTGTCATTTGTCATTGAATGCCATGTTTGGTGTCTCATCTGAGGGGCTCCCTGACCCAGTCCAGACTTTCAAAGCCCCCTTCTTGCCAAACAAGGTTTTATTATCATTTCTGGAGCAGTTTGAAAATGTAAACGCATTGGGCCGCATTCGGTTAGATCAAATATCTGGCGGCGCTGGGAACATTTTTAAGTTCTTGTTTTTTATTGGTCATTTCATGCCCATGCCAGGTGCAGGTGTAGCCCTCCAGATCTGGATCCGTTCCCCAGTGCCGGGTCTCATAACAAGCTGTGCCCTCATGTACCGAGGCAAAAAAGCCGCTCGCTGATTGTTTCCCGCACCGCAGGCTTTAAAGAACTGCAGAGTGTAATCCTGACTCCTACAGCCTAGTGAAACATTAAATGTTGCTTTAAGCACCAGTGGCGCCGTCCAGCCTGTTCTGCACTTAATGTGGGCACGATGCCAGCCTCAGGGTGGGGGGTCTGCGCCGCTGGCACTGAGCTTGGAAAATGGGAAGGCGTTCTGCCGGGAGAGGTAGGAATGTCAACGAAGTGGCGATCGGGTCTAAACGATGAGAGATGTTGAGGGGCTGTGGTCGTGGCCCTCCACCAACCCCTGTCCCAATAGGGCCGGTCACAAAGAGAAAAGCTTTGATGCTGCGGAAGAGATATGGCTGTGTTCATATTTGTTTCGTCAGAGACCTAAAGATCTACATTAAAGGAATAGTTAATGAGAATTATTTACTCATCCTTATTTGATCAAACCCGCTTACTGTTATTGTTTCTGTGGAACACAAATCAAAATGTACTTTTTATGATAAATATGTATGGTAAAGTTTTAAAAAAATGTTTATGGCTTTTATCTTTGACGCAAAATAAATTTAAATGAAATGAAACCAGAATGAAAACAGCATGAGTCTTCTGATCTGGTCCACAATGCTTGGCACAATACTTCTCAATGGCTTAAAGAGTTAACCGCTCATGTGGGGTGGCATGGAAAGGCTCTGTGAGGTGTTGACAGTGGACGTTCTGCAAGGGTCCTTGCCATGCCCAATCCCATCCTCCACGCTACATTCACACGGCCCATTAACATGCAATCCCATCCGCTCCTACAGCAAGCTCTTAAAGGCAGAAAGTTCAGTTCCAAATAGTTTGAATTTACTTTATCTCAGTAAATATAAATTTCAATTCATGTCTCTGGAAAATGGTCCAGGTCTTTAGCCAATTTATGTTTAATCATGTTATTTTATTTACACATGATTATTGTTAACACTAAATAATTTTAATTTAACTTTAACACGCACATACATATACACACACACACACATACACACACACACACACACACACACATATATATATATATATATATATATATATATATATATACATTATATTGCCACAAGTATTGGGACACCCCTCCAAATCATTGAATTCAGGTGTTCCATTCACTTCCATGGCCACAGGTGTATAAAATCAAGCACCTAGGCATGCAGACTGCTTCTACAAACATTTGTGAAAGAATGGGTCGCTCTCAGGAGCTCAGTGAATTCAAACGTGGTACCATGATAGGTTGCCACATGTGCAATAAGTCCATTCGTGAAATTTCATCACTACTAAATATTCCACAGTCAACTGTTAGTGGTATCATAACAAAGCAGAAGCAGTTGGGAACAACAGGAACTCAGCCACGAAGTGGTAGGCCACATAAAATCAGAGAGCAGGGTCAGCGCACGCTGAGGCACACAGTACGCAGAAATCGGCAACTTTCTGCAGAGTCAATAGCTTCAAACTTTGTGTGGCCTTCAGATTAGCTCAAGAACAGGGGTTTCCATGGCTGAGCAGCTGCATCCAAGCCTTACATCACCAAGTGCAATGCAAAGCGTCAGATGCAGTGGCATAAAGCACGCCGCCACTGGACTCTAGAGCAGTGGAGACGTGTTCTCTGGAGTGACGAATCACGCTTTTCTGTCTGGCAATCCGATGGACCAGTCTGGGTTTGGCAGTTGCCAGGAGAACGGTACTTGCCTGATTGCATTGTGCCAAGTGTAAATTTTGGTGGAGGGGGGATTATGGTTGTTTTTCAGGGGTTGGGCTTGGCCCCTTAGTTCCAGTGAAAGGAACTCTTAATGCTCCAGCATACCAAGACATTTTGGACAATTTCATGCTCCCAACTCTGTGGGAACAGTTTGGGGATGACCCCTTCCTGTTCCAACATGACTGCGCACCAGTGCACAAAGCAAGGTCCATAGAGACATGGATGAACGAGTTTGGTGTGGAGGAACTTGACTGGCCTGCACAGTCAACTAAACAACTATATTCTCACCTAAAAAACTCTTAAAACTACATTCCGTTACAAAAAAACAGTAGTATCTATAAAAATATGGTGGGTTTGCTCGTCTGCCATGACGCTTGCTGTGAGATTGCTGAAACGGTGAAACTATTCCTGTGGGACTGGTAGAATATTGCATGGTCGGAAAGACATCTCAGCCAATCAGCCAATCAGCTTCGATAACCAGAAAGAACTAAGAGGAAATTGAGTTAAAGAGTGGCTGAACACAAATATGCTATTTGTGTGAAAAATATGTTGTATCCCATGGCGAGGCATTACAATGAGGGACTTTAAAAACAAGTGGGAAGCTATTTTAAATAAATGCTCCCTAGATCTCATCCTTCGCCTCACTGAATTCAGCTTTGCATCACAGGAATAAATTACTTTTTAGTCTATATTAAAATAGAAAATAAGTATTTTTAATTGTAATAATATTTCACAATATTACTGTTTATACTGTATTTTTGATCAAATAATTCCAACCGTGGTAAACATAAGAGATGATGATCCCAAACATGGGTTTTGGTAACACTATAAAATATTTTTATATATATTGGTTCATATTTTTATTATTATATATTATTTAAATCATATAATTATTATAATAATATATTATTATTATATAATATTATTATATATTTTAATATTTTAGCTATATAAATAAGCTACAGCCTATATAATATCAAAATGTTTGTTAATGTTATTAAGGAACGTTATTCTAATTGAATTATTTCTTGAATTTGTTGAAGTATGTATTACACTGAAAATGTAAACAATTTTAATGAGGGCTAATGTTGCTTCATTAACTTCACAGATTTACTGTGATCATTGCATTACAGAGAGTTAATTAACTTGAAACACAACCCGTTCTTGAGATCAGGACTAAACACGCTGAACCTTGCCTTTCTCACAGTCTCATACTGGATAACAATGGTGTGTAGTTAAACCTCAATGTGTTTTACAGCTTTGGATTGCCCTGTCTGGGAGGATAAACACCATTGGGTATCAGATTTAATATCAACCTGTATATCTGTATGCTCGGTCCGCCTAAATAGCGTGGTAAAGCGCTTGTGCCCCATGTACGGTGGAATGTGAGCGAGTGTGAATAATTGCGCCACATCCAGGTGTATTTAGTCTGGGTGGCAGACGGGGTTGTAAATTGGTTGGTCTGGTCTTCGGGATATAGTTGTGTTGCTGTAATCCATTTAAAAATTGGAACCAAATATCCAGATGTTACATGTTTTGACATTCAAGGCCTGTGGGAAAAATTGTCGTTAGTAGAGAGTTTTCTCTGTTTTGATTGTCTACAAATTCTGATTTGATCATCATTTTAGTTTGGGCTTGCAAAACACTTTATTGTTCTGGCAGTTTCCTCTTTTCAAAGAATTCTGTCAAAGCCTTGGAAATGTTTTACGTCAATATTACAACTCTGAATGATGCAAAACACAGAAGTGACTTAAACTGCAATATTTTATTGTCATTATATTAAAATACACTAGTGTAATTATATTAGAGTATATTGATATTTTAAGCCCCGAATCCTTTTCCATGGCTGTCAAATCTTCATCATCATCATCATCATCATCATCATCATCAACATTCAGAAAAATACATTTAAACTTGATGCATTGGTCACAACACTTATGAAAGGCAATGACATTTGACATCAGTGATGTAAATCCAGGCTTAATAATCCTTGCGGTTGCAAGGTTTGAACATTTAAGTGTTTTGGGGGAGGGTAAAATTTGACTTAAACTTGGGTGTATTTCAGTAACACTTTACAACAAGGTTTCATTAGTTAACATGAACTAAGAATTAACAATACTTCTATAGTAAGTAAGCAATAAGGTACTCAAGGCTAGTGCTATATCGTGAATAAGTCACGGCTGAAGGGGTTGCTGGCACTCCGCTTCACGTCGTGCCTAACAGCGCCCTTCAGCCATGACTTATTCACGATACAGCACAGCCTCTCATATCTTATTGCTTAATTAATAAATACTATCCTTGAGTATCTTATTGCTTTTATAAAACAGTTACCACACAATACAAATATTAAAGCCAAAAATATGTATCAGTGCAACTTTCATGAAGTAAACTTTCACTAAAAGCCTTCCTTCCACCGGAAAAAATAGTCCCTGACCGTGACCAGCAACATAAGTTACATTTTTACGCCATTAGATGGCAGCAAAGACTGTCTTTATGAGTGTGTCAGTCAGTAGCGAAGACTTTTATATTGAAAAGACTGAATTGTTGTGAACACGGAACAAGACGCAACTGAAAAATGCTTTGACTAGCGCTGTCAGTCACAGGAAAACCCCTTAACTATTAAATGGACAAGATAATACATCGGACATTTAAACTGATTTTTTATCATGAACATAGGACTGACCTGAAGGAAAAAGGAATAAACTCGCTCACTCGATCTCTTTCTCACAATACTCTTCTACATAATACAGTGTGCTTCAATGAACAATATCAATTTAGAACATACCGTTTGCGTTGCTTAGAGTGGTTGCTAAGGGTGTTGTGTAGTGATACACAGAACCGTTGGGTGAAGCGGTTATCGTGAATAAAATTCAAAAAATCAAGGACAGGAATATAATCTTAGTTAATGTTAATTTCAACATTTACTAATACATTATTAAAATCAAATGTTGTATTTGTTAACATTAGTTGCACTGTGAACTAACATGAACAAACAATGAACAGCTGGATTTCTATTAACTATGTTAACAAATGACACTTTATTGTAAAGTTTTACCTGTATTTCTAATATATAAAGAATCCTGCAAGCACTTTACTATTTTCCCTTTACTTAAATTGCATAAAACAAGAAATATCGCAGTATATCACCTTTCTTGCAGTATCACAATTATTGTATCGTGATACAGATTCTATATATAGATATTGTGAATTAGTCGTATGGACCACTTTTATGATACTTTTATGTGTTTTGATTTTTAATGTTTTGTCATTTTAAAGCCTGGCCACTTTCAGAAAGAAAATCATATGGGATTCAGATGACATGAGGGTGAATAAATGAAAATAAATGTACAGAATGTAAGTTTTAACTTTAAATGCTTTCCGTTATTTTTAAAGATTAGCTTAAAATCCCATTTTCTGAGACAATTTACATTTTGGTGGTGCAGGGTTTGAAAAAAGTTTGAGACCAGTAGGAAAATTATTTTACTTTGGATTGATTGACTGATTTTAAAATATTAAATATATTATTTATTATAAATCAATCACAATATTTTTTACAAATAATATTATCAGCACAACAATTTGAGTAAAAAGCGGAATTGAAAATGAACATGTTTTAGTGCTATATTAATGACAGCAGCACATGATCTTTGAGCAAAATCTTATGATCCATAGCTCTTTACTGCAAAAAAAAAAAAAAAAAAATCTTAGTATTTTTGTCGTTTTCCAGTACAAATATCTAAACATTCTTACATCAAGATAAATTTACTTGAGAAGCAAAATGACTTCAGATATTAAGTCTTGTTTTGTAATTTTTCTTACCTCATTGGCAGATAATTTTTCTTGTTTTCAGCATAAACTCACTTGATTTTGATACATATGTCAGAAAACAAGACTTAATATCTGAAGTCATTTTGCTTCTCAAGTAAATTTATCTTGATGTAAGAATGTTTAGAAATTTGTACTGGAAAATATGTGCAAATATATATTTATAAAACAATATATATTTCTGTCATTTTGCTTCTCAAGTAAATTTATCTTGATTTAATTGTACTGGAAAACTACTAAAATACAGAGCAAGTGTTGTATAAGTTTGGAAATTCTCCTGATCTATGAATTTAATAGTAAAATGATTTATCACACTTTTCAGCTCTCAGAACTTCCAGTCCATTGCTTTCTCATGAGTTTGCTCTGAATTAGTCCACCACATTGCGTTGTTCTGCAAACAAATCTTTGACCCTAATTAGGGCACCCTCAGTAGCTTCGACAGGTTTGGTTCTGTGGGATCAACACTTCCAGCTTCTTCCCAATCGCTGCAGCGCTGACTTGAGAATCGCTTGTCACAACGCTCCCTTCCTCTCTGATCTGAGGACAGTTTTCAGAGTCACATGCATTAGCAAACGGAAAAGAGAACTGATCCTAGATCTGTCTTTTCAGTCAAAGGATGGGAGCCCAGGAAGGGACATGTTCCAACATGCTGTTCCCGCCTGGGTGTTAATCACGTTGGACTGTCCCCACCCTGCCCTGCGCCTGCAGGGGGTCTTTAGAGGGGAGGCTGAACAAGGGGACTTTAGAGAGGTGCCATTAGATTAACTTTCCATATGAGCTCTGGGGTTTTCCCCCTAAGAACTGCTTTGTTTATGCTAGTTTTTCGTGTGCTTTTTTTAGTCTTCGCAATTATTACCACTGTTATAATACACAGATGACACATTATTTATCATTTGCCCACTGATAATCTTCTGAAACTGAATTTTATTGATATTATCAAGCGCTGTGTCTAAAGATCCCCCCTCACCCTTGACCTCAGGACTATTGTGCTTTGTTGTTCACTGGAAAGCACAATGACCTTCCTGGACAGGTTACTCTGAAACAGGAAAACTGAACAGGTGGTCTAAACTCTGACTGCCCATCTGCAAAACACATACAAAACTGCTCAATAAGACCATGAAATAGAAAAAAGAAATATTACACAACTAGGCTGTCAGTTTAATGTGTTAATTTAGTACAATTAATTATTGTTGTTTGTTTGTTTTTTTTAAATATTTGCACATTTTATCACAACCTCTGACCCATACACATATTTGTAATAAGGATTTTCTGTCACAGTTTAGATTAGGGTCTAATTATCACTATTAAGTAACTATCAACTACTTTAATTGACTTTTGCCTCAATAAACTCCTAATTACTGCTTACTAATAGTTAGTATGGTAGTTGTTAAGTTTAGGTATTGGGTAGGGTTAAAGGATTAGTTCACTTTGAAATGAAAATTACCCCAAGATTTACTCGCCCTCAAGCCATCCTATGACTTTCTTCTTTCTGTTGAACAAATTCGGAGTTATATTAATAAATATAAGCTTTATAATGTTCAAATATCAAATACACCTAGGATGGCTTGAGGGTGAGTAAATCTTGGGGTAATTTTTATTTCAAAGTGAACTAATCATTTAAGGGATGTAGAATATGGTTAATAAGGCATTAATATGTGCTTTATAATTACTAATAAACAGCCAATATCCGAGTAATATGCATGTTAATAAGCAACTAATTAATAGTGAGAATTTGACCCTTCATATAGTTCATATATGATGATTATTCATTTAACTGCATTTTAAAAAATATTTTTTATTTGTTTGTTTAATTGTTTCCATTTAACAACGATTGGCAGCTCCATGGATAAGAGAACAAGATAAATTGTTTCACAATAATAAAGTAAAAAGAAATATTACAAAAATAATAAATATGATATGCTGATTACACACACACAGGTTTGTTTTGCTATCAAAGTGAGGACATTCCATAGGCGTAATGGTTTTTATACTGTACAAACTGTACATTATATCCCCCTACACTACCCCTACTCCTAAACCTACCCATCTGCATTTTTACATTTTTAATAAAACATTGTTTAGCATGTTTTTAAAGATATTTTAAATATGAGGAAATGTCCTCATATTTCATGTTTACGTCGTAATACCAGTGCAATACCCATGTCATTATACAATTTTTGTGTCCTCATAAATCACACGCGCACACACACAGGGACTAATGAGTAAATTGATAGACAACAGGTGAACAGGATAACTAATCAATCACATGGGAAAACTGTGTCACAGGGAAACAGGGAAAAGACTGAAAGAGGAACAGAACATACATGTCACAGTAATTCATTTCCCCTCAGTTTCACAGACAAGGCTTAAGCTAGTCATAGAATAAAATGCATGTTTGAGCTGTTTTAACTGAAAGCAACTTATATTAAAATATGTCAGTGTCATTGTTTTGTCTCAAAATGTACACCTGCAATGTTTTTTTTCTTGTTTTTTCTAGTTTTTTTCCTGGCTTTTTTAAAAGCATTTTAGACATTCATTTACACAACAGCAATGTTTTAGTGGCCTGAAAACACAAGCTTTTGAAATCAGTTTCAAAGTGTACGTTTTTGAAAACAATACTGTTATCGTCTCCATATAAACTACAAAAACGTGAATTTGTAAAAATGATGAAGTCATGAACATGCGTATTACGTGTTCAGTCTTTAGGTGCATATAGTGTTTGTTTACAAAGTGACTTCGCCAACTACTGGCCTGACATGCATAATACAGTGTTTTTAATCATTTTCGTGGATCCGTGTGAACGTGTGTGTTGTGTAAACGTGCCTTAAAACACATATATATTCATATATCACTATTACACACAGATAGACGTTTTGGCTTTCGTTTGGCATCTTTCCATTTTGTCATTGTCTTGTGCATTTTTAAGATTCAGAATCAAGTTTAACATGGAAAAAGAGCCCATGAGACATTAAATGGATAGAATATCATAGATGATTTGATTTTTAGAGTGTGTCTGGCCAACAGTAACTACACATCTTCTAAATAGACGTCGACTAAGATCAAATTCTTTCTGCCTAAAGTGCTCGTAGCAGCTATTGTGGCACATTAAACGTTTCTTTCATAGCACACATCAGACAAGCCTTACTCATTAATCTCAATAGAAATGACGAGAGACATGCCAAGATAGCAAAAATGAATTGTTATTAATTATTCATTGATTATGTTTAGTCTTTGCTTGACAAGGGTCTAGTTAACAGGTGGACTTCATGGAGGGGGTTGTGGGTATGAAATTGGCACTGGTTGCCTCTAAATTACACTTCAGCTTCCTGTGCCTCGACCTCCAGGTCCCCGACCTACAACTGCAATGTATTTCGTGTGACTAACAGCTGTAATTCTCCAATTATCATGCTGTGTTGTCCAACTGTGCTGTAGTTTCAGTTACCAGGAGTCTGCAGACAGGAGCTGGGCCACAGTTCTGGCCCCCGACTGGGGAAGAGAGGTTTAAGGTGGGCTTCTGCACCGGGCATTTGTTGCACTCTTTCAAATGTTCATATTAATGACTGTGATTAAGGGATAGTTCACCCAAAAATTAATATTCTGTCATCATTCACTCACACTCATGTTGTTTCAAACCTGTATGACTCACTTGTATGTACTACTTGGTCACTTTACTATCCCATGAGGCCACAGGAAAGGATTGTGAATGGAAATGAAGGGACGCAATTGACGCATTGGTCACATGACAATGACGACATAGCGGATTTAGTACGTCCAGATTTCATTCCTACTTTGCACATTCATAGAACATACTATTTTTAACCGTCGCAAAGTAAGTTTCAAAGTCACTTCCAGAGGTAGTCGAAAACACATTCGATCAGATTGCTTTCGTAGTGTAAACGCTCATGAGGGCGAATGCATTCGAACAGCCACAAAAGACCGCCTACTCTCCACCTACTGACCTAATGTGTATACATTATGGGATCAGTGCTAGTCAGACGGGATTTAAACTTTGTTGGTTGAAGACCCAAGTTTGGTTTGAAGACAAAAAATGTACCAAGCACAATGTTCTCTCACCGTTCCTGATTTCAAACATGCATTCACAGCAATAACCATGGTCTTGCGGCTTTCAGAGTGGAAACGAAAGCTGCTCCATATGTTTTTCCGTCATCACCATTCATGTTTATATGTAAATTAACCAAGCTTATTTCATCCATTAGATCGAAATATCTGAAAAAACCCATACATTTACCCGCCCGTATAGACCCTTCCCTTGAAGAAATCAGGACAGAAGTGGTAAAATCATTCCCAGATCCTGCGGTGTGAACACACCAAAAAGCGGGTACTTTCAACAATAGTTATAGGAACTATGAGTATGCTCCTTCAGGACGAAAGCCCTTTAGAAACACCCTGGCAGCCCCCCAGAACAGCCTGGTAAAAGTTCTGGCATCTTCGGTTCCATGATGATCCTTTAACATCCATGGAACTTTTCCAATACACAAGAGGTTCTTTTAGTGGAAAAAGGTTCTTTAGATTGTTAAAATGTTCTTCTCACTAAATTTTTTTTTATTATTTTGAGAACTGTTCGCTGGAAGGTTCTTTGGGCAACCATTTTGGGTTCTTCTATGGCATCACTGCAAAAAAAAAACCTTTAGAACATTTTTTTTAAAAGAATTTTTGTCTTAAAGCAAATAATCTATACATCTAAACTGAATTGATTAAAGTTATATATGCAAACATGTAATTTCTGCCACACTTGCATGTTGCTTTATTTCCAACTGTAAAACCCCAAAATAAGTATTAGTTGACATATATAGATAACATATAAGTGACATATAAGTAACATATTAGAATAATTAAACATATTTAAGTAAAAAAAAAATCCACTTTCAAAATCAACTTCACAATACGGATGTTTACATGCAATAATTTACATTGATACTAATGAATCTGATTTACTAATGAATCTGAATCTGATTGATGAAGTCTGATTTTTGATTCCAAAAAAATTATTTATATGAATCCAAATTCCGATTCACATATTAATTTTCATGTGCGTTACTTGTATTCTGAACAAAGCTTCAGTGATTATTTTGGATTATATCGGATTCGAAAATAATCAGATGCAAGTGTTTACATGTTTATTTTTTTCCTATTGATTGGATTATTTCAGGTCTACACCACCCCTTTCAATCAGATTTGGATCAATCGGCTCAATTAAAGGGATAGTTCACCCAAAAAATTTTAATTCTGTCGTCATTTACTACCCCTCAAGTTGTTCCAATCCTGTATAAAATATGTTGTTCTGCTATACACAAAGGAAGATATTTGGAAGAATGTTTATAATGAAGCCGATCTCGCTCCCCATTGACTACCATACTATTATTTTTTTCCTACTATGGTAGTCAATGGGGTTGTGTAAATGATGACAAAATTTTCATTTTGTGAAACTAGAAAAATCCCTTTAAGGTGTTTGTATGAAGAATTTTCAGACTGATTGAGCCATCAATCCTAATACTAACAGATTGTTTGGTTGCATGTAAATTAAAGCAAATGTCTCAAAAATCTGTTTCTATAGGCAGGACACAAGTCCTACAAGCCAACTTTTATTGAAACTTTGTTGAACAATTGGAGTCTAAATTGATTACAAAAGCATGAATGTGATGATCATATCCATGTTTTTTTCTTTGCTGCCAAAAAAGTGCTAACATTCACCCTTTGTCCCTCCTTCAACTTTATACCCCTCGCTCACTCCAGCCCCTCGGGACAGTGTGAACCGTGACATTACACAGCTTTCTCTCTAATTAACTAGTGACTTTCTTCAAGACATCAATCTGAGTCAGTCTAGCTCCAAACAAAAAAGCTAAAGATCCTCTTAGCTATCAACAGTGCGGACCCGAGAGGTGAAAACGCACTGGAACCTGATGAAAACACCATTTAAATTCTCCGTCTGGCTACTCCATTTTAAGCAGGACATTTTCAACACTTGGAAGGAAAGTGTGAAAAAAATGTTACCTTCTGTGGCACAAGACACATTATAAATAGTCCCATGAGTGTGTTATGGTGTGATGAAGCCCAACCCCTTATTGCCTGTGCTTGAGATTCTGGTATGGTGATAATCACTAATGTGTGAGCAACATGATTCAGGTTTCACTTAGAACGCATTGGTGAATTGTAGCAGATCAAACTTTGGGCACTTTTATGTCCCTGGGGTTGATTTTTATTAAAATTATTACAATTTTAAAAACATTAAATTGTAAATTATTATTCATTAAAAACCGTCACATTAAAACTTTCTTGTTATCATGCCTTCATCACTCATACATTTAAAATCATTGTATGTGCAGCATTATAGTGTCATATAGTGTAATAGTTTAGATAAAATATGAGATATGTGATGTGTGAAGAAAATATTTTTTATTAAATATAAATATTGTCATTTCCAATACAATTTCCATACTGTTATTTTGTGAAATTATGCAAAAAGAAAATATAATTTAGTTTTGTTTTGTGTTCTAAGGATACATAAAATTCTGAACAAGGCAAAGAAGTTTGCCATTCTTTTCCCAAAAACTTTCAAGATGTCATTTCCACCGCAGAATGCTATCAAATACAAATATATAATTTTAGATGTGTAAATGACACTGTTGTGGAATTACTTTCAGTGGAAAAAAGTGACAGAATTCTATTGTAATTCACATGTGCACTTATAGACATTGGTAGTTGACAAATAAACTGAGAAAACTGTTTTAATAGTTTATTTTCTAGATGTCCGTATAGGGACAAAAAGGGACCATAGTTGTAGAAACATCCCAATACACTTTTACTGAAACGTTCAGTTTCCTCAGAACCTTTCCTCATTCCAGTTTATTTCAAGACTCTTGTTGGTCCATTTGGCTTTAAAAAACGGGGAGATTCCTGTTCACCTCGCTTCAGGTTTCTCAGGGCATCGGGGTCAAGTTAGCCTTCTCATCCAGGAGTTTGATTGATAGTGATGTACCAAAATAAGAACAGTCAAGTCATACTCACATAGGACGCATATCAGCAGCTGAGAAAGCCTGTAAGGGGTTGAATCAGGGCTGCGGGGTCAGACACCCGGTTAGGAACCAGACGGGGATGAAGCTTTAATCTTCTAATCTTCTGCTAGTAAGTACACTGGCATCAACAAGCTCCAAGTCCAAGATCAGAAAGCAAATGCCTTCATCAAGAAAAATGGTGTATTTCAATGAAAGATTTGGACTTAGGAAAGCAAAAGAGACTTGATACTATTGTTACAAATTATGTTAATTCAAATCATGACAGTTTTTGTTTTAATGGCAAAACCATGCAAATTATAATTCAAAGTAAGTACAGTGCTCAGCGTAAATGAGTACACCTCCTTTGAAAAGTAACATTTTAAATAATATCTCAATGAACACAAAAACAATTTCCAAAATGTTGACAAGACTAAGTTTTATATAACATTTGTTTAACTTATAACATGAAAGTAAGGTTAATAATATAACTTAGAGAACAACATTTTCAAGTTAGGGTGATGCAAAAAGCAAAAGTGGTACAAAATTTTTTAAAAAGATGCAACTGCAACCATCTCTCAGAGACGTCCAGGTCGTCCACGGAAGTTTACACCTCGACAGGATGAGAAGGGTTGAAGAAAATCAGCATGCAAGTTCACTGCAGTTATCTAAAGAAGTAGAAAGCCAAACTGGGGCGACTATTTCCCGTGACACAATATGGCGTACACTGCAGAGGAATGGCATGCATGGGTGCCGTCCACAAAAGAAGCCTCTTCTAAAGCCCGGGCACAAAAAAGCCCGCCTAGAGTTTGCCAGGGCCCATGCTGACAAAGATGAAGACTACTGGGACTCTATACACTGGAGTGATGAGACCAATATAAATGTTTTTGGAATCTGTATGGCGTCACAAAGGTGAGGAATACAAAGAAAAATGCATGGTGCCTACAGTGAAACATGGTGGTGGCAGTGTCCTTATGTGGGGCTGCATGAGTGCTACTGGTGTCGGGGAGCTGCATTTCATTGATGGCATCATGAATTCACAGATGTACTGCTCTATACTGAAAGAGAAGATGCTACCATCACTCCGTGCCCTTGGTCGTCGTGCACTTTTCCAACATGACAATGATCCTAAACACATTTCTGAAGAAGAACAGGGTGAAAGTGATTCAGTGGCTCCTGATCTGAACTCAATCAAACACCTATGGGGAATTCTGAAGAGACAAGTTGAGCATCACTCTCCATCCAGCATTCAGTCTCTAAAAGAGGTCATTCTTGAAGAATGGAAAAAGATAGATGTTGCCAACTTATTCATTCCATGCCTAGAAGACTTGGTGCTGTCATTAAAAATCATGGAGGCCATATAGATGTAGTAGTTTGGGGTGTGCTCATTTTTGCATCACCCTAATTTGAGTAAAACTGAAAATTTTGTTCTCTAAGTTATATTATTAACCTTACTTTCATGTTATAAGTTAAACAGATGTTTTATTAAACTTAGTCTTGTCAACATTTTGGAAATTGTTTTTGTGTTCATTGAGATATTGTTTAAAATGTTACTTTTCAAAGCTGAGCACTATACCTTCAAGCTGAAGTGTGTTATTTTGGCGCCATTAGCAGATTTCCTGAACACGCCTTCTGTTTGCCATTGGTCAGCCAAACAGATAGCCCCGCCCCAAACTACTCATCATTGGTGGAGGTAATGGTCTTTTAATTGTCAAAATTATACACAACTTTAAAATTTTGATTGTGGATATGGAATTTTGAGCACAGATATTCTCATTTCTCTTTCGCTGTTCTGTTTATCTTTAGATAGACCTAGTCATTCTGTGATTTAGGTGTGGAAATGGATATGCCAAGATGATTCCAGACACTATTTACTCAACTGCTGTGTCCTAACCTTAATGTCTGATTCTTGACATGATCCGTGTTAATGCTGACAAATGATTCTCAGAACAAGAAGTTAAAAAACGCTGCACTGGAGGAGATTTCTGTACATATTAATCTTGCAAGGAAATATAAAAACTATGAATTATCAATTAAGTCATTTGTCTTGCAAAGTACTGTATGGAAAATGATTGGATCCACTTTATATTTTTTCTTTAACTACTATGTAATTACATTTAAATGAATCATTTGATACAATACACTTGTTGTGTACATGCTTTTACATATGTACCTATATTTAAATTAAATACCTCCATGTAATTAAAGCTGTAAATAATTTCTGTAATGACATCTATAACACTCTTGATCCTTTCCTTACACCTTGACCCACCCTTAAACCTACCCATACCACCATACCTGTCTCTAAACTAACCTGTATCCCATCTTGATAGCAGAAAAAGTGTTTTGCAATACAACATGAACACATAGTAGTACATAGTAGTTAAAGACACCTAATATTAGGTGAGGCTAAATTATATAGGCTATAATCCGGTTTATTTCACAGAATATTTACTTGTGTATACTTACAGTGCACTTACCTAAGAAAGTACTGGGTAATATAAGGTAACTACATGGGTTAAGGTTAAGTTTAGAGGTAGGTTCAAGTTTAGTACCTAGTTATTACCCAGTTATTGTAATTACTATAAGTACATAGTATGTAGTTTGGGAACAGGACTATAAAATAAAGTCAAAATTAGTTCCCAGTATAAATCATACACTTTTTAGCTAGAAATAATTTTACAGAGGTAGTTCTAAATTCTAAAAATGTTCCATACAATGGAAGTGAATGGAGAATTGTGCTTTCAAGCTTCAAAAAAATGTCTGAAAGTTGTTAACTCAAATCATGTTCTATATTTCAGTTCTTCTGAAGCTACATGACAGCTTTGTGTGATAACAGACAGAAATGTCAGTCGCTAAACAAATAATTACAAACAAGACTATTTGTTTTTGGTCATTTTTGGAGCTTGGCAGCCATTCCCCATTCACTTTAATTTGTAAGAAAAAAAAGAGTTGCGTCAATATTCTGCAAAACAATCCCATTTTGCCCTCCACACAACCACACAGGTTTGAAATGACATGCGGGTGTGTAAATTATATCAAAATTGTATTTTTTGAGTGGACTATCCCTTTAAGGAGTCAATTAATTAGGCCACACTTTCCCAAATGGTTATCTGAAATTCATTATGGTTTAATCCTGTTTATCAGTAATGTGGATCTGTTAATGACCCTATTAGATCTGAATTCTATCTTTGTCAGTGACAGTGTTATTTCAGCTGTCATGGATTTCGTATGGATTTTTCTCTGCCTAAAATGAAAACACCAATCAAAGTTTCTAATAACTAGTACACTAAAGTATCACACATAGATACATATACAGATTAATGAATGCTCTCTTTGAACCCTCTGATATTCCCCTTGATGTTTAGGAATAGCATTGTGAAGTATGTAACTATAAAGCCAGTTTTAAAATTGCTGTGAAATACATGAAAGCTACAGTTTGTTCTGGTTTACAGTTTCAGATCTAGATCTAGTTAGAGTGAAATCACATCCAGCGTGGATGGTCCAAAGCCAACACTACAGCCTGTTTAGAATCTCTGCATGATGTGTGCATTACATGCTTAAATGTGCTGTGCATCAAACACCTACTCTGTCTTACCAGTTACGCTGACCTGAGATCAGTTTCGCTGTAAAGAGGATCGTGAGGGGGAATGTAGAAAGAACATATATGCACTATGCTATACCATGAAAATGTCTATTCCAAACTGTCATGACAATTTTTAGTTTTAAGGCTATGATGTGACTTAAGTTTTTGTGCTATCTATTCATTTATTTAAAAATTAAAAAAAATAAAATAAAATAAAAAAATAAAATAAAATGCAATTTAATCCAGTGTTGTTATTATAGATTAAAACTATTTAAAAATGTTTTGTTAATTGAAATAATGTTGAAATAAAATAAAATATAAATATTATATGAAATCTTTTTGTTTAAATAAATTATAAAATTTCCTACAACTAAATCTGAAATAAAAATAAATTACAGCTAAATTACTAATACCAAAACTAAAATAAAATGAACTGTAACTGAAAGTATAAAAATAAAATACTATAATAGTATATAAATAATACTACAATAACACTGATTTAATCATATAACTACTGGAATACAGTTCTTCTATGACTATATGATAAACATGTTTATAATTTTTGTATTAAAATTCATTTTCATTCTGATATCATAAGAAAAACAATATATTCTGATATCAGACAAAACAACAACAAAACAAAACAAAGGAATACAATCTAGACACAGGTGAAATTGATTTGTAACTATTGAAACAAAGAGGACATAACCAGTAACAAAGGTAACCGAAACTAAACAGTGCAAGGAAACAGGAACTAAAGGAAGCAAAACAAAATATCAAAATAAGAGTACATAGAATGGAACATAACCCTGACATCACACCCCCCTCCTGGAAGGTGTATCCTTGCATCATAAACAGTCCAGTGGTGGAGGGAGGGTGGGGGGTCTGGAGGCCCGAGGCGGAGCCAGAGAGCTGCAAGGAGCTGAGCGGCACCAGCTGAGCAGGCAGATCCAGGGGAGTGGATGCAAATAATGGGGTATGGAGAACTTTGAGCAGGATCGGTTCAGCTAATTAATCTCTAGTCTCATGTAGCCTGACCTTCAGACTGACAGCAGAAGGTCTCGACTCTATCGCAGTTTCATTGGTCAAAGACTGCCCAAGAGGATGTTTGATTGACCAATAACAGTTTGTTTTGTTCCGTGTCATGTTTAGGGGCATGAAAATGGGCATGAAAAGTCAATGTCCCTATAATAACAGACCGATGTGCATCTAATAAATTATTTATTCAAGAAAGTTGTGCAAGTTTACTGCAGCAATGGAGCCACGAACTTCACATACTTTTGAAAATCTAGCGTTTAGTTGATCCTATTGTCACAGTTGTAAACACGACAGTGTTCTTCTTCCATGAGGGGGTTTGGCATCATGGCATTTGTTTCCAAGCGGACCATTAAAGAACGCGAAACACACGTCTCCCGGACATCCTGTAGAATTCAACCAACCAGATGACGACTTTGAAAAAGTGTTTCCAGTTAAGTGTGCCCTATGCATCAGACGTTCAGGCAATGGTCCGTGGGCGTGACGTCTGAGGCTAAGACTAAGTAATCCCATAGGTCCGACAGAGGAGAGAGTTTGGGGGTGGGGACTTGGGAGGGAACTGGCTTTGTTGTCCACAAATCAATGAGCCAGAGCTCTGCTTCTGGCTTGGGGATGGACTGTGCCACAAATGCTGACTCCTAGATAAATCTGAAGGTAGTCTGTGGCCTCGGGACAGAAATGATGACCAGTTCTTGCTCCAGGAGACTCATGGTGGCTGGCTTAGGCTTTGGTTCCATGGCTGCCGCGGGCTTCATTCCTGGATCATTGCCGGGTATGGGGCTGACGAGGTCCGCTTCTGCCTCGTAGATGGTGAGGGGGGAACAACAGTTCAGAAGCACCCACTCCACATAACCAGCAAACATCCCTATTTTTTCCTTTCTTTGTTGAGGACCCTCATTGACCCTTATGATGTCCACACATGCAAGGTCAAAGCAAATCTAGCACTGAATATGGCTGACACAGCTAATCAAATATACATTTTTTTCTGTTTATTCCAGTATAACATAGCATGGTGGCCTTTAGCATTTTAGTCCCACTCATCCTGCATCATTAGTTTCAAGTTTCTCTGTTCTGCTCCCTTAATGGACTAACAATTTAACCAAACACTCCCTGTGATGTTGGAGACGGACCAGATGGGGTGGCTAAAGTGCTCCTGTACCGCTCTGTTCTTAAAAAAAAAAAACCTCCGTATTGGGCATATAGTGACAGAGTCTGTCATAGGCCTGTCAACACTGACAGTGAGCTAATTGCACAAATCATCAGAAACACATACAGCAAGAGGGAGGAAAGATGCCTTGACCTCCTGCAAATGGAACTGGGATTTTCCCTCTGGAATATCAACAAATATGTTTTTACAAGATGAAAGGATACAATTGTAGCGTTTTAGGCCGTGTGGGTTACTCAAATTCTAACCTTATCTGTGCAAGAAAGTACAATGTTTAATGCTAAGCTAATGGTTCATGCTTGACGATTGTTGTTTACTAAAGCAATTTGCTACGAGACTGTGTGTTACAGTGGTTTCACCATAGTAAAGCAAGCTTCAGTTGACTTTTCATAACAGTCACAACTACAATAAAAGACACTGATCTTATAATAAATAGATTTATTAGTACTAATTATCTAAAAGTTTAAATCTGGTTAACTCCATATTTTAATATAGTGAAAAAATGTTTGATTGCACAAACCTCACCAAATCATGCTTTTAATATGAAATAGTTTAGCATTTTGCTATTGCTATTCATTTTTTATTTGCTATACACAGATTGTCTAAAATCTTATTTTTAAATCATAATAATAATAATAAATTAAGTGACTTATTGCTTTTATAAAAAGAGAAACAGAAAAAAAAAAAAAAATCCCAACAATAGATTGCAAATTTGAACTGTATTTAAAATTTCCATCCATTTGGATTACAGTTTTAACATTAACAAACTAATAAACTTAATGTGATGCATATTTGCAAGAAATAGATAAAAGAGACTAGGCAAGATTTCTGTAATAGTAGGCTACTAATAAACTGAATTTGTTTAACCCTTTAAATACACAATAACCTCAAGATGAATGTAATGCAAAACACCACAATCTTTATTAATCATAACAAAAATAAGAAGAAACAAAACTATTTCAAGAAAACAATCAAATGTGATTTACGACACATATAATGTGTCATGCAGGGACTTCTGGGAATGTCCTTTTAATGTTTTTCACCATAAATTATATGGTAATTCATAGTTTTTGCTTGCAAAATCCATACATTTGACAGTATTTTATTATATGATATTTGCTAACATTCCCATTAAGTAATGAAAACGTTCAAAACGTCCAGTTTTAAAATGTTTTTTTTTTATGAACATTAAGGAAACATTCCATTTTCATTCTTTAAACATTATGCGAACGTTACTTTTGAATGTTCTCTGAACGAAGTAACATTTTAAAAACAAATTAGATGAACATCCAAACTAATAAATTTCAGGGGGGATGCTCCGTGAACAATGTATAGAAAATGTTTCAGTGCTAACATTTTGAGAACATTATTAATGACCAGAAAACTCTGAATGTTCTATTAATGTTACTGGAAGAAAGTTTGTTCATAGTTTTGAGCAAACGTTGCCAGAATGTTAACTAAAGTTCTTTGTTAGCTGAGTGTGTATATATATATATATATATATATATATATATATATATATATGTATAATGCAATGTTAAACCATTTACATTTTCCACAGTAGCCTATATGGTAAAGTTACTTAACCAATTATCAAGCTTTTACTTTTTTTTTTTTTTTTTTTTTTTTACAGTTCTGCGATTTAGGTCAGATCTACATTTTTTCGAATGCCTATAGCTACTTTAGCATAGCCGCTAGCAGATTACTGGCCTTCAGTGTTGGGGAAAGTTACTTTTAAAAGTAATGCTTGTATTGCGTTACTCCCTGAAACATTAGGTAATTGCGTTACTTAGTTACTTTTTATGAAAAAGAAATGCGTTACATTACTTTTGCATTACTTTTTCTCACCTGGGCTGGGCTTGCTTATTTATTTTTTAATACCAACAAAAAAAGTTCTAAATTTTGGCAAATGTAAAGGCCCTTTCACACAAAAAGTTAAATGAATAAGCCTCAGGTTAAAGGAAATGCATATTTACGCCTGTACAGTAGAGGGCGCAGCTCAAACAAACCTTTCAGCTGTGCTGCTATTCTGGATTAAAGAAGAACAGGAGAAGTAAATTCAACACTCTTATTTCTAAATCTAATCTAAAGTAATTTTTGCTTATTAGTATGGTTGAATTAGATCACTGAAGGTCAGCAGCAAACACATTGGTTCATAAAGTGAGATTAAGTACATAAAGTATATTTGTGTAATTTAATATGTTTAATTATTACAGGTTTGTGCAAAATTCTGACACTGAATTTCACTGTTTTTATTAATTTTGATGAATACTGAATGTTTTCGTGCAAGTGAGATGAGTAAATGCATGTTCACATTCTACAAAAATCATCATGTTAACACAGTACACAAAACACCTCTGCACTTTACTTCTCTCAACATGAGGACAAGAAAGCTGTCAGTCAATAAATAAGTAACCTGCGTTACTTATTTGAAAAAGTAATTTAGATATTTTGTTGTAAATTGAAAAAGTAATGTGTTACTTTACTAGTTACTTGAAAAAGTAATCTGATTATGTAACTCAAGTTACTTGTAATCCCCCAACACTGCTGGCCTTCAGATTTCCACTTGCCTTCCTCTGCCTTTAAACAAAGCTTGTGGACATCAAAAGACCATGTACATCCCCACAGATCATCATTGCCTCTCCTGCTGTCAAAATAGTGTGTTAAAGACGACCTCCACAAAAAGGAACTTGTCCTGTGGGTGTGTGAGAGGTGGCAGGTCACTTCCTCAGAGGTGTACGGGGGACAGATGTCATGCACTCTCTTTCCTGTCACATGGTCAGTCCATTTCTTTGCGCTGCCAACAGCAGGCCTGCTCTTCACAGTGCTGTCCATGCTCAGGTCATTAAAGAAGAGCCTCCACCTGATTCTGACATTAGGATGTGTTCCCACGCTTGATCCCTCCTCCCCCTGTTTGTAAATGACCCCAATCAGGCACTTTTAGGGTCTGTGAAAGTGGGCTCTGATAAGTGACTTGTCATTGAGGGGATTTTTCACTTGTTGTCTTTACAAGGACAACAAACTAAACTTAATAAACATTTATGCATATGTTATGGTTTTTAATTATGCTGTTGGAATGATATGCAAAATATACAGTACAAAATGGTTACAAATGAAATGTTTCCCAACATTTTTATAGACATTTATCATCATATATTTGAATTTTATACTTAATAAGCAGCAAAACTGTTTTCAACATTTGTAATAATAATAAATGTTACTTGAGCATCAAATAATCATATTAGAATGATTTCTTAAGGATCATGTGACACTAAAGACTGGAGTTATGATGCTGAAAATTCAGCTTCGCGTCACAGGAATAAATTACATTTAGTCATATTCATTATTCATTATATACATGAAATATATTAAAATATAAAATAGTTATTTTAAATTATAATAATATTTCACAATATTACTGTTTTTTACTGTATTTTTGACCAAATAAATGCAGCCTTGATTAGCAAAATAAACATGATACAATATATATGATTATGTTTGTTAAATAAAAAAAAGTTTATTATTTTAAAATGTAAATAATATAAAATGTAATTATAATAATAATAATAATAAAATTATAAATTATAAAATAAAAATATATATTATGTATATATTAAATACATGTTATGGTAGTAAATTACAATTACAGTTATTATTATTATTATTATTGATCAAGTAATCGTGTATTTTGTAAGGGTCAGTAAACTGTTCACATTCAGTTTAACTTTAATTCAGTTTCAATTCACTTCTTTTCTCTTTAACTGCATAATTTGAGTCAGAGTGCATCCTTTTTCAACTTTATTTACATAATATTTGTGAAATGTATTAAATATTTAGATTAATCATGACAGATAGCTAATAAACTCTATATTATAGATCCATAGCCTATATGTAATGTATAGAAGATGTGCAGAAAACTGTAATGCTGGACTGTTACAGAACATATCAGATGATGATCAATACAAATATTGTTCTTTTTACGTGTGCGATGTAGAGCTGGATAGACTGTAGTGATAAGATTTATGAAGTTTTTGAGGCAGTAAGCCTCGACCAGCTGCTGTTATAGTCACGGGAATCAGAAAGAACAGTGTTTGCTCCTTACCATGAAACAATGAGCGCAGTGAGAGCCAGAGCCAGAGCGTCTGTGGACTGCATCAGCTCTGTGGGTGCGAGAGAACGCTGCCCTCGTCGTTTAGGCAGGTGCAGCCTGAGGACTTGCTGCTTGGGTGATCACAGATTCGATCTGTTCCCTGGATTATTCGGCCTGATGGGATTAAGCTCTGGATCTCATGTCAGAAAGTTGTTGGAACTGTTTTTGGGTTGGTGATAATTAATGGTTTATTTTAAAGTGGAACATGTTAATGCCATGGACCCCTATATATGACTTTCTTCTTACAAGGGACCCCCGATTATAAAAGCAGTAGTATATTTTCATGCATAAAAAGACTATGTTTAAAATAATAAACATGATATTGTAAAGATATTGTTGATTACAAACCAAATAATTGGCTTTTACTTGTCATATATTCTCTGGGAAATGTTTTTGAAAGAAATCTCTTATCCTCACAAAGGCTGCATTTAATTGATCACAAATACAATAATAACAGTAATATTGTGACATATTATTTCAATTAAAATTGTATGTATTTTATTTTAAAAAGTCATGTGATCAAAGCTGAATTTTCAGCATCATTAGTCCAGTCTTCAGTGTCACATGATCCTTCAGAAATCATTCTAATATGCTGATGCTCTGGTATTATCAATTATTATTGATGCTCAATTTTTAATAATGGTTATTATTATTAGTGTTGAAATCAGTTTTAATACTGCTTAATATTGTTGTGGATTCTTCTTCGATCAATGGAAAGTTCAATGAACAGCATTTATTTGAAATTTAAATCTTTTGTAACATGATAAATGTCTTTACTTTTACTTTTTATTAATTTAATGGTCCTGAATGAAAGTATCAATCTATTTTAAAAACCCAAACTTTTGAACAGTAGTGTATCACGGTTTACGTGATTATAAGAAATGTTTCTTGAGGAGCAAATCAGCATATTAATGATTTTTGAAGGATCATATGACACTGATGACAGGACTAATGATATATATGATTTAATCTAAACTGGAATTTTGGCACATTATCTGTCAACTGTTTGAACGCACCTGCTCACTCTTTATTATTAAAGGGTTAGTTCACCTAAAAATGAACATTCTGTCATTAATTACTTACCCTCATGTCGCTCCACACCCGTAAGACCTTGGTTCATCTTCAGAACACATATTAAAATATTTTGATAAAATCAGATGGCTCTGTGAGTCACAGTTCATGTGACTACAGTGGTTCAACCTTAATGTTATGAAGCGACGAGAATACTTTTTGTGCATCAAAAAAACAAACTAATGACTTTATTCAACAATATCTAGTGATGAGCGATTTCAAAACACTGCTTCGTGAAGCTTCGAAGCTTTACGAATCTTTTGTTTCGAATCAGTGGTTCGGAGTGCTTATCAAATGTTCTTAAGATTATCTTAAGAAGTACTAAAGAAGAATTTGTAGTATATTAAGTACAAAATTAGTGCGCGAAAACAGATCACTTTAAGAACATTATAGAAGTGTACTTTTTTTCCACCTGGGGTAGAAACAATTTTCACTTAGAAATCACAAAAAATAATTACAATTTTTAGTTAGATTGCAGTTTTAGTGTTTAATTTTTAATTTATTTAGACAATGTAGTATAACATTTTAATATATATGTTATACTACATTGTAGTATAACATATATACAGTATCAGACAGAATAATTAATATTAGTGCATACCTAAACTCAAGACACCATGGGTGCTTCTCATTTCTTATTTGTGCATCCTCATTTAATTTCCTCGCTTCCTTTCCTCACATCTTAGCTCCACCTGTTAGAATGTTAGGTGAAGGATACACCTGTGTATCCATGCTCATGACTCCTCAGGAAGCTTCCTCACTCCTTGTTCCTCGCCTAGTTCCTTAAATTAGAGAACTGACATGTCCTTCAAGATGGCTGAGTAGGATCAGTTTCCAGGTCACGGGCTGGAGGACGTAGGAGCATGGACACGAGAAAGCATCAATTTGAGTATTGAGAAGTACCCCATCATTCAAGACATGGTCATCATTCAAGACACATCCCTGGTCATGAGAATTTAAAATGGCTGCCACCATGAGGAATACCATGTAGAATAAAATGGCTTTTTTCTGAGCCATTGATATCTCATTCAGTGCACATCATAAATATATCCATCAAAAACCTTTTTAAATGGATATTAAAGGGTTAGTTCACCCAAAAATGAAAATAATGTCATTTATTATTCACCTTTATGCCGTTCCACACCTGTTAGACCTTCGGAACACATATTAAGATATTTTTGTTGAAATCTGATGGCTCAGTGAGGCCTGCATAGCCAGCAATGACATTTCCTCTTTCAAGATTCAGCTTTGGAGCGTTATGAATCAGCGTGTCGAATCAAAGTCACGTGATTTCAGCAGTTTGGCGGTTTGACACGCGATCCGAATCATGATTTGACACGCTGATTTATAACGCTTTGAAGCTTCATGAAGCAGTGTTTTGAAATCGGCCATCACTATATAAGTTGTTATTATTTTTTATTTTTTTAGCGCACCAAAAATTTTCTCGTCGCTTTATAATATTAATATTGACCCACTGTACTCACATGAACTGATTTAAATATGTTTTTAGTACATTAATGGATCTTGAGAGAGGAAATGTCATTTCTGGCTATGTAGGCCTCACTGAGCCATCGGATTTCAACAAAAATATCTCAATTTATGTTCTGAAAATGAACGAAGGTCTTACGGGCATGGAACGGCATAAGGGTGAGTAATAAATGACATTATTTTCGGGTGAACTAACCATTTAATATCATCTCTCAAAGGTATTATCAGTCTGTCAATGTGAAGTCCCATCTAAGTAAATGACAAATATAGCAAACCATGCCATTTGAGTTGAAGGAGCTGACAGTAACTTCCTGGACCACCCGTTGACAAGATGAAAATAGATAAAATATAGACTGTATTCTCATAGGAGGAAGTGTCGAGATGTATATTTGCGCTCGGTGAAGCTGCACTCCAGTGTGCGGCAAGGCTTGGAATGGTGTTTACTGTCCACGGCCAACTGCCCCCTCCGATTCTGCAGCAGTTGATCGTGTTCAAACCCATAAGCCTCCTCTCCACCCCACCACCCCCAGCTCGGACCCAAACCTCATTGGCCACTAGTGTCGTCACAGAGACAACAGCTGTCTCCAGGATGAAGAAGCTACATTTGGGGTGCCAGCCAGTCTGCCTGCCTGCAATTGGAGAATCCCAAAGTCCCTCATGGCCTCGACACCACACACTGACTTAAAACCAGCCAACACAAATATGTAACAGCGCCCTCTAGGAGCTGATCATTTATCTACACTCACAGAGGCCTTGTAACTTCTACCATGTTTCCAAAGTGATGAAGCAACGACATACTGAATACACGGCAGGGTACAAAAGTCTAAGATCATTAGAAATAATTGGAATTCTGTTTTATATAAAAAAAATATTTAAAAGGTTTGCCCAGAAAATGAATTAAATGAAATTATTTATACACAGTTACCAATTATTACAATAATATACTGCATACATATTATTATAATTGTTATTTATATACATACATATATATATATATATATATATATATATACACTTGCAAATCACTGTGGGTTCGCATTCAGGCTGATTCCCTTCAAACTGCGTTTATTAAACAATAAAAAAAGTACTTTTTGATGTTGCAAAAGTAGCTTCTTAGAAAGTTTAGTTTCACTTTGAGAGTTGGTATGTGTTTGTGTGTATGTACTGTATGTGTGTCGTCCAGTGCAGCAGTTGAGCTGTCCTTCACGCTCGCACCTGCTGCCCACCCAGCACACACGGGTCCGGCCGGCAGCTAAGGCAACTCTATAAGAGCTGGTGCCGTTTCACAAGGGGCATTAGCTGTCCGAAACCAATGGGAACTGCTACCGTGGCCCGGGCTGGATGTCTCACATTGATGGATGGATAATACATGGATGTATGAGTGATTTACAGGATGCAGAAGGAAAGGAAATGAGAGGAAATTCAACTAATGAAATGATAACCTCCTTGTAGTCCCAAGGAACCGTCACGGATTTGTTCTGAAAGTGTTTTTAAAAGATATGCTTTACAAAATCTTGCATGCATATGGCACTTGAACAATTTTTTTTTTCATGGATGTTTTTTGACGTGACTGGTTTCTTGATTCCTCACTTTTTGGGCTTTTATGTCTTATTCTGTTGCAATAATAATTTCTAAATGGGAAACTAGCCACCTTTGCCTACTGGAGCGTTGTAACCCCCCCCCCCCCCCCAGTATTTTTTAAATACATTTCACAAAAAGATTAATTTCTCTGAGAGTTGTTCTAGTATATTTATTATTAGTACTTAACATTTTTGTCAAAATTCCAGAGTTATATTCTCTAACCACTACATTTTTCATCAAAGAAGAGGCTGAAATGCTGCAGAAGTTTTGGAAACAAATTTTTCACATAATATGTACACTAGTTTTTCTTCATATTCAATCTCTGGAGGTTACCAATTAGATATACTTCTCTTAGATAACAAGTCAAGGCCATGTCGACTGTAAAAACATTTAAGGAGGATCCATTTTCACTCCAGCTCATCAATGACACAGTTAGTCAGATTTACCAGCGAAAGGGGAAAATCCAGATAAGTTTCTAAACTCTAGAAGACACCATGTACGAGTACAGTAGTACTTCAGTGTCTCTTTTCCTTTGGCTTCTGTTGATTGACAGTCAGGGCAGGTGTGGGTCGTCCTGAGTCAGTTCCAGAAGCCTCTGTACACCCCACCTGTTCTCTGCATGCTCCCCTTGGCCCTTGACCTGATGACCAACTTTTTATCCCCCTCAACCCAGTGGCAACTGTGGCCCAGGGGCCGGATGGCTTTCATAAATAATCGCTGGTCTAAACAGACAGTTCTCTGCGTGAGTCCACCAGCTCAATTATCTGCTACAGTCTCTGCTCCTGACCTCTTACCTCTCTTTTCACTCATTCAGCCCATTTTGTTGTTTTTCTCACTGGTTTGAATTATGATATACAGTAATTAATGTGTAATAACATGTAATAGTATAGTAATAACAGTTTAAGACCACTGGGTGCGGTTTTATCTGTCACTGATTGCATCACTCATGGGACGCAATTACTTTGTCACTGATCAGCCCATTTTCTTAGACGAAACAAAGCTGTAGTGATGGTTTTGTATACACTACCAAACTGATGGTTTTTGAATGTTTTAACTTAGGTCTCTGGAAAGTTTTGGTTATTTTCAGATGTTATCACGTTTGAAAGGTAGGAAGGTAGAAAAGCAATATAGCAAGTTCGTTTCAAATGCATTATGAAACATGCATGTGAATATTAAGCAAGCCAATGTCCATGATGCAATATTACAAAAGTTAATAAGTCGACAGTGGGATAGTTCCCCCAAAAGCAAAATATTTGTAATTTTTACTAACTGTCATGGGGTTCTTCTAAAGAAACATAAAAAAATTTATTTTGTCAAAATTTTCTTTTTGTCCATTCAATGAAGTAAATGCGGACACCTTTTTTTTTTTTTTTTCCAAAATATCTCCTTTTGTGTTTTACGCAAAACAGAGAAGGTTATAAAAAGGTTTGGCAAAACTTTGGAGGTTTGGAGAATCTTCTCTTGAAGGCTTATAGCCTACGTTGGCGTATTTCATAAAGCAATCCACCCTTTTCATGGAAATTTGTATCCTGCTCACCAAAGTTACACAGAGGTTCTAGGAGGCTAACCCTATGGGCGGGGTGTCATTGGTTCAAAACGTTTTCTAGTTTGAACCAATGACCGTGCAGTTACACTGCGTTATTGAAAAAGGCTTCAGAATCGAGGAAAAAATGAGTTGTTCCCCATATGCAGTACTCGTTCCGTATCTCAGGGAACCGAGGTTACGTTCATAACCAAGTACGTTTTCAGCTTGAATGCCGCGAAAAACACACAAATCGCATCCAAAACGGGAAAGAGCTTTGTGAGTGACTGTACAAATAGCTTTGACACAAAATCTGAGGTATATTTTTACAGACTGAATTGCAGCAAATGGATTGCTACAATTCACAGAAACAACTGGACTCAGGCAGAGAAACATGGATTTGCAGTTATCATTTTATCATGTTGGATTTTGGGGTAAAATCATACCCTTTATATTGTATTATTATATATTGTGTTGACAACTCATCAATTAAATATTTACCATCTTATATTCTGCATAATTGGGTGTTTTTAAAATAAACACATGACAAAAACTATACAAATTTTAGGGCTGGATGATATGACGATATATATATAACACTGATATAAGTGATCACTCCAATTTAGACCTACCTATATTGTATTTATATAAAGTGTTCACAGGCAGATTTACTTTATGTGCTTCCCCAGCATCGAAATCACATATAAATGTCAGGAAACACGATTCCTGGCTGCATGTCAATATCCATGGATTAGGTTTCTTTCCCAACACTTTCATGCCCAACCTTTAGTGTAATTGTTTGTTTTACTTGCGTTTTCGCAAGTAAATCCAGTAAATCCAGTCATGCAGCAGGTTCTTTTGCCACTCAGTCCAGATGATGGAGCATGTTCCGGCAGGAAAGTGATGTCAGTGCATATCCTCTATAGCAGTGGTTCCCAAACCTGTCCTGGAGGACCCCCAGCCTTCCACATTTTGTATGTCTCCCTCATCTATCACACCTGATTCAACTCATGTGCTCATTAATAGAGACAGCAAGACCTGAAATGGGTGTATCAGAAATAGGGAGACATACAAAATGTGCAGGGCTGGGGGTCCTCCAGGACAGGTTTGGGAACAGCTCTATAGCATAACGAGAAATTTATAAGCTATTTTTTGTAGGCTGTTAATTTTTGATTGGGAACACTACAAAATGTTGTACAAGATTAAAGCACTTTTAAAAGACAGATCATTTTTGACCGGGAACACAAAAGGTTTTACAGGGTTTTCAACATCACATAAGGGTTAAGCTTAAAGTCACCATAAAATCAAAGTGGACATTTTTTGTTTTTGTTTTTATGGAATATTGCCGTAATTATAAGAAAAATTATCAATACACATCATTTGTTTTTAATTCATGTGCCTTCTTTGTATCTTTGTAAATAAAATAACTTTCCCTCCCTCTCGCAGCAGCATCTCTTCTCTGATGACGTTTACTGGCGTGAGGGTGGAGCAACCTGTCACTCACATGAGATCCACCAATAGCAAACCACAACCATCCAATCAATTCCCCATGGACAAAATCAAGTCCCGCCCTACATTTTTTCTTGTTCAAGAAGATATTTCACACAGATATACATCACAAGGAAGAAAAACTATTGCTACTTCCATTTAATGACAACTTTAAAATTGGTAGTATTAGCAATTTCAAAACTATTATCAATTCTAACAATATTACTAATAGTAATGTTTATAGTTAATTACGCAGCATTTCTAACATGCTATCATTACACAGAGCTAAGGTATGTAAATACACCATATCCCTGAATAAGGGACTGACAAACAGCATAAACCTATGTGAAGCGAATAATAGTAGGTTGTGGCATAGATGTTCCATTTGATGGTGGGCTCAATATCTTCTGAGGACTAAACTGGAAAGAATGTCTCCGTTGAGTGAACTGCCCCGCTCACCATGCAAAATTGAGTGAGGTAATCCACACTTTCATTAGTTATGACTCTATGCCTGAAGTATGAGGATAGTCATGACTACTACATGAGAGGAAAACAGGATTTTGGCGGCTTACGGAAAGCATGTACTCGTGTAGTGTAGTATCTTTGTACTTTTAATTTGTTTAATTCTCACTAAGGATAGAAAAAAATGGCCAAAACAATTGATAATGGAACAAAATAAACTATACAGAAATCATTGATCATCATTCTGTGTTTGGCCTCTGAGTCAGCCATACTAACATTCTGTTCCTCCAGCGACAAACACTCAAGGATTAACCATCCACTCGTAAAAAGTTGTGTGAAGTCGTGGGGGACATGAAAATAGCCTGTGTGTATGTGTGTGTGTTCCCAATATAGACGTTCTAGCTTGTAAGCTGATACTTGTTCTTGTTGCGTGAAGGCTGGTGTCATAGATGTGTTTACGGCAATATTCTGACAGCTTGTGTTGCTATGATTCAGATTTTTGCTCTAAATAGACAAAGTCAGATCCAAAATATCTGAGGATTTTATGACTGATCAAGTGAAAATGGTTTGATTGTTTGAATTATTATTGTTATATTATCTAACCTTTTTAACTGGCCCTCAAGTCGTTCCACACCCATAAGACCTTCGTTCATCTTTCGGAACACAAATTAAGATATTTTTAATAAAATCCGATGGCTCAGTGAGGACTCCATTGACAGCAAGTTCATTTACACTTTCAAACACCCAGAAAGGTACTAAAAACATATTTAAAACAGTTCATGTGACTACAGTGGTTCAACCTAAATGTTATGAAGCGACGAGAATACTTTTTGTGCGCTTTTTTTCAGCAATATCTAGTGATGGGCGATTTCAAAACACTGCTTCATGAAGCTTCGAAGATTTACGAATCTTTTGTTTCGAATCAGTGGTTCGGAGCGTGTATCAAACTGCCAAAGTCACGTGAACCATTGAAATTTCGAAATACTTATGACGTAACAAAGCCTTGTTTACTGAAATCACGTGACAGTTTGAGATCGTTTGATACATGCTCCGAACCAACAATAGCCTACAGATTCCCATTTGACCATCCGTTTCGAATGTGAGGAATGAACCGGAAGTGATATCAACCACAATACTAGTTAGTAGTTCATAACAACTATTTCTTGGTGTTTTATTTGGTCAGACTGCCAGACATTTTTAAAACATTGTAAAATATAAAATTATATATAGGATGCACTAAATTGATCAAAAGGGTCATACAAGACATTAAGGCTACAAAGGATTTCTATTTCAAATAAATGCTGCTTTTTAAACCTTCTATTCATCAAAGAATCCTGAAAAATGTATCATGGTTTCCACAAAAATGTTAAGCAGCACTGAAACTGAAAAATGTGTATTTTCCATAAAAAGTATAGGCAACAGTGTATACTGCAAAGTATGCATTACATGTTACATTTAATGAATTCGAAAGAAATATAATTACCAGACCTATTTATGTTACAATTAGCTTGAAATTTGTGAAATTGTCACCTCTCAGTTACAATGGTGTAAAGCTAGGGGTAATTGCAGTTGTATTTAGCTTAAGCAAAACTATCAACAGCACTGTTTTGATCAGGAAACAGGATTAAAGGATTGGACAGGAATGTTGCCTCTGATTAGCTCTTGACGTGGAATGAAGGTGTTAAGATGAAGAGAAAAAAAGAAGAAAGGTTTTGATTCAAGGGAACATCTTTCATTGTATCACAGCATTTGTAGTTGCGTGCTGCATGTTGAGCTGCAAATCATTGCATTAGTAGCATGCAAGTGTTGAGTGCACGCATGTGCATGTGAATATATACGAACAAACACACGTGTGCCTACAACCACACATACTCCAGTCACTACACACTGAACCTCTCAAGCTGTCTTTCCTCAAAAAACTGTCAACAGCCACTAGCGGATTCAACTCGACATCTGCAACGTCTCAGACATCGCTGTTGTTTTTTCCCCTTTTCACTCGCTTTCTCTTTCTCTCTCCATCTCTTTTGCCCAATGCTGCTCAAATAGGCCTACCCCAGCTTTTGTTTCAAAAAGCTGATGAAATTGTCCCATGGTCTACAGCTGGTCCTCTGGACTTGACTTTGAAATCAGAGCCGGCCGTGGAGATGTTTGCATACCGCTTGTAAGCAGTGAGTGGGTTCAAGAGACCACGTTAATTAACGGACAAGACTGCGCTAGTTTATCAACAGACCTCCCGTTTCAGCCCATCTCACGGTTTAGAAGAATCTCAAATAGGTATTTAATAAGACAGATGGGAACTGACCAGCAATTTGAAGAAAAGATAGGAATGAAAAGAGATAGAACGACAAATAAAATATTAATTTCAAATAAAATACATGAATATTTTAATGTCTCTTTGTATTGTGTCTGCAGCTTCATAGCTGAGAAAACTGATGAAAATAATCAAACATGGAATCGTAAACTGTTCTTGGTAGTGTTGTAGTACTTCAGACCAGTCTTTGTCTCGAGAATGGTCTTAAGATCATTTTTTGAAGGTCTTGATCTTGTCTCGGTCTCAACTGCAGTCTTTATTTTGTTACTAGTGTGCCAGGTCAGAATTTAACAGGGAATTATGCCAAAAATATCTCCAAATTTAATACAAAAATTCAAGATATTCTTAGGCAGTAAATGTGAATCTTTCAGATGAATTTGAGGAGTTCTGGCCTGGTCTTGGTTTTGGTCTTGTCTTGGACTCAACCCCTCGAAGTCTTGGTCTTGACTTGGTCTCGCTCTGCCTTGGTTTTGGTTTCGTCTTGGTCTTAACCCCACAAAGTCTTAATTCGTCTTGACTCTGTCTCACTCTGTCTTGGTCTTGTCTTGGTCTCAACCCCTCAAAGTATTGGGCTTGACTTGGTCTTGGTTTTGTCTTGGTCTCAGCCCCACAAAGTCTTGGTCTTGACTTGGTCTTGATTTTGTCTTGGTCTAAACTCTTCAATGTCATGGTCTTTACTTGATCTCGCTCTGTTTGGTCTTGTCTTGGTCTCAACCCCACAAAGTTTTGGTCTTGACTTGGTCTCACTCTGTCTTGGTCTTGTCTTGGTCTCAACCCCACAAAGTCTTAATTAAGGCTTGACTTGGTCTTGGTTTTGTCTTGGTCTCAACCCCTCAATGTCTTGGTCTTTACTTGGTCTCGCTCTGTTTGGTCTTGTCTCGGTCTCAACCCCAGAAAGTTTCGATCTTGACTTGGTCTCACTCTGTCTTGGTCTCAAACCCTCAAAGTCTTGGTTTTGTCTTGGTTTCAACCCCTCAAATTCTTGGTCTTGACTTGGTCTTAGTTTTGTCTTGGTCTGAACCCCACAAAGTCTTGGTCTTGGTTTTGTCTTGGTCTCAGCCACACAAAGCCTAGGTCTTGACTCGAAGTCTTGTCTCGCTCTGACTTAATCTTACCTTGGTCTTAACCCTTCAAAGCCTAGGTCTTGACTTGGTCTCACTCTGTCTTGGTCTTGTCTTGGTCTCAACCCCTCAGAGTCTTGGTCTTGACTAAAATCCCTTTCAAGGAAAGTCTGTTCACTCGGCGGCTATATTTGCAACGCCTCCGGGCAGCTATTTCGGACATCCAAGACCAATTCCTATCTATTTGAATGGGGGAATCCTGAAATCTCAAAAACTGCTTGGCGAACTCACAATTAAATAACATATCAAGCAACAACATCTGACATGAACTGTCCCATAAATGTTGTTTCTTATGCTCAAATAACATTAAAAAATCTTATTTTTCAGGCTAGATGAGCCAATGTGCAGTCCTTTGCTTAGAAGGCAGGACATATATTGCCATATTACCATATTGCACATTGCAGTTTCTCCCATTCATAACTAATAGGAGTGAACCGTCTTTCTATATCTATAGATTTGTCTTTGTCTCAACCCCTCAAAGTCTTGGTTGTGACTCAGTCTCGCTCTGCCTTGGTCTTGTCTTGGTCTCAACCCCTCAAAATTTTGGTCTCTCATTTGGAAGGTTTGTGTAAATGGATTAAAAAAATTATTCACTGATTTGATCAGAAGAACATTTAAGATTTTTTTAATTACAAAATTCTTTTATTTTATTGTTATATGTTTTTAAGTCAAGTTAATATACTATATTTATTGTTGTAATCATTATATAATTTGTAAATCCTTTTTTGGTAATTTTTTATATTTTTGTATATTTTCTTTAAGTTTAGGCTAATGCTCTCACCCTATTTGAGATTTCAAAATGGAATAATTATATTATATTATATTATATTATATTGCACTCTTAAGTTTGGGGTATCATTCATAGACATACTGTGCAAGATTCAAAGTTAAATTCTGTAGAATTTACATGAACGAATGACACTTTTTGAAACCAGTGCAGGTATTTCCAGAAATAGTTTTGTCCAAAGTCTGTTTTGTTTTGGCGGTTTTCTAGTTGAACTCAACTACATTAGTGAATCCTAACATACCTTTATTTTTCTTCCAAGTTCACTTATTTAGATTAGGCCTAATCATGTTGGTTAAAGTAAAGTTACCAATGTAAAAAGTTAAAGTAGCGTAGCTCTTTTAAAATTCAGGTAAACATGTTATTGTTCTAACTACCTTGAAATGTGTCTCAGAAGTCTCAATAGCCTTCAAATCTTTTAGTAGTGTGTCACATTAACTCACCATTGTCAACTTTCAACACATTCACACTCCATTATTTAGCTTGTTACCATGTGGGAGAAAGAGTGTAGTAGCTCACCAAAACAATTCAAAGTCAATTATTGAAAGCATGTTTTTGATGATCAAGCACTCATTTAAGTTTAGCACCTATTTTTTCACGCATTTTAATAGTTCAGTGTGTATTTTGCAGCTCTACTAATAGGACTAGTGTAGCATTTGACAGCTCGCAGTCTTTCACGCACCGAAGGGACAGATGGACCAGATGCCCATCACACCCATCCCACTTGTTCCAGGCAGTTGTTAGATTCACCAGTATTGAATGAACGCAAATCTAATCGATATCAAAACTCTATTAAAAACACACTAAGACACTAATCCCCGCACTAGCGCTCGAGTTTCACACATTCAGAAAAATCTGGGGATTTTCTGCTCTTCCAAAGTAGTTGGAGTAAAGATCACACAGCGTTCCCACTTCAAAGTGTGCATAGCATCAGAGGTTCACACCTCCTCCAAAGTTCTCTGTTTCACCTTCTCTCTGTGCTAGCGTCTCTCAATATCATTGTCTGAAGCATTTAATCGAATAAATCACGCTTTGCTTTTTATCTCATCGTGAGGCCCTTTGTTTTTAGCCTCTGAAACAAAAGCATCAATAAATCCTGTTGGCAAACAGGCCGTCTAACATGGAAAAGTGATCCTAGGCTGGAATTACAAAGGCACAGAGAAGGGAATTGAGAGATTAAGCAAAGGATGTGAACGTAATGACTTTAAAGCAGATAATCCTGTGCATCTGGGGCCAGCAATTGCTTGATATTTATAGTTGATCATCAATCTTAATTGGTTTGTTATTCTTTATGAACAGAATATGAACGTGAGTGCTGCTTTGTTTTGCTTTAATTCATGTGTGGTAGGGCTGGGAGGAAATGTAGAGGTGTCTTTGAAGGACATTCAGCTCTGACTCTTTAAGCTGAAAGAAAAGCAACAGCCATGCACTCTGTGTCTGTGACTTAGACAGGATTAGACTTATTAAATTTGAGTAGCTTTCTCACACCACACAGACTTTTCCCCTCCTTCTTTATCTAAAATCAACTTCAGATTTGGCTCACTGTTAATATTCAACATAACAGCCTTAATATACAAAAAGTTGCTGATTTAAATAGGCAAATGCTTAAGAGTCTATGATTGGATCATTAATGCTGTGATTATAATGTTTGGCAACAGTTCTTTTCTAACCCTAATTAATGGAGTATGTAGCTTTACTTTTCCTAAACAACCATGTAGGAAGACGTACAGTATCATGGCCATATTTCAGGATGACAAAGCCAAGATTCATCAGACTCAAATTGTGAAAGAATGGTTGGGAGAGAGCATCAAGAATCATTTTCACACATGAATTGGCACCTCTGAGTCCAAGCCTTAAATTCATTGAATGTCATTCAAGTCTTCATTCAAGTCTTTGGGATATGCTGGAGTAAGACTTAAGGTTCTGATACACTTCAAACGAAATCAAAGAACGAATTGTATGGCGTCATTTCGAACAAAATCAGGCTAAAACAAAATTTGTTTTGTGTTCGTTTTAGGAGTTCAAAATGGCTTGCCAAAGCGAACTCTCAGGAAAAGTTCGCTCCAGCTGCAAAACACCTTCGTACTACCATTGGTCCGTGATGATAACGTGATAAGAGGTGTGCGCTGCTCCGCCTTCTTTTACGCTGAACTCTTCTCTGACTCGTTTCGTCTGTCGAATCCGTTGAAGTAAGATCTCTGGGTGAAAACATGAACACACTGGATAGCTGCTTTATAGTAGAAAATGAAGTTGTGCTTCTGATTAAATAAGGCACTGACACCGTTTTTCATGTTTGATACTGTAAAGCTGTGTGCTTTTAATCAATCTATTGAATAAAATACCTTATAAATAAATGTGACGTGACTTTACTGAAATGCTAATTTCGTGCTAACATGCCCATGTTGTTATGATCAGATGCTTTTCTTATGCTTTCTATAAAAATGCATGCTGTTTTCTTCTTTTTTTGTGTGTTTTTATTTTGTTACTGAGAGGAAAGCTTGCAGCACATATTTACATATTCATCTAAACATCGCTCTCAGCAGTGTGGGCGGCATCAGATGTTCGATAATAGTATATAGCTGCTCACGTATTTCGAACTTCGTTTTACCCTGTAAACGAAGAATGAAAAAGAACTTTGCCGTGAGTATATCGGGGCCTTTAGAGTGCTTGACTCTTTTATTGTCAATACAAGATCTTGAACAAAAATTGATGCAACTCTTGATGGAAATAACATCACAACATTTATTTCCATCAGGAGGTGCAAGTTTCAAAGTGCAAGTTTTTGAAAACAATACTGTTATCGCCTCCATGTAAACAAAACAAAAACATGGATTTGTGAAAACGGTGCCATCATGCACGTATATTACGTGTTCAGTCTATAGGCACATAATGTTTCTTATATGACTGTGACATTGCCAACTACTGGCCTGACAGCAGAATATAGCATTTTTAGTCGTTTTTACGGATCCTTTTGGGGATCGTTTTGATAACGTTGTCGTCTGTACACAGGGAAACGCCAAGGAAAAACGTTTCCATTTTTAATATATCGTTGTCATGTAAACATACCCAAAATTTGTAACAGTCATGTTCTGTTACAAATTTGTGTCCTCCCTGTTTATGTTACTTAAGTTCTCGTTCCTTGTTTGTTTCCATAGTTTCCAGTTGAGTTATGCACCTGGTTCTTGTTTGGTTAATTATATATGTATATAAGCCCTTAGTATTTTACACAAATCCATCACTTTACTTCACTTCAGAAGAACTTTATTAACCCCTCGAAGCCGTGTGAACTACGTTTATGATGGATGGATGTGGATGGAGGCACTTTCTTCAGCTCATACTCGTTGGTATCGCTTACTGCCATTATAAAGCATTGATGTGTCAGGATATTTACACTGAACAAAATTATACACGCAACACTTTTGTTTTTGCCCCCATTTTTCATGAGCTGAACTCAAAGATCTAAGACTTTTTCTATGTACACAAAAGGCCTATTTCTCTCAAATATTGTTCACAAATCTGTCTAAATCTGTGTTAGTGTGCACTTCTCCTTTGCCGAGAAAATCCATCCACCCCACAGGTGTGGCATATCAAGATGCTGAATAGACAGCATGATTATTGCCCAGGTGTGACTTAGGCTGGCCACAATAAAAGGCCACTCTAAAATGTGCAGTTTTATCACACAGCACAATGCCACAGATATTGCAAGTTTTGAGGGAGTGTACAATTGGCATGCTGACTGCAGGAATGTCCACCAGAGATGTTGCCTGTGAATTGAATGTTCATTTCTTTTGGCAGTACATCCAACCGGCCTCACAACCGCAGACCACATGTAACCACACCAGCCCAGGACCTCCACATCCAGCACCTCCAAGATCATCTAAAACCAGCCGCCCGGACAGCTGCTGCAACAATCGGTTTGCATAACCAAAGAATTTCTGCACAAACTGTCAGAAACCGCCTCAGGGAAGCTCATCTGCATGCTCGTCGTCCTAAACGGGGTCTCGACCTGACTGCAGTTCGTCATCGTAACCGACTTGAGTGGGCAAATGCTCACATTCGATGGCGTCTGGCACTTTGGAGAGGTGTGTTCTCTTCACGGATGAATCCCGGTTTTCACTGTACAGGGCATATAGCAGACAGCGCGTATGGCGTTGTGTGGGTGAGCGGATTGCTGATGTCAACGTTGTGGATCGAGAGGCCTATGGTGGCGGTGGGGTTATGGTATGGGCAGGCGTATAGTATGGGCAGGCATATGTTATGGACAACGAACACAGGTGCATTTTATTGATTATTGATTTTAATGCATTTTGAATGAACAGAGATACCGTGACGACATCCTAAGGCCCATTGTTGTGCCATTCATCCACGACCATCACCTCATGTTGCAGCATGATAATGCACGGCCCCATGTTGCAAGGATCTGTACACAATTCCTGGAAGCTGAAAACATCCCAGTTCTTGCATGGCCAGCATACTCACCGGACATGTCACCCATTGAGCATGTTTGGGATGCTCTGGATCGGCGTACACGATGGCGTGTTCCAGTTCCTGCCAATATCCAGCAACTTCGCACAGCCATTGAAGAGGAGTGGACCAACATTCCACAGGCCATAATCAACAACCTGATCAACTCTATGCGAAGGAGATGTGTTGCACTGGGTGAGGCAAATGGTGGTCACACTAGATACTGACTGGTTTTCGGACCCCCCCGGACCCCCCCAATACAGTAAAACTGCACATTTTAGAGTGGCCTTTTATTGTGGCCAGCCTAAGGCACACCTGTGCAATAATCATGCTGTCTAATCAGCATCTTGATATGCCACACCTATGAGGTGGATGGATTATCTCGGCAAAGGAGAAGTGCTCACTAACACAGATTTAGACAGATTTGTCTAAACATTTGAGAGAAATAGGCCTTTTGTGTACATAGAAAAAGTCTTAGATCTTTGAGTTCAGCTCATGAAAAATGGGAGCAAAAACAAAAGTGTTGCGTTTATAATTTTCTTTAGTGTATTAATATATCTCCGATTGTGTTCATCAGAAAGAAGAAAGTCATATACCTAATATGGCTTTAGGGTGAGTAAAGCTTGGGGTAATTTTGAACTAAAAAGTGAACTAAACATGTTAATAAATAGAAAGTTCAAAAGAACGGTATTTATTTTGAAATAGAAAACTTTTGTAACATTAGAACTGTCTTCACCTTCACTATTGTTCAATTTTAATGCATCCTTGCTGAATAAAAGTATTAACTTCTTTAATCTTGCTTTTGAATCACACACACACACACACACACAGTTTATTTAATTAAATATATTTTAATATAGTTTTTAAGGATATGTCACATTGTGTCCCTGTATGTTGTATGTCATTTAGCAGGAAACTAACACTGCTACAAGATATTTACCTTTTGCCTGCTCGTTTGATGGATGGCTTTATGACTCTATTCTTGTCCTCAATGTCAGTGGGACACTAGCCAATCAGCCAAGTGAATCCCCCCCAGCCTCTCTGTCACTCGCTTCCTCTCATTCCCCCTCTGTATGTCACTTACTTCTTATTTCTTGTGTCAGTATGATATTACAAGGGGATCACTTTAGAAATTCACAGAATAAAATTGTCATGGTAATATCTCAGTTCCTTCAGATTGCATCACTAATTCTGCAATGTTAGAATTAACATCTGTAAAATGTTAAGAATGAAAACAAACATTTATATGGCATAAACACTCTTAAACATTATCCAATAATTAATTAAATGCCCTTGCAACTTTAATCCTACAGAGTCGTAGTTAAAGAACTTTCCACAAGGGGGCGTTTTGTTTTGAATGACTCCTCACATAGGGACTAAATCATTTAAGTCACCTATTTTAAGTGCTTCATTGAATTAGGACGTTTTATGATAGTCTAAGATTAATTCAGACATCTAGAACTCTTTATATTGTACTTAAGGCTCCAGCCATATAATATACACAACCGGTAATTGTTTTGGGGTCAGAAAGATTTTCAGAAAGTCTTTTCTGCTCACCATAGCTGCATTTATTTGATTAAAAATATAGTAATATTCCGAAATTACAATCTAAAAGAACTGTGTTCTTTTTTAATATATATGTAAATGTAATTTATTCCTATGACAGCAAAGTTAATTCTTCAGAAATTCAATTCACCGTCAAATTGTGTAAATGCGTTAAAAGTGATGATATTGAATATATTTAAATCTAGATGCAAATGATCTATGTCACTGTCATCTATGTCATCTATGTCCAAACTTTGCATATGAATTGCTAATGAAATCACATTATTTCACAAAAGAAATTCTTTTTTTTTACATATGAACTTTAATTAAATTTAATCCTGTGAAAACAATTAGTGTAATGATTCACAGACTTTACAACCACCCAAATTTACAACCACCCAAGTTTTATATTTTAAAAGGCCTGTGCTATATCAAGCATATGCATGAAAGGTCAAAGTTCATCTACTCTCTAGACACATGCCTGTGGATGGCATGATGTTGACTAGCATGTCTGTCTCAGAAGCTGATAATGCCCACTGAGACCAAAGCCATTCCTGGCATTCATGGGGAAATGCCATAGGCAGGCAATGTAATCTTCCCGTCTGATGTGTGTCTAGTACATCTAGTGAGTTACAATATGGAGTCTACAGTTTTCAATGCTGAATTTATGTCCAAATGATCATTCTCATAGTCAGTGGTAAAGTAACGCTGCCTGGATTTGGCCCAGCGCCGAGCGCCATACCTTCATCTCCATGCTTTTTGTCTGCCATAAAATTTCAGAGGGTCTAGATCTTCACGGTGTGCAAGCCTCTTGCTTTCTAGTGCTCTGTGCTCGCGCCAGGCAGATAAATTCAGTATTAGAGCCGCACTAAAGAGGGAATGAACCCAGCAGCAGATCTGGGCAATGACCGCACTCCTGCTGCAGCTGCCCGACGGGTAAAGAGCAAGAACAAAGGAAACATACAGTGTGGTCCAAAGGTTTGGGACCACTATGGAAAGTTATCCTACAGTACTGTATTTTGCAGTTTTCAAATTCAATGATTTTTTTAAATATATTTTTTATTTTTTTTATAAATTATATTAGCAGGATAACAATTTGAGTGAAAGGTAAATTAAAAAATTAAGTTTGAAGATTTTCAAAGTAAATGTGTTGCTAATACAAAACAAAATAAAAGAATACAAACAAAAGAAAAAAATTAAATGAAACAAAGCAAAGCAAAAAACAAACAAAAACAAAACAAAACCAAGCAAAAAAGCAAAAAACAAAACAAAAGCAAAAAAAAAAAAAACAAGCAAAAAAATCAACAAAGAACAAAACAAAAGAAAAAACAAAAACAAATAAAAAAGAAGAAACATTCAAATAAGTTTTAAAATATTTTTTAACATAAAAATATATATATAATAATTGGTATAATTATAAAATATTATAATAATATATTATAATATTTTAAGAGTCTTATTGACCTTGACACACAGTAATGAGGTATCCTTTAAATTACATAATTTTATGTTTTTTTTTTTTGTTTTCTGCATGTTGGTCATACCACATTACAAAATTATATATATATATATATATATATATATGTGTGTGTGTGTGTTTGTGTGTGTGTGTGTATGTATGTATGTATGTATGTATGTATGAAAGAGAGAGAGAGAGAGAGAGAGAGAATTTTTCTTCATTAAGAAATTTATTCACAATGACATATTTGATTTTATGTCCCAAAAAAAAAAAAAAAAAATCTCAAAATGATTTTTATTACAGAAATGAAAACGAGAGAATGAGTGTTCAAGTCACTGCATGTATGCATTTTTAATGTTTTATACAAATAAATTAAGAGCTAGGACAAAAAAAAAAAAAAAGAAAAAGGAGCGACCCATTTATCTATTCAATTATTTATATATATGTTGTGCATCACATAAGTGAAATAGTACGAAACTTTTTCTTGCTTATAGAGCATAAATGGGTGGCAGATTTCCCATGATGCATGATTCAGCCATGTGTGAGCCAGCAGCCATGCATTAGATGGCCTCAGCCTCTGGCACAGAAATGAGCTGTCTTTGACTAAGGCCATAATTATGAAAGCTGTTTAATCATACATCTCATGGGAGATCGATGCAACTTCTATGCGCGAAATTGCGAACCCACTCAGCAGACGCCACAACCCTCCGACCCCTCGCGCTCCACAATAATCCTTCACAGTTAATGCATCAAGCCGGACGATGAGCGCTCGCATCCGCCAGGAACACCCCCAAATTTAAGACCATGACCCCCACTTACACATGTTTAGATGGACAGACGCACACTCGGCCGTACACTCTGCAGGGGATTTTCTCTTCGTCTTGCTTTTTTCATGGAGGCATTTTGTTTTTTGGTTTGCTCCGTGACATTTGTTCTTGCAGCTGAACATGTGCAGCACAATTTCTTGTTTCTTCCAGGATGGACAGCTGTGGTGCAAATTATACTTAATCCGTTTGCTTTGGGAGGATTAAGCTGGTACAGTGTGTGTGGAGTGGATGCAGGGGGTTCAAGCTCCCCCTTGGGTCGTATTAACCCTACACAACCAAAAGTCCTCACGCACCCCCGGTACTTTCTTTTGACATGGACTTAGAAGTCAAGTCACAAACTGACCATTAAGGAGAGAACTAGAGTTTTCGACAGGCTAATTGGCCTGCTGTATGAAAGCACATTCATAATGACAAAGAATGTTGTTTGTGTATAATGAGTGGCTCTGTTACAGGAAATTGCATCATTTTGTCCTTTCTCACATTATTATCTCTTTATCCACATGATTTTTTTTTTTTTTTTTTAATGTCATATGAAATGTTTAGCATTGGGTCCATTTAAAATCATGTGTTGGAATATGGATTGGCCGCATTCCACAGGAAATTAAACTGAAATGACAGGAAGTTAATTGCATTAGTCCTAAAACCCAGAAAAGAGTTAGCATTTTTGAACTTCTGGTTCCATTATCCAGAAGTCAATTGACCCTTCGCAAAGACCCGCCCCCCACTTGCTTTGTCCGACAGGCCGTGTCACTGTCCCACCACACAGAGTGAAAAATACATCGCGGAGCAAATAGGACACTGACAACACGTCAACAGACAAGACAGAACAGGTTACTTATGATATTAAACAAAGTCCTAGCTTTCAAATTGTGTAATTTTTAAAGAAATTCGAACAATAAAAACTGTTTTGTGGCTCTTTAATATGTTGTGACAGATTGTTGTAGCGCCTCAGCTCAAGCGGCTTGTGAACTGATCATCTCTTCCAACTAGTTCATTTATTATAGCATCAAATAAACATGAATGAACATGAGAAGGAATGTTGTTTCAAACGCGGAAAGACGTAAGTACACACAATTTTTCAAGTTCAAGGCCACCGAGGTTAATCTTCTAACTGCTGACTGCTTTGTCGGACAAAATGGCGGATTCTGCGTTATGATTGGTTAGATCGGCTGTCAATCAAACTCCCGGCGAAGGGTCAATTGCTGTGGTTAAATGCCTGAAATAAGTTCTGTGCTTAACACGACGCCAAGTATTTTCACATTTTACTCTACAACATAAAATGTATACACCATTGTGATTTTTTTAATAGCTTTTATTTGTCTTGGAAAAAGAAGTTGCTAACAAGTGGTCAATTGGGCCTACAGAGTTTGACAGGAAAATTAAACGTCATCACACCGAACTTGTAAAACTATTCACTAGACCGCTTCTACAGCCTCTTTGTGTTTATAATCGCGCTCTTGCAGATTCTAATTTAAACTTTCCAATTTGTAGTTTTTAAATAAAGACTGAAAGAGTTGTCAAACTCCAACAGGTGACATCAGGTGGCAAACAGGTGGCAAATAGGTGTTAAAATGGAGAAAAAAACCTTGGGAGAAACCAGGCTTAGTCGGGGGCTAATTCTCCTCTGGCAAACAGTGCTTTGTTACGATTCAGGTAGCTATCATAAGCCCGATAGGATCGCAACATTCAAAGTATTTATTCCAGTTCAATCCAGTTGAGGATCGTATTCATCACGCCGGTATGGACGGTTTGTTGAGGAACTGTGCCACTGGCTGTCGTGTCGATGAGGCCTTCACAATGGATGATCTAGTTGACTCAATCTCGGCTAATACTTCAGGGGTGCGTTGTGATCGTTGAAGGCGTAGGTCCTCAATCTCACCTGGATACGGCCCGGATCCGGTTGACTACGATAAACCTCGGGATAAACAGAAAGACTAATATTAGCGTAGATGCTATTCTTCTTCTGATGTAATGAGTAAATCTGGTGTTATAGGAAGTGTTCCCGGTTCCGGCTGACCTAATTTATGCAGCCTAATAATCCTTTAACTGATTTGAAAAAATAAATTGATAATGTGTTATGTGTATGCCAGGTTAAAGAGTCTAGTCTAGATTAGTCTAGATTTAAACTGACAGAGTGTGTCTGCTTTCCGAACAATGCTAGGAAGATTGTTCCAGAGTTTAGGTGCCTGATACCAAATGTCCCCACAAAGATAGTAATACCAGTAATTTTGACATTTGTTTGGTCCCCATGAGGAAAACCACTTATAAATCATATAGAATTTGAAAATTTTTTGAAAATCTAAAAAGGTTTAGGGTTAGGGGATTGAATGTACAGTCTGTACAGTCTAAAAATCATTATGTCAATGGAAAGTCCCCATAAAACATGGAAACACAATGTGTGTTTTTCCCCCTCACATAAATCTATCATAATGCTTCAGGAGACTCAAAATATAGTGCACAAGATTGTTTTTTTTTTTTTTTTTTAACTTATTTTGGTACTTGACAGATACAGTCACTAAAAACTAATAACTTTATAAGAGTTAACTTAACTTTAAAGAGTTAACCTCGAAATATAACTTTCATTTCTCGGTTAACTTATTAAATGAAGAATCTCTTGAAGATCTGTACAGATGAGGTTCATCCCTTCAGCCCATGTCAGAACAGTGTTAACTTCCATGTTTCATGTTTGGATGAGCCCTTTGAAGTATGGCCTTTCAGCAGTGGCATCAAGCATGGCATGGGGCTCAACATTCTCTCTGCTTCTATTATGGACATGAATCATTTTAACACAGAGAATATATTGATTTCCACAGGAAGACATTAAACCCCCTTGAAAATTGTGTTGGAAACTCGAGCCCTCGCAGCAGAGCGGAGGGATTTCTGCAGCACTGAAAGACTTTTGTGTGCACATGTTGCACTTGAAATCTGCGTGCCGTGGCACTCGTGAGGTTGTTTACTAGTTATTCTCTCTCAACTGATGTTGAGCCATGAGTTAGTGTGATGAATGCTGCCTGGTTCTTTACTAACAGCTGCAACAGGTGAATGCCAAAGTTTCGCTATGATTCCACCTTGCCTCCGATGCTCGATTTCAAATTGAGTCTATGAGACACCAGTGTTTCTAGTATGGCTGCCAAAGTTAACATGTTCAAGAAATAGTTCAAGATAACAAGACAATGAACCAATGAGAAGATGACACATGAACTAAAGAACCAATGAAAAGAAGACACAAGTACTAAGGAAACCAAATGACAAGATCACATTAGGGGGACCGGTAATCACATGACATGACATAAAAGACATGAAAACAAAAACAGAACCTAAACAGACGTGACATATCCCTCTTCTATGAGCGATTCTGATGCCCAAACACAACACCAAAACTAACAAAAAATCCAAGATGGTGGTGGATCAGAGGCGGACAAGGGGGAGAGGTGGAGGGCCAGGCCCATGAAGGGGACCTGGACCTGAATCATAAAATGGTGGAGGACCTGGGCCGTGGAGCAGAATGGGCCTGGGCTGTGAAGCATTGGACCATGGAGCTGTGGGTGAGGACATGGACCATGGAACAGTGGCAGGCTTGGACCGTGGAGCAGAGAGCGAGACCATGGGGAGTGGAGCAGTGGGCAGCTCCATGGAGGATCAGGTGGGTGTGGTGGATCTAGTAGAGATGGAGAGTTCATTAATTGCCTCCGTGGCTGTGGAGCAGTGGACCATGGAGCTGTGGGTGAGAACATGGACTGTGGAGCAGTGGGCAACTCCATGGAGGATCAGGTGGGTGTGGTGGATCTAGTAGAGATGGAGTGCACCAGGATGGAGCCAGATAAATAGATCACAGCAGAGCACAAGACAAATGTGGATTAGGATACCACGGCAGAGCAGAAGATTTCGTTAATCGCCTCCGTGGCTGTTACATGGGGCAGAGTGAGTTCGTTAATCACCTCCGTGGCTGTTACATGGGGCATAGTGAGTTAGTCAATCACCTCCATGGCTGTGACATGGGGCACAGTGAGTTTGTCAATCGCCTCTGTGGACGTGACATGGGGCACAGTGAATTTATTATTCGCCTTCGTGGCTGTGACATGGGGCACAGTGAGTTTATTAATCGCCTCCGTGGCTGTGACATGGGGCACAGTGAGTTCGTTAATCACCATCATGGCCATGACATGGGGCACAGTGAGTTTGTTAATCGCCTCTGTGGCTGTGACATGTGGCACAGTGAGTTTGTTAATCACCTTCATGGCCGTTACATGGGGCACAGTGAATTTGTTAATCGCCTCTGTGGCCGTTACATGGGGCACAGTGAGTTAGTCAGTTTATTTCAGTGGTGATAATCTAAAATGTGAAACATAAACCATGAATTACGACCTGGACCGAGACTTACTTCAATACTCGACAACTAGACAAGGCAACATGAGGGCTTAAATACATGATACAGAGGAGCACATGACTATCATAATCAATGAACAAACTGAACCAATGAAATAATGAAACTGATAACAACATGAACCAATGAAAAGATGACAGGTGAACTAAAGAACCAATAAAAAGAAGATACATGTACTAAGTAGTGAATCAATTGAACCAACTGCTTCAAAAAATTATTCACCGAAACATACACTCTGGTGACCCCTGCTGGCTAGAACAGTGGAACTGCAACAAAATGCAAATAACTAATCATCTAATAAGATTAAATATCAAGTGTCTGTATAAAATGTGTTCTTTTATCAATTTTTATTGATCAGTTGTCATAAATTGTCAATTTGATACACACTCCGAACCACTGATTTGAAACAAAAGATTCATAAAAGCTTTCAAAGTCAAGTCACCTTTATTTATATAGCACTTTTTACAATGCAGATTGTGTCAAACCAGGTTTACAGTGATAACTGGTATATAATTTTGGCTGCACAGCAGCTCTTAAAGAAAATGGTGTCAGTATCCATCTTAAGTACATTTTGTACTGGAGTAAACAGTGATGTCATCATCCAGTTCAGTTTGCATACAATGGTGTCAATGCAGGCAGATCAAAACACTGTTGAATATCAAATGTCAAGTGTCCCCAACTAAGCAAGCCAAAGGTGACAGCGGCAAGGAACCCAAACTCCAACAGGTGACATCAGGTGGCAAACAGGTGTTAAAAATGGAGAAAAAAACCATGGGAGAAACCAGGCTTAGTCGGGGGACCAGTCCTCCTCTGGCGAACAGTGCTTTGTTATGGTTCAGGCAGCTATCATAAGTCCAATGGGATCGCAACAGTCAAAGTATTTATTCCAGTTCCATCCAGTTGAGGATCGTATTCATCACGGCGGTACAGACAGTTTGTTGAGGAACTGTGTCACTGGCTGTCGTGTCGATGAAGCCTTCACAGTGGATGATCTAGTTGACTCAATCTCTGCTGGCACTTTAGGGCTGCGTTGTGGTCGTGTCAAGGCGCAGGTCCGATCTCACCTGGATACGGCCCGGATCCAGCTGACTACGGTAAACCTTGGGATAAACAGAGAGACTAATATTAGCGTAGATGCCATTTTTCTTCTGATGTAACAAGTACATCTGGTGTTATAGGAAGTGTTCCCGGTTCTGGCTGACCTAATAACAATCCTTTAACGGATTTGATAAATTGATAATGTGTTATGTGTATGCCAGGTTAAAGAGATATGTTTTTAGTCTAGATTTAAACTGACAGAGTGTGTCTGCTTCCCGCTAGGAAGATTGTTCCAGAGTGTAGGTGCCAAATAGGAGAAGGATCTACCGCCTGCGGTTGATTTCGATATTCTAGGTATTATCAACTGGCCTGAATTCTGAGATCGCAATAGACGTGAAGGACTATAATTCATTAAGAGTTCGCTCAGGTACTGGGGAGCTTAACCATTTAGTGCTTTGTAAGTAATTAGCAAGATTTTAAAATCTATACGATGTTTAACAGGAAGCCAATGCAGTGTTGACAGAACTGGGCTAATATGGTCATACTTCCTAGTTCTAGTAAGAACTCTAGCTGCTGCATTTTGTACAAGCTGTAGTTTATTTATCAAGCGAGCAGAACAACCACCCAGTAGAGCGTTATAATAGTCTAGCCTTGAGGTCATTAACGCATGAACTAACTGTTACTAACTAACTGACTAACTGCATTTTTCATTGAGAGCATATGTCGTAGTTTAGATATATTTTTAAGATGGAAGAATGCGGTTTTACAGATGCTAGAAACATGGCTTTCAAATGAAAGATTGGTATCAAAGAGCACACCCAGGTTCCTAACTGACGACGAAGACTTAACAGAGCAGCCATCAAGTGTTAGACAGTATTCTAGGCTATTACATGAAGAAGCTTTTGGTCCAAAAATTAGAATCTCTGTTTTCTCTGAATTTAGTAGTAGGAAATTACTGGTCATCCAATTTTTGATATCAGCTATGCATTCCGTTAATTTTGTAAAGTTTCGTCAGGGTGCGAAGAAATATAGAGCTGAGTATCATCAGCGTAACAGTGAAAACTAACGCCAGTTTGTAGTAGTAAACGAAGAGATGTCATATCGATCACAAGTTCAATATGGAGTACCGCAAGGGAGATATCATTAGGAAGTAATGATATCTCCCAAGGGTAGCATGTACAGAGTGAAAAGCAACGGTCCTAGTACTGAGCCTTGCGGTACTCCATATTGAACTTGTGATTGATATGACATCTCTTTGTTTACTACTACAAACTAATAACGGTCAGATAAGTATGATTTGAACCATGACAGTGCCATTCCACTAATGCCAACATAATTTTTGAGTCTATTTAAAAGAATGTTGTTATCGGTAGTGTCAAATGCAGCACTAAGTAACACTAACAGAGAGATACAACCACGATCTGATGATAAGAGCAAATCATTAGTAACTCTAATGAGAGCAGTCTCAGTACTATGGTACGGTCTAAATCCTGACTGGAAATCCTCACAGATACCACTTCTTTCTAAAAAGGAACATAGCTGTGATGATACTGCCTTTTCTAGTATTTTTGACAGAAAAGTGAGATTTGAGATCGGCCTGTAATTGACTAATTCTCTAGTATCAAGTTTTTAATAAAAGCTTCATGAAGCAGTGTTTCGAAATAGCCCATCACTAGTACTAAGGAACCAAATGACAAGATCACATGAGGGGTTCAGGGAATCACATGACATGAACAAATTTCAAAATAAAAGACATAAAAACTGTGAAGAAGTGACCTTCTTCACCACTGCAAGCATCAGCACTGGTGCACATACGCTCAACCACCACACACACTTCCCTTACCTGCTGATGTTGCTATTGGAGTAGCGGGTCCACATGCAATCCCGATAGCACTTAGTCATTCATCCACATTCCATACTTCCCTTCAGTTGTTCCCTCTGGACAAACCTAAACAGGTGTGACAATGTGATCTAAAGTCCTAGTTTCTATTGAACCTGTTTTCATCATCCAGCGCATACTTTACAACTCGGTGAACAAGAATCCTAGAACACCATGTCATTGCTTCTGTACGGTCATTGAGGTTGTGTTTCTGGATCTTGGTAAGAATGGAAGAATTCGGTTTCCAGCTATTGTAAAAATGCAAAGGTCAGTTCGTCAGAGAGCAGGAGATCGTCTCCATGTGTTCTGTGGTCTGTGTTTTTACCTCAAGTTTGACCATGACATCCCATGTGGTCTGATGAGTAAGACGTACTTTTGGTTTGAGTTATGAACCCAAGGCTACTAGGTCTTTGTGTACAACATTTGGTCAATTATTTTGATAACCCTGCAAACAAGCCTGCACTGGCCCTTTACAGGCCCACTTAGGGCTAGCGTAAGGGCCCCCAGCGGGCTGCCAGCGCAGGGCCCCTGTAAATTTGCTCATTGGCAAAACATTGGCCCCTTAGCGCTAGCCCTGCACGGGCAGCCCCCACTTAGCCCCCAGGAATCCCTCATTGGGCCACACAGGGCCCGCACTATCAATCTACAACAATGAATCTGGCAGCACAAGGTGCCACACATTTACCATTAACAAAAACAACGATTAATGAGTGAATCATCAATAAGTACTTCATCTAACTAGAATTTCTCTTGCAATCTTTGCTATAACAAATGTGCTTCAGAAACACACAGTTACAGCAGCCAGAGAAACATTAAAGTTAGGAAGACAAGGGTCAAGAGCCCAACTAAAGCAAACGCACACCTACATAACGGTGACTTCAAAATGTACAATTTTCAATAAAACATCAACATCTAAAAGTTTTGTATGAAAGAAATAGTCAAACTGGACTGTAATAAGTAAAGATGCTGAGATCTAGACAGATCTGTTAGCGTTTTAATGTTCTGCTGCTGGTCATGTGACCATTAAAATCTCCTTTAAATAAGGAGATTTTACTTTACTGCCAAGTCATTTGACCATTTTATCATTCAACTGTTTTGTTATTGTATTAATTACAGATTATTTTTTGTAATTTTACATACATTTGTATGTCATTTAAGACAAAAATGCTGTATAAAAATACAGCCCAACAGAGCATGGGAAACGAAAGTGGGCTGCTTACACAAAACCTGCATGGGCCCAAAGGTACAAAAGTTGCTCTGGGCCCGAATGGGCTGGCCCACACTGGGCCATCATGGGCTTAATGTTCGCTAGTGTGGGCTGCTCACAGAAAGCCCGCAGTGAGCCCAAAGCTGTGGGCCTTGCCTGGGCTAGCCCGCACTAGGCCTGTTTAGGTTTGGTGTGGGCTGGCCTTAGCCTACTGTGCCCGCAAAAAGCCAGCATGGGCAAGTGAACACCTAGCTAACAAATATATGTTCTAAGAACACTATTTTGATAGTCAACTTTAGACATTCTACCAACTATAAATAACTTAGTACATGTCAACTTATTACTACTAACCCTAACCTAACAGTCAATACTCTAATGAGAGTTAGTTGGCATGTAGTTACAAATTAATGAGAGAAATTAATTCTAAAACAATTAGTAACATCTAAAAATGTTAGATGAACGTCCAATTAAATTGTTTCAGAAAACGTTTCTCACTTTCTCACTTTGAGAGAACATGCCATAACATTAGCCAAAGTTCTGAGAACATTCCCTGTTAGCTGGGTAAAATCTAAAGAACTTTTCACATTTCAGTGATTATAATGATTATTTTTCAGGATTGTGAAAACTTTGTAGTGACTGGATAAAATGAATGTATGTTTGAATAAAGTAAAATGAAGTTTTTAGAAGGTCTATCGTAGCATTAGCATTGCTAGAAGATAAGTGAAACTTGTAAGTGTAGAATATGTGTGTTAATCCTAAAAGAGTGGAAAACCATCTGTGAGAAGGCATTGTTGTCTCTTTGTACCAAAGCTAACGGTCGATTTTACTGGATGTTTATGGTAAGTGACATTGCCTGACTGACACGTGGGAAGCTTTATTAGTGCCCACACATGCAGCTTGCTCTAAAATGTTTATTTGATGTCCAACATTGTGGTTTCAGGAGATACTTTCTAGTTTGGAGATACGTCACTTTATTTTTTCGTGGCCTGAAATACTAACATTGCTAAATGTGCTAATCTGGTTTCTTTTACAAAATGTAGCTACAGATCAATCATATACAGTGTATACACAGGCCTATTTGCTGTATAGACATACAAAATTTAATTTTACCCTTATTATAAAGCTTCCCATGTAATCACAATTATGCAACAGTGATTTTATCTCTAAAATCACTGTTGCATATTTGAAATTTTCAAAATTTACAACATTACAAGCGTGTTTCAATACACCCCACAACTGAGTCTAGGGTTGGAGAAACTGTTAGGGGACATGGCAATGAATGAATGAATTAGAGATTTTTTACAAGCTTTGTGATCTGTTCTGGACAAAGACGTTGCCTTTGACCTCGGCTGACAGGTCTTCAGAGATCAGATGGAGACACAGCAGTGCAAGAAAACCAAACATTTCCTAGCAAAGGATTTCCACCAGGGAATTCAGGCCCAGTAGCAGCTGCAGAAACAAGAGCCCTATACCTGCAAATGTACATGACTCCAGTCCAAGAGAGAGTTAGCCTTTATTCCACAAATGTTCTTCAGTAAATACTGCAGTCATTCATAGTGCTTTGTGGAAGCCAAAATCAGATGCCGATGTTGAATGACAAAATAACCTTATAAAATTCATACACTATGAGTATACATGTGGTGCATAAGTACATAGTGTATAAGTGCATAGTGTAGTGCATCATAAGGGACACAACTATGAATACAAGTAATATAGTGTTAGCTATTTGTGATGCAAAACAGTTCTGGGTAATATTTTATATTGCTGTGTCCAGATAATGTGTATTAATTATACATTACTACTTACTTTATCTATTTAAACAAATTCAAAATGTATTAAATATAATAAATTTATAAAATATATGTAAAAAGGTCAAATACACGTTGCAATGAGGTATATTTTCCATCTACATTTAGTAAATGAATTTTTACGCATTAGACAAGTGGTTTTCTTCATGTTAACAGTGAATGTCATTCATTTTGTCAGGCAGCTCATGTAAGTATCCGTGAATGTTTGACCTTCTGTAGCAGCGGGTTGGGCTCTTCAGATAGGGACCCTACAAAGAGGCCCATCGGTGGAGGGGGGTGTGCGGCGGGGGGTGGAGTGTGCCAGCGCGAGGGCCGCGGTAGCCGTGGGGACTGCAGAAATGACAGCTGCAGGTGTCGACACGGGCCGGGGGGGAGCAGAGGGCCCAACAGCAACTGTTAGCCTAATGCCAGGAGGATAAATAATAAAACAACTGTTAGATAAGAACTCCTATTCAAGAAAAAAAGAGAGCGAGAGAGAAAGAGGAGGGGGACGTAAATGCATAACTTGTGGCGGAGCTCTAAATCTACAAACTTTGGCATGGGAGATTATGTCCAGGGCTTTAATTAAACAGATGCTGCAATGAATATTTCAACTTTTGAGAAACAGGATAGTGGCGTATGCTGATGCAATGCATGGTGGGATCAGTAAATAAGGCACTGAGCAAATGTGTTTGGGGTAATGGAGTTGTATTGGTGGCACACTCCTCAAATATGCTAAAGTGTGTGTGTGTGTCTGTGTGCAAATCAATGTATGGACACACGCCATTTACACATAACAGCACAATCCTTGACCAGCAGTTAGTATGAAACAGAAGTTGCAATAGTCGTGACGTATATCTGAGTGAAGCGGCTTCTCGAACAAGAAAAACTGTAGGACAGGACTTGATTTCATTCATCGGGAATTGATTGGATGGTTGTGGTTTGCTATTGGTGGATTTCATGTGAGTGACAGGTTGCCCCGCCCTCACACCAGTAAACACGTCATCAAAGAAGAGAAGAGATGTCGCTGCAAGAGGGAGGGGAAGTTATTTAAAGATTACAAGAGTACATGAATTGATGTAATGAAATGTAAAATAAATACTGCAATATTAAAAAAAAAAAAAAAAAAAAAAGAATTGTCAATTTTTATTATATAGTGACTTTAACACTCAAATAGTCTTTTTCGGATATGATTATTGTCAAACATATCAACTTTTTCTACTCAGACTGCAGCATTACACAACTATTGGTATGTTTAGCAGATTCATGTGTGAATCTCTACAGAAATTAATACTTTTATTCAACAAGGATGCATTAAATTGATCAAAATTGAGAGGAAAATCTTTTGCATTGTTAAAAAAATAATCATAATAAACATTTCTTGAAAAACAAATCATTTTTAAAGGATCATGTGACAGTAAGAGTAATGATGCTGAAAATGCAGCTTTACATCACAGGAATAAATTACATTTTAAAATATATTCGAATATAAAACAGTTATTTCAAATGTTAATAATAATTTCACAATATTACTATTTTTATTGTATTTTTGATCAAATAAATTCACCCTTGGTGAGCAGAAGAGACTTTCAAAAACATTTAAAAATCTTACCGACCCCAAACCTTTGAACAGTAGTGTATGTTTGTACAGTATATTATAATAATAAAAATATATTATTGCATTATAAATTGCAAAAAATAAATAACGAAATGTAATAAATGCAATAATACATATTTTTCTTTTGATCTTGTTGTGAAATGTGTTCTTGATGGGCTTCATGACATTTTATTTTGTTTCTGAGATTCAACTATGTATGTACATGTTAAACTATTGGATGATTGATACCGAATCCCACTGAATGCTTTTCACTCTTAGTGAAAATACGACACAGTTTTCAACTAAAAACAGAACATTTTTATGCCTTTTGGCCAAACATTTACATGACAATGGCGTTTTGAGGGCCTGGAAACGCAAATATTTGAAACGGATTTCAAAGTGCGAGTTTTTGAAAACGATATTGCGAATTCATGAAAAAGGTGACATCATGCACATACGCGTTAGATGCGCAGTGTTTCTTTACAAAGTGACATCGCCAACTACTGGCCTGGCAGCAGAATACAGCATTTTTAAATGTTTTCGCAGATCCGTGTGAACAGGGATCATTTTGATAACGTTGTCCTCTGTACGTGAAAAACAAAAGAAAAAGTCTTCCGATTTTTGTACATCATTGCTGTGTAAACGTGCCCAAACTTTGTCACGTTTATCATATAATGCAGGTAACAGGACTCTACACTTCTGACTGGTCTCCCCTTCCCCCTCCCCCAGACCCTCGTCCCATCTTCTCACTCCAGTATGCCAGGCATCCAGCATGGTCAGCAGGGAAACTCTATCTGCTTTTTTGCCATAGGAGTTTGGCCTTGGGTGTAACTTTGCCATTAACTAAAACAAATGCTGCCATATTTTTAGCTTCAGTAATTGCCCTATCTCAGCGTCCAGCTCTTGGAAGAAGCACAGATACACCCCAAACCCCCACACTGTAACACGAGCTCAGGTTAAGAACATTAACACGACACAGAGAGGAGCTGGCGGCCCTGTGATGTGGGCTAGGAGTGTCAGGTGTGATTTTTCCATCTGGAGCAATTAAGAAAGTCTATACTGGATGACAATGTAGATTCTTCGTTGTTCAAGTTTTGTTTAAGATCTGCTGTGTTGAATTTCAACATTATATTGAATGCTCTTACAAGCAAAAAAGTCAAAATGTCTATGGTTTTTCAAGAGAACGTTCAGACATCAAATTAGTAGTGATTAGATTTAAGTTATTGCTTTTCTGAGAAAATGGACTTGGCCTTGTGCCAGTAAGTACACAGTAAAAGGTAATACGCTCTATCTACTCAATAAAATTGTGGCAACAGATTACAAGCAATATTATTAATTAAATTCAATATAAGAATTGAGTTAGAATTAATTTAAATTAATCCCTTAAAAGTCAACCATTGTGTAATGTTGACTTGTGTCAACTTGTGTTGAAATGTGTAAAATTAGCAAACACCATTACAAAAACCACAAACTGAAATAAAAAGCAAAGAGTCAAAATGGCCAACTAAATGAAACACCGATCACCATAATAGTGACCAAACATCGAAACTTCTGTTAATTCTTGTGTTTCTCTTTTCTTTCAGTGATTCTGCTTGTTATCATCAGGTATGGTCAATGTTGGCAATAAAAAATAAAGAGTTCTTAATTAATCTTTGACACTGTCTGTTATTCAGATATTTTTTGTACTTAAATTGTACTCGTTTTAAATGGTTGACTTTTCAGGAATTCATTTGATTAATTCTAACTCAATTCTATTTGTTGAAATTATTAATAACATTGCTTGTAATCTGTTGCCAAAATTTTATGGAGTAGATATAGCATATTACTTTTTACCTAGCAACCACCGAGAAACTACCCAGAACTCCCTAGCACCACATAGCGACAGGCTAAAACCACTCAGTACATCTTACCACATGGAGCACGCTAAATCCGGAGAATCATTCTGAACAGAGGAGAGTCTTTTGCCAAAGAGAACATGAAAGAGCTTATAATAAAACAAAAATCAACATTGGCTTGGCTTTTTAAAGAATTCCAAAATTTCTCATCAGGTGAGTAAGGTATTTTATTGAACTGATGAACTGCCATATGTAGCTCTCTAACAGATTTGTGCTGGAATTTATTTTCATGGAAGTACCATTTCTATTAATGGGTATAGCTACAGTAACGTCTTCAGCTAGTCAGCTTGAGATACTTTCCATCTGAACTGGTTCAGGTCTTACTCTCCCACGCTTGTAGAGCATACGACGCTCCGATGTCACACTCAGATCAGTCTGTGCAACTCCGATGCCTCTCGAACAAGCCTTCCATCAACAATGGTGGACGCTTCGTTACTATTGATGCTAATGGCTTTGCAAACCTACATCGGCATCCAAACACAGCTCGCTGTAATTTGTATAGACAGAGATTACAATTGAGCTGCTATTAGCTCGATTAGCTGCTATTTAAAAAATGGCGGTCACAAGTTTCTTGTTAGTCACGGTAACCCAGCCCCTGATACAAGCGGTTCTTACTTCTAGACCAGCAATGTTTTGGTGCTACTTACAAACCCCTTTTCCTGGTTCAGAGCTGGTGCTTTGGGTGTCGAAAGACAAAGAACTGATTTGAAACTAGGCTCTGGCTCCGAACCAGCACTCAAACTGCCTTGGTGGAAGAGGGTAACAGAGCCGAAGCACAACCAAAACAATGTTCTTCTGCAAAATGCATGCAGTTTTGTTTATTAACTGCTAGAGGGCCAAAAGTTACATAGTGTACCTTTAACAAAGCACAACAAAACACTCAGAATAGATCTCCAGAAAGAGCATACAAAACTTTTTGTTGCACACTGGAGTCGGTAAAATAACAGCTCCACCGCGATATCCTCCTTCCATCTTAGTTTGTGATTAAAGACGCTCTCGTCCCCAGCAGGCGTCTGGCATTGACAAAAGCTGTCATTTCTCTGTGAGGTTGGAGTGTGCCAGCTGACAGCTGCAGGACTCAAGCCTGTACCCGCAGCCCTGCCGCCTGCCCATGCAACCGCAGCGGCTGGGGGCCAGTGGAGGGGCGGCGTGCGGCTGCAGAGCCCATGTCCCATCAACGCAGCCATTGTTCCCTCAGACCCAACCATGGCCAATGATCATGGAGATCAATGGAATAATGCAGGAGGTGTAATATAATATTAATTTAATTCACTTATAAAACATGCCGTAAAGACTTTGTCATATTATGTATCAATATCTCTTCTCATAGTGTTCAGAGCCATTTAAAAGTAGTTTGAGCCATTAAAAAATCTACTGGGCCCAAAAGTTCAATTCCATGTGGCATAAACTAGTGACACTAGACTAGAAGAGAAGAAGCCTACAGTAAATGTGTTAAAAACACATTAGAATAAATAAATAAAGTAAACAAATGATTGAATGAACGGATAATAAAATAAATAAATGTTTGAATGATTGATTAAATGAATTAATGAAAACATAAATAAATGATTGAATTAATGAATAAATAAATAAATAATTGGATAAATAACTAAATAAATGTTAAAACATAATTAAACAAATAAAATATCAAAAATAAATAAATGATTAAAACATAAAATAAATAAACAATCAAATACAAAAAAACAATCAGACATACAAACAAACAAACAAACAAACGATGGAATGAATGAAAAAAAAATACTGAAAAAATGTTTGAATTAACGAAAACAAATGAATAATTGAATGAGTGAATGAAAACATTTGATTTAATGATTGATTATTTAATAAATAAGTTGAATAAATAAATACCTAAATAAATTATTGACTGAATGATTCAAAACATAAATAATGAAATAAATAAACATGAATAAATAATAAACAATTGATTTAATAAATACATAAATAAGTTGAATAAATAAACAATAAATGAATGAATAAATTAAAGATTAAAAACAAATAAATGGGTCCCACTTTATATTAAGTGGCCTTAACTACTATGTACTTACATTTAAATTAATAATTTGATACAATGCACTTATTGTGTACATACATGTTTTTACATTGTACTTATATTTTAAAACACCTGTATGTAATTACATCTGTAATTAATTTCTGTAATTACATTTATAATTACACTGTTGACCCATCCCTTACACCTTACCCTTACCCTTAAACCTACCCATACCACCAAACCTGTCCCTAACCTTACCTGTATCCACCTCAATAGCAGCAAAAGTGTTTTGCAATTCAAAATGAACCCAGTAAATACATTGTACTTATTTTTTGATGTAAGTACATAGTAGTTAAGGCCACTTAATATAAAGTGGGACCAATAAATGATTAAAACTTCAAATAAATAAAAAAACAATTAAATATATAAACAAACAATGAATGAATGAAAAAAATAATTGAAAAAAATAAATATGAATGAAAACAATAAACGATTGAATGAATGAAAACATAAAAAATTGATTTAATGAATACATAAATAAGTTGAATAAATAAATAAATGATTAACTGAATTATTCAAAACATAAATAAATAATGGAATAAATAAATAAACGAATGAGTGAATGAATGAAAACAAAAACCACTGATTTAACGAATACATAAATAAGTTGAATGAATGAATGAAACGAATGAATGAATAAATAAATAAATAAATGATTGACCGAATGATTCAAAACATAAATAATGGAATAAATAAACAATAAATAAATGAAAACAAATAAATGATTGATTTAATGAATACATAATTAATTTTAATAAATAAATAAACGATTGAAAGAATGATTCAAAACATAAATAATGGAATAAATACAAATAAATAAATGAACGAACAAATGAATATAATTTTAGGATCCAAACCTTTGTACTACAATGAACTGTTTTGAATTTAATTTGGAGGCTGTGTTGATTTTTTTTATTTTTATTTTTTATTGTTCATGTTAAATTACCTAACAAAATGGTGGCTTAATTGACTCAGTGTAATTACAGTTAGGTAAAAACAACAGGCCTTGATGTCAGTTTTTGTCAGATTTTGTCAGATTGACCAGCGTCATTCAAGTATTTCAATTATTATATTATTATTATATTATAATATTAATATATTGTACATTATTGTAATCAAGCCACATAACTAGCTGTAACTTCAAAAGATATTTCTAAACCAGATCATGCAAGAACAGGCCATATTGTACTGTAACAACATACTGTAAAAATAGAGTGTAACTTAGAAGTACACTCAGATTCATAAAGTAGACATACTTAGACACTATTTTCCCAGTCACTGCAGTTGAGCAGCTATGTTATATAAAGTGTCACCAAGGTAAATGTCAAAAGGTCAGATATGTCTGTAAATTACTTTGCCAAGGCTTCTAGGGTCATGTAAGCCCCCTACTTTACCATTATTAAAGATTTGCTAAAATACCACAAATTACAAAGTTTTCATACTGGTAATTGATTTGATTTAACATGCAACTCTCAACTTGTTTACCACAAACATTGCTGTAAATCCTTCTGTTTTGTGGAGCATTTTTGCTGTTCAACAGTAGTAGTATGCAGTTCATAATTTGTCACACAGCGAGATGGATGAAGGAATTGGGGTTGGATTGCCATGTATAGCAACCTGATATCCAGGCCACCATGAGCTGAATACTGTACCTCACATCTCTTCAACCAGCTTCCAGGACACACGTCCCCTCACAGACTACTAGCACCTCACGGAATGAGAATATGAGGAACCGCTCAGCTAAAGATAACCACACATACGGAAAGAAATACCTATTTTTAATTACTGCCTATAAAGCTACTTTAACATGGGAATACACTTTATGATTTTAAATTGAATTAAACTATTAAATTGGAGGGGGGGATGGAGGACCCTTAGGAAATTGTTTATATATATATATATATACACACACACACACACACACACATATATATATATATATAATCAGTGTTGGGGTAACGCATTACAAGTAACTTATTATGTGAGTTATGTAATCAGATTACTTTTTTCAGGTAACTAGTAAAGTAATGCATTACTTTTTCAATATACAATAAAATATCTAAGTTACTTTTTCACATTTATTGACTGACAGCTCTCCTGCCCCCAAGTGCAGAGGTGTTGTGTGCGCTGTGTAAACATGATGGATGAATGAATAAACATCATTCTAGACTAAACGTGAACATGCACTCATTGCACTTGCACAAAAACATTCAGTATTCCTCAAAATGAATAAAAACAGTGAAATTCAATCTCAGAATTTTACGCAAACTTGTAATAAATAACCATATTAAATTACACAAACATACTTTATGTATTTAATCTCACTTTATTAACCAATGTCTTTGCTGCCGACCTTCAATAATCTAATTCAACCATACTAATAAGCAAAAATTACTTTAGATTAGATTTAGAAATAAGAGCTTGAACTTCCTTCACCTGTATCATATTCTTCTTTAATCCAGAATGGAAAAAGGTTTGTTTGAGCTGCGCCCTCTACTGTACAGGAGTAAATATGCATTTTACTTCAGCCTGAGGCTTATTCATTTAACTTTTTGTTGTTATTAAAAACCAAAGAAGCAAGCCCAGCCCAGGTGAGGAAAAGTAACGCAAAAGTAATGTAACACATTACTTTTATAAAAAGTAACTAATTGCGTTAATTAGTTACTTTTTATGAAAGTAATGTGTTACTTTCATAAATGTGTTACTTTCATAAGTAATGTGTTACTTTTCCTCACCTAGGCTGGGCTTGCTTCTTTGGTTTTTAATAACAACAACAAAAAAAAAAATGACAAGACTATTCCTGTTACTTTATTCCAGTAAAGTATTAGTGATAATATTGACAATAAAAACTGAAAGCAAAAAAATGAATCATATTATGAATGGCTCAGCTAAAGAGAACTACACATATGAAAAATATAAGACCTATTTTTAATTACAGAGGGTAGCGCTACTTTAGCATGAGAATAAAACTCAGACTTACACATTGTGGCAGTGACTTTTGCACCACTCACATTTTCTTCAGAATGACTATTTTGTAGTTTTTACACAAGTAGGCCTACTGTATATTACGCTAAATCACTCATTTAGTTGTTGCCGTCACACACCTTGAACCACACACATTTTGGTAGGTGCAAGAGCATTTAGCGTAAGTGCTAGACTAACACATTAGCCTGCTCCTTTTCAACACCTTCACAGTGTGACTCTTCCTGTGAGCTTGAAGCACAAGGGTTGGGTGGAGGATGACTGCAAGTCTGTAGCAGAGGTGTGGGAAAAGTACTTTGATGGTTTTTGATACAACTTTATGAAAAATAGAAACAAGAAACAATCATTGCCATCATTACTCATCCACATGTCGTTTCAAACTCGTATGATATATTCTTTCGGTGGAAATAAAGGAAATTAATTAAATTAAAAAGTATGGGTTTGGAACGACATGAGGGTGAGTAAATACTGACGAATCTTTAATTTAGGGGTGAAATATCCCTTTAATTGATTAGTAAAGCTTGATATAAAACAAGAATATGCAGATGATACCGTCTAGTCATCGGTTATACAGCCTGACTACATTATGATGCATGACTGTCATGACTTACAGGAAGAGACTGGTAGTTGTTTGTCGCCATTGGGCCGTCAAGACTTGCTTTCCCATACTGCCACCTAGAGGCCAATGCTCATATGACAGCTTGTGAGAATATTCTAGGGAAGTTTATATATATATATATAATGAAAACTATCAGTATTATGCAATACAACGCAAAATGTGAAAATTTACACATCTTAAACAAATGCTATATGCTATGCAACTATAATTTCCTATTTCATTTTGGGACAAAATATTACATTAAATATTAAATGTGTCAGACCTCCCAATAGTTAGCTTATTGTTTATTTTGTTTTAACCCTTTTAAGTAAAAAAGGGAAAAGTTACATAATTTTGACTAATAACCAGTTGATATACATAACTTTAGAGTGCAAGAATGTAGCATCCTAGTCTTTTATCATCTTATATTAAACTCTAAAGCTATTTTTAAAAGAAATGACATGCTTAAACTGTGTTTATGCTTAATTCAGTCCAAATCTTTATTCTGTTCTGGCCCTCTAAAGTTTTGTCCGTCTGTGTGTTTTGATGGTGGGTTGATGAGATAGTATTACAGGCTGTAATCCCTCTCTGTAAGCCTTTGGGTCAGTGCTGGGGCTCGAACCCCCCAAGAGCACCACACCACCAACAGCTGAACCAGCAGGGGCCAACCTGGCATGCTTCCCCTGAAAATGAGCACTGGACACATGTACACACCCACATACACTGTCTCCTACACACACACACACACACACTTACACGCACAAGAATATGCCAGCACTAACCTCAGGACATATACAAGCACGCACATTATCCTGTGAACGTGTGTGGTCTTAGGCCTAATGTTTTGTCATGGTGATAAATAATGATAATTATAAAGCTCCTCTAAACAGCAGGGATGTAGAACACACACAGGGTAAAATATTGTGAATTACAGTACAAAAAAATACTGTGTGATAAAAACAGTACTGGTAGGAGCTGATAGGTATACTGTAAGCAGATGGTGTCTTGTTTTGTCTACCCCTAACTGTCTTTGCATAGTACATTATAAAAAGGAATAGCCTAAAGGGTTACTTTTTTTTTTTTTTTTTTTTTCACTTAAAGGTGCTATATAGTCACAATAATGAAAACTATATAGGTCACAAATAACCCATACTGGGTCATTGACCCAGGTTTTTAAAAGTGTAAAAAACAACAACAACAAAAAAAAAAAAAACAACTAATAGAGATTTGGAAGTTTTATTAAGTGTTAACAATGAGATTGTGTGGTTTTTATAATCAATTAACACTTTTGTCATTTTTTACAAGATGGACAAAATTTGTCACCAAAAAAGTCATTCGGTTTAACCAAAATTACGGTTTTACCGAATGACACTTTTGGTTATATTGAATGACAATATTTTCAAACAATGCTAACAGGTTGATATCTAGCTAGATATCTGATATCTGTTTCGGGACATGCGTATGAGCACATGAAAACATTAATTTTTCAAATAGTTAAAAGACAGTCAGTTACGTTGCTTTCTCGACCATGTGGTCCTTTGGTGTCTGAATGATGTCTTATCCTGTCACATGATATTGAACACATGACTTGATCCAAAATGGTCCCTTTATATTGGTTACTCCGAATGACATCAATGAAATTCATTTTTACGGACATTCTTTCTCATAACAAAGCAATGACTTCTACATATAATTTTAATACCATTTTGCACTATGTTGATATATGATGTTTTCAAATCATGCCAGAATACAAATATATACATTTATTATATTTTTAGATATTTTAATCACAAGTGAAATGACTGTATTGGCCTTTGGACGGGTAAAACCAAATGACACTTTAAAATCTTTAAAATACCTTTATATGTAGTAAAATATAATTAAAACCTTTTGGATTAAATAAAAATAAATCTAGTTGTACTACTTTACATACTTTGGATGTCATATCATTGTTTTGTTAAGGCCTTTGGACATAAAAATGAGCTGTCAGGACATTGACCCACATGATAGATAGATAGATAGATAGATAGATAGATAGATAGATAGATAGATAGATAGATAGATAGATAGATAGATAGATAGATAGACAGATAGACAGATAGATAGATAGATAGATAGATAGATAGATAGATAGATAGATAGATAGAAAGAAAGAAAGAAAGAAAGAAAGAAAATAAATACGATTTAGCGAGCACTTTGAATTGCCGTCCAATGTGTAATAAAGTCAACAGCAATATTACGGCAGCAGGAATCGACCTATGACCGGTGCTGGTACTCCACCATCCGCTCACACAGCTGACTGACTGACGGGACGGTAGAGACTACAGACGCTAGCACAGCAAACAACACCCTGAAAAGACCCACTGTTCATCATGGAGCGAAAAGTGGCGAGAGAATTTCGGCATAAGGTGAGCTTTTAAACGGTACTGTTTAATTTAAAATATGTATTGACTATTTTTATTAGCATTGACAGTTATTATTGGTCTAGTTATTTCTCAGTCGCTGCTCAACAATGGCGGAGAAGCACACATCCTTAATATTTACGCTATAAAATATTTGTAAAGTATGAAAAATTAATATTCGCCAAGCTTCCGATAAGGAAAGTATAATTGTATCCATAGGAACGGTCGTTATTCGATCGGTAAAGTTTGTTTTGAACCGAAGAGATGTCAAAACCTAGCATCATATGCAGTTTTTCTGCTCTGTGGTGTTTTAGACGTTTTTATCCTTACTGTGAACATGTAAAACATGTTACTTGTTTAATTATTTCGACGTAATGCCACATTTCGTTCACTTTTATTGCTTTACGTAAGCCAAAGGTGCAGATAAAGGCGTCATTTACACTTAGAAAGGTAGGCTTCACGGTGACGTCACACGATGTACGCGTTCTGATTGGTTGAGCAGGTGACAGGTGTAGCAAATGTGTTTAAGAAATAGTTGTACAACAGGTATTGTTTACTTTTTGCCTCCTAAATGTGAAGTTAACACTTTGTTGTAGTTGCACGTTTTAATAAATTATTAATTTGCACTGAATTACTTAATTCTGATACCTCATGCTCATGCTTTTTTAGGACACCATACAAAGGCTTTCCCTGTGAACTGTGTGTAATTGTAGAATTGTACCATCTGTTGTGTGGTGGATGGAGGAACACAATGGGCAGTTTTTCACAGCATTAGCTGAAGTGTCAGAAATGTGTGGTCAAGTGGAAATGATTGCTTGTTGTTCAGCATGTCTTATTGCCTGTAGACGGGGTGGGAAAGAAGCACCAGACTATAAATTAAAAAGCTTTGCATGTAATTTAGGTTTGTCCTCTATGACAAATCTGTTATATTGTTAGGTGACATTTCAGTTCATTTGTTCCTTTCAAATTACTTTGCATAAACTGTAGAAGAAATAAAGCTGGTATCAGTTACAGACATCTGCTTTTTATGATGTTAAAGTCCAAAGGTGGACTGTCATCTGGGCTGGTCAGAATGTTTATGACACCTTAAATAGACTTTGAGCACAAAGTCACTGTTTTAATCCATGTGGCTTGACACTGGTGTTGATTTTGGTACAATGTGGATATACATTTTTATTTCTCCACAATGTTCATGTAGTTTAACCGCTTATTAAAAAAAGATATTATTTATAATAAATAATAATTAAAACAATCATATATTAATAGGTATTTATTAATGCAAAAAAACTGTTTATCTGCATTCATATTTAATTTATTTGAATATTTAAATGTTATTATTCTTATTTTATTTGAAAATATATTTATCCATTTATCCACCAGTTCATTCATTCATTCACCCATTTTATTTTTTATCTATTCATTTACTGTTTATTTATTTATTAATTCACTCATTTAATTTATTAATTAATTCATTCACTCATTTTATTTATTCAATGTATGTCTCTATTTATTTATTTGTTTGTTCATTTATTCACTCCTTTTATTTATTTTATTCATGTTTTATGAATTCTTTCATATAACACATTGATTGACTCATTGATTCATTCATTCATGTCTGTATTTGTTTGCTTGTTCATTCATTCACTTATTTTATTTACGCAGTTTATTCATTAACTCATTAATTCTTTCATATAGCCCATTTATTTATTTGTTTATTCATTAATTCATTCATTCACCCATTTATTCATTTATCCACTTGCTCATTTTATTTATTTATGCATATGTATGCATACTGTTGTCTCTTATTCCTTAGACAGATACTATACACTCCAAATGTAGTGTATTTGTGAGTTTGTCTATTTATTTATTTATCCACACATTTATTTTAAACATTGATTTATTCATTCTTTCATATAACCCATTCATTCATTCATTCATTGTGTTTATTTGTTTGTTCGTTTATTCACTAATTTTATTTTTTAGTTTTTTTTTATGTTTTTATTGGAGAGATAGAGTACAGATAAGTTTAACAGAAATCAAAACTTATCTGTTTTAATTTCAGAAGTTCCTCCGAATTTTGCAATGCAAAATGCAAACATGCAAAATGCAAACATGCAAAATGCAAACATGCAAAATGCAAACAAAAATTAACCAAGTTATAATTTCTTCTGCAGTTGTTAACTATATATACGTATTTGTACATTCATATATACACACATGTACACAAATAATCATTTCTATACGTGCACATGCCATCTAGGTATACACTGTACATACAAACATATGCACATATTCCAACATACAGAAAACACCTAATACAAAACAACTTTCCACCCTCCCGCCCACCGACTCTCCGTCTGCCTGATACGCACCACATAGGGAGGAATACTAAAAAACAACCAGGAGTGGAAAGGTTCTTAGATCAAATTCAAATTGAATCAACATCCCTTTCATCCAAGTTTTGGGACACCTGCCTTTACGTGCACATGAACTTTAATGACATCCCATTCTAAATCCATAGGGTTTAATATGGAGTTGGCCCACCCTTTGCAGCTATAACAGCTTCAGCTCTTCTGGGAAGGCTTTCCACAAGGTTTAGGAGTGTGTTTATGGGAATTTTTGACCATTCTTCTAGAAGCACATTTCTGAGGTCAGGCAGTGATGTTGGTGAGAAGGCCTGGCTCACAGTCTCCACTCTAATTCATCCCAAAGGTGTTCTGTCGGGTTGAGGTCAGGACTCTGTGCAGGCCAGTCAAGTTCCTCCACACCAAACTCGCTCATCCATGTCTTAATGGACCTTGCTTTGTGCACTGGTGCGCAGTCATGTTGAAACAGGAAGGGGCCATCCCCAAACTGTTCCCACAAAGTTGGGAGCATGAAATTGTCCAAAATGTCTTGGTATGCTGGAGCATTAAGAGTTCCTTTCACTGGAACGAAGGGGCCAAGCCCAACCCCTGAAAAACAACCCCACACCATAATCCCCCCTCCACCAAACTTTACACTTGGCACAATGCAGTCAGGCAAGTACCGTTCTCCTGGCAACCGCCAAACCCAGCCTGGTCCATCGGATTGTCAGACAGAGAAGCGTGATTCGTCACTCCAGAGAACATGTCTCCACTGCTCTAGAGTCCAGCGGCGGCGTGCTTTATGCCACTGCACCCGACGCTTTGCATTGCACTTGGTGATGTAAGGCAGAGATTCCATAAACTTGGATGCAGCTGCTCGACCACGCAAACCCATTCCATGAAGCTCTCTACGCACTGTTCTTGAGCTAATCTGAAGGCCACACGAAGTAGCTATTGACTCTGCAGAAAGTTGGCGACTTCTGCACACTGTGTGCCTCAGCATGCGCTGACCCCGCTCTGTGATTTTATGTGGCCTACCACTTCGTGGCTGAGTTGCTATTGTTTCCAATTGCTTCCACTTTGTTATGATACCACTAACAGTTGACCGTGGAATATTTAGTAGTGAGGAAATTTCACGAATGGACTTGTTGCACATGTGGCAACCTATCACGGTACCACACTTGAATTCACTGAGCTCCTGAGAGCGACCCATTCTTTCACAAATGTTTGTAGAAGCAGTCTGCATGCCTAGGTGCTTGATTTTATACACCTGTGGCCATGGAAGTGATTGGAACACCTGAATTCAGTGATTTGGAGGGGTGTCCCAATACTTTTGGCAATATAGTGTATCTTATAAAGAGATCCCAAGTTTTAGCAAACTGTTGTCTCTTATTCCTTAGACAGATACTATACACTCCAAATGTAGTGTATTTGTGAGTTTGTCGAGCCAAAGCTGGAAAGGAGTTGGCAGTTTATTTTTCCAGAATGTTAGATAAGCTTTTTGGCCATTAAAAGTCTGTAGGAAAGAAATCGTTGTTGAGACATGGACAGACAGAGATCATATCTTGAAACACCAAACACGATTAAAAACTCATGTTTCAATATGTCAGAGATGGCACTGAAAATCTTGCACCAAAAGCCTTGAAGACTGGGACATAGTGCATCACTGTGAAGCAGGGTCGCATCAGCCATCCTGCATTTGTCACATTTTGAAGAGACACCTGGAAATATTCTAGATAATTTTGTCTTAGAGTAATGTAGTCTATGCAAAATTTTGAACTGGATGAGGCAGTGTCTGGAGTTTATAGAACATCTATTAATCTCTTCCAGGCTATCCGCCCACAACTCATTGGAAATTTCTAATTGTTCCTCTCATAAACTTTTGATTGAAGATGTAGCAGGTAATTGGGAGGCCTGGAGAGTATTATAAATGTAGGAAATCATTTTCCCTTCACCAAAAGAGTCCTTAATGCAGGTGTCAAGACATAAAGGGCTAATTGTTGCGGACCTGTTTAAATAGGAATGTACGTAGTTCCTGACTTGCAAGAAACTACAAAAATTACTTCTGTGAAATTCTGTATTTTTCCTGAATTTTTTCAAAGGAAATAAAGGTACCATCTTGATACAAATCACTTACTGTGTGGATTCCTGCAACTCTCCATTGCTGAAAACCTTTATCTAGTATGGAAGGTATAAAAGAGGGATTATCAGCTATGGAAATTAATAAAGGTAATGTGTCCACCCTAAAATGAGTTCTAATTTGTTTCCAAATACGAATAATACTACTAATGACAGGGCTACTTCTGTAGATTTCTTTTTTACAACTTGTTGGTGAAAGAATCACAGCAGTAAGATCGTACGGGGTACATTCATCTTGTTCTAATCTTTGATTTTATCATTTAATATTATTGATATAATTCTGAGGTTAGCCGCCCAGTAATAGCAGCAGAAGTCTGGAAAGGCAAGACCCCCTACATTTCTAGGTTTGGAGAGATGTAGTTGTTTGATTCTATGATTTTTTTAAAATTCCAAATAAAGGGGAAAATAATTGAATCTACATTCATTCATTCATATAACCCATTCATTCATTCACTCATTCATTCATTGTGTTTATTTCTGTATTTGTTTGTTCATTTATTCACTTATTTCATTAATTAATTAAGTCATTCATTCATTCATTCATTCATTGTGTTAATTTCCTGTATTTATTTATTCACTAATTTTATTTATTTAGTTCATTCATTCATTCATTCATATAACTCATTCATTCATTGTTTATTCCTGTATTTGTTTTATTTAGTTCATTCATTCATGCATTCATTCATTTACCCATTGTATGTATTTCTGTATTTTCTTGTTCGTTTATTCACTCATTTTATTTATTTAGTTCATTCATTCATTCATTCATTCATTTATTTTAAATGAAGAGGTCTGGCTTTTCAGTTTAACATGCTGACCTCACATTACATTAACTTCATTAGCATTCCTATGATAATAACGCACCAGCACACTAATGTAAGTTGACCCTGCTAGCATGATAAACTTCTTTATCTGAGCTCAGGAACATTAACAGGTCCAGTGGAGCAGATCTGAACTAATGATACTCGCAATACAGGACAAGATCCACCTGACCTATTCAAGCCAAAACAGCACGAGACCCAGCCAATCTGAGAGACGCCTGACTTACAAACACACAGTAGTTCCTCCACCTCCTCTTTCTCTCTCACGACCTTCCCTCTTAGTCTCTCACTCAGTGAGAAAGAGATGTGTTACATCATTGACTGGCCAAAACGCTTCCTTAAAACATTTCTACAGCAGATTAGCCGCCACCAGGTAAAAGATGCGCAAATGATTGATTTTCTGATTATTGATGATGATCTGATCAGAGGTTTGTGTGTTTGTGTTGTGCAGGTGGAGTTGCTAATTGATAATGAAGCAGAGAAGGACTATCTCTATGATGTTCTCCGCATGTATCATCAGTAAGTATTCAAAATTATTAGCAATGTTTAACCCATTTTTGGGTTGCAAACCACTGGTGTAATATTTAAGGACGCTGGGGTGCTGACATAAGGGTTGCAGGTTCAATCCTAGTTATTACTATTGCTCAGATTTAAGGTTAGGGATTTGAACAAACAACCTACTGTAGCAATCACCTTAGAATACCAAAGCAATGACAGTCAGTGAATTTTGCACAGAAAATGTCAAATGAAAAGTTTTTTTTCTTTTTCTTTTTTAACTGCAGCTCACAGATATTACATACTTCCTCATTAAAGTAAATGCAAATGGCATACAAACACCTCAGAAGCAGTATTGTGTCTGGAAAGTTGCTTATAAATAATGTAATTTTCCATCAGTGGTGCTGGCAATCTGTTGATCAAATGAAAACTGCATGGCACATTCATTCAAAAGGACAAACGTATTCAGTGTCTGTTTATCTGTGTGTAATAATAGGAAATGCTGAATGCATTCCCTTAGGTCTTTATTTGCGATCTCGGGTGTAAATCAACACGTCATTGCTCCAATGGACAGAAATAAGAGGCTTAATCCAATGGAAAAGTAACTTGGATCAGATCATTTCCACTGTCCTCCCTGCATTCAAGGGCAGCCATTCTTTGACGTCTCTTTGTCTCTGATATCTGAGTCAGGAGTGAAATATCAAAGATTCATAGAGCAGCTCCCTCTAAATACATTAGCTGATTTTATGTGGGTATAAAGTGTCATTTTCCACAACAAGCAACAAATCAGAATGTTTTTAATATAGGTTAACTTACAAAATCACAGCTTATACTACTTGTATATATTAGTTAGAAATGCTGTTGATGACCATATTGGTTTTGGCTAATATAATTAGATGTGTTTTTTAAACTATATATTTGAATTGACAGATATTGAAAGAATAATATCAGGGTTTTTCTTTGACCTGTTCAAATAGTATATTTTCTTACTTTTTTTTTTGCCAGGTTATAAAAGGAAAATAATGATTTTCACTGAATCATGTAAAATAATAGATAGAAATAATAGGGAATGTTTAAATGGAAAGGAATATAATATGAAAATAATTATTGGCTATCAATATCAAAAAATGTATGTGTCGATGTGTGCCTAGTAAGGTTTTGTTTTATTGGTGATTCTCATTACTGTAATATATTATAAAACATACTATTTTACAAAGATTTTTAACATTTAAAGAAATATTTTTTTAAAGGCAAAATAAAAAATGCTATCATGATGTATAAATACTCAATTTTATATATTAAATTACATTTATATACTTTCTTTCATGATGTAGTAATGGGAATGAGACTGTATTTTGCATTACAGTAATAATAATAACTGGTGGTAACTGGTGGAATTTAATTGTCCTGAAAATAATAATTATATTTTATATATATATATACATTTTTTTATTTTTTATTTTATTTTTTTATTTTATTTTATTTTATTTTATTTTATTTTATTTTATATTTTATTTTATTTTATTTTGGAAACATGTATGCTAACAGTCATTATTTTTGCAATTTCCGGTCTAACTTTAAACCTAACCTTACTCAAAAGCTTATGAAAAAAGTCAATGAACAATGCTTCATGTTATTAAACCTCTCATTTGACTCGATACAAATGATTGAATAATAGAGATTGAGTATCAAGACACTGAAACAGCTATAGTCTAAAAAAAAAAAAAGTTCAAGTTAAATATATAATCCATATCTTGAGCACAAACTGTTTGTGCTGTTCTGAAGTAGCCCTCCTGTTTGCATGTTCTCAATCAGGTCCTGTTTAAATGGCTCTGCTCTGCCCTTTAGATCCATGGACCTGCCTGTCCTGGTCGGTGACCTGAAACTGGTGATAAATGAGCCCAAACGCCTTCCGCTGTTCGATGCCATCAGACCCCTAATTCCCCTGAAGCACCAGGTGCAGTACGACCAGCTCACACCCAAGAGATCCAGGTGAGAGAGGAATCAAGGAATTTTGAGAATAATGACGTGTTAAAAAAGGGTTAATAGGGTGTGATGTTTCTGAGCAATGTGGAAATCTTTCTCTGCATGAACAGCAGAGAAGGCAATAAAGACAGAGAGAAAGAGGACACTGGAGGAGGTAGAATGACAGCCACTGCTCTCATCTCCAAAGAGAATCATTGTTTTCTCTCATGCTCGGTCAGACGTGGTTATGAGCACAAAGAGAGAAGGTTTATTCAACCGTGTCTGATGCACAGCACTAATAAGACCACAATGAACTGGATTCTGTTCCCCCTTATGCTATGTCTTTCTCAGAGAAAATAAGGAAATATAATATAATATAATATACTTACTGTAAGTACTCTTTTGTGCAGAACTACTTCCTTCCGCCACAGATTCAGATCTCAAGTTGACAGTTTAACAGTTGAGCTCAAGCCTCTGTTACTAATTCTAAAACATTTAGAACTAACAATAAAGGAACGTTGAGTCGCTTCATGAAACTCACTGTAATATGTAGAGCATTATGAGAGAGAGATCACATGAGAGAGTGCATTACCAGCATCTAGCTGATATTCTTCAGGTCAATCTTATATTCATAATCAAAAAATCAGTTTTAATGTCCGCTGAGGAAAGAGATATCTTTTGTCTTTGTCCTTTTAACATTTAAGGCATTCCCATTATAGCGCTAGTCAAAGCATTTGTCAGTTGCGTCTCGTCCTTGTTTACTTGTTTCAGTCAATTTCAATATAAAAGTCTTTGCGACTGATCACTCACTCATAAAGACAGTCTTTACCACCATCTCATGGTGTATTAATGTGACTTTCACTGAAGTCGAAATCACTAATGGACTCCTTCTCAATACCAAAAATTTTGTATTAAAAATAATTATTTATATAAAATTTTATTTATTGAACAATAATATTTAAATGAACAACAATAGCCATTATAAAAGTATAAGAAGTAAAATAGGAAAGAACACAAGCAAACAGTTCGGTCAAATGTACAAAAGCAGTGTTAGTTAGTACAGAATTTAATTTCAATGTAAATATAAAGTTATAAATCTTAATATAGCTCTTAAGCCAACTCTATTAGGTCTGGAACAAGTAATAGATTAATAAGACCAAAGATTGCCCGTTTGATATATCCAAAACAAATTATACCTCATGTTTACACACTATCTATATAACAGCCAGCAGCAAATTACTGAAGGACTGGCCGAGATGAAGCTGTTCTCGGCGGGTACACAAGCACTGAATGGTCGCTGACGGCCTGGAGCTCACATCTCCGAAAGTGTCTAAACAAATTTTCAAATAGGCCCTAGGTTTACATATAAATCGCATATCTGAGGTCTAAACAACTACACTCTTGTCTAAAAAACTACAATCCGTTACAAAATGCTGTGAGAATGCTGAAAGCGGAGAGATTCAAACGGTGAAACAGTTCTCAGGGCTATATATATATATATATATATATATATATATATGTATATATAATTTTAAAAGTTTCAGGCAAGGCTTTGTCAAGTCGTTAAAGTTTGTCTTGACAAAGTTTTCTTTTGTAGTTATAATATTATTGTTCTGTTGTTCTTATTATTATTTCACTAATTATTACTTTTACTGATTTTACATGCCACTATTTTGTCCACTTTTGTTATGAGCAGGAAGTTGAAGGAAGTCCGTCTGGACCGCACACACCCTGAGGGTCTAGGTTTGAGTGTTCGAGGCGGGCTGGAGTTCGGCTGTGGGCTCTTTATATCACAGATAGTCAAAGATGGACAGGCAGGAAATGTCGGCCTGCAGGTAAGAAAATCCAGAAAAACTCAATGATGCCTGATTATAAAGCTGCTTATATAACCTTTATATAGCAAGTACAGCTTTGTTTCGGTAAATAATGCCCCATGTATGAGCACACTGAACATATTTGGACTCTAAGCAGACACTCTCTTGCCTTATATTAAACAAAAGAAAATATTAAACTTTCAAATGAATACATGGGCTGCACAAAAGACATGCCAAACCGTCATGATCAGTGCACCTTCTCTCCACTAGAGGGAGCAATAAGCCTTCTTGAGTTCCTCCTGTCCTCTCTACTGTAATCTCCATGATTAATGTTTGTCCTGCAGATAAATTCAAAATTCAATTTCTTTTTGTATTTTCAGTATTAATTTATCATTTTTAAAGCAATATCAATGTTGTTTGTTGTGTCTTCTTCAGGTTGGTGATGAGATTGTGCGTATTAATGGCTACTCCATATCCTCCTGTATTCATGAGGAGGTCATCAACCTCATCAAGACCAAGAAAACTGTCTCTCTGAAAGTCCGCCGTAAGATTTTTCATTTCTATACCATCATCTGCAGAGCTGACCTTATTAATTAGAGCACAAAATGTATTGCGTCTGATTCTACTGGGGTTAATTCATTGATTTAGCTGTCAGTTACAGTGATTCCCTCACAGTTGAATGGTGATTGAATTAACAGTTGAGCAATTAATTAGGAGGTTCATTACTGGGAATGCTGTTAGCTAAACATATTATTTATTCACTATTTATTGATGGGTTTTGATTATTCTCACTGTGACATTCTCTTCACAGATGTGGGAATGATTCCTGTCAAGAGGTAATTTGTGTTCACTTTAATTAGAGTAACTTGTGCTAACACTAATTTGTCTTTATTTCTATAATAATATTGTGAAAATATTTTAATTATTGTCCTAATCAGCTCCTCTGATGACCCTCTGAAGTGGCAGTTTGTGGATCAGTTTGTGTCCGAGTCAGGGGTAAGAGTTTCTTTTTCCATGTTTTTCAATCCCATAAAGCTGTATCATATTTTATTATCAAATTTCCAAGGCCTCTTATTCAATAGTTTGCTGAAAAACCTATTGTACACAATCTTGTACATGTCTTTTGTCGTCTGATTGATAGTTTAGTTTTTTAGCAAGTAAAAGGCCTTTTAGTATAATCAGAGCTGGGTAAGTAAATTAATTACTAGCTGCTAATTACATTTTTAGCATTAGTTTGTTTACTGTACTAATTACTCTCTCTAAAAAGTATTGGATTACTTATTACTAATTACTTTCTGAATCCCATATCAACCTTGACCAGTTGAACAATACAAGGATAGAAAAGACATATTATTTGGAGATATGTAGAGTGACAATTGATATTAATATGCATTTTATGTAACTTGTCTGTTGTACAGTTATAAAGATCACATTGATTCACATAACTATTGGAATTTAATCTAAATTGGTCATATAAATATCAAAACCTGCACCAAATCTGAGCATATTTTTCCTCAGATGTGTTTTTTCATCCTTAAGAATAACTTCATATTCCCCAATATCATACTATATTGCCCAAAAAAGCCTGATGTATAAAGTAGTATACTCTTCTGTTTTGGCTAAATTATTAATATACTGTTTCTTTAAAATAAAACACAGTAATAATGATAATAAATATTTTTTCTATATATTATTTCATAGGTTAACTTGCTTTACAGGGTAAAACAAGTTAAAAGTATTTTTTAATTTAGCCATATTTTTTGACTGTTACCTCCCAGGAGAAGAAAACTAGTATTGCTGGCTTGACTTCAATTGGAGGGAAAGAGATCAAGGAAAAGAAAGTATTCCTTAGTTTGGTGGGCACCAAAGGCATGGGAATCAGGTAAGGAAGAAACTGAACTGATTCTACCGCCAATAATAGAAAATAATTTACAAAAGATTTATTGATGCATATTGTAATAATGTACTTACTATACATTTAATGCAACATTTTGTGACAAAGAAATACTCTCTGTTGTAGCATATCGAGTGGACCAACACAGAAACCAGGCATCTATGTGAGCAATGTGAAGCCTGGTTCACTCTCTGCTGAAGTGGGATTACAGGTCATTTAATTTATTTCTGAGATTTAACTGCATTAATAGACCATTGATCTTTGATTCAAGTGTAGTAACACACTTATAAGTGTCTGTTTGTGTGGCTTGTAGGTTGGCGACCAGATTGTGGAGGTCAATGGGGTGGAATTTACCAACCTGAGTCATCAAGATGTAAGTAGGAGCTTGCTGGAAAAAGTCAAACAATTAATTAAGAACCTCTCTGTATATTTAAACTGTAATAATGTTGGTTAATGTGTGTGTTTTCAGGCAGTGCGAGTGTTAAAGAGCAGCAGGAGTCTAACCATTACTGTCCTCACTGGAGCTGTAAGTTCACTGAGAGCCCAATAATACATTTCTGCCATCTCAAAGACTCACCGCAAGGCTTTTATCTCTCTCAGAGGGGCTGTGTGGAAAAGAAAGCCATTTGCCTAGTATAAAGCTGTTGTAATTGACAGTGGTGGACAAGCGTAATAAATTGTGGAGATGTTGTTTGTATTATGCTGTAAACGTCTATGTTGTTTATTGGTGTATTTGTCTTTTTGGTAATTTAGCTGGTAATTGTATGTGAATTATGCTTAGTTAATGGCTTCCAGTAACATATAACATCTTGTGCTTCAAAGCATGTGATCTATACAGTATGTAATAGATTGTATTTGTGCATATATTTCTGCAAAAGTGCTGATTTGTCAACTGTATGTTTCAGGGAAGTGAGCTGTTTATGACGGATGAGGAGCGGTTGGCGGCTGAAGCTCGACGTGAGCTGGAGAGACAGGAGCTAATGCATCAGAAGAGGGTGGCATTAGAGACCAACAAAATCCTCAAAGAACAGCAGGAGAAAGAGCGCCAGTCAGTGAAAAAAAAAAAAACACATAACTGAACACTACACAAGATAAGCACTATTTGAGTGTTCTTTTACATGCAAACACTTATGAAAGAACATTTGCATGGCTCTTCCGAGATATAACTCAACATAATTTTGTGACATAATTGTACACATACAGCATGCCAAATACCCAGATTGTTCCAGTATATAGCTACAGCAGAATTTAGAATTCCTATGTAAAACAATCATGTAAAACAACAAGGGCTCTAGACTTAACAATTCGTAAAAGCATTGAAGAACCTACAAAAGAATCACCCAACAAGAGACAAAAACAAATGTTAAAGGGTTAGTTCACTCGAAAATGAAAATTATGTCATTTATTACTTCACCCTCATGTCGTTCTACACCCGTAAGACCTTCGTTCATCTTCAGAACACAAATTAAGATATTTTTGATAAAATCCGATGGCTCAGTGAGGCCTCTATTGCCGGCAAGCTAAATAACACTTTCAGATGCCCAGAAAGGTACTAAAAACATATTTAAATCAGTTCATTTGACTACAGTGGTTCAACCTTAATATTATAAAACGACAAGAATATTTTTTGTGCGCCAAAAAAACCCAAAATGACGACTTTTCAACAATATCTAGTGATGGCTGATTTCAAAACAATGCTTTGAAGCTTTACGAATCTTTTGTTTTGAATCAGTAGTTTGGATTGCGTATTAAACTGCCAATGTCACGTGAACTATTAAAATTTAGAAACACTTATGATGTAATGAAGCCTCGTTTACTGAAATCACGTGACTTTGGCCCTCTGAACCACTGATTCGAAACAAAAGATTCCTTTTAAATAAATAAATAGTTAAAAAAAAAAACTTTTTTAAATAAATAACATTATAATCATGCTTTTCTTTTTGTCTCTTCATGTTGTCAGTAATGAATATGATGAATCATTCCATGAATCACCACTGCTGAAAAATTAATTTAAAATTAGATTAACGAGTTATTATCAATTGTATTGTTTCATATGTGCAATATTTTGCAGGAGGAAGATGGAGATATCACAGAAGACTGCAGAGGAAGAAGAACGGCATCGCAAAGAGATGGAGAGGTAACACTTAATGTTGCCAAGCAAAAATATCTTCAAAGTAAACAGACCTCAGAAGTCAGAGTAGAGCAAATTGATGTTGATGAAAGCAGCGTTGTGAGGGATGGAAGCACATTCTGTTTGATATGTCCTAAGTCACTTCTAATTTTCACAACCAATGTTTTTTTGTCCCGTGAAAATGCATTCAGATTTCATATATAATGAATACGACAAATAAATACATTTGTTTACTACAAAAGGAGTCAACTTGTTGATGTTCATTCCAAATATATATCTACTCAGAAATTATTTAGCTGGCTTGTCTGGATAGATGACTGCCCATTTAATGTGTTGTGTGTGTGTCAGAATTGAAGCAGCGGAAAGGAAGCACCATAAAGAGTGGGAGGAAGATTGGGGCTCCAAGGAAAAATCCAAATCTCCTTCCCCCTCCCCCTCCCCCTCTCCCTCACCCCCGCCAACCACACGCCTCGCACCTTCACCCAAACCCAAAACCTCCAGTAAGTTGACAACACCTATAAAACTTCTCCAGTGCATTGACTTTGAATGCCCTCGGTAGAACTACACTATTCTCTAAATGTCAAACAATATGTTACCCCATCTAAAACGGTACACATAATGCACCATTACTCCTTTCTTCTCTGCATGAACAGATGTGCATTTATGTTGAGAATGCATCATCTCTCTATGTGTGCTCTATGTCTTTCTGTCTATTCTGTTGTGCCATGTCTGTTACTTTCTGGTTCCATCAGCTGCTGAGTCCTATGAAGAAGAGACCGAAGAAGTAAGTGAAGTATTCATATGGCATTATAGACAAAGACTCCCTTTGACAAACATCCCCTTTTTTAAGACACTTCCCCTGCATGTAGACTATCCTCCTTGTCTTGTTTGGTTGGATCTTTTGGTAGCTTCTGGATGAATGAATCTGCAGAATACGCCATATCATGGCTGAGTTTTTGCATGGAACTAATGTATCACTCTTGTTATCTTAGCATTCGGTTGGTTTTACCGTTACGAAGGAAAGTTGCCTACACTCAAAAAGGTACATTGTGTGCTTTAAGCTTGTTGTGCTGTTTTGGTGTGCTAGAACTATGGAATATGTTGTTCATCTTGGAGATATGTCTAAAGTTATGGTTTGCATGGTAGTTAGGTTGACATTGGTGAAAAGTCCACTAGGTATTCTCAAATCACTTTGGATATTTAGAAAGGAAAAGAGACCAAAAAGAAGAAGAAGATGTCCAAGACTGATACTCTCCCAGCTGAGAAAAAGAACAAGAAAGAGATGGAGTTTGAGCTGAAACTTGCCAAGGAGAAGGAAGAAGTACTTGAGCGAGAGAAGCAGATGAAAATCAGCAGACTTTTGCAAGAGGTATTAGACTTGTTCCAGTGAAGTTACAGTGAGGTTTGCTGACTCATATTGTACTCCCAGTTTAATGTGTGTAAATGACTCTGTCTTCTTGGCCCTCTGACTCTCATTGACCTTTATTGGTCAAATGTACATATTTGAACAGAGACTAATTAGTTTTAGCAGGTACTCTTTCTAATGGAAGTCCACCACATTCAGAAAGGCTTTTCACACTTACAAATACAGGAGTTAACCCTGATCATTCTAAACCCCTGGTAAATGAAACCCTGGGTTATCTTTATTCACGTTTCACACTGCTCATACTATACCCAGGGTTGACAGTTAATCCTGGGTATTCATAAGGTACCGTTTCACCTTGCACATTCCTAAACCCCGGGTTAAAGTCCTTATCTGCATATTTGCGGTGTCAGTGTCACTGACTGGACAAACACAGCACATGACCTGTTTACATAAAGGCTCTAGCATTGCGCATATTACACATTGCTGACTGTAATATCAAGTTTTTTTCTTAGTGAACTTTTCGAACTATAAAGGTAAGAATGACGGTCTCTTCTTCACTCCAGTTGTTGAGTTTTTCATCACCGTTTGACATTTTTCCTATCATACGCAGAAATTACTGTTTATACATCGCGCTGTGTTTGAATATAAGCATTTGAATATAAGGCATGCGATTGGTTGTGGGTTGCTAGCATCTAGTTGTAACATTCTAACACTGCATCTTTTCATACTGTACAAGTTTGGCACTGCAATGCAGAGTTAACACTGCAACAGCGGTGGTAATCCTGCTCCTGAGCAGGGTTTCATAACCCCGGGTAACGCTCCTTTATCCAGGGTTAAAAGCAGTGTTTAGAATGATGATAACCCACGGTTAAGCGCAGTGAGAAAAGCCCTAAAGTTTCCATCTTTGGATGTGGCTTTACTAATTCAATTACTGTAGGTGTCAGAAACTGAGAGGGAAGATCTGGAAGAGTCGGAAAAGGTGCAGCACTGGGTGGAAAGGCTCTGCCAAACCAGACTAGAGCAAATCTCCTCAGTTGAAAATGAGTCTCCAGAGGTAAAGTCTATCAAATTCTACTCAATTATCCTAATGTGTGTTGGTCTTCTACTCCAGTGCTTCTCAAACCTGTCCTAGGGACCCCTCGCCATTGCACATTTTGCACATTCTCCCTCATCAGACACATCCAGTTCAAGTCTTGCAGTCTCTACTAATAAGCTAATGTGTTGAATCAGGTGTGTTAAATCAGGAAGACATACAAAATGTGCAGTGGTTGGGGGTCCCCAGGACAGGTTTGAGAAGTTCTAGTGTTCTAGTCCACAGTTTGTTAGATTAGAGTTCTAAGCAATTGAAGTGTACCTCTAGATGTCTCCAACACGTTCTCCTGCGTCGACTGGTCCCTCCAAGAGGAGGTTCCCTGGAGGCTTGACATTGGCCACTACTGACCTTGATGACATAAACTTAGATGATGTGGACCAAAGTCTAAGGCAGCCTTTGAAAAGACTAGCCCCAACTCCACCTACATCCAACCAAGCTCCACCTCCCTTACCACGCCCTCCACCCTCACCCCGACTTTACCAGACATCCAACCATCGCCCTCCATCTCCAAGAACACAGCACCTAATGCAACCCAGTTCCAGACCAGCCCCTCAACGCCCACCTTCCCCACCAGCCACAAGGGTATCCCCTTCCTCAATAGGTCATAGCCGACCACCCCCTTCTGCCCCACTATTCTCCTCCAGGGGTCTGTCCTCGTCTCAGCCACCTCCCCCTCCACCACCACCTCCTCCTCCACCACCACCGCCTCTTCCTCCACCGCCTCCTCCACCCTTGCACATGGAGGACAAGTACCATGCAGGGTCATCCAACTATCCTCGCTCCCCAAGCTTATCTGAACAAGGGAGCAGGTTTGGGGACACTGGTTACAGGCAGAGAGGGGGCTTCCATTCCACCATCCCCATTGAACTCTCACGTCCACCCAGCCCAAAGGTTGACCGCAACTTGACGGTTAGCATAGTTAACATTTTTATCAGTGTGAGAGTTGATTATTTATGTCATATAGGGGTGGGAATTTTTAGTCACATCACAGTTCAATCCAATTTGATTCCAAATTGATTTCATGATACATAGTATTGCTATCTTTACTGAAATGGCCCCCCAATATTACATCTGCAACACTGTGGAAAACCCATAGAGATGCAAATCCTGTGCAATGAAACCTGTGAAAGCACTGGTAATTCTATTTCGAGTCTTTTTGGAAATTTAGATGCTGAACATGCTTATCACCCCCCAAAAATTTAACTTTACCCACCTATTATGTCATACATACATGCATGCATGCCTTGAGTGTGTTGTTTTGCAGATGAGAATACCCATTTTTGATTTCTTGTTAAAGATGTTTGTTAGGATACATATCATCATTTGGGGTAAAAAGCATGTTGTTTGGTTTGACAATCTTGTACCAGTGATTCCTATCATTGTTAGACTTTTGAAAACCTTATCCTTGTGGTCCAGGTGATGAGAAACACATCTCATGCTAGCAGGATATCCACCTCTTATAATCCACTGGTGAGTCCTTAGTTTGTAAAAGATACATGCTGCACTGGACCTTCCACTCCAATTTTATCTCTTTACAGCAGAAATATCTTTCCAACAGTCCTCCATCCATGCCTGTTTCAAGGGATTACATTTCGTAGTTGACATATAAGAAAAAAAAACCCTACATTTTGTGCGCGGTTTACTAATTCGTTACCTCAATTTTCTAAATCGTGCTCAAGATTTATTAATTCTATCCCTGGATTTGCTAAATTGTGCGCACAATTTACTAAGCCGTTCCCTTGATTTGCTAAATTGTGCGTACAATTTACTAATTCACTCCCTCGATTAGCTAAATCGTGCACAAGATTTACTAATTTGTTTCCTCAATTTGCTAAATCGTGCCAAGATTTACCAATTCATTCCCTCGATTTGCTAAATCGTGCACAAGATTTACTTAATTCTATCCCTCGACTTGCTAAATCGTGCACAAGATTTACTAATTCTATCCCTCGATTTGCTAAATCGTGCACAAGATTTACTTATTCTATCCCTCGATTTGCTAAATCGTGTACACGATTTACTAAATTGTTGCCTCGATTTGCTAAATCGTGCGCACAATTTACTAATTCGTTTTCTTGATTTGCTAAATTGTGCGCAAGATTTACTAATTTGTTCCCTTGATTTACTAATTCATTCCTTCGATTTGCAAAATCGTGTACACGATTTACTAATTTGTTGCCTCGATTTGCTAAATCGTGCGCACAATTTACTAATTCGTTCCCTCAATTTGCTAAATCGTGCACAAGATTTACTAATTCTTTTTCTTGATTTGCTAAATTGTGCACAAGTTTTACTAATTCATTCCCTTGATTTGCTAAATCGTGCGCAAGATTTACTAATTCTATCCCTCGATTTGCTAAATTGTGCACATGATTTACTAATTCTTTCCCCTGATTTACTAAATTATGTGCAAGATTTACTAATTTGCTAAATCCTGCACAAGATTTACTAATTCGTTCCCTTGATTTACTAATTCGTTCACTCGATTTGCTAAATCTTGTGCAGGATTTACTAATTTGCTAAATCATGCACAAGATTTACTAGTTCGTTCCCTTGATTTACTAATTCGTTCACTTGATTTGCTAAATCTTAAGCAGGATTTACTAATTCATTCCCTCGATTTGCTAAATCATGTGCAAGATTTACTCATTTGCTAAATCGTGCGCAAGATTTACTTATTCGTTCCTTCAATTTGCTAAAATGTGTGCAAGATTTACTAATTGGTTCCCTCCATTTGCTAAATTGTAGCTTACTATTTTTTTCCTGCATATCATGTGCTGGGCTCCGTACAAAATAAATATAGTTGCCACAAATCCTATATAAGGGGAGATTTTATGAAACCGTAACTCTTTGCACTGTATTATATATATGCATACCTCCTTTTATTTGTGAGGTAATGAAATTTAAAAAGCCATTTCACAAAAACATCGTTATTACTAGAAAGACAATGGCTGACATTTTGCATGATCTATATATTTCTATATATGAAATATTCCTAAAATATCATTTGTGTTGTGTGATTAGGATTGCGTAACTCTTGAAGGTATATCAACTTATCACCTTAAGTTTGTGTCCCTTACTGCTAACCTCTGCATAGCAAATAGCCCCCAGCCCTCCAAACCAGCGGAGACAGATCAACCCTGTCATGTCCAAACCTGTCATGCTACCAAGTCAGACCTCACACAGACCCACACTTCGCTCTGAGACCATGGTAAGACAGGAAGAACCCGTGTGTGTACGTGCGATGATGATGATGATGGTAATGATGATGCATGCATAAGGTACTGGATCTTTATGATGTTGACTCATTGGTTTGATTGTTGCTCCAAATGCTATTTGACTCACTGATTATAATTTTAGTTTTTCAAACTCAAGGAGGACTAGATAGATCTTTTACTGATTGCACTGATTAAGAAGACCGAAAGAGAAGGACATGAGAGAGAGGTGAAAAAAAAAGTGATGCTTTTTTCCATTTGTGTACACAATGAGACTTTCAGAATTAAAATGGCTCTGATTGATCAACATGACAAACCTAGACATGCTGTCCCTGTCCTCCATTAGACAGTTCCGTTTCATCAGATCACAAAGGAAGTTAATCACTTTGCCCTGTCCTTGTCCCTCCTCAATTTAAGTGAATGGGTGCTTGCCAATTCTGTGGTTATTTTAGGAGGGTAATAAGAAGGTCAAGAGAGGACAATACCTTGCTGCCTTTGGGTGTCTATTCAGTATTTATTTATTATTGATAAAGTTATTTGCTATTACGCATAAGCCTATTGATCTTTCTTGTTCACTCTTATCTAAAGAAACAGGAGTCCTTTCTCTCAAATGATCCAGTACCTTATAGCTTTACCATCATTGTTGTTCCATATATAATCGATCATCGATCAGTGCAGTCAAGCAGTCAGTGTTGTTTTTTATAGCTGACAGACACCTGAATTCGTAGATAATAGTTAATAGATCTATTTGCCGTGCTGAGGTAGACCTCATATGGCACATAATGAAATGGTGCAAGCTTTTAGTGTGTTATTGTGAGGTGTTTTTAAGAGTCAGTCACAATTATGTTTGTTTCAGCCCCCAGAGATGCTCAAACGGATGGTCACGTACAACACGTCCTTTAAAACCAGCAAGAAACAAGTAACTGTCATCATTACTTTGTGTTACACCCCTCCTCTCTCTCTAAGCACTCTGGTCCTTGAGTGAAGTCTCTGCTGTCTGCAGTGTATACATCTGCATGTGAAGCGTATACTACATTTCTAACATTATTTCCCTAGGGGATATTGAAAATGTATCCATCTGTGCTGATTTCAAACTAGTTTTGTGTTCTTGACAATAATTAAATGGGTCATATAATGAGAAATACTTGCTGTAAAAACTAAAAATCTGTGTGTGATTGAACCAAAATGCTGTTGTTTGTTGTTTATATAATGGATGTTTACATAGACTTCTAAGTCTTAAAGGCACAGCAGCAAATAAAAAAAAAAAAAAAAAAAAAAAAACTACACAAAATTACTGTTTTGGTAGTTTAAATGAAAATACATTATATGAACCATTTAAGGTCTGAATTTTGGGTTGTTTGTGAAAATCTGCTATGTTTTCATCCATCTATTTTTATGCGCATTTTGGGATATCGCATAAAAAAACTGCTGTAATTATTTTTCTCTTTGACTCACTGAATGGAAACTCTGGTTTATTCACAAATGTTTTATATGATATTCCAAGTTAAATTCACAACTTTGGATGGAAACATAGCTAGTGTAGATTTTATTCTTGTCTTAGGTAAATGTCTACTGCTTTTCTTGTGTTAAACATGCACGTCATGAATATCTCTTAAAATACTCAAGGACATCAGAAGTATGATTGCAATATTACACTTCTTTCAGTTAAGATGTTATATTTTCACCATTCCATGACACTGAACTGGTGGATTAACTCAAATGTATCAGAATTCTACCACAGTTAGACCTATATATTCCCATGGAATCATACCTCCATCTTTTTTGCTGTGAAAGCAACATTTGAGTGGATCTCATATGCACTGCTCAAATGGGAGAATCAAACTGAAGGTTATATAGCATTAGAGTAAATATTCACTAAATGGCATCTTTGTGTGCGATTTCATTTTTTTTTTTTTTTTTTTTTTTTTATAAGGAAGAGCATCACTGGAGGTCTGTGTGTTTCCATTTTGTTTGTTCAGTGGTTGTTAAAGCTTAGTTGATTATTTGTCTTGATGGAAGATCAGTGGTTTTAAGTATGTTGTGGTTGTGAGAGAACCTTTATATTGTACATAAACATCATTGCAGATGATTGTCTATTGGCACCATCCAATTAGAAAGCTACCAATGGATCCAACAAATCAAATGCATCCTTTCTCATTATTAATATATGTGTACTATGTAGTAGTTCATTGTGTTATACTGTTTCATGTTATGGTACATTGTTCTTTTTATTGACTTTTTATATCGTTTAGCTTTGTATTTAAAAAGAAACTTAAATGTAACCTGTTCCTGCATTAACTTCAAGGGTTAGTTCACCCAAAAAATAAATTTCTGTCATTAATTACTCACCCTCATGTCGTTCTGCACCTGTAAGACCTTCGCTCATCTTCAGAACACAAATTAAGATATTTTTCATAAAATCCAATGGCTCAGTGAAGACTGCATTGCCAGCAAGATAATTAACACTTTTAATGCCCAGAAAGCTACTAAAGACGTATTTAAAACAGTTCATGTGACTACAGTGGTTCAACCTTAATATTATGAAGCGACGAGAATACTTTTTGTGCGCCAAAAAAAAATGACTTCATGACAATATCTAGTGATGGGCGATTTGAAAACACTGCTTCATGAAGCTTCGAAGCTTCACAAATCTTTTGATTCGAATCAGTGGTTTGGCGCGTGTATCGAACTGCCAAAGTCACGCCCCAAGTGGTGAACCATTGAAACACTTATCACGTAATGAAGCTTCGTTTACTGAAATCATGTGACTTTGGCGCTCTGAACCACTGATTCAAAACTAAAGATTCGTAAAGCTTCATGTAGAAGTGTTTTGAAATCGCTCATCACTAGATATTGTAGATATAGATATTCACATGAACTGTATGAATTGAAACGCATGAAATGCAGGCCTCACTGAGCCATCAGATTTTATCATATAATTTGGGTTCTGAAGATGAATGGAGGTCTTACATGTTTGGAACGTCATGAGGATGAGTAATTAATGACAGAATTTTAATTTTTGGGTGAACTAACCCTTTAATTCAAATATAAACACAATAAGTGAAGTAAGCAACAGATTTTTGTATAAATATGCACACGCAAAATTTTGTTTGCCGGCTGATATGACAATTGTCTTGGAATTTATACTGACGCCTATAGATGTGGATATAGCATTGCGCACCAGTTTCATCGTAGAAATACTCATTCAGTCATGATCAATTCATTCTGAATGCGAAAATGTCCAACAATGTGGAGGTTGACAAGATAAAGCGAGTAGCATTCAGCTGGTCATGTGATCTCAAAATGGCTGCCACAATGAGGCAACCCTCTCCATGTAGAATGAAACAGCTTTTTTAGACCAGTGATATGACTGCAGTTTATGTGATTGTACATTATTTTAAATGTATTCAAAATATGCTATTAGTTTTGTGTTTAAATGGCAATAATAAAAAATACAGAGTGCAGATGCTTTTAATAGATTGATATAGTGGCCATGCTAATCTACTGAGGCATTTTTTGTTAAACTGGAAGGGTAAACAGGAACTGGCATTAATTGGATTAGAGTGACAATTATCCAGACATATAGTGTTCATTTGTCTTTTCTTGGAAATCAATGAGCACTAATTTGTTTCTGTTTAAATTATGTCCTTAGATTGAACCTCATTTGTTTTGCAGGGATTTCAGAAATATGTGGATGATTTTGATCCATATTCCATGGTATTGTAACCCTTTACATTAACAGTTCTCTCTGTACCCTTTTGCCATTTATGACTCACTCCTTGAACATTTCTCTATGGAATATTACTTTTACCATCTTTGCTCAAACTTTGTATGTATTAACAGTTCACGGCTGAGCAGATAGCTGGCAGAGATGTGCGACTTTTGAGAATTAAGAAGGTAACTAAGGAAATAAGAAAAAAACAGAAATGTGAGCAACATCTGTAAAATGGAAAATAAGATTTTTTTTTATTCTATTCACATTCGTTAGGAAGGAAAGCTTGATCTGGCCATAGAGGGAGGGATCGACTCCCCATTGGGAAAGATTGTGGTGTCGTCTATCTATGAGGGAGGTGCAGCAGATAAACACGGTAAGTCCTACAAAAATAACACGTTTCCAGGATATCATAGAGGTTTGAAGGTTGGTTCTTTTGACTTTAGGCTTTAGCAAACACCTTAGCAACTACACAACGACACTCAGTCATTTGTGATATTGATTATATTGACTTAATAAAACATTTAGTTTTGTTTCAAAATTACTTGCTAAGTTTCTTCAATTTATTACTGTTAATTTTCCTTGTTTTTGTCCATGTTATCTCAGGTGGGATCGTGTCGGGTGATGAGATCATGGCTGTGAATGGAAAGATCCTGACGGATGTGACTCTAGCTGAAGGACAGACCTCAATGGCTCAGGCCTGGAACAGTGGAGGGGTACGGCCCTCATTACAATAAAGCAACCAATCACTTTAAAATCAGTTGATCTATTTGAACAGATTGTCTTGGGGTGAAGAAAACCATGCAGCTCATTGGAGCCAAATGGTCTGAACACACACACATTTAGGGGGTTCACACTTGTAGTTCAGTTCTCACTTATTCACATGAACCGCACTAACAGAGCAATCGCACCAGAGTTTGTTTTAATCGAACCAAACCAGTGTGAACTCACCCTTAAATACAACTTTTCAACATAAAAACTATTTACATAATGTCCTTAATTTAACAAACTTTTCAGCCTTTGATGTTAAATTTATTAAACTTTTTATAAAATTTAAATTTGTGTAGATTTGTGTCTATCAGTCTCACATGTCATTTTATACTAGCCCTTGTGCACTTTCCTTGTTCTTCAAGATTTTACAGAAGAATTAACACACTCTTGTAGCAATTTGTAACTATTTAACATGCGTTGTGCGTTTTACATGGGTAGTGAATTCATAAAATCTCATTCACCTTTTCATATGATCTGGGTTTGGTTTAGATTTGGATCTGGGTTTTTTTCTTCTAAAAATCTTATATTTTTATATGATTTAAATGGAATGAATTTGTCAATGTAATAGATACAACATTTTAATGAGATTGGTTTGGAAGAATATAGAGGTGAATTGAAATGTAGTGATTTATGTATTTTGCTGTCATCAACAACAAAACTGGATCTTATTAGTGCTGCCCTAGAAATTAATAATTTCTGAGTACAGTCACGTGAATAGCAGTGTGGGATCTCTAAGGTTTCTTTGCACAATTACAGTAATTACGATAATTCTGACATCACATAAATGCTGCATGAATTACATAGATTTCCCTCAACATTTGTTATAGAAATAGTATGGTTTTAGGTATGCATTATTTTTTAGATATTAGTAGGTTAAAACAACAACCTATGCTATTGGAAATAAGTTTTTCTTTACTTATTTTTCCTGGGAGACATAAATCACAAGAAAGTGCACAAGGTCTGTTGCTGTAATGATTTTTTAAGCAAGCATCATCAAATATAGATGAAGGGTTGAAGCAGAAGTGAAGCAGAATGTATCAAGAACATTTTGCCATTGTGTTTGTCAAATGTCAAGAGAGTGGGGTTTTAAGTAGGGTAATGTTATTCACAGTTTGCATTTCATGCAAATGAAACGTGCAGGAGGAAAAATCACTGACTGTTGTGTGCTAGAATTGATCTAACGTTTTCATCCTTTTGTTCATGTGAATATTCTTGGCATTTTTCTGTGTATGTGCATGCAGGACTGGATTGACCTGGTCATTGCAGTGTCTCCACCGAAGGAATATGAAGATGAAGTGTACGTATAGTTGCATTCTTCCTCATAATACAATGACCGGTCCAGTGCTCTCTAAATTCAATTCATTTGAATGTAGTATTATGCATTATGTGGTCTATTTCCATTGTGCCCAATGAAAAAAAAAAAACAATCAGATGGGTAAATAATGGTGAAGCTGTCATCTGCTGTATGTCTTCAGCCCTAAAGCAGCATCATTCAGACCCACTGCAAAGAAAAAGGTTTTCCAAGGCAGTGCCCCTGTGTACAGACAGGGCTACGTCCTTCAGATGAGGACCCCCCATCCCCCAACCTGATCAGCCACTAGCCTAGTGGTAAAAGGCCCCCAAATCCACCCATACCATTCTGCAATGTGCATCATGTACATGTGACAATCTCTTTGTCAATCTGGAAACCCACCCAGATGTTTTCATTTGGGGATTTGGTGTGATAATGATTTAATAATGCAATTCAATTCAATACTCAGACTGTGCAGTTGTTCTGATTGATGTTGTTCAAAGGGACTGTTACATGTCATGACTTGTGCGTTGATTATTGCAGCTTTGATCTGTCCTTTTGCTACTGCATGATACTATAAATATCTACAGTGCATGGAGTTCTGAAAAGAAACTGCCATTGGTTCACTAGAAGCAAACTATGAGTCAAAAACGTATGGACGGGTGCAACATTTTATGCTTGAAGTCATTTATATTTGCACTACCAGTAATGGCCCGCCAGTTACAGTAGATAGTAACTGCGTCTTTTGACTTTTTTTTCACCAAGTCTTTTTACACATTCTGTGAATCAATGCAGTGACATTCTCTGTACATTTTATATAGGTTTCATGTATAGCATTTATAGTCTTTGTTGTAAATTTCCTTTTCCTTGCTAAGAGTGCAACCTTTTTTCTTTACCCCTTGTGTGGATGTGAGACATAAGTGAATGTTAGTTAAGGTTAGAAGGGGAATGAGACACTGCGTCATGGAGTTGACACTATGGGAATGAAATACTCACTATGCCATACTGCTCAAATGCCTGCTCACTGTGTTGTGAAATCAGTGGCGGCGTTTCACAAAAATGTAGGGTATGGCATGATTCCTTCTGTCCATAAAACAACGACATTCCCAAGTAGGCTAAATATATTATATCTAAACAAAATGTGGACAAAAATCTACCATACTAAAAGAATGAACGAGGTCATGCACAGACTTAACAACAACAACAATACGAATTCAAATTGTGTAAGATTTAGGAATTTGATAATGTACTTATCCATGTCGTTGCGAATGCAGTGTGCTTGCAGAGAGAGCCTGCCCACACGCTCATCATGTCTCCGGTCCAGTCTGGTTTGGATGGATAAATTGCTTGCCGCTAGAAAATCTTGATGCATTGCGTCTAGTTAGGACACAGTTTTAAGGTGATGATACACAGGGCAACTTTTTTGCGCAATGTTGCCAGGCAAAATTGCCCATTCTCAATGGGAAAGTGCCTAAGCAACATTGCCTAGCAACACTGCATAAAAAGTTGCCCCATGTATCATCACCTTTAGACTATTTAAGTTTGCTTTTCAAAGCTACAAACTCTGCCAAAGTCCATCTCAAGCAGCAGAACTAACGAGCAGCATCATAAGCTGTTATTATTTTGTCTGAATGCCAGGGTATGGTAACTGCCATACTCTGCCATACGTAAATGCTGCCCTTGTGGGAAATCACCAGTGAACAAAACTGTAGCCAAAGATTGCCATACAGCACTCCTAGTGACCAAGAACTATCAGCCTGAGGCATGTCCGTAGCTCAATACCACCCCTATTACCTAATCTATGTGACCTGGGGTAGAACTGACTAGGTAGATTACAGCCTCACTGCATCTGCCACCAATAAGGTGGAACAGACTGCCACCCAGACCCTCTGCCATTAGTTCCAGTGGGACAACCTACTCAAGGGAGAATTAAGTATCCCGTCCTAAGGACCAGGAGAGGCCTCAGGAGAGAACACCGTTCTCTCAACTGCCTGCTCTACCAAGGAATAAAATTGTGTCTCCTAGGGTACTAGTGGACATAGTCATAGGGGCTTTTGCACTGAATACTTCCTAGTGGCTAGTTCCTATAGCGAAGTTCCTAGAACTATTCAGTTACAGAGAACTAATTTGTCCCCCGGGCCATGTTCCTGGTTGCATTTGCGCCGGTAATAGGAACTCTGAAGTGACAGACAACGGTGTCTTTAAGCGGGACATTTACAAAAGCTAAAAACAACTGGTTGGAGGATGCCGTAATCGGAGCTCCGTTTGTTGTGTGTCGTGGGTTTTGTGATAACAGAGATGGAATGTAAACGCATAATTTAAGTGACTGAAAGAGCAAAAAGTGGGGCTGAGAGACGAAATCTCCTATGACAACTCTCAGTATTACATATAATCGAGGCGGAGAAAGAACACAACCCTACAGACAACAGTTAAATGCTGTTATCACTGTTTTCCATGTTTGTGAAGTAAATATATTTACACAGCTTTTTAAAAATGTCGGGTGCCGGTGTTTGACATGCGTTTGACCAATTTTACATCACTGATAGTTCCTATATTGCTGGTTTAGACCCTACTCTGAAGTGGGAGCTAATTTAGTTCCCACAAAAGGAGTTCCTAAACCTAAAATCGTTCCTAGTTCCTGCGGTGCGAACACAGCAAAATCCGGGTACTTCAGCCAATAGTTCTAGGAACTATGAAAACGTTCCTCCGGTGCGAAAGCCCCTCATCTGACTATTACCTCCAGTGTGAACCAGAAGGGCTTACTGAGAGAGCAGAGCACCACAGTGCTCGCATACCACTCCCTACCAAGTAGCTCTTATCAGCTGATGGTTGTCCATCCCAACAGTTCCAGTGAATGTCAGAGTGGGTTGCTAACTCCCATAAGGAGACCTACGGAAACACCCTAGTGTTCAAGGGATGGGGCAATAGCTGTAGCTAAAAAGTGGGTCACGAAACTTTACTTAATGAGTGTGATTACAAGGGACCCAGATAGCAAAATACACTCTGCCCAGTTCTGGTTAGATTCTCGCCTGCCGGAGACTTACCACTCGGCCCACTTCTGTCTGCAGCAATTGGGCCAGATGCCTGTGTACTCACTGCCTGATTCTGGCCCGAATCAATCGGGCCAGATGTGGCAGCCGTTACCTTGCCGACACTGCTGCAATCAAGCCGGTATCGGGCCGTCACTAATGCGCACAGCGCGCCAGACACGGACCAGCTCCGTTTATATATCTACTGTACTGTTCATTGACTTTTCTTTTAAATTTGATACCCAGCCAAAATGTTTACTTACATTTTAATTATATAAATTATAATACATAAATAACATTACTCTATACAAACTCTATACTCTATATATTAATCTATACAAACATCACATTATTATGAATGCAATTATATGTCCATTTGTAAAGAACTCACTTGATCTAGTTGGCATGAAGACATTTTATTTACAAAACAATTACAAAACTATATTACATCAAATAACAGCAGTTGTTATACAGTTATTGTAAATAAAATATTTATCACATTTTGAAAAATTATACACCAGTATTTACAGACTGTAAAATTTAATAAGTATAGACAAACTTTAAAAATGTTTTATTTTGTACTTAATAATTAGCTGAATAACTTAGCTGAACTCTGCAGGCAGGTAGATCTCCAGGAACAGGATCGGGCACCTCTGCAGTACTTCGTTACATAAAAATACTAACTCAAAAAACAAAAACAAACAACAACAACAACCTAGAAATTAAAAAAAAAAAAAAAAAAAAAAAAACTTCAGCTGAAGATTTTTTTTGAAGATTAGTCTTATTTTTAAAACCCTGTGACTGTGTGAACAAGTGCTTCTGAACATGCCAAATCTGAAGATCATCTTCTATAACAACTGCAGTGCTTGAAGGACTTGTGCTTTCGTTGACCACAATGACAAAATCAGTGATGTCTGGCTCTCCAAACGCCTCCTGAAATAAGCATAGAGGGTCCAACTGTAAGTTTCACTTAGTAGACTAAAAGTTGACAGTTATACTCGCCGATACTAGCAATTCTGTTAATGCATTGAATACTTACATTTCAAGTACTGAAGAACTGTGGGTCCTCCTCACACAGGTACACTGAGGAGCATGGACGGAGGGCTATAGTGCGTTTCATGTTGACATCATGCACACCCTTCAAAGTCAAGCAAAAATTAACATGTTAAACAAGCAAGCCAACTTTATTTTATATACAGTGAAGACAGTGATGGAGGTAGTTAGTGTTGACAAATTTCAACTCACCTGAAGCTCATAAACATTTAAAATATCACGCAGAGTCTCTGAAATCTTGTTGATGCGTGCCGTTTTCAGTGTAACTTTGTACAAACCTAGAAAACCAAAAACACACAAGTGTAAATCCAACAGTGGATGAAGAAAAGAGAAAGTCAAGTCTGTGTCCAGTTATCTGAGGAGATGTCAGGCAACTTGCATTTCAACTCAATTGAAGTTACCTTAAGTGTTGAAGCTCACTCTTCAGTAAGCATCCAGTTCAGCCTGTAAATAAAGAAAGATTGTAAAGGTTTACTAATCGTAGATAAAGCTACTGCTAGTTTATTCACATGAATGTAGGAATAAAATCACATTTCTCAGATCAGTTTGCTTAACAAAAAGCAGCAACACACTTATAAAATGTAGGACTGCGATAACAGAAAAAAAAAGGTAGCTAACATTAACAATATTGCCCTACATTTTCTTCATTAAGATATCCCTACAGAAAAATAAATAAATAAATCAATAAATTCATAAATGTTTTGCTTACATGAGTTCTCTCCAGACGCGAATATCTGCCATGCTGAAAGGATTCTTCTGGTAATGTCAGTTAGGGCAATGATGTGATGTGGATGACGGCAGTTTACATCGCTCAGTAAATTTAGAAATAATCATTAAAGTAACTGTTTACACTCAGGTTTACATTCCACCTGTAAAGAGCAAATAGTATACAAGTATCTATTAAAGCTAACATGGTCTAACTGAATGTGTTATATTAGGTTTTACCGCAGATATGTTGCTTATCTTATGTTAATTACTGCTGCTTTAGTCATTGCCAGAAGTGGCACAGATCTCTACAGACAGATTCAGGCCAGTTATGGTGAACAGGAATCAGCCCAGTGCTTTATAGCCATAACAAATATACTGTACATGTACCAAAGACAGCTGCGGGCCACAATCAGCCCGGTTAACACACGCCGATGCCGAGTCTGAGCCACAGGCGCCGCGGGGCAGCCGAGCTCGGGCCTATTACTACATGCTATCTGGGGAAGCACACTAATCAGCAGAAGCGATATGCTGAAAAAGTAGGGCAGTGAGCAGCCACTTATTCATATAGAAGAAATCGGGGGGACCCGATCCGAGGGGCGCAGAAGGCTCTCATCCCCCTTGAAAAGAGCCAGACAGAAGTGGAGCTTCCACACTGGTGGAAGTGGAGCTTCCACCACGCCTTCGCAAAACGACACACAAAGTTTTACATGCACAGACAAACAAACAGATTCATAAAGACAAAGAAGCTGATAACGTTCTTCCTAGGCGCCCTTTCTATGCTTTGCCGGCGCTCCTGTGACATCACTTGACTGCGGTAGCCAATTGAGATTGGCGTGTAGCACACATGCTTCAGACACCAGCTCATGAGGAGTGTTCCAATAGCGTCAACTCTTATGACGCAGTGTTGAGTTCCACTTTGAAAGGGAACCCTCAGACTAACTGTATTTTTATATTTTCTGTCGCTCTTATTACAGGACATTCTTTTAAGACGGACCACAGGAGAAATCGATCAAGAGCCATTCCTTAGTAATTTTGAAGCAAGCACATCATTTAGTATATATGTTGTAAGTGAAGCAAATGCAGTTATTCACATGATTTATAAATACAACATCTGTTTTAATAATACATAATTTTACTATTTGGGCCATATTTTTGTTGTTGTTGTTGTTGTATGAAAAACATTAAATATGCATTAAAAAAAAAGCTGTTTTTGTGTAATGTCTGATTATTCGCAAATTAAGGGTGCACAAATTTCACACTGGACCCTTTTCACATTTCTGGTTTTGGAACAAAGAAGTAAACTCCTTAAAATTGTTCGTCATGTACAACTAACAGGAATCAGAACAATTAAACCTTGGATCTCTGTGCTATGGCAGGGCGAGACTCATACCAACTGTCTAAAATGTTAAAATCAATCATTCTTAATTGCCTTTGCCTTTCCTTAAAGGAAGATTCATTGTGCTCTACATTTACTTTTAAAGACATCATTTACTCTACATTACAAGTCATCTATCACATTCTATTCACATGAGCTTCTGTTTGCATTTCTGCAGCTGTTGCTCTTCACAAACTGCCACTGCATACATGCAGGTTTGTGCAATTGTGAGCGCACATCCTGAAGCAGTCATGTGTCCTGGACATGGCATCTGTATTCCTGTATTTGCATGAGAATTCACAGCCTACCCATTCCCAGTTCTACTATAAGCTGGAAATCCAGCTAATGAGGAAACCAACAACTGATTTGTGCATTTTCCCTTTGTTTTGAGATATCCATCTCAACAGGGCATGATCAGTTACATTTTTCAATAGCCCATTTGAAAGAAAGACATTCTTGTGGTATTGTTATTTTCATATGGCAGCAACTTATGGCTAACATACTGGGTGCATCCTGCAACTTGGAAAGCACTGCTACAATCCTTTCTTCTGAGGCATCTGGTGTAGAAAAAAATAATTATTTAAGTTTGGGGCTTGCAGGATAGGCTCGCAACAGAGGGCATGCTTCAGGTCAGTGAAGGTCCACTTTGGTCCACTTCACCTGGTTTGGGAGGTACTTGCGGGTCAGGGGTGCTTTTCCTGTACAACGACGTAACTCACTGCTTAACTACCATAGTACCATGCATCACTGAAGAAAATGTATTTAATCAGATTCCTTAGAATCAATATAAATCTGTTAATTGTAAAAACTATTTGATTTAATCAGCTAAAATGTATAAATATGGTTTAAATATAGCTAGCTGTGGAACAAGCCAGATTCAATTAGTTAAATTGTATGAGATTATTTTACATATGAACTTCGGGAAATTAGATCGTTTCAAAGCAGAAATGACGTTGATCCATGCGCCTGCAAAATCAAAAGCAGCAGCAACCAAAGAAGCATCATTCTCCTCGCCATCTTTCATTGGAGCGGCCTGGATCGTGACCTGATTGCAAAGCAAGTTGAACAGATACAGTATTGATTCTTAAATCCCAAGAATCAATCTTTTAGTCTATACTGTTTTCAGTTGATTAATATACAAAACTTTGTAGCTTGCCTCGCCGCCTTTCATTCAATAAATTGCAATAAGCTTTGTGCTGTGTTACTTTTGATATGAAACAAAGTCTCAGCTTTAAAATTCTGTCAATTTTATCACGAAATTCAAACCAGAGATGGGCACTCGAGTTAGTGACTCGGGCTCAAGTCGCATTTTAACAGACTTCAGACTTGACTCGGACTCGACCTGAAATGACTTTAATCGACTCGGCACAAAAGACTTGTATTTATTTTAAAAACGACTCAAGTCTTTTACCCTTAACTACTGATATAATAAAGAATTTTTGTTGTATTTGAATGGTTTTATTATATCTGCGTCACATATATTTCCCTGTCTGTCGTGGTAGATCGGACTCTTGTCATAGAATTTAATTACGTATGTCTGTGTATTGCGCGTAAGCTCCGAAATGTCATAAGAGTCCCATGAAACATGACAGGAGCCACCGTGCCATATGTTCTTTCGTTTGGGTTTTTATTATCATGTCAGATCGGCTAGATGCACAGAATGCGGGAAAACAATTGAAAACACCGGAACGACATGATCAAATTTGATGAGACATCGCTTCCACAAAGGTTAGACACATCAACTCACACAGCTAGCTACTATACTGTGGTGTAGCTGCATGGTTCATTTGGTTTGGTGGTCTTGAATATGTTGTGACAGATGGTCTCGAGAGTTCTCAAGCCGTACGCTCTCTTGTCTGTGTGTCTCGTTTCATGCTGGGCGTGTGGTGTTCGCATCCCGGCACTCATGTCTGGTTCAGTTTCAGTTTTGTGTCGGGATTTGGACACTCGCGCTCCCTGGTCTGTCTTTATTGTGAGCACACAGTTTGTGTACTTTCACTCGCCGTACGCTCTTATCTCGTACCAGCGCATGCTCCAATTTAAGATATTGAGCTCCCTCCGTCAAGAGGGGACTGACCTGAGGGAGTTTAATGGTGCTGCAGAGGGACTGGGGCTCAATGATGGAGCTCTCAAGGACATTTTTAATTATGCCCTTAATGAACCCCAGAGCTGGTGGGGTATGAGGGGCCTGCAGCACCTGACTTTTGGGGAAGTAGTAGATTTCCTTGAGTGCCAAGGGCATCCTCCTACTGCAGCCTTCGTTAAGGCAGCCGAAGACGCTGCAGAGCCCCCAGATACAGCCAAGATTCTGCAGCGCCCCCAGAGGCTGCTGACGATACTGCAGCACACCTGAGCCGGTAAGCTCAATGCGACCGCCTCACCCTCACAAATGAAGGAAGAGGAGGAAGAAGGCTTCCTCTGTTCCTCAAGGCCCGGAGGCCATCTTAAAGCCCGCTGTAGGCCCGGAGGCTGTCCCAGAGCCCACTGTAGCCCCCGTTCCAGAGCCACCTGTTGGCCTGGAGGCCATCCCAAGCTCCTTGCACTGCTGGCTCTGCCCAACACAATGATGCCTGCACTGTCGGTTCCGCCCATGCTGCCTACCAAGCCGGTTCTGTCCTTGCTGCCTGACCTGCTTGCTCCGCCCAAGCACCCAGCACCGCCCTGGCCCTCAGCCAAGACTCCAGACCTGCTGGAGCCTGCTTGGTCTGTCCCTCCGGCACCACCCTGGCCTTCAGCCAGGACTCCACACTGGCCAGAATCTCCCTGGTCTGTCCCTCTGGTCCCGCCCTGGTTTTCTGCTAGGGTTCCTGATTGGCCGGAGTCTCCCTGGTTTTCTGCTAGGGTTCCTGATTGGCCGGAGTCTCCCTGGTCTGTTCCTCAGGCTCCTCCCTGGCCCTCAGCAAATACCCCAGACCTGCCCGAGCCTCCCTGGCTCAACCTTCCCTTCCCTCCCTGGTCATCTGCCTGGTCTCCAGACCCATCTAAGACTGCTGTCATGTTCCTGCTGGCTCTGACTTGGCTCCCCTCCCTCCCTCCCTTCTTTGTTTCTGTTTATTGTTATTTTTGTCTTGTATTGTCATGTTAGTGTGCTGGTCTTGTGTTTTTAGGGCCCGAGAACCAAAGTGCAAGGACCCTATTGGATTTCCTCCATTTATTATTATTGTTATTATTATTATTATTATTATTTTCCAAACATTATCGCATTTTTGAGGGCCTAAACATGCTCGAAAACTCACGAAACTTTGCACACGCGTCAGGACTGGCAAAAACTGACATCTGATATAGGTTTCAGAAATGGGTGGGGCAAAATGGCTTGATAGCGCCACCTATAAAACTTGATAAAAGTCCTGTCCTGAACACATGTCCATGCCCATATTCAGTTATAGTCATAGCGCCACCTGCTGGCAACAGGAAGTGACATATTTAACACTGTTATGGACTCCTGACAGCATATTAAAATGTGCCAGCAAGTTCTAAACAGGCTAGCAACATGCTAGAAAAATGTTAGCAAAACACTTAGCTAAGTGCTAAAGCATGCTATTAATACAGTGAAAGAGGAAGTTGCTGTGAAGTTGTGCTGTGTAGTATGTAATGTCCAATCTACCCCAAACGTCACACATTTGATAAGAGTCCTGCCCTGAACACATCTACATGACAAAATTCGGTTACAGTAATAGCGCCACCTACTGGAAACAGTGTCTGATCATCCCCAAACTTCACTTCACTTCCTGCTGGCAACAGGAAATGGCATGCTTTACACTGTAATTCACTCCCTGAAACACATTTCGATATGCCACTGAGTAGCAAACATACTAGAAACATGTTAAAACATGCAACACTTGGCTAAGTGCTAATGTTTGCAATTAACGCCACGAAACAGGAAGTTGTTGTAACTCAGGCATACGATGTCCGATCTGCTCCAAACTTTACATGTTTGATAATAGTCCTGGCCTGGAGACATCAACATGGCAATATTTAGTTAGGCTCACAGCGCCACCTGTTGGCAGCAGGAAGTCTGGCACTTTGAAATGACTTTCCCATAATTCTCCTGTATTTACTCACTTAAATGCCTGTCGCCCACTGTTCACTGTTTTCCTGAGGCCAACAGGTGGCAGTGAGCCCGGGTGCGAGGGCCCTTTCATCGCTGCTTGCAGCTTTAATTTATGTTATGTTTCTGTCTTGTGTTCGGTGCCAGGGGGTGTCCCTTTAGAGGGGGGATAGTGTCAGGGTTCTGTCACTTCTGTCTAGTTTATTTCTTGGTTTTGTGACAGAGCTCTGACACTCCTGTTTTTGTCCTGTCTTTGCGTGAGCGTAGGGTCTCAAGCCGTGTGCTGTCTTGTCTGTTTTTTGATCGTTTCATGTTGTGTGCGTGGTGATCAGATCCTGGCACTCATGTATGGTTCGGTTTTGTGTCAGGGTTCGGACACTTGCTTTCCCTGTTCTGTCTTTATTGTGAGTGCACAGATTGTGTGTACTTTCACTCACTGTGCGCTCTTGTCTCGTGTGTTTTGTGAGTGCCTGGTTTGTTCCTATTGGCCAGGTGCTGCTGTGTTGTTGTGTTCTGTGTAGCACACGGTTTGTTTACATCTGTTGCATGCTTTCATGTCGTGTTTCATGTGAACACACAGTCTGTGAGTGCTCACTGGCTGCGTGCTTGTGTTATGTTTTGTCTTGTGCTGTGTAGTATGCAGTTTGTTTTTCACTGGCTGTGTGCTCATGTTATCTTGTTTTGTCTGAACAAGTGGCTTATGAGTTCCCTTTCGAAAGGGAACTGCTACTCTGCGTTTGCAAACGCTTATGGGGAACGTCACGTGACTCTGTCTGAAAGCCAACTATCCAATAACTGCGATTCCTATTGGCCGGCGACAGCCTATGACGTCATACAGCGCGACCCGGAAGTATAAAAGGGGCGCCTGGGGAAATAGTCATTACTCATCGTCTTTCAGGACTGTTTGTGTCATTGCCACTGTCGTGAATATACTCTTAGTATCCTGTAAGTACGTCTCCGTTATGTCTGAATGCAAAGAGAAACGTTTCAGGAAGTGTGCGGATCCATGCCTAAGGTTTTTGACTCCGGAAGATTCGCACACCATTCGCGTCAACATCTGCGCCTGGTGGGTCCGGCCCTGCTCGTGCCGAGGCAGAGCGGCGGCTGCACCCATGGGGCTCGCAGATGGACCTCGCTGCCGAGTTTGAGAGAGGTGTCATGGTCTCTCAGCCTTCGGTGGCGGCTGGCAGGGATGAGCTCCTGGATGACGATGATGTCTTATCTCTGACGTCATCGGATCCAGGAGCGAGTGTTCTTCTGGCTGCTAGCCCCCGTGGTCAGGAGTTGGCAATGGAAGAGGAAGAAGTGGCGTCTTCTTCTTTCTCCGAGCCTCCTGGCCCAGCATATGCCGAGTTACTGGAGGTTGTGGAACGCGCCACCGGCAGGCTGCAGCTGCCGTGGGAGCGCGTGAGAAAGGAGCCCGTTCGCGACAGACTTGACGAACGTTTTCTTTCTGACCACAACCCCGTAACTCCAGTGAGCCTTCCATTCCTTCCAGATCTCCACACTGAGATCAAGAAGGCATGGAAGAACCCATACTCGGCTAGAATTCATCCACATCAGCAAGGGAATTTCGCTGATGTGGAGGGATTGGGCCAGCATGGGTATGTGTCGCTGCCGCCCATTGACGAGACGCTTGCCAACTATCTCGTAACGGGCAGGGCACCGACACTAAAAGCTCCGGTTCTGCCGTCCAGACCCCTTAAGCAAACATCTCGTCTGAACGGCAGAGCGTATGCTGCTGCAGGTCAGGCTGGCGCGGCTTTGCACACTATGGCAGTGTTGTAGGCCTACCAGGCTGACCTGCTGAAGGACCTGGATCAGGGGCAGGGTTTGTCCCCTGATGCGGTGGCTGAGCTGCGTCGCACCACAGATCTTGCTCTCCGGGCCACCAAGCAGACGGAGAGGCACGGAGAGGCATCTGTGGCTGAACATGGCGGACATCGGGGAGAAAGAGAAGGGCTCTCTCCTTGATGCCCCGGTTTCGCCAACTGAACTTTTCGGCGGCTCCGTTGAGACGATGGTTGGAAAGTTCAGGGAGGCGAAGGCGCGCTCAGCAGCTTATAAGAATTGCATACCGCTCAGGTCCGATCCTGGGCCCAGACAGCTTGGAGGCCCTGGCCCGTCTCGTGTGGAGGCTCTGAGGCAAGGCCAGAGGTTTAGTGTCGCCGCTCGAGTGCCTCCTCTACCTCGGAGCAAGTCACAGAAGCGGCGGGATACGAGGAAGAGGAAGGTTGATTTGAGGGAGGTGACTGATCACCGGCGCCAGCAACACCGCTGATCGATCCCCTCTCTTGGCGAAGGTAATACTACTTTTGCCTTTGCCCCTCTTCCTTGGCCTCCCGGGGTGTTTTTTAATTACTGTGTATGTTCAGGTTGACACCTTTGAACAGTCAGGCTGACGGCCGGGCCCATGATGAGTCTTTTCTGAAGGCCCGCCTTCTGGCTTGATAGTGAAAGGGTTCTTTGGGCTTCTAGAACCATGGATGTTTCCTTCCCATTTTAAATGTGAAGAAGCAGTCTTTGGTCTTCGAGCCACGGGAAGGTAAGACAAGGTCGGATTTAATTTCTTAAATGTCGACTTTGTGTTGTTCCTGTGTATTTCCTGAACATGTCACAGTAAAATGTAACAGTGAAGATGTAGCATTTAGGGTTTTTTTGGGCAAAACTGGAGTGTTGAGACTGACTGAGCAGGCCACAAAATGGCTGCTGCTTAGTTTTTGTATGAGTAGCCTATCGGCTATTTTTCAGTATAGTTTGAGTTGGCACTCATTACTTCAGTTTGTATGTCTACGGCGGTCCTAACCGGCCGCCTGACATTTTAGCTTTGAGCTTCACTTTATTTCTCTCATCATGAGATTTAGAAGTGGAGATCAGACTTTTGTTATAGTGCCTGTTGTATATATATATATATATATATATATATATATATAATAAAAAAAAAATATAGGCCTATAGCTTGGCGGCCAGGCTAGAGCTAGGTGATGTGTGGTATATGAAGTAACCCCATATGTATTTACTATCCTTTCAGGATGTGTTTCCTAGTTCTGGCTTCCTCCCGAGGGAGTTGTTTAGGCAGTACGCCCAATTATCCCCTTGCTTGTGTAGGTGCAATTATGAGTTTAACAGCTAGGTTGTAGGCTGTTTTTTGACTCCCTGATGCTGTTTCTCAGGTGGTAGGTCCTTATCTTTGCATGGATAAGTGATGCAGTTGTGTGCTTGGCCCCACTTTCTAGAACTTTCATGCTAAAGGAATAACTTTCTTCTGAGCCACTTGATGGTTTGTATTTATCAAGTTTGAGTTGACGTTGCTAGTTTTTAGCTCCTGTCCTCTGGGGCTTAGATCAGATTTGAGGATCTGTATAGAAAGTGTTTTTCTTTTCAAAAACAGCATGTAGATCAAAGTTTGTGTTACTTTGAGTTCTAGACTTTTGCCCTACATTGTATGTGAGTTCTTATGCTGCCACAGGTTAGCACCTGCTCTCATAACAGTAGGCCCTTTGCTGTGAAACGGCCTCTATTTTGAGTATTTGGTGACTTGTATTCCCCAGTTAGAGGTTTATTTGTGTCACTGAGTGCATTGCCTGTTGGATTGCATACTCAGGGTAGTTAGAGCCACTTTTTTTGTGGAAAGCTGGTATCTATTAGCTCCCTTTTTTAGTGATCTTGTTAACAGTTATACTGCATATAACTCGGATTGTAGGCCTTATGATATTCGGCCTCCTTCTAGTTAGCAGTTGTTTTACTATACTGTTTAACTAATCATAATGTGCTCACATATTCTCACAGGTTTACGCTGCCACAGGCCCTGCCACGTGTCTAAAAAGGCTCATTATGCGGCTCATTATGCGGGTCTTTGGGTCTTTCAAAAATATGCATTAAATCAGTTTTGAAAAGAACTTTTTTGAAGCTTTATTTGCTTAATGAACCATATAACAAAACCTGTTGGAAAAACATTACAATAAACGTGTATTTTCGTTAGTGTATTTGTACATCTACAGCTGAAAGTGTTCTAAAATCATTAGAGAATACACCTGTAGTTTTTATGTTAGTATTTACTTTTAATAAATGCATTACTAGAAAAAAAATGCAGTGCTTTATATTGCAGTAAAGTTGAATTGTTTGGCTAAGGTAAGAGTGTGTTTAGATCACTGTGTTAACTGTTTTGAGGACAGTTAAATTACATTGAAGAAATCAAATCGATGGAGAAAAACAGTTATTTAATTGTAATATAGTTAATTATTACAGGTTTCTGTAAAAATCTGATTACGTAACTCAAGTTACTTGTAATGCATTACCCCCAACACTGCAAATACATATCTGGCATGAGAGAAATTAAAATCCATGACAAATTAGCTAACTTAAAGAAGGTTTTATTAAAGCAGCATCATAAATGACAAGTGTTATTTAAAGCAGTAAGCCTGAAACATTTTAGGCATGTATGCTACTTGTACTGCAAAGACTTCTTATGTTTCTACATTACTCGGTAATGGGAGCTGGTGCTTTTGGAGTGAAGGGATCAAGATTTATTTTGTTCAGTTCCACTATGACAGCGTCATACTGTTTTTTCCATTCCTCTGGTGACAGTGAAGACGGGCTGGTCTCCAGGAACTTATACGCATCTTTAGTCTGCAAGCTAAAGATGCTCTTTGCATTCAGACAGGATTCACCGAAGGCTTTCCAATGCTGAAAGATTTGATGTACATAATCAGTCATAAAAAAGAATATGCAATTAAGGTGAAATGAACTTCTGTAAACCTGCAACTAAACATTTTCTACGTTACCCCTTTTGCTGTACGAATAGAATCCAGAAAGAGCTCCTTCATTTCACTCTCCTCGATGAAATGTTCATTAGCAAAGGTCTCGTCTTTGAGAGCCTCCAGCATTACACTCACTGATTCCCAGAACTTCTGAAGCTGAATCAGAATGTTTTGGATTCGGGAAAGGCATATTTGGACATCATTCAGATGGACAGGGTCCGGTATTGAACCTTTAGAAACAATATGAAGCAGACATTAATTATGAGAGATCACTCTGAGGCTTCCGGTGTAAATCAGGAATTGTGTCGAGCATGATTGAAAATCTTTTAAGTGAAAGAATCTTACCATTTTCTATTTTCATGCTTGCCAATTTCAACTGCATATCAGTCATCCTGACATGGATGTTCCACTCCATGTTGATAAGGCTTGATTTCTCAATGGAGAGTTGAGACAATTCACTGGTCAGAACCTGGGTTTTCGCAGCTACACCAGGGGCAGTTTTAGCATCACAAATGGATTTAACAAGGGGTCCAACAAATGGTACAAGGGCAGCAAAGATACTCAGACTGTTACTTTTGGTAGAAGTGTCTTTGACATGTTTATACAGCTCAGTGTTTTTCTGTTCAATTTTTTCCACAATTTGTCTAATTTTCTCATTGTTTTTTTTCAGTTGATCTTCGAGATCCCTCACCGCCGTCTCCTGAGCCTCTATCTCCCTAGTAGTGTGTTCTTTTTCTTTTTCTGTCTCAGCCTTTTGAAGAATTACATCACTGGTGCAGGAAGCCACACTGTGGTTGTGTTTCTCATATCTGACGATAACAGATTTCAGATTAACCATCAGCTTAAACACAGTAAATGTTCTTGATATACACTGAACCATGTTGGCAGTGGTCATATTAAAAGTGTTCCAAAGATAATAAATCCAACAAATCTAACTACACTTTCTTATGTTGAACTAAACTTTTAGCAACATATTGAAACATTTTACCTGTCTACCATCTGTCCCACTTTTTCAACAATTTCCATGATCCATTGTCTGGCTTTTTCCAGGGACTTAATAGCCAAAATGCTTTTATCCTTTTCAACAGCAATCATCAGCCCAGGCAGCAGCGTGGAAACCAGGTTTTTACTTGTGGCCGCACACTGAAAGACAGCAGAAATCATAGTTTACATAGGAAACACCTGTTCAAAATCAATCAATCGATGAAATACAAAAGCTCTATGACAGTTTTGATGCCATTGCCTATTGTGTGTCTCGTGATCATTTTTATTGTGTGGATGTTGTGTTATGGAGAGATAGAGTGTAGCACATTTTTAAATATTCATCTAAACACTGCAGATTTTTTGCCAGAATGGTGGACTCATTAACCATGACAGTAAACAGATCTGTATAACAATGCACTATTCTCTTGGACAGACAGTAGTACACTCTTAAAGATAACGGTTCTTTATTGGCATCTATGGTTCCATCAAGAACATTTGAAATCCATTTAACTTTTTGTTTCCACAAAAGGTTCTAGTGGTAACAGGTTCTTTAGATTTTTTAAATATTCTTCCCATGGCTCTTTTAAGAACTGTTCACTGAAAGATTCTTCGGTTAATCAAAAATGGTTCTTCTGCGTATAGCATTGCTGTTGGCGTCTTTATTTTTAAGAGTGATATTGGATATAGGTTGCAATGGCTCAAGAACATTGGCTTTACCTTCAGCAGAAGAGCCTCCGAGGACCCAAAGAGAAGCTGGGTTTCAACAGCACGCTCTCGGAGAACCCTCTCCAACTTGGGGAACTTAGCCAGACAGAGGTAAGAGAGATGGTAGAGCAAAGCTGTACGCTGAGCAGATGGAAGAAGCTCCGTAACAAAGTCAGGGCTACTTGCGACCGTAATTTCTGTAGAATTGCAAATGTGATAGTTACAACTTGATGGTTTTGTGTAGTTATTAACAACATAAAAAATGTTAGAGGTTTACGTTTTATCATTAAAAAACAATTTTACTCACCTTGGCTGTCCGTCATTTTATTTCTTTTCTTTTTCGTCTGTAAAGGAAGTACCTGAAAAACACTAAAAAACAACAACACCATCATGAGACAAGAATCATAAAAACAATGGATGGGAGAGGCCAATAAAAGTTACCTGTAAGATAAATGAACCTCTAAGCAATGTAATTGATTGTATCAGCATGGGGAATTTATACTCTATGGCGCCTCCTTAAAATTGTTTGTCATGTACAACTAACATTAATCAGTACAATCAAACCTTGTACTATACAGCCTTGGGGGATCTCTGTGGTCTGGCAGGGTGAGATTTGAGAATTTTGAACTTCCCTCTTGCCTGTGATGTTGAAATGTAGATATCAAACATTCTTATATGCTATTGCCTTTCCTTAAAGAAAGATTCATTGAACTATACCTTTACTTTTAAGGACATCATTTTCTCAAATAAATCAAACTGTTTTGTTCTATTTTTATTCCATTTTAAGGGATGCATTATTTGGTATGTTTATGTGAAATACATTTAAAACATGTATCAAATTCATATCGAGCATCTGTTTGCATTTCTGCAACAGTTTTAACAGCAGTTGCTTTTCACAAACTGCCAGTGCATACGTGACTGTGCCCAAAAGCAGGTTTGTGCAATTGGGAAATTCTGAGGTTTGCAGGTCCAGACTGGCCTTTTTCTTTTGCACCTTCTGTTGAAAGTAGAAATGGAATCTTCAGCGTAGGTTGTACCAGGAACCTTTTGGTAAAAAATTAGATCTAGTCAATCACAGACACCTTACACGATATGTGACACCTAATGTATCAAATTCATATTGAGCATCTGTTTGCATTTCTGCAACAGTTTTAACAGCAGTTGCTTTTCACAAACTGCCAGTGCATACATGACTGTGCCCAAAAGCAGGTTTGTGCAATTGGGAAATTCTGAGGTTTGCAGGTCCAGACTGGCCTTTTTCTTTTGCACCTTCTGTTGAAAGTAGAAATGGAATCTTCAGCGTAGGTTCTACCAGGAAGAATCTAATGCCATGTGTCATTGCCACTGTTGTGAATATACTCTTTGTATCCTGTAAGTACGTCTCCATTATGTCTGAGTGCAAAGAGAAATGTTACAGGAAGTGTGCGGATCCATTGGGCCAGCATGGGTATGTGCCGCTGCCGCCCATTGACGAGACGTTTGCCAACTATCTCGTAACGGGCAGGGCACCGACACTAAAAGCTCCGGTTCTGCCGTCCAGACCCCTTAAGCACACATCTCGTCTGAACGGCAGAGCATATGCTGCTGCAGGTCAGGCTGGCGCGGCTTTGCACACTATGGCAGTGTTGCAGGCCTACCAGGTTGACCTGCTGAAGGACCTGGATCAGGGGCAGGGTTTGTCCCCTGATGCTGTGGCTGAGCTGCGTCGCACCACAGATCTTGCTCTCCGGGCCACCAAGCAGACGGAGAGGCACGGAGAGGCATCTGTGGCTGAACATGGTGGACATCGGGGAGAAAGAGAAGGGCTCTCTCCTCGATGCCCCGGTTTCGCCAACTGAGCTTTTCGGTGGCTCCGTTGAGACGATGGTTGGAAAGTTCAGGGAGGCGAAGGCGCGCTCAGCAGCTTATAAGAATTGCATACCGCTCAGGACCGATCCTGGGCCCAGACAGCTTGGAGGCCCTGGCCCGTCTCGAGTGGAGGCTCTGAGGCAAGGCCAGAGGTTTAGTGTCGCCGCTCGAGTGCCTCCTCCACCTCGGAGCAAGTCACAGAAGCGGCGGGATACGAGGAAGAGGAAGGTTGATTTGAGGGAGGTGACTGATCACCGGCGCCAGCAACACCGCTGATCGATCCCCTCTCTTGGCGAAGGTAATACTACTTTTGCCTTTGCCCCTCTTCCTTGGCCTCCCGGGGTGTTTTTTAATTACTGTGTATGTTCAGGTTGACACCTTTGAACAGTCAGGCTGACGGCCGGGCCCATGATGAGTCTTTTCTGAAGGCCCGCCTTCTGGCTTGATAGTGAAAGGGTTCTTTGGGCTTCTAGAACCATGGATGTTTCCTTCCCATTTTAAATGTGAAGAAGCAGTCTTTGGTCTTTGAGCCACGGGAAGGTAAGACAAGGTCGGATTTAATTTCTTAAATGTCGACTTTGTGTTGTTCCTGTGTATTTCCTGAACATGTCACAGTAAAATGTAACAGTGAAGATGTAGCATTTAGGGTTTTTTTGGGCAAAACTGGAGTGTTGAGACTGACTGAGCAGGCCACAAAATGGCTGCTGCTTAGTTTTTGTATGAGTAGCCTATCGGCTATTTTTCAGTATAGTTTGAGTTGGCACTCATTACTTCAGTTTGTATGTCTACGGCGGTCCTAACCGGCCGCCTGACATTTTAGCTTTGAGCTTCTATATAATAAAATATATATATATATATATAATAAAAAAAAAAAATAGGCCTATAGCTTGGCGGCCAGGCTAGAGCTAGGTGATGTGTGGTATATGAAGTAACCCCATATGTATTTACTATCCTTTCAGGATGTGTTTCCTAGTTCTGGCTTCCTCCCGAGGGAGTTGTTTAGGCAGTACGCCCAATTATCCCCTTGCTTGTGTAGGTGCAATTATGAGTTTAACAGCTAGGTTGTAGGCTGTTTTTTGACTCCCTGATGCTGTTTCTCAGGTGGTAGGTCCTTATCTTTGCATGGATAAGTGATGCAGTTGTGTGCTTGGCCCCACTTTCTAGAACTTTCATGCTAAAGGAATAACTTTCTTCTGAGCCACTTGATGGTTTGTATTTATCAAGTTTGAGTTGACGTTGCTAGTTTTTAGCTCCTGTCCTCTGGGGCTTAGATCAGATTTGAGGATCTGTATAGAAAGTGTTTTTCTTTTCAAAAACAGCATGTAGATCAAAGTTTGTGTTACTTTGAGTTCTAGACTTTTGCCCTACATTGTATGTGAGTTCTTATGCTGCCACAGGTTAGCACCTGCTCTCATAACAGTAGGCCCTTTGCTGTGAAACGGCCTCTATTTTGAGTATTTGGTGACTTGTATTCCCCAGTTAGAGGTTTATTTGTGTCACTGAGTGCATTGCCTGTTGGATTGCATACTCAGGGTAGTTAGAGCCACTTTTTTTGTGGAAAGCTGGTATCTATTAGCTCCCTTTTTTAGTGATCTTGTTAACAGTTATACTGCATATAACTCGGATTGTAGGCCTTATGATATTCGGCCTCCTTCTAGTTAGCAGTTGTTTTACTATACTGTTTAACTAATCATAATGTGCTCACATATTCTCACAGGTTTACGCTGCCACAGGCCCTGCCACGTGTCTAAAAAGGCTCATTATGCGGCTCATTATGCGGGTCTTTGGGTCTTTCAAAAATATGCATTAAATCAGTTTTGAAAAGACTTTTTAAAAATACCTTTTTTGAAGCTTTATTTGCTTAATGAACCATATAACAAAACCTGTTGGATAAACATTACAATAAACGTGTATTTTCGTTAGTGTATTTGTACATCTACAGCTGAAAGTGTTCTAAAATCATTAGAGAATACACCTGTAGTTTTTATGTTAGTATTTACTTTTAATAAATGCATTACTAGAAAAAAAATGCAGTGCTTTATATTGCAGTAAAGTTGAATTGTTTGGCTAAGGTAAGAGTGTGTTTAGATCACTGTGTTAACTGTTTTGAGGACAGTTAAATTACATTGAAGAAATCAAATCGATGGAGAAAAACAGTTATTTAATTGTAATATAGTTAATTATTACAGGTTTCTGTAAAAATCTGATTACGTAACTCAAGTTACTGGTAATGCATTACCCCCAACACTGCAAATACATATCTGGCATGAGAGAAATTAAAATCCATGACAAATTAGCTAACTTAAAGAAGGTTTTATTAAAGCAGCATCATAAATGACAAGTGTTATTTAAAGCAGTAAGCCTAAAAACATTTTAGGCATGTATGCTACTTGTACTGCAAAGACTTCTTATGTTTCTACATTACTGGGTAATGGGAGCTGGTGCTTTTGGAGTGAAGGGATCAAGATTTATTTTGTTCAGTTCCACTATGACAGCGTCATACTGTTTTTTCCATTCCTCTGGTGACAGTGAAGACGGGCTGGTCTCCAGGAACTTATACGCATCTTTAGTCTGCAAGCTAAAGATGCTCTTTGCATTCAGACAGGATTCACCGAAGGCTTTCCAATGCTGAAAGATTTGATGTACATAATCAGTCATAAAAAAGAATATGCAATTAAGGTGAAATGAACTTCTGTAAACCTGCAACTAAACATTTCCTACGTTACCCCTTTTGCTGTACGAATAGAATCCAGAAAGAGCTCCTTCATTTCACTCTCCTCGATGAAATGTTCATTAGCAAAGGTCTCGTCTTTGAGAGCCTCCAGCATTACACTCACTGATTCCCAGAACTTCTGAAGCTGAATCAGAATGTTTTGGATTCGGGAAAGGCATATTTGGACATCATTCAGATGGACAGGGTCCGGTATTGAACCTTTAGAAACAATATGAAGCAGACATTAATTATGAGAGATCACTCTGAGGCTTCCGGTGTAAATCAGGAATTGTGTCGAGCATGATTGAAAATCTTTTAAGTGAAAGAATCTTACCATTTTCTATTTTCATGCATGCCAATTTCAACTGCATATCAGTCATCCTGACATGGATGTTCCACTCCATGTTGATAAGGCTTGATTTCTCAATGGAGAGTTGAGACAATTCACTGGTCAGAACCTGGGTTTTCGCAGCTACACCAGGGGCAGTTTTAGCATCACAAATGGATTTAACAAGGGGTCCAACAAATGGTACAAGGGCAGCAAAGATACTCAGACTGTTACTTTTGGTAGAAGTGTCTTTGACATGTTTATACAGCTCAGTGTTTTTCTGTTCAATATTTCCCACAATTTGTCTAATTTTCTCATTGTTTTTTTTTCAGTTGATCTTCGAGATCCCTCACCGCCGTCTCCTGAGCCTCTATCTCCCTAGTAGTTTGTTCTTTTTCTTTTTCTGTCTCAGCCTTTTGAAGAATTACATCACTGGTGCAGGAAGCCACACTGTGGTTGTGTTTCTCATATCTGACGATAACAGATTTCAGATTAACCATCAGCTTAAACACAGTAAATGTTCTTGATATACACTGAACCATGTTGGCAGTGGTCATATTAAAAGTGTTCCAAAGATAATAAATCCAACAAACCTAACTACACTTTCTTATGTTGAATTAAACTTTTAGCAACATATTGAAACATTTTACCTGTCTACCATCTGTCCCACTTTTTCAACAATTTCCATGATCTATTGTCTGGCTTTTTCCAGGGACTTAATAGCCAAAATGCTTTTATCCTTTTCAACAGCAATCATCAGCGCAGGCAGCAGCGTGGAAACCAGGTTTTTACTTGTGGCCGCACACTGAAAGACAGCAGAAATCATAGTTTACATAGGAAACACCTGTTCAAAATCAATCAGTCGATGAAATACAAAAGCTCTATGACAGTTTTGATGCCATTGCCTATTGTGTGTCTCGTGACCAGTTCAAAGATTAGGCTCAGTTGAGATGCCAGTCAAGAGTGAAATAAGTGCAGTCAAGATGGACAGTTCTCAGAGAGTTTCAGTAGTTCGAAACAGCTCACCAAAGCCAACATTCTGAAAAAATTTGTGTCAGCTGGTAAACTGGTGCCATTAGTCCATGATGATTGTGTAATAGGTGGGTTTGCTGTAGGGCTCTGCCTTCTCATTTATTCCTTCACTCTGTCAGGGTGAAGTGATCTCTATGGTATAAAATGCTATATTCAAATAAACTTGAGTAGCATGCCAAATTGCAGATCTGATGGAAACATATTCACATTTCTGTGATCAGAAGCATTCTTAACAACTCTTTTCTCATTATTTTCATTTTTATAGTGTGGATGTTGTGTTATGGAGAGATAGAGTGTAGCACATTTTTAAATATTCATCTAAACACTGCAGATTTTTTGCCAGTATTTAAAATTATTTTATGACTGCCATTTTTCTTGTTGAAGAGAATGGTGGACTCATTAACCATGACAGTAAACAGATCTGTATAACAATGCACTATTCTCTTGGACAGACAGTAGTACACTCTTAAAGATAACGGTTCTTTATTGGCATCTATGGTTCCATCAAGAACATTTGAAATCCATTTAACTTTTTGTTTCCACAAAAGGTTCTAGTGGTAACAGGTTCTTTAGATTTTTTAAATATTCTTCCCATGGCTCTTTTAAGAACTGTTCACTGAAAGATTCTTCGGTTAATCAAAAATGGTTCTTCTGCGTATAGCATTGCTGTTGGCGTCTTTATTTTTAAGAGTGATATTGGATATAGGTTGCAATGGCTCAAGAACATTGGCTTTACCTTCAGCAGAAGAGCCTCCGAGGACCCAAAGAGAAGCTGGGTTTCAACAGCACGCTCTCGGAGAACCCTCTCCAACTTGGGGAACTTAGCCAGACAGAGGTAAGAGAGATGGTAGAGCAAAGCTGTACGCTGAGCAGATGGAAGAAGCTCCGTAACAAAGTCAGGGCTACTTGCGACCGTAATTTCTGTAGAATTGCAAATGTGATAGTTACAACTTGATGGTTTTGTGTAGTTATTAACAACATAAAAAATGTTAGAGGTTTACGTTTTATCATTAAAAAACAATTTTACTCACCTTGGCTGTCCGTCATTTTATTTCTTTTCTTTTTCGTCTGTAAAGGAAGTACCTGAAAAACACTAAAAAACAACAACACCATCATAAGACAAGAATCATAAAAACAATGGATGGGAGAGGCCAATAAAAGTTACCTGTAAGATAAATGAACCTCTAAGCAATGTAATTGATTGTATCAGCATGGGGAATTTATACTCTATGGCGCCTCCTTAAAATTGTTTGTCATGTACAACTAACATTAATCAGTACAATCAAACCTTGTACTATACAGCCTTGGGGAATCTCTGTGGTCTGGCAGGGTGAGATTTGAGAATTTTGAACTTCCCTCTTGCCTGTGATGTTGAAATGTAGATATCAAACATTCTTATATGCTATTGCCTTTCCTTAAAGGAAGATTCATTGAACTATACCTTTACTTTTAAGGACATCATTTTCTCAAATAAATCAAACTGTTTTGTTCTATTTTTATTCCATTTTAAGGGATGCATTATTTGGTTTTCACACACATATATAAAGAGAACAGTATGTTTATGTGAAATACATTTAAAACATGTATCAAATTCATATTGAGCATCTGTTTGCATTTCTGCAACAGTTTTAACAGCAGTTGCTTTTCACAAACTACCAGTGCATACATGACTGTGCCCAAAAGCAGGTTTGTGCAATTGGGAAATTCTGAGGTTTGCAGGTCCAGACTGGCCTTTTTCTTTTGCACCTTCTGTTGAAAGTAGAAATGGAATCTTCAGCGTAGGTTCTACCAGGAAGAATCTAATGCCATGTCATTCATTGTTAAAAAATTAGATCTAGTCAATCACAGACACCTTACACGACACGTGACACCTAATATAAAAACTCGATCTTACCCTACCATCTGCTGCTCGTACATGTCATGGCTGATGTTCCGCTTGCAGCTTACCATGTCGCAAAAAGCACTTGTTGACTTTGAAATCACTGATACAGATGAAGATATTGCTCTACCTACTCCTCCGGCTGTGCGCCGAAGCTCCCGCATTCAATCGCGGGAATCTCCTTGGGCCTAGTGGCCCTCGGAAAAGATCGTGGCTGCCCTAGAGTCTGTTGGCATTCCAATCAACAGTGAGATTTCATGCAAAGATCTTCTTCTCCTGGATTTCAACACCCTGGGTAACCCTCCTACTTCATTTACCGATGTCACTCCGGCTGTCCCGACGACATCGGCCGAACTTAAACATACCACAAGTCATCTTCACCACCCCGACAGGCTAAAAGATATAAATCTTCCACACCACCTCCACCCCAAGCCTCCACGCAGAACATCCCAATGCCAATCTAATCAAAGCAGTCTTAGGACTTTCCGATCAGTATTGCACGGTTTTCCCGTGGAATTGGGCTACTTTTACACTGTTGCCGTGGGTTGTTTTTCATGTTGGTGGGTTTAATCGACCCAAAACAACATTATATGTAGCCCCTGGAATGCGAATTTGGTAGCACTTTATTTTACAGTACGTGTACTTTCCTGGTACATATATAGTAATTATGTTGTACATACAGGTAAGAGTGGTAACACAAGGTACTTACCTGACATGTATGTACATGGAAACTAATAGGAAACACTGCTGTACTTTCCAATGGTACATACATGGTAACTACTTTGTACTGTTGGGTAATAACAGGCACTTACTTATAGTGTCCGTATATGGTAACTAACAGACACATTACTGTACTTACTAATGGTATGTACATGGTAACTATGTAGTACTTACAGACAAGTGTGGGTAATAACAGGCACTTATGTAAGGTAACTAGTAAGACACATTACTGTACTTACTAGTGGTATATACATGGTAACTATGTTGTACTCACAGACAAGTGTGGACACACATAACGGACACTTACTTAACTACTGTGAAACAAATGTGCTTACCAAAATGATACACTGCACTAACTATACAGCACTTCATAGTGTTAATACTTATCAAGTAGTTCTTTTAAGCAAGGCTTTTAACACATGACAACTGAGTATACCAGTATACCAGTACACCACCCTCCGCCGACCAGAGCCTGTCAGCCCTCCAGAACCCACCTATGAACCCATGCAACTGGAGAACTCAAGGCTTTCCTTTACTGAACGGCAGAGGCGGCTGACCCAGAATCTCTGTCTATACTGTGGCAACCCCGGGCATGTAATCTCCGCATGCCCGATTCGTCCTCCTCGTTCCATGGTGAGTGCTATTCTCCCTTCTATAAATAAGATGAAACCACTCACCACTGTAGTGAATCTTACTGCTGCTGATGTCTTCGTTTCAGTTGTAGCCCTCCTCGATTCTGGGTCAGCAGCCAACTTCATCTCCGGCGCCCTCTGCCGTCAGCTCAAGTGCAAGACCTCGACCACGCCGTCCACCTACCAGATCAACTCAATAACTGGCAAGCCACTCAGCAAAAAGGTGTGTCGGCTGGTTGGACCCATCCAACTCCAAGTGGGTCTTCTTCACGTTGAGGAATTACATCTTCTGGTTCTGGAAGAATCCACCGTTGACATGGTTTTAGGGTGCCCCTGGTTGGTGCACCGACCACAAGAACTTATACCTATGACAGAATACCTAAACCCAAGACAAGCACGCTGGTCTCTATTCTTCACCCGGTTCGACTTCACCATCTCCTACCATCCAGGCTCCAGAAATGTCAAAGCAGATGCATTATCCCGATTACATGCTCCCGAAGAAAGCCCCGAAGAACCCGAATCCATCCTTCTTGAAAGTCTTATCGTCAGTCCCATAACCTGGTCAGAAGAGACCATGCCCTCCTCCAATGCCTCCACCAACACTCCGCCGGGTTGCCCACCAGGCTTGCAGTACACCACCCGGTCACGGCACATTCAAACGATTTTAAAAGCGGAAGAAGAGGCGAAAATCGGGACTCGCGAGCTGTTATGTGCGCACAGCCTCACACCCCCAATATCTTTATTAGGCCATTTTTCTTTCTACCTCAATATCGTACAATCATTTTACAAAAATTTCATTTTATAAATTACACTTCTACAAATTTAAAATTAACATTTCATTTTCTCCAATCTGACAAAGAACTCCCCCCACTGACCAAATTTCAGAAAACATTTCAATATCACATACCAAAACAAAAAATTCAATAAACATTTTTTTCCTCCTTTCGTGAAAATTGTACATTGGACCACTTATAAAATTCTGATAAGACACATTTTCTTAGAACTTTATAAAACACTGTGTTAAAATTTAAAAATTAAACAGTCCCTTCAATAAATCAATAAATAAGTGATTAACAGTTTCTTCAATCCCACAAAATATACACTCTTTCCCCACTGCCTGATTTAGGTGTTCCACGTGTCTGTTCGCAGCTGTAGCCCCAAACATTAATCTCCACTGTAAGTCTGCAGTACGCTTTTCAATAGGGAATTTATACAAAGACTTCCAGCATGCCTTAAAGTTTGTCCCAAAAACTTCTGACCAAATCCAAGTCTTCACTCCTCTTAACACAGTCTGATGAGTAACTTTCACACATGTCATATAGAGCTCCTTCTTAATTTCTTGAAAACTTCCCAACTCAGGGTACTCAAAAGATAAAACTGAAGATCCAGGAATCTAATTCTCCTCCTGTACAGCAGCTGATAATTTAATGGGTGGAAAGTTATATTCCCCATTCCAATCCTGAGATAGTGCCTCTCTACATGCACCAGTTAGAGCTGCCCACACTTCCTCTATTATTCTTCTCAGAAGGCGAAGAGATCTCAGTCCAGTAGCACTCTGCAATGACTCAGCTGTTTTCCAGCCATTACCACTTCTCAAATCCCCCAACTTGACATACCCTGCCTTCATAAAACAGCTTTCCACCGATTTAGAGGACAAAATCTTTGTTCTTATTAATGGATTATGGAACAACGGTTCTCCCAATATCCAGTCCTCAGGATTTAAAATGTCTCTATGTATAAAAAAATGTCTTTTTCCAAGCCGTTATCATTGACTTATAAAAAGGTGTTAACTCCTTCAGATCCACTTCATCAATTTTCAGTAAAAAAATCTGTTTATCATACAATAAACCAGAAGTTTTTCATAGAAGAGCACAAGCAACATTAATCCACCCAACATTCTTGGTGCTGCTTGTAACCAAAAGCATATACAGCTTTGTACATCTATTAGGCTTTGCCCTCCTTCATACACTTGTAAATAAAGTGCAGGCCCAGGAATCCATTTTTGAAGAAGTCCACCATATTCCTCTGAATATCCTTAATACTTTCATCTGTTGGCTCAAGTACATTCAGTCTGTGCCATAACATAGAGGCAGTAAGGTTGTTTATAATTAAGACTCTGCCTCTATAGGATAATTCAGGTAATAGCCAACTCCATTTAGACAACTTGGCAACAACCTTTTCAAGCAGACCCTCCCAGTTCTTTTCTTTATACTTATCAGAGCCCAGAAACACCCCCAACAGTTTCACACCTTCCCTTCCCCATTTCAATCCTTCAGGAAGTTGAGGTAGCCCCTTATCAACTCAAGAACCCACAACAAACCCTTCACACTTTACCCAGTTTACTTTTGCTGAAGAAGATTTCCCATAAAAGTTTAAATTCTTACAAAGTACCTGAACATCATTTGGACTAGTAATAAAAATGGCTACATCATCTACATAAGCAGAGACGGAATACCTTTGTCTTGAAATATCACCAGCTATCATTAAACCTTTTAACTCTTACATAGTAAAGGTTCTATGGCTAATCTATAAAGTTGTCCTGATAGAGGACATCCCTGTCGTATTCCTCTTTTAACAGAGATTGTACAACTCAGGCCACCTCCTATCTTAAGCATAACTGAAGCATCTTCATAAAGTATTTTTATCCAAGAAATCACATTCTCCCCAAATCCAAAAGCTTTTAAAACATTAAAATGGTATTCATGACCTACCCGGTCAAAAGCTTTCTTTTGGTCAATAGATAAAAAACCCACATCAAGATTTTTTCTAAAAGACTTATCAATCATATCTCTCATAAGAAACAAATTTTCCATTATTGTACGACCAGGAATACAGTAAGTTTGTTCTCTTTCACCCTTTTCAACAACCCTAGGTCTCCATTTTTTTGGCAAAAGTGACAACACAGCTCTCTGACAGGTTTTTGGTAAACAGCCTCTTTCAAAACATTCACAAAATACATCATACAAATCTTTTCCTAAAACACCCCAAAAGGCTTTATAAAATTCCGATGGTAACCCATCAACTCCTGGTGACTTTCCTGTAGAAAGCTGTTGCACAGCCTTTGAAAGTTCATCAAAAGAGATCATTTTGTCCAGTTCCTCTTTTTCCACAGGCCTTAATTTAGGAAGGTCCCTTAAGAACTGGTCCATAAATCCAACATCACAGTCTATATTACCAAACAGTTCTTTGTAAAATTCAAATTCCAATCATTCTCATTTCTATTGGATCTGAAGTAATTGATCCATTTTTTCTTTTAACATGAAGCATACATTTCTTTTGTGCTTCTTTCCATTCAAGTCCAAAAAAATAAGCAGATGAAGCATCCATTTCTTTACCTGAAGACATTCTAGCTCGAACTAGTGCACCTTTAACTCTTTGTTCCAACAATGACTTCAGCTCCATTTTTTTTCTTTTTTTACAATATTCTTTAAACCATTGTTATCAACATCAGTCATTCTTTTTTCCATTTCATTAATCTCAATCTCCAAATTTTTCACTGTTCTCTTCACTGCAGCAGTAACATAATCAGAAAATTGTTTGCAAAAACTTTGATCTGTGCTTTTCCCACTTCCCACCATTGAGTCAGATTTTCAGAATTAATTTTTCACCGTCTCCAAATATCCCAAAAAGTACAACATTTCTCAAAAAAATCCCTGTCTTGCAACAATTTAACATTAAAATGCCAATAAAATGTAGGTCTTGACACTTTTACAATATTATACTCTAAAGTCACCATATGATGGTCTGAAAAGCCATTCGGTAAAATATAAGTATATTAATAACTCTATTCATTTCTGATTTACTTATATACAACCTGTCCAATCCTGTCATAACAGAACCTAATATCCTTATCCAGGTATATTGTTTTACCAATTTATTCCTACTTCTCCATACATCCTCTAAATTAAAATTATTTGTGACATCAAATATTAACTTACTAGATTTTGAGTGAGGCTCCTCACCATTCCTATCTAAAAAAAAAAAATTGGTTGTGCAATTCCAGTCACCTCCTACTACAACACAATAATCACCATCATCATGTTTATTGTTTTATTGCATAATTTACCTTCTGAAATGTTATTTCACGATGCAATCCTATATTCGGAGCGTACACATTAACAAAAAGAAATGTAACACTTTTAATTTCTGCTATAACCAATAAAACTTTTTTCTATCTCTGTTGTTGTCACAATTTTTAAAGCCAAAGATTTCGAGAAGAGAATTGCAACACCCATACTAAAATTTGTTCCATGGCTTAATTTACACTCCCCTTCCCACCATCTCTACCACTCCACTCCATTATTTCTATCAGAATGTGTTTCTTGTAAGAAAATTACTTTAACATAATTTAATTTAATAAATTCAGAAATCATTGCCCTTTTAACCCTATCTCTTCCCCCATTTATGTTTAAGGATCCTACTCTTACAACCTCAATAAAAAATATTCCAAAACAAGGGAACAGAGAGACAGAAAAAGAAGAAGAAATAGACACCCTTAGTGAATTACACATCATTATCCATTTTAGTTAAATGTCCTTTTCTTTGGGATTTTCCCCTTTCTTATTTTCGTGACAAACTTTTTCAAACGAAACCTCTTCCTCTTACTTAGTTTGTTTTTTCCAACTTGTTTCATCCAGTATAAAACAGAACATTCAAATTTCTTAATATCAAAGAAGTAATCCTTCATTTCTGCTACTTCCTCAAAAGTCTAATCCAAAAAGGCATCTATTTCTTCCAAAGAATAAACCTGTTCACATCCTACCTGAGATAAATTTGACACATCTGTTATATCTGACAAAGCATCATCCTCATTTTCCTCCCCTCTTCCCTTATCAACCATTTCTCCTGATTGTTTATCCTCCATAGTCCCTATCCCTGCAACACTTGATTGATCCCCATCAACTAAAATCACTTCTTCACCACTTTCCACCTTTCCTTTTTGCTCTTGCTTCTTAGTTTCTGTCCTCACCTTCTCTTCAACCACCTGTGTCTCACCATTAATATCCTCTACTACCTTCGCTTCGACACTTCAGTACCATTAGTCTCACCCTCAATACTAACACTACCTTGATCCTTTTCATTCTCCTTATTTTGATTCTCAGTTTGCACTCCTTCTTTCACGATAGTTTCCTCCACACTACCATTCAAATCCTTACTCTGACCAATCTCATTTACCACTTCTTCTCTATGTAGGCATGACAATCTTACATGTCCTACAGAACCGCATTCAAAACAGCGCATTTCCCCAGTGTTTGCATACATGTATGATTTTCCTTCGTACATGCAACAAAAGGACACGTTTAATGTCGGAGCATTCAAAAACATAAACACCTGCCGTCTGAAGGACAACACGTGCTTCAAAGATTCATGTTTACATCCAAGCGGTACCATCTTAATTCCTTAGCTCACACTGTATATCTTCTTCAGGAATAAATGGCGGCACATTTGAAATTATTACCTTTACGGTTGGGGATACTAAAGGTTGGACAATAACAAAAGCTTCACTTACCACAATGCCGCTCTCTACCAACCGATTCACCATTTGTTCCTCCTTCAAAAACACCACCACGGCCATATTCATCCGGGATGCTGAAATTATGTTTTCATGTCCCACTTGCTCAGCAACATCCAGCAACACGTTCTCAACTGTTACTCCAACTTGAGTGATGCATCTACAGGTGCATCTCAATAAATTAGAATATCATGAAAAAGTTTTTTTTTTTCTTCTGTAATTTAATTCAAAAAGTAAAACTTAAATATATTCTAGATTTATTAGACATAAAGTTAAATATTTCCAGACTTTTTTGTTTTCATCTTGATCATTACAGCTTGCTGCTCATCAAAATAAAAAAATCTGTATCTCAAATTATTAGAATATTTAATTTCAAGTTCTAAATTACCATTCTCAGGGTATAAATACTGGGTTTAGGTCAGTAATCCCAACAGCAGTCATGGGGAAGTCTGCTGACTTGACAGTTGTCCAGAAGACGATCATCAAGACCCTCTACAATGAGGGTAAGCCACAGAGGGTCATTGCTGAAAGAGCTGGCTGTTCGCAGAGTGCTGTGCAAAGTTGACTGGAAGGAAAAAGTGTGGTAGGGAAAGATGTACAAGTGAAAGGAATGACCGCAGGCTTGAGAAGATTGTCAGGCGAAGCCGATTTAAGAACTTAGGAGAGCTTCAAAAGGAGTGGACTGAAGCTGGAGTCAGTGCATCAAGAGCCACCGCACACAGACGTCTTCAGGAAATGGGCTGCAACTGTCACATTGCACGTACCAAGCCACTTCTGAACCAAAGACAACGAACTGAACTGAACAAAAGAACTGGACTGTTGCTCAGTGGTCCAAAGTCCTCTTTTCAGATGAAAGTAAATTTTGCATTTCATTTGGAAATCAAGGTCCCAGAGTCTGGAGGAAGAGTGGAGAGGCACAGAAACCATGTTGCTTGAAGTCCAGTGTGAAGTTTCCACAGTCAGTGATGATTTGGGCTGCCATGTCATGTTGGTGTTGGTCCACTGTGTTTTCTGAAGTCCACAGTCAACGCATCCGTATACTAGGACATTTTAGAGCACTTCATGCTTCCTTCTGCTGATAAGCTTTATGGAGATGCTGATTTCATTTTCCAGCAGGACTTGGCACCTGCCCACACTGCCAAAGGTACCAAAAGCTGGTTCAATGACCATGGTGTTACTGTGCTTGATTGGCCATCAAACTCACCAGACCTGAACCCCATAGTGAATCTATGGGGTATTGTCAAGAGGAAGATAAGAGACACCAGACCCAACAATGCAGATGACCTGAAGGCCGCTATCAAAGCAACCTGGGCTTCCATTACACCTGAGCAGTGTCACAGGCTGATCGCCTCCATGCCACGCCGCATTGATGGAGTAATTCATGCAAAAGGAGGCCCAACCAAGTATTGACTGCATAGAAATGAACATACTTTTCAGAAGCCTGACATTTCTTTTTAAAATATCCTTTTTTTTATTGATCTTATGAAGTATTCAAATTTTTTGAGATAGTGAATTGGTGGGTTTTTGTTAAATGTGTGCCAAAATCATTACAATTAAAAGAACCAAAGACTTAAAGTACCTCATACTGTGTGCACTGAATTTATTTAATACAGGAGTTCCACAATTTGAGTTGAATTACTGAAATAAATGAACTTTTCCACGAGGCTTCAAAAAGGCGGGTGCACACTGTGCGATTTTGGCCACGATTTGGTTGTCTGAGACAAACTTTGCAAATCCTAAAAGATTCCTATAATCCTAGGCAAAAATCTGTAGTGTCTGATCACTAGTTTGACATGTTCACAGCCAGCCGATTAATGACCGTTGCGATCAAATTTTAGCTCCGACGAAATTCTGGCAGTGTCAGAAGATTTGGCACACATTCCTGCAGTGTGACTTCTCCTATGACAAACGTCAAATTGTCTTCCTTTTTTTAAGACAAGCCGTGATCAAAATTAACGGTAGCCATTTCTTTGTTAGCCACCATTTTAGTCAAGCGTTTAATGCAGCTCACAGTCACCGAATGTGTGGGTTGATGATGTAAAACTCCGGACAAGTTTTCATGCGCGCGTCCGTTTTTAACACGTCTTGACTGTCTTACAGTCTGACATAAATGACAGCTGAGATCCCACAGTGTGACATTGGGATCATGTTTGTGCAGTCTGACAAGCAACAATCCTAAAGGACTATTATAAATCGCACAATGTGCACCCGGCTTTATTCGTTCCATGCTTTCCTTCTTAAAGTGATAGCAACCTTTGCTGTTGTCGGTGTCATTAATGATAATAAAAAAAAAAAAAGATTTTTTTTTTTTAAATTCATTATAATCATGTACATGTTCGAGAGAAAAGGAGAGCAGTCAGCAGGAAAGTGATGAGGACAGCTTTTAGGATAAATGTGTCGCGTAAAGTGTAAGTATCAGGTGCTCCCTTGAGATTGAGAACCAGACCAAAAAAAGTTATGTGCACCCTGTCATATATATATATATATATATATATATATATATATATATATATATATATATATATACAGTATATATATGACAATAGCAGCATTTTCTTAGCGATATGCTATTCACAATAGGTGAAAATAGCGATAGATTCTATTTACACCATGTAAAAGTACCAGTTCTTTGCAAAAAGAGTACATAGTAATTGGATGCTATCTATACTTTATATTGGCCGATACTATTTGCACCTCAGTATTTTTGAACATTAACAGGATTCAATAATATCATAGAGTGTAAATTATTATATTTATTAAAATTATTAAATGCATGCTCTCTTATTGGGAGAATAAAAATCCTCCCTACACCTTCCCCTAACCCTATACCCAATAAACACTTTTAATATTAAAAACTCATTCGCACTTTTAAGACATTATTTTCATTTTTATTAAAAATAAATATGAGTTTGGCAAAAAGCGGATTCGAACCTGCGTCGATCGCATTAAAAGCAAGGTCTGCGAGCCTTCCTCACTACTACGCCACTGAAAACATTGGTGGGCGGAGCTAGTGTAAATAGCATTCGTCAACAAGGGATGCTATTTGCACTTAGTGTAAATGTATTTTGTTTTGAAAGCAGAGCTCCTATCAAAGTTACTTATAGGCTATAATGGTGCATGTCCACTGGCACGGAGCACAGCGAGCGTTTTCAAGTCATTTGTCAACCAATCAGATTTAAGCATTCAACAACCCCGTAGAATAAATCTGTAATAATACACTTTACAAATTATATATAGGCTACACTACAGATAGCCACTGCGTATTAATGCAACTCTCAAGACTACATAACCTGCTGGCCTGGCGCTGCTGCCCTGAAACTCTGTGGTTCATCATTCAAACATTACAAAAATCGAAGCATTTTTCTCTTTTGATTTTCTTTTCCCTGCAACAACAGAAAAAAAGGGAAAATTGCTTGTTTTTTTGATTCTGGAGTATTAGAATACAATAAAAATAATTGTCCTTTTTCATTTCTAAAATTCTCTTTTTAAAACCAAACTAGCATATATTTGCGTAATATCCTGAGTTTGCATTTCACTGTTTTTATTAGTTTTGAGGGAATTTCTCTTAAGAGAATCTGTTTTTGTGCAAGTGAGATGAGTAAATGTTCACATTTAGTCTAGAACTACAATGATCATCATGTTTACACAGCACACTGAATGCCTCTGCAACTAACACTGCTGGTAACTGGTTCGTTGGTCCCCAGCATGAGAAGCAGGAGTGCTTGTGGACCTGCTACACCAGCTCAGTTTTGCTTGAGAACAGCATGTCTGTGCTGGTTCACTAGCTTTACCCATTCTAACCAACATAAAACAGGCTAGACCAATGTTACTCATTGCACAGCTCGCTAAGCCTTCAATTTGTGGCTTGCATGGCAGTACATAATACGGTGATATGACCTAACATGAAAATGAAATCTAATATTATCAGCCTGCAATACCGGAGGATGCACTTTTAGGACCGCAGCAGTTTCAGGACCGCATTTCTAGGACCCTTGTTTTTGTGACAGCACCATCTAGTTTTAAATATTTAAAAAGGGTTACCAAGGTTTAGGGATTGGGGTTGGTTAGGACAATATACAAATTAAATTGAATCAATAGCATTACCAACGGGTAGGTTTAGGGCTAGGGGTTGGTTAGGACAATATATAAATTAAACTTAATCAATTAAACAACTTGCTAGGGTCCTAGAAATGCGGTCCTGAAAATGCAGCCTCCAGTATCTGCCCTAATGGCTCTCTATGGGAACGTGCTGCAGTTCCATTTTTCACCACAGATTTGCATGGAAATAGCTGTAGAGCTAGGGAGGGCTCCATACACTCTTCAAGAGACCGGCTGCCCACAATAAATGCTTGCCGACGTGCCGAATCTATGCGCTACATTTTGATATATCCTGCTCACTTCACAACTTAAAATAGTCTAGAAAATCCAAAAAATTCTCAACCATGAACACTAAAAAGAGGAAACAGAAAAACCGTTTCACCAATGAACATATTGCATGCCTCACAAGGATTGCAACAACAAGTTACAAAGTTAAAAACATGAAGAAAGTCTTCTGCTCAGCACTGGCTGCGTTATTGCTGCAACATGTGGCGCAGTTGCAAATAAAAATAACAGAAATGGAGCAACGCGTGTATATCCTCATTTATACATGCCATCCTAACATTACAATAGTAATATAAACAAATTACGTTACCCAATACTGTACAAAGTTTTCTACAACTATAGGGTATATATTATACTACAATACACTACAGTTTACTGTAGTAAAAACTAAAGTATACTACAGTATTTATTACAGTTTATCAGTTCACTATAGTTAGAGTATGCTGTAGCATTCATTAACAAAGTGTTGTAAATACTATAATATATACAGTATACTACAATTTACTGTAGTATGGTTTAAAAACACTATAGTATTTTCTATAAATGTATACTGGATGTAACTTTTGATACTTTGCGGTAAAAGTGTCCCTCCTATTGATTTTGTCCTATCAGTGTGGCTCTCATGAAAAAATAAATAAATAGTAAAGACCACTGGACTAGACCAACATGGAATTCATGGTGGTTTATGCTGGATTTTTTCAGCAGGGACTGTGAGTACATACATCTCTGTCATCAGCAAGTCCTGTCTTTTTTATTTTTATGATAATCTAACTTTTCACAGATGTATACTGCCCACCCTGGTGGCCAAGTATATAATGTCAGTTGATTGGTGCTGTCAAAGTCCATCTAATCCTGTTTAGAAATATTGTCATAACTCATGCAGATATAGAAACGCTTAAGTCTATAATTATTTTTTTCTTATCTATGAGCTGTCCGAAACGGCAGATAAATAATGAGCGTAGAACTGCATTCTCACATAAAAATAATTTCAAGTCATTCTTTAAATTTACATTGTAAGCAGAATTTTGAAGTTTACTTTAATACCGTTGAAAAGTTTGGGGTCAGTAAGATTTTTTTTTTTTTTTTTTTTTTTTTTTGAATATATTTATTCAGTGATGAATTCAATGAATCAAAAGTGACAGTAAAGACATTTATGTTACAATAGAAAATAAATGTTCTTTTGAACATTATACTCATCAAAGAACCCTGCCAAAAATGTATCACAGTTTACACAAAAAAAATTATTAAGCAGCTGTTTTCAACATAAATGCCAAATCAGCATATTGGAATAATTTCTGAGGAATCATGTGACACTGAAGACTGGAGTAACGATGCTAAAAATTAAGCTTTGCCATCACATGAATACATGTTAAAATATATTAAAATAGAAAACAGATATTATAAATTGTAATAATATTTCACAATGGGGCTGTTTTTACTGTATTTTTGCATAAATAAATAAGCCATGGTGAGCAAAAGAGATATCTTTCAAAACATAAAAAAATCTTATCAACCTCAAACTTTTGAAACATGAATGTCTTGCATACCGTTTGCAAAACTGGGGAAAAAAGCACTTAGCAAGTTTGCATTTGTGCCAACTTCCTGCTACTATTATGACCATCTTGCTCTCACAAATGCTTTCTATCAGAACCAGCATTAACTTCTTGATTCTTCATGCTCTCTGAACCATTCTTTCACAGTTTTAACCCTGGTGAATCTTGACATTGTCATCCTGGAATATGGCCATGATGTGTCTTCCTACATGGTTGTTTAAGAAATGAAAAGCTACAATCTTTAAGGGTTAAAAGAACCGTTGCCAAACTTATAACATGCTAGAAACATAATAATCACTGTAATAATGATCCATTCATAGATTCTTAAGTATTTGCCTATTTTTTTTTGTCCGGGCAGTGTATTTGCCTATTTACACCACAGATAGGCTAGTTGTGTAGCAACAAACAACAAATCATAAACCAATAATTTTTTCCTCTCTCTCGATAGTCCATTTCTATGGAGCTCCTAAAGAGAAAAATGGGGAAAAAAATGCTTTTGTGACAGTTTTTCCAGCATCTCTCCTCCACCCCAACTCCCCAGTTTTGATTATTTCTATTCCTATCCATTTCACCCATAATACAGAACCAAATATATGTCACTACTTCCATTTTTATTACTTTAAACACCCCTTGTGCTTTGATTTTTTTTTTTTTTTTTTTTTTTCATTTTTTTTTTTCTATGTTATCTCAGATGGGGTTGTCAAGTCAAGTCAAGTCACCTTTATTTATATAGCGCTTTTTACAATGTAGATTGTGTCAAAGCAGCTTTACATTGATAACTGGTACATTATATTCAATGCAGGCAGATCAAAGCACTGTTGAATATCAAATATCAATTGTCAAGTGTCCCCAACTAAGCAAGCCAAAGGCGACAGCGGCAAGGAACCCAAACTCCAACAGGTGACATGATATTGTAGCTGTGAATGGAAAGCATCTGACAGATGGACTCTTGACTGATGGACAGACCTCGGTGGCTCATTCCTGGACCAGTGGAGGGCCTCATTACAGCCCTTACAGCCGTTTACGGTTTATGCACTCTTGAATTTGCCAAAAGCAAGGCAGTTTTGTGTAATTGTGAAAGAGCATGAGATAAATCATGTGTGTCATCTACAGGCTCATACAGGAACTGCTGGCAGAGAACAATCAAATTACATTTCTATAAAACACTTACAGAAAGATAAATAGGTCAACTGTTCCTTGTTATGAAATTTAAGGATGTCTGCTAATCCCCTAAAGGCCACTCCCTCAGTTCTTTGACAATCCGTTTTATGTATCTTCATTTCAAACCGTTTTAAGGTGGTGCCATAGAGTATAAATTCCCTATTCTGATACCATCAACTGCATTGCTTAGAGTTTCATTCCTCTTACAGATAACTTTTACTGACATGCTCCATCCATCATTGTAGTAGTGATTATCATCGCATTTTGTTTTTTTTGGTGTTTTTCATGCAATGTAATTTCTTTACAGTCTAAGAAGAATGATGATGTATTGCAGAAGAGGAATGCATGTTAGGGAAGGTGAGTAAAAGTTTATGAATTGTTTTTGACCAATAAATTTCAATCAAAATCTCTGTCTTCAGGTATTTACATGCTTCATGTTGTGGTATTTGACAAAAGCCCATGCAAAACCATCATGTAGTAACTATTACATTTGATTCCACAAAAAATTCTACAGAAGTGATCGCCTCAGAAAATCACCTCAGCTTCAGTCAGCAGCTTCTTCCGTCGGCTGATCGTACGGCTTTGCTCTACAATCTCTCCTATCTCTGTTTGGCTAAGTTCCCCAAGTTGGAGAAGGTTCTCAGAGAGTGTGCTGTTGAAACCCAGTATCTTTTTGGCTCCTCTGAGGCTCTTCTGCAGAAGGTAAAGTCAATGTTCTTCTAAAGACGAAGTCTCTAACTGAAGTCAAACTAAAGAGTTTTTTTAATTAATTACCCATTATCGTGTTATCTTGCACATAACAAATGGCATATTTAAAATAAAAAAAACATACATACTGTATATATATATATATATATATATAGAGAGAGAGAGAGAGAGAGAGACTTTGGGGCACTATTAATTTCTTACCTACAATAAACGTGGAACTTAAAGAGTTAGTTCAACTTAAAGGGTTAATTTCTGTCATTAATTACTCACCCCCATGTCGTTTCACACTCGTAAGAACTTTGTTCATCTTCAGTACACAAATTAAGATATTTTTGATAAAATCAGATGGCTCAGTGAGACCTGCATTGCCAGCAAGATAATTAACACTTTCAGATGCCCAGAAAGCTACTAAAGACGTATTTAAAACAGTTCATGTGACTACAGTGGTTCAACCTTAATGTTATGAAGCGACAAGAATACTTTTTGTGTGCCAAAAAAAAAAAAAAAAAAAAAAAATTATGACTTTATTCAACAATATCTAGTTTAGGGGCGATTTCTAAACACTGCTTCATGAAGCTTTGAAGCTTTACGAATCTTTTGTTTGAATCAGTGGTTCAGAGAGTGTATCAAACTGCCAAAGTCACGTGATTTCAGTAAAGGAGGCTTTATTACATCATAAGTGTTTCGAAATTTCAATGGTTTACCACTGTGGGGCGTGACTTTGGCCGTTTGATACATGCTCTGAATCACTGATTTGAAACAAAAGATTCATAAAGCTTCGAAGCGTCATGAAGCAGTGTTTTGAATTCGCCCATCACTAGATGTTGTTGAATAAAGTCGTTATTTTGTTTTTGTGGCGCACAAAAAGTATTCTCGTCGCTTCATAACATTAAGGTTGAACCACTGTAGTCACATGAACTGTTTTAAATACGTCTTTAGTAGCTTTCTGGGCATTGAAAGTGTTCATTGTTTTGCTGGCAATGCAGACCTCACTGAGCCATCGGATTTTATCAAAAATATCTTAATTTGTGTTCCTAAACGAAGGTCTTACAGGTTTGGAACGACATGAGGGTGAATAATTAATGACAGAATTTTCATTTTTGGGCGAACTAATCCTTTAATTATCTAATATAATTTTTTTTAATTTAAGTTGGCTCAAAAATCTGATGGGCCACATGCAAGGACATAACATGTAAAAATTCTTGCTGTCTTTTAGTGTGTGGACACAAGTGACCAAATGGTTTCCTCACTGTTCCCTCAACTGAAACTCACTGTTGAAAATAATGAAAACATTCAGTCTACCATGTCTTTGCAAAAAGCAGGAGAATGGATCACAGAAATTGTTAACAGAGTGAAAGAGATGGTGGACAGGTACAATTTTAGGAAATGTTTCAAAAGCATTATAATTCAATGAACCCATACAAAACGTTAAAGTTTAATGTGTTTGAACTAATGGCTTATCTGAAATCTGTCATCATCAGATATGAGAAACACAACCACAGTGTGGCTTCCTGCACCAGTGATGTGTATCTTGAAAAGGCTGAGACAGACACAAAAAATGCACAAACTACTGAGGAGATAGAGGCTCTGGAGAAGGTGGTGAGAGATCTTCAGATGGAACTGAGGAAAACCTTAGAGGAAATTGGACAAATTGAGGCAAAGATAATCCAAAGTCATGGTAGATTTGCTTCTAGAAGAATGTTTGGTTTCAGTTTCCTGGCTGCCATTGTACCATTTGTTGGATCCGTTCTTAAACCCATTTTTGAAACTAAATCTGTGAGAAACCAGGCTTATGCCAATGAAAAAGCTCAACTCTTTGCTCAGAAGTCAAACCTGAAAAGCCAGGAGCACAATATCCAAGTCAGGCTGAATGATGTTCGGCTGAAGTTGGCAAACATGAAGACGGAAAAGGGTGAGATTCTTTCAAGATCTCTGTGTGCCAATGGTCAAAAACCTCAAAGTGATCTCTCATAATTAATGTCTGCTTCATATTGTTTCTCAAGGTTCAATACCTGACACTGTCTATCTGAATGATGTCCTGAAGTACCTTTATAAAATCCAACAAACTCTGCTTGAGCATAACTTGTTCTGGAAATCAGTGCTAGTGTTTCTGGAATCTCTCGAATGCGAGACCTTTGCTGGTGAACACTTAATTGAGGAGAATGAACTGAAGGAGATTTTTCTGACGAATATTGATTTAGCACAAAAGGTAACTTACACACTGAGTAAATGATCAGTTGCAAGTTTATGGCAGTTCATTTCATTGCATTTTCTGTGTTCTTTTAGCATTGGAAGGCCTTTGGTGAATCCTGTCTGAATGCAAAGAGGGCCTTTAGCTTGCAGAATAAGGATGCGTACAAGTTCCTGGAGTTCAACCCATCTTCACTGTCACCACAGGAATGGAAAAAGCAGTATGACATTGTCAAAGCAGATCTGACTAAAATAGATACTGTAATAATTTAGGGGAACTTGTGGGAAAATAGTTAGAGAGTTGGCCTTGTAATGCAAAGGTTGTAGGTGAATGAACAGCGCTCTCTTTCACTCTCATTACCCACAACTAAGGAGCCCTTGAGCAAGGCACCTAACCCCCAATCGGGTGTGTGTGTTCAATACTCACTGCTGTGTGTGTGCACTTGGATTGGTGAAACACAGAGCACAAACCATATTTGGTTATACATGTCATGTCACTTTCACTTTCATATGTGCACATTTATAATGTTTTAGTAAAAAGCTGCTTTCAAACTGTAGCTGGCTAGCACTGTGGCCGCTAGTGGGCATTCCCACTAGTTTCCTCATAAAATAATACAAATTTTGGAGGGAAAAGATTATATAAATGGAATCAGAAAAAGTATAATATAAAAGAGAAACAACGTGCTTGTGAAAAAAAAAAATTAAATAAATTAGAATCTTGTCTGTAGTTTGATTTATATAATTGCTGTGGTACTATATGATACATTTATGTAAAAATGTGTGTATTATGTGTAACATGCTTGTTTAAATCAATGGATTTTTTTTTTTTTTTAATCTTGGATATACATTCATGTGAAAAAGAAAGGACACCCTATATATGTAAAAAACAGCAGGTCTTAAAATTAGGTAAATACAACCTCAAATGAAGAACAACACACAACATATTACACTGTGTCATTATTTATTTAACAAAAATAAAGACAAAATGGAGAATCCATGTGTGAAAAACTAAGTACACCCTATAATTTTAAGGCACAGTATGTAAGATTTTTGGATTAAAATATCCAAAAACCACTAGAACAATGTATATATATTTTGTTGACTTGTGTACTTTATCCAAGATGTTTCCAAGAATGTTTAAATCCAGAGAAATAAGCAATTTTAACCAGGACACAGATCGTGTCCGCGCGTCGCCTATCAATGACATCATACCTGCGTTACCCTCGATTTCCAATTTTATTTTGTAGAAACCATGGAAACACCATTATATTGTCTGTTTTATTAAACAAGGGAACAACTGTTTGGATACATCTATAGACAGAAAACTAATAATTGTTATATAGCCCAACACGTTTAGTCTTATTGTTTGAATATCGTTTTCTTGTTTATATTATTATGATATTCTAATATCGATCTATAGCTTACTACAAGTGTCTCATAGCAGCCGCCAAGTGAATGCACAGGGTAACGTTACAACATCATTTTCAACACACTCAAATATATCTAATATGATAAAACAGCGCTGCGTTACCCCACATACGCTTGACTGGAAGAAGCGGAAGCGGCGAATGTGGCATAATAAAAGTTTTGCTGCTCTCAAGACATGTAGCGCTCGTCTCTTATTAGCGTTCAGCTCCAACAGCACTCGGCCCTGCTCTGCTTTATACTACAGTAACGTTAATAATCTCATCCATGAACATGATTTCTGCCCGAGTCCCGTTGGATTCTTTTCCACTGGCTGTGAGGTGAAGACGACATCTCCCATGATTCCACAATCAATCTCTGCGTCATCAAGCAACACCTTTGTTTTGAATAGGCGATCTCTGGTGGCGAAAAACTACATATTGTGCCTTTAATAGCTTGTTTAGCAGAAATAACTTGAAGTAATAATTTTCTGTATGACCCTCACATCGAAGGAATTTTTGCCCGCTCTTCTTTACAACGTTGCTTCAGTTCTTTAAGGTTTGTGGGCGCTTGTTTATGCACAGCTCTCTGGACTTTGACTGGACCAGTACAACACCTTGATTATTTTCTTTTTCAGCCATTCTGGTTTAGATTTGCTGGTGTTCTTGGGATAATTTTCCTGTTGCATGACCCAATTTCAGCCAAGCTTTAGCTGTTGGACAGATGGCTTCACATTTGACTCTAATATACTTTGGTGTACGGAGGAGTTCATGGTCGACTCAATGACTGCAAGGTGCCTGCAGGTCCCGTGGCTGCAAAACAAGCCCAAATCATCAGCCCTCCAGCACCATGCTTGACAGTTTGTGCTGATATGCTGGGTTTGGCAATATATATATATATATATATAGTCAGAGTTGGAAACGTCTTGAAAAAAAGGTGTCTTTTTCCACAAATTTTGTATGTATGAAAACTGTATAATATCCAAGGTACAAATTTCTAGTAATTGTGCAGTGTAACGTAGTTCATATTATACGTGAAGGAGGAAGAGGAACCGGCGAACGTTTAACAACTTTAATATACAAAATAAACAAACAACAAAACAAAAGTAAAATGCCGGTCCCTCACAGCCGACTGCCGGCCACACAAAGATGATAAAACATAACACAAAGTCCAGGCCTGGTCCTCTCTCGTCCTTCACTGTCGCCGCTCCTCCTTTTATGCTTCCGGAGCTCCTCCGTGAGAGATACGAGACCGGTGCCAAGCGCATGTGACACTCTTTAGCAATCATGCCACCGGCCTCACACCATTCAGCCCTCACGGCTCTCGCCCCGCCCTGCTCATCACATACCCCCATCGCCCCTCGCAGGCCAGGGGGTACCTGCGAGACTGCACTCTACTCCCCCCAGGGGCCAGTCTTGGCGGCTGCAGCACCTGGGGGTAAGGACAGACAAGACAAGAGAAAAGGAGACGGAAGCACGAGGAGCGACAGAGACGAGAGAGGGAAGAGAGGTCCTCATCTGCCGCTCAGTCCTCAGCCAGCCGAGAGGCTCTTCCTCACGGTGCCATGCAATGGTACTTGACGCTTGGTGGACGGCTCGATCCTCCTCCGCCCCCTGGCAGCCGGTGATGACTCCTTCCGAGTCCCCTGTTCCCTGCGAGTCCCCTTTCATGGCGGATGGCAGCAGGCTCCGGCCCACTCCTCCGCTCCCTCTCGGACAGCAGCGAACCCACCTCGACCCAGGAGCACGGCAGCAAGCTCTCCGTCCCACCTGCTGTATGCCTCCTCCTCGGGCAGCCACTCGCGGTCTTCAGTCTTCCGCGCTGTCCGACCTCCTCAGCACCACGATTCCCCTCAGCAGCGAGGGTTCTCCGACAGCATGTTCCTCCTTCCTCCCGGGTTTCGGCACCAATGTAACGTGGTTTGTATATACGGGAAAAAGGAGGCGGGAACCGGCGAATGTTTAACAACAGCCCTGTTTGTCACATGCAGTTATTTTCAAAAGGTTTTGGGATATTTTTCCTCCCCCCAAATTTGTCACTACCGAAACACAATAATGAATAATTTATTTAAAAAGAGTTACATTGACCTATTAAGATTTTGTTTAAATTTTACTGACTGCAACAAGAAAAAGGGACCACATTACTCCAGTGTTATCCACTCTTCATTGGTTGCCTGTTCAGTATAGGATTGATTTTAAGATTTTATTAAGGTTTTTTTTTTTTTTTTAATGAATGATTGAGCTTTTACAGTAGTTGCTCCTAAATTGTGGAACAGTCTTTCACTCTATATTCGGCAGGCTCTATCTATAGTTTTTTTTAGGTCTCAGTTAAAAACATATCTTTTTAATCTAGCTTTTGAAGGAAGAGGACCCTGAGTAATTGGCTTTGGGTGTGTAGTCACGATAATAAAATTGGGTATTCATGTTAGGTATGTTAATTTGTTATGATATTTTTTGCTATATTGTTTTTATCTTTTATATTTTACTTTTATACACCCTTCTTTTGAAATGTCTGTGAAGCACTTTGGGCAACAAAGTTGTTTTTAAATGTGCTATATAAATTAATAAAAGTTGAAAGTTCCTTGTAAATATATTTTTTGCTATTTTTATTTTATTTTATGTTTTCACAGGTAAATCAATAACAATTACAATTTTCACAATATTTCATGTGTAATTTATGAGATTTGTTGTATTTTGAATCCAATCTTTCTTTGTAAAAGGTATACAGTTTATCTTAGAATTATCTTAGTTGATCATTCAATATACTTTATTTTTGACAAAACATCCATGTTTAGGTCATGACTGCATGTTTTTGGTAGGGACAGTAATGTTTAGGTAGCCACCACATCACATTATAGAATTTTAACTCGCATACTAAAACATTACCCAGATAGCAGTTAATCATTGCAACAGTGCTGAGTCAGTGTTGATGTGTCAACTCTAATTGCATTGAATTAATGTTACAAAGTGATGTTGCTTCAGTATCGCTCTTGCACCCTCAGTTAATGCTGAAACAATGTTGAGATTTCAACAAAAAAAATCAATGATAACATCATCGAATCAACATTATGAGGTGATGTTGGTTCAATATTACTTTGCACCCGCATTTTATGCTGAAACAATGGTGAACAAAAATCAATGGTAATGCTATTGAATCAACACTACACCTACATCATTGATGTTAAATCAATATTGGAATTAACAAAAACAATCATTAGTAATATTGTCTATATATATATATATATATATATATATATATATAAAATCTCTATCTCTCTCTCTATATATATATATATATAATCTCTCTCTCTATATATATATATATATATATATATATATATATATATATATACACACACACACACACCCACACATGTATACACAGCACCCCATATTGACAGAAAAACACAGAATTGTTGACATTTTTGCAGATTTATTAAAAAAGAAAAACTGAAATATCACATGGTCCTAAGTATTCAGACCCTTTGCTCAGTATTTAGTAGAAGCACCCTTTTGATCTAATACAGCCATGAGTCTTTTTGGGAAAGATGCAACAAGTTTTTCACACCTGGATTTGGGGATCCTCTGCCATTCCTCCTTGCAGATCCTCTCCAGTTCTGTCAGGTTGGATGGTAAACGTTGGTGGACAGCCATTTTTAGGTCTCTCCAGAGATGCTCAGTTGGGTTTAAGTCAGGGCTCTGGCTGGGCCATTCAAGAACAGTCACGGAGTTGTTGTGAAGCCACTCCTTCGTTATTTTAGCTGTGTGCTTAGGGTCATTGTCTTTTGAAGGTAAACCCAGACTGGGTTGAAGGTAAAACCCAGTCTGAGGTCCTGAGCACTCTGGAGAAGGTTTTCGTTCAGGATATCCCTGTACTTGGTCGCATTTATCTTTCCCTCGATTGCAACCAGTTGTCCTGTCCCTGCAGCTGAAAAACACCCCCACAGCATGATGCTGCCACCACCATGCTTCACTGTTGGGACTGTATTGGACAGGCGATGAGCAGTGCCTGGTTTTCTCCACACATACCGCTTAGAATTAAGGCCAAAAAGTTCTATCTTGGTCTCATCAGACCAGAGAATCTTATTTCTCACCATCTTGGAGTCCTTCAGGTGTTTTTTAGCAAACTCCATGCAGGCTTTCATGTGTCTTGCACTGAGGAGAGGCTTCTGTCGGGCCATTCTGCCATAAAGCCCCGACTGGTGGAGGGCTGCAGTGATGGTTGACTTTCTACAACTTTCTCCCATCTCCCGACTGCATCTCTGGAGCTCAGCCACAGTGATCTTTGGGTTCTTCTTTACCTCTCTCACCAAGGCTCTTTTCCCCCGATAGCTCAGTTTGGCCGGACGGCCAGCTCTAGGAAGGGTTCTGGTCATCCCAAACGTCTTCCATTTAAGGATTATGGAGGCCACTGTGCTCTTAGGAACCTTAAGTGCAGCAGAAATGTTTTTGTAACCTTGGCCAGATCTGTGCCTTGCCACAATTCTGTCTCTGAGCTCTTCAAGCAGTTCCTTTGACCTCATGATTCTCATTTGCTCTGACATGCACTGTGAGCTGTAAGGTCTTATATAGACAGCTGTGTGGCTTTCCTAATCAAGTCCAATCAATATAATCAAACACAGCTGGACTCAAATGAAGGTATAGAACCATCTCAAGGATGATCAGAAGAAATGGACAGCACCTGAGTTAAATATAAGAGTGTCACAGCAAAGGGTCTGAATACTTAGGACCATGTGATATTTCAGTTTTTCTTTTTTAATAAATCTGCAAAAATGTCAACAATTCTGTGTTTTTCTGTCAATATGGGGTGCTGTGTGTACATTAATGAGTAAAAAATGAACTTAAATGATGTTAGCAAATGGCTGCAATATAACAAAGAGTGAAACATTTATGGGGGTCTGAATACTTTCCGTACCCACTGTGCATATATATATATATCTCCACATTCGCTGCTTCCATCCATGGATTTGGGGACACTGTGACCATTTGAATTGGCAGTGAAGGGAGATCCATCTATCAGTACGGTCGGTTCTTCTGTTATGTAACATTGTCCTTAGAAATGCACACAATGAGGAAGAATTCTAAAAGGTAAACTTTAATCATCAAACACTCAGGAACAAGGTAAAACGCAGGAGGACAAACCACATTACAATCAACAAGAACTGACAGAGAGTGAGGGAGAACACAGGGTGTATATGTATATATATATATATATATATATATATACAAACAGGGCAAACAAAGGGAACTTAACAAGATAATTAACAAGACACACCTGAACTGAAACTCAAATCAATCTGTAACTATGACAGCTAAACAGTGGCAGGAAAACTGAACAAAGGAAGACATGTGACTAATGAAAAACAAACTTTAAACATGAACAAATGAACCAAACATGTAACATAGTAGGTCATCTGGGTATTTTTTACCTACTCTTTTATGAGTACTGTGAATTCAGACATACTTGCACCTGTATGTTAAAACTTTTAATGTCTGATTCTGGTGAAATTCTGGCTTAGTATGTCATAATTATGATTTTTATTTTTGTAGTAATCTTAAATTTTTGTCATAATTAACCTTCACCATGTTTTTTCTTCTTTTTTTTCTTTCTCTTAAGTGGCAGAAATGGGCTTCACAACATACTCTTCACGTGGGATTCACAAGACTGCGCAGGCGGTGTGACATGTTTAAAGGGAGTTTCATGTCATGACTTGTGTTGATTTTTGCAGCTTTTGTTCTGTCCTTTTGCTACTGCATGTTCAACAAAAAAGCTATGAGTCACGATGAAACCAATGGAAACGTATGGACGGGTGCATGCAGATGCTCATGGAAGCAATATTTGTGCTTGGAGGAGCTTGTTCCTGCAATACCAGTAATGGCCTGCTGGTTGCAGCAGATAGTAATTGTGCCTTTAAGCATTTTTTTCACTATGTCTTTTTTTATTTATTTATTTTATTTTTATTATGATTGCAAACATTACAAAGATTACATTAATGATATACAGTTTTGTATAAAGTACACAACATGTATCAATAATATGTGCAATTTCATCTGAACATACAGAACAAAAAAAATTATTAATAACAATAATTGCTGAAAGAAAAAGGTAAAGAAAAAAGAAAAATTGTAAGAAGAAAAACAAAACATGAGGGTAAGATATTAATTTATATTCCAATTAGAGTGTACAAATTAAAGTCATTACAAATTGAGGTTGTTCTTCTCGGTTTTTATAGTGTTAAGGTACATTTTAAATTCTTACAAGAAAAACTGGTTTGATGTTAGTGAATTTACATTTATGGATATAGAATTTGCCAAGAAAATCAATTACATTTATAACAAAACAAGCTTTGTTTTCATTAGAATCAGAATCAAAGTGTCCAAAAAATAATATCTTTAAAAGTAACAGATATATCTTGTTGGATATTATCTTTAATAAATGTTTCAATATCGTTCCATAGTTGTTCAGTATAGAAACATGACCAAAATAAGTGATAGACAGTTTCTGTGTGCACTTGGCAAAATGAGCATCTTGTATCAATATTGGTTTTATATTTAATCATAAAATATTTAACAGGGTAAAATGTATTTATTATTTTGAAAGACACTTCTTTTACTTTATTGGTGAGAAAATATTTTTGTTGTAAAGACCAAATCTTTTTCCACTTTAAATTTTAAAATAAATTATTCCAGTAAAAGATTGCAGGAGATATCGAGATAATATCTTCAAGAAACAGGTATCTAACTTTATTGTTTCTATCTTTTTTCCTGAAAAACATATTTTACCTGTAGGAGTATCTATTGGCTCAGGGAAAGCAGTAGTTACAGTAGTAGAGTGAGTGTAATTCATAAAAAGCATATAGATTCCTGTTGGTATCGCTCCCATAACTATGGCAAATTCTTTGGGAGCAACTGGTACATTGTAGTCTGAAAGAAATTCTGCGTAAGTCATTAGTAAACCTTTGTTGTTAAATAGCTGACAAACTAAAAGTAAACCGTTATTAAACCACTGATCAAAAAATAAAGTTCTATTTTTGTATAAAATATTTTGATTGTTCCAAATAAAGGATTTATGGGGAGTGAAATTATGTTTATATATTAAATCCCATGCCAAAAGTACCTGTTGGTGGAAATTTGATAGGAATTTTTGATAAGTTATAGTTGCACATCAATAAAAGTCGTATACCTCCAATATTCACCATGTCTTTTTGCACATTCTGTGAACCAGTGTACAGTGACGTATTCTCTGTCATCTTTAGCCTATTCATTTATAGGTCTGTTAATTTCCTTTTCCTTATTTAGTATGCTACATTTTTTTCTTCACTCCTCATGTGTGAACATGACAAACAAATCCTTTAAATATCTATAGATATTTAAAGTTATAAATATTTTAAATATTTCTGCAGCTCTTATTACAGAACGTTCTTTTAAAACAGACAGCAGGAGGAATCAATTGAGAGCCATTACTTAGTACTCATTTTGTAAAAAGCACAATTTAGTATATATGTATTAGTATATACGGTATATATATATATATAAACAAAAATGCAGTTAATCACATGCTTTATAAATCATGCACAATGTTTTACAAATACATAGGCCTACGCTTTTTAGGACATGCTGTTGACATGCTTCTGATATAGCTATCAATTATGCTCTTTGTTTTGAACCATAAGGAGGCGGTATGCTGTGCTGTGATGACGACATCCTCTGCTGACGTCCTGATTGGCTAGTTTTCACTGGCAATATCTTCAGCACCTGTCGAATTTGCCCCATATAGTCTAAGCGTATAACGGATGTTTAGTGGGTCACTTTCTTGTAGGAAGGCAGCAGTTTTATGCCCATTTTATCTCAACCTCGAAACCAATATGTATTTCCACCAAAGTGATTACATTTATTTGAAATTATATTATAGTTTTATGTTCTTGTTTTATTGTTAAATGCCGTTGCATGCTGTAAAATCGGCTGCATTTCGGTTACAGTATTCTTCTATTGTGTGATTGATTGACCGTAGTCGCTTTGTTCTGTTGCATCATTGATTGTGATTGATCGCTCACGGCGCGCGTGTGTACGTGACAAAAGACGCCTGGATGAACTGGATTTATCGACCAACTTTCAAATCGATGTTTGGGAATGTGAAACTGACAGATTATGTAAAGGCTCTTTTCAGCACCTTGGTTAGTTCCTCTGGGGAAAAACTCGGACCATATGGCAAAGACAGAGATGAATTTCGGTTATTTTCTATTCTTAACATATCCCCGTGTGAATTAGGATCTTATTTTTAACGGCAAGGTCTCTGGACTGGATTGAAAATCATCATATGAGGTCGCAGTTTTGGTAACAACTGGAATTTTAAAGATGTTGATCACGCGCTACAGACCGGTATGCAAATTTCTTTTTGATTAACAGGAAAAGTGGTTTTAGTTATAAATGTTTATGATAGTATAGTTTTACCTACATGTTGTAAACTAACCTTTAAACATGAAGTGATGTAGGCTATTTAATTGTGTAGCTATACTGATACTGTTTTTTTTTTGTTTGTTTGTTTTTTTTGTTTTGTTTTTTTTTCCAGTGAGGAAGTTGTTAGGAAACACAGCTTTTCCTCATACATTAGCTTACACGCTACATCAAAGAAAGATGCTGTAACTTTTTATAAAACGTTTTCCATATATGAACCTGATGTCGCTTTATACTAAATTTGGACATCTTTACTATTCTAACGCGTTTTTGTTTGGGACATGATGCGATAGAATCCAACGGCTGGCTGTGAACGGAAATGCGGCGCATGCGCAGTTGTTTTGGAATTGCTCTGTTTCAATGGGAAGCCTAAAAGATTTAAAAAAAAAAAAAAAAAAAAAAAAAAAATCAATATACTACAGCCAGCTCTCCACAGTAATAATTTCTCTTGGTGTGTGTGTGCGTCATATGACATTTTTAATCACAATCACTATAAATTACATGCAGGCATACTGTACTGCACAACAAATACCTTCCTGGCCTAGAAATAATTAGCTGTTTACATAACTACGGTACATATAGAATTTAATGTATATTGAAAGAAATAATATACCTTTAGGCCCACTTTTGATTTGACCTGGCGTGTATTGCAGATTATAGGGTCATGCTACTCATTTAATCTTCAGGAAATGCATCTTTTAGCAGAATTAAATTTTGATTCAGTGGCAGTGCATTTTAAATGTTGCTCTGCTGCATCTGCTGGTCTGGCAGGAGAGGGAATTTGCGTTTTGCCTTACTGAAATAACTAACACACCACACCTGTCTGTACTTGACACCTTTGAGTAATAGATCAACTTGATCTTCGCACCTTTATGTCATAAGTTTATCACACTATGGCAGGTGGTTGTTTTAGTTGTGGACAGTAATAAGGGTCACAGTCAAGATACACCCTAGATCTAATATCAGCATGGGTCAGGTAGCTTCTCTAGACACAGAAAGGTGCAATTCTTCAAACCGCACTATTGAACTGACACAGATTTTGACATAGCCTTCCACATTTTAACCTTATGTGGTGTTGAAAACCCTGTAACACCTTTTGTGTTCCCGGTCAAAAATGATCAGCCTTTTAAAAATGACTTGTAAATCACTCGTTATGGTATATTATCACCAAATATAAACTTGTTTACTTTCTTTTAGGACCGATATTATTTGTGGATAATCTTGTCAATATTCAACAAAATATGAGAGAAAAAAATTGCACTGTTTATCACTGTTTAATGTTTAACCAAGAGGTTTGTTTTGAAATGCTGTTATTTACTTGTAGTGTTAACCGGCCTACAAAAAAAAAAAAAAGTTTTATGTTGTTATGCTATATTATCACTAAATATTGGATTCAATCTTTTTTTTTTTTTTTTTTTAACTGATTGATTGTAGGCCTCATTGAGCTTAGGTTAAAGGTTAAAGTTTATCTCTGTGGAAAAGAAAGCCTGTAATACTCAAAATTGTTTGTTTGTGTGCGCGCGCGTGTGTGTGTGTGTATCCACTCATGCACAGGTCTGAGGCCTTTATCTTGGCAAGCACACATGTACATATGTGAATATGAACATGAGGAACACGCTCCTGAACACTAAATGTTTCTCCATTTTCAATGGATGGTCATTTTTGACCAATATAAGCTCAGATCAGTGAGGCCTATGATCAATCAGTTCCAAAAAGAAATACAAACATTGAAAAAAAAAACAAGTTGACAAAAAGACTGAATCCAATATTTGGTGATAATATAACATAATGAGATATTTATTAGCCGGGAACACCACAAGTATAGCAAGGTGGGGAAAAAGAAAAACTTCTCTGGGTCTAAATGACCCAAACACAACGTAAGGTTTAAATATAACGGTTGATAGGCGTGTAGCGGTAGCGATAGTCTGATCTATCAGAGATAAATTGGATACATTAGTGTACTACTACTATCAGAACAACTCAAAATATTTTTGGTTTTGTTTTCATTTTTGTTTTGATTTGTATTTGTTTGATTTTCTGTATTTTGTTTGTTTCTTTAGGCCTCGTTTACACTAGTGCGTTTTTGTTTTAAAAAAGCGCTTCCACAGCGTTTCAGATACGATCTCCGTCTACACTACACGGCTGAAAACGCATGTCACATGACTGTTCATGCACACTGGGCATAACGTATGCATTTTAAAACGAAAACGCACTAACTGGGCCTTAGTGTTTTGTTTTTATTTTGTTTTCATTTCATTTGTGTTTTTATTGTTTTGTTTTATTTTGTTTTATATTTCATTTGTTTTGTTTTTCCTTTTTATTTTAATTTTGTTATTTTACTTTGTTCTTTTTTGTATTTGTTTTGTTAGTAATTTCTGTGTTTTTGTTTGGTTGTTTTTCCTGTGTTTTGGTTTCCGTTTTGTTTTGTGATTATCAGAGTTGTTGAATGCCTAGTTAAATAAAATCTACATACAGATTATTGATGATTACATTATTCCATATTTTCTGAATTCCAAAATTGTATCATTTTATGTAAATATTGTGTAATATAATTCTAATTTACTGTCCTTAAATTGTTATATTTTGCCATTTTATCAGCCACACTGCTTTCTAGATATCAACATCTGCCACTGAACAAACCATATCAGTAAACCTCTATCTCTGTTTCGTCCTTTTGTCCTTCAAACGTCTCATAGGTTCGCTTTGGTTTTTGAATTCCCTGACAATCCTACCAAATCAGTCTTTGTTTACTGTGAGTCACTTCACCACTCATTATGTTTGATGTTTCATGGTGTGAACCTCACTGTAACATGTGTGCCAGTTTTTCGATGCTGCCCGCAATGCAATTCTCCCCCTCCCTCACCCCTCCGTCACACTGTCTCTCTCCCTCCTTCTCTCTCCCCTCATCATACTCTCATGCACACACTCCGCCATCCCGCTATCCTCCCACAAGGTCAGCTCTGAGCTTTTGATCACTGCAGCACAGGAAGATTGCATCCCGAGCACACGCGTGTGTCTGTGCACGAACTGAGATCTTTTTTGTTTTTTAATGCCATTAAGCTGTGGTGGTTATTAAAAGCATGCCCGTGAGCCGTGGCTCTGTCAGTGGAATCCGATGCAGGCGCCCCCCTGTCGGAAAGAAGCTGTTTGGATGTGCTCATCCCATGCAGGACCGGAGCCGTTTTTGTGCTCTACCTGTGCAGTGATTCACATCGGCTGATATCCTCCACCTACAGCAAGGATGTAACGGCTCCTCTGTGGACATTATGCTCTGAGAGGATCTCTTTTAGCTTTTAACACTCTTCTTGTCCTCTTTCTCCTCGTTCTTTCTTCTGCTGGATCACCTCAGAGACCCGATACCACCATGTCCTTGGCATTCTGCGGCAACGACAACAACTCGGCCGCTTACAATGTGGATGCCGGTGTCCTCAACAACGGCTGCTTCCTGGACGCCCTCACAGTGGTGCCGCACGTCTTCCTGCTCTTCATCACCTTTCCTATCCTCTTCATCGGTGAGTGTCAAAGACAGGTGAGAACTAGTGCATGTTTGTGCCACAATACTGAATGGCTGGAGTTACTAAACATTCTTTAACTTACCTATATTCTCTAACTTGACTAAATAGATAGATAGATAGATAGATATGCAGGTTTATATGTACCTACTTTTAAAGGTTGAATGCATCCATTTAGGGTAGTTTTGTTTGTGGAAGGATCAGAGAAACAGACAGGAAATGATTAATGAGCTCTTTGAAATTCATTTCTGAACATTTGGCTCATTCATTACGAAGATAAACACTGCATAATTAATTTGCACTCAAGTCGTCATTCGCCAGAAAATGTGGTTTGGCAAATTCCAAACCGGGATAGAGTTTGTCAACCCTGCTGTGGGAAACAATTTTAGACAAACAAATGTGACCTTTATGGTGGAATGTACAGCTGAAGAGAGTCAGAGATTCGTGTTGTCAGAGAGTTGAGTTACAGGAAGGCCGCTGTTTGTTTCGTCATACCAGAAGAGTCAGAGCAACATTAAACAATCCCACTAATGTCAGAGTGAATTAACCTGCCACCTACTCTGATACTTGTATTATTAATTCTCCAAATGATTCTGAATCATTTCTGATTTTATTTGTAATAAACATTATTTTGCATCCAGTCACTTTGCACCAAGTTTTTGCTGAGAAAGAAAAAAACTGAAAAAACGGAATCAAAATTAATCAAATTGAATTTTATTATAATAAACTGAATATGGAAATCAGTGCCACCTCATTTTGTAAGCAATATCCACTACTTAATATTTGTTATTTAGGGATGCACCGATATTAAATTTTTGGCAGATACTGATAACCAATAATTCTTTATATGTGTAAGATGATAACCGATATATCGGCTAATACATCTAAAGTTATATAATTTTTGAGAGCCTGATTACAAAAACAAAAGTCTCACCATTAAAAGCCATGTCCCAAGCACTTCAACATAAATCAGACATATACAGTACAGTAGCCTAATTTGAACCAGTTTAAGTTTCAAAGTCAAGTCAAGTCACCTTTATTTATATAGTGCTTTTTACAATGCAAATTGTGTCAAAGCAGCTTTACAGTGATAACTGGTATATAATTTTGGCTGCACAGCAGCTCTTAAAAAAATGGTGTCAACAGCACTGTTGAATATCAAATGTCAAGTGTCCCCAACTAAGCAAGCCAAAGGCGACAGCGGCAAGGAACCAAAACTCCATCAGGTGACATCAGGTGGCAAACAGGTGGCAAACAGGTGGCAAACAGGTGTTAAAAAGGAGAAAAAAAAACCTTGGGGGAAACCAGGCTTAGTCAGGGGACCAGCTCTCCTCTGGTGAACAGTGCTTTGTTACGATTCAGGTAGCTATCATAAGTCCGTTGGGATCGCAACATTCAAAGTATTTATTCCAGTTCCATCCAGTTGAGGATCGTATTCATCACGCCGGTATGGACGGTTTGTTGAGGAACTGCGCCACTGGTTGTTGTGTCAATGAGGCCTTCACAGTGGATGATCTAGTTGACTCAATCTCGGCTGATACTTCAGGGCTGCGTTGGATTTGAAAATATAAATTGGTAATGTGTTATGTTTATCCTAGGATAAAAAGATGTGTTTTTAGTCTAGATTTAAACTGACAGAGTGTGTCTGCTTCCTGAACAATGCTAGGAAGATTGTTCCAGTTAAAAAGTTAAAATTAATTTCACACTCCTATGGCCAAGTTTCTTTATCAAAAAAAAAAAAAAAAAAAAAAAAAAAAAAAATTGCCTTACAAATAAATAAAATAATGCCTAAAATTGCATATAAAGAATAAAAATGCAAAATGCATACATGTATTTTGTTTTCGCAAGCAACAACGGTGTACCAGTAACACTGGTCCTGGAGTGCACAGTTTAGCTACAACCCTGATCAAACACACTTGAATGTCTTCAGGATTACTAAAGCTACGTGAAGGAAGGTGAGTTGGGTTAGAGCAAAACTCTGCTGGACAGCAGCACTCAAGAACGACCATTCCTGAGCTTGTGATATGTCTTAGCTATGTAAACATTATCACTGATCTGTTAACGGCTATAACAGTACCCATGAGTCTCCATAAACTCCTGGCATCCGAGACACTAAGGACGCAGTGGTGTAATTTTATTTAAGAAGGAAATGTGTCCAGATAAATTCATATACCAGTATTCATATACTTTGCACACAAGGGGCAGTAAAACACAGGATTTGCACAGAAGTTTATTCTCAAAGATGGATCGATTGTTCATGATCCATATATATTTTCATATATATTTTGTAAATTGTTCATATATATTTTGTAAATTGTCTTTCTGAGTGTGTTTCGTTAGCACGTTGCTACTGTACTGGAATGTGGCTAAAGTTGCTTAAATGAGGCTAAAGTTACCATTGTTTCTTAATGTATTCACAGAGACAAGAGCCGTGTCGTTATTTTCATTTTTAACCTGAAAACGTTTGCAGTCTTTTTAATTCATAAACGCATTTTCATTCTTATTGAGTTTCTCCAACAGTGTGTAGCTTTAGCCACATTAGCCGTGCAGCATGCTATCAAACTCATTCAGAATCAAATGTTAGCAAACATCCACAAAATACATGACATACCTAAGTGATCTGATATGCTGCATCATGAACAGTTTGTAATGATCAATTTTGAGAGTTATATTTGCTGTGTGAGCTTCTCCTCTATTGTTTATGCCTCAGTGTATTGGAATCGTGAGTTTGGGGGTGGGGAGCATAAGCTCATTTGCATTTAAAGGTACACACACCAAATCAGCGCATTTTTTTCCCACCCAAAAATAGGCAGTTAAAACATGGTGTAATAAAAAACCAATGGGGTATTTGGAGCTGAAACTTCACAGACACATTCTGGGTATACCTGAGACTTATATTACATCTTGTAAAAAGGGGCATAATAGGTCACCTTTAAGCCATATTTTTTATGAAAAATAAAAGTGCTAGTTATTATTAATAATGCATCAGTTTTTTTTTTTTTTGAAAATGAAACATCTTGAATTCACAGAACAGAACCGAATTCACAACATTATTTTACAGCAGCGTTTTCATTATAATTTTATGTAGCCTCTGTGACTTGTGCTGTACATGTTGCATTATTTATCAGCTTTAATATATCAGCCAAACATTAAAAATTAACATATATTGGCCAAAACCAATATGGTGGCCGAAATATCGTGCATCCCTACGTCTATTCAGCAAGGATGCATTAAATTGATCAAAAGTGACAGTAAATTATTTACAATGTTACAAAATATTTCCTTTAATCTTATAATAATAATAATAATAATAATAAATGTAACACTGTTTCCACAAAAATATTAAGCAGCACAACTGTTTTCAACTTTGATAGTAATAATAATGTTTCTTGAGCAGCAAATCAGCATATTAGATTGATTTCTGAAGACTGGAGTAATGATGCTAAAAATTCAGCTTTGCAATCACAGGAATAAATGAAACATATTAAAATAGAAAACATAATTGTAAATTGTAATAATGTTTAACAATATTACTGTTTAACTGTATTTTGATCAAATATGCAGCCTTGGTGATCCTAATAGACTTCTTTCAGAATAAAATATCTTATTGATCCTGATTTCTGTACTACTAGCGGCACCAAACACGTTTCCACTGTTTCTGAACAGGTAGACCAAACGCACTGGACCCATTTCCAGGGTTCTCAGAAGCGGAAGTCATCAACTTCAATAGTGGTGAATGTGAGATGACAGCAAATATATATTTTTGTATTCCCATTTGCTCCAATAGCAAAAGAAAATGACTTTCCAAAAGAGTGAAAAATATTGAGAGATTGAGCAGCCAGAAGAGAGAAAGATAATTATTTTCTGTCACTCAGCCATTGTATTAGAAATACTCAAGCAGCAGCGTTAATTTGTTTTTGTCATTTAGTGCTAAGGTGTAATATAACACAATGTAAAGTGTTAAGAATGTGTACATGAAAAACTAGATTTGCGATGCTGATAACTGTGGAAATGCGTCATCACAGTCTGTAAAAAAGGGTCCATTGTTTGGTCAAACAAGTAGCTCCTCCCCTATTCACTCCAAGAGCTGTTTGGCGAACACTCGAGGGCCGCAGTCAGATTCTGTGCTATTTACAGATCGACCCTGACTTTTTAGAACCCCTATTTCAGTGATATCTTCAATACAAACAAAAGGCTTGCTAACCAAAAATCACTTATTATTCAAAAACCATTCTATTTTGTAAAAAAAGGTCATGTTTTTCACGACTTTAATCCCACTGATGGCTGCAGTGTTGCAAAATATACAGTGACCAGTGTGGTCTTATAGTCCGATTCCAGAAGAAATATCTCTTAATGCCAATGCACACTGCACCGACAGAGGCAGACCAACACTGCCAGTCACCAGATTACAGCACGTCACTTCTCAGACATTCTAATTCCAATTCAGCATGTTCAGTCGACAAAAACAAGCTCTGTTAGATGCCAACAGACCGTGACAGGGGAAAAACTGATCCAACAAAACCCGACACTGTCTGTCGGCATCTGTCGGTGCAGTGTGAATTGGCCTTTATGGTTCTTTTCTATTTAGTTAATCAAAAACACTTATGAATCAGTTGGAGCAGTCTGTTCAAAATGATATTTCTGATTTTGTTATCTGTTCTGTTGGAACCTCAACAGAATAAATGGAACTATTAGTGAATCAGAATCAGGATCTCAAATGGACATTTTATGGATGATATTCCAAAACAAATTGCTTAAATCATGTTGTTGTTTGTTTCGAATTAGCTTCCCCATATTCTTAATATCTTGTTCTTTTGGATATCAATCGTAAAATCTGCCCCATTGTTATTGCAACGACTCAGACAGCACGTTGTGTAGATTGTTTTTAAAAGATTTTGATATATGGACAAACAATTTATTCCTCTAGGATTATTTACATCACTTCCTGTCAGAGAGAAATATATTGCTGTAAGCCATGTACTGACTTTTAATCTTTGTACTGTAGGTTGGGGGAGTCAGAGCTCCAAGGTGCACATCCATCACAGCACTTGGCTACATTTCCCTGGACACAACCTCCGCTGGATCCTCACCTTCATCCTGCTCTTCGTCATCGTGTGTGAAATAGCCGAGGGCATCGTGTCCGATGGGTGAGATCTATCTGTCTGTCTGTTTGTTTGTCAGTATGTGTGAATCTCATGACACCTATTAAGAACATGCCCTGGTATAGGCCCCTTTTGTTGTTGTTGTTGTTGTCTTATGACATTATTTTTATGACAATTTTTAAATGAAAAACAAACAATAAACAATGAAAGTATAATACTGCTACTACTACTAATAATAATAATAATAATTACATTTAAGGATACATTTGTTTCATTTTATTGATTTAAATAGTAAAGTAAGTATTTATACCTCATTTTAGTATTTCTAACTATTTTTTTTCCATCATAGAGTATTTTTTATTGAAATAAATACCCTACCATTCAAAAGTTTTCAGATAAAATATACAGTAAAACAGTAATGTTGTGAAATATTATTACAATGTAAAATAACAGTTTTCTATTTGAAGATATTTTAAGTGTAATTTATTCCTGTGATGCAAAGATGAATTTTCATTAATCCAATCTTCAGTGTCACATGATCTTTCAGAAATCATTCTAATATGTTGATTTGCTGCTCAAGAAAGATGTACTCTTATTATCAGTGCTAAAAACAGTTGAGCTGCTTAATATTTTTGTGGAAACCATTACACTTTTTTCAGGAGTCTTTGAATTAAAAGTTCAAAAGAACAGCACATATTTGAAATAAAAAAATTTTGTAACATAAATTTCTTACTGTCACTTTATATATAAAGAGATATAATTAATTTAGTTTTATTAAGTTTTAACAATGAGATTGTGGTATTTATAATCAATTAACACTGTTTTTGTTTTTTGTTTTTTACAAGATGGACAAAAATTGTCACCAAAAAGTTATTCATTTTAACCAAAATTTCGGTTATACCGAATGATGATATTTTCAAACAATGCTAACGGCTAATATCTAGCTAGCTAGCAAATAAACAATCAAACATTTTATATTTAGTACACGTTTTAAAAATATTACAACATTCTCCATGTTTTATAGCAGTTGTACCAAATGACCTGATGTTTCGGGACATGCGTATGAGCAAGAGAAAACATGAATTTTTCAAATAGCTAAAAGAGAGTTAAAGTTACTTTGCTTCACGACCATATGGTCCTTTGCAGGTGTTTGAATGATGTCACATCCTGTCACATGATTTTGACCGCATGACCAAAATGGTCCCTTTATATTGGTTACTCTGACTGACATCAATGAAATTCATTTTTCCGGACATTCTTTCTCATAACAAAGCAATGACTTCCAATGAATACCATTTTGCACTATATTGATATATGATGTTATAAAATCATGCCAGAATAAAAAATATATACATTTAATACATTTTTAGATATTTTAATCACAAATGGAATGGCTGTATTGGCCTTTGGACGGTTAAACTGAATGACCTTTTGACACTTCAAAATCTTTAAAATACCTTTATATGTAGCAAACTATAATTAAAACCTTTTGGATTCGATAAAAGAGATCAAGATGTACTACCTTACATACTTTGGATGTCATATCTTTGTTTTTTATTATTATTAAGGTTTTTGGACAAAAAATGACTGCGTCATTGGTCCCAATGGTCACGTCATTGACATATATATATATATATATATATATATATATATATATATATATATTCATGAAATGTGACATGGACATGACATTAACCTGTTCATCCATCAGTAGGGTTGGGAATCGTGAGTGTCACGCTGGGTTGCAGGAAGGCAGACACAGACGAAGAGAATAAATCCAAAATACAGGTTTAATGAACAATCCAACAAGCAGGCAGGCAGTCAGGTGCAACACAACATACATGGACAGTGATCGGACAAAGACTGAGTGAACGGGAGGAACTTAAGTAGCAAACATAACAAGCGTGATTAATGGGACACCGCTGAATGATGAACTAATGATGACGTAACCAAGGATACAGATGAATGGCGGGAAACTGAACAAAGGAACATGTGACAATAGAAAACAAACTGAAAGTCCTTGAAAACTAAAAACTAACAGACTGACAGTGAGAAATTTTTGCCTAACGATTCCGGTTCCGGTTCCAGTTCCATTAAAATAATTAAACAACTAATAAAAAATATAGTAGTAAGGGAAAAATGCACAATACTCAACTCAAACAGTCCTTTTTGTGTTTATTATTCTTGTAAAATGAGTTTAACAGACTGTTAATCTCAACAAATTCGCTAACACTTTACAATAAGGTTCATTTATTAACATAAGTTAACTGCATTAACATGAACTAATAATGACCTGCATTTCTACAGCATTTATTAATCTTTAATGTTAATTTCAACATTTACTAATACATTATTAAAATCAAGAGTTGTATTTGTTAACATTAGTTAATGCACTGTGAAGTAACATGAACAAACTATGAACGGCTGTATTTTTATTAACTAACATTAACAAAGATTAACAAATACAGTAACAATTGTATTACTCATGGTTAGTTCATAAATGAACCTTATTGTAAAGTGTTACCACAAATTAGATAAGATGCTTGAACACACATGTAAGATCCAGACAGGTGAAACAGAATATTTTTGTAAGTTGGATTCATAAAGATTTGTTTCTAAAAGAATGATTCAGTGATAGACACATTTTTAACAGTAAATTTGTTGCCAACTAGTGGCGTAACAATGCAATCGATACAGTCCTTATTTAAGTCCAGTTACTTTTTTTAGAAGGTAATTTATTATACATAAACATCAGCATTTCTATCTGAATAATAAACTTTTGTTTACTTCTGTTATAATTGGAATATTTGTGTCACAGAAATAATGATACTGTGCGTTAGAAAAGATTGTTTGCGGAGCTGTTTATATCTACACATGACAACTCTCTTTAGATCAACGGCAGCGTGAACGCAGATTTGAATGTTGCAATTTTATTTTTGTCAAAGGTTTAATATACACGGGCAAATCGTTTTCATTTAGGAATTAGATGATGTGGGTGATGAAATCGAGAACGTGATCTTTTAAAAATTAATCGTGCAGCTTTGGGCACCTCTCTCTCTCTGCATTGAAATCTGACGTATATGAGTAGTGCAAGGGCTTTTTTAGTGCATTCATTGCTGTAATATTCATGATGTGAGATGTCTCTATTAAAGGATTTTTTTTTTTTTTTTTTTAATTGGAAATGTTGATCTATGTTTAATACTGTTTTTCTCTTTCTCTTTCTCAGGTTTAATCAGTCCGTCCATCTGCACCTCTATATGCCATCATGTTTGGCCTTCATGGCTGCCATCACATCAATCATCTACTACCACAACATAGAGACATCCAACTTCCCCAAACTTCTGATAAGTATGTGTTCACTTTATAATGTCTTTTGCTTTTTAAGGATTGACTTTTCTGTTATTTGGATGTGGCATGCACATTTCATTCATAATGCAAATCACTTTTTAAACAGTGATGTAAAGATGATTAATTATAATATGGATATTACAGCAATTTTAATAAGAAGTATATGTACTTTGGAAGAATATTTGAATTGCAGCGGCTATATTCACACAGATCCCGTGTTTCTAGAAATCTGACTGCATTGCAGTTCTACAGACTTGGTGCCATTGATGGTTCAATGCTATTTTTTAACTACAGTTTCATTTCCAGAATAAAACAGTTTGTTAAAATGACTTCAAATCATCTGAACATTACCTACAGATTGAGGTTTCAGCCCAATAATCACATTCCTTGACTGTAATATTTTTGAGAATGGCAGGGCCTCTTAAAAGACTCTAACCTTATTTATCATCCTGTCATTGAACACCTGGAGTGAGAAGCCATTTTAAAGTGCCCCTATTATGCTTTTTTCAGATATTACCTTTCATGTAGTGTGTAATACAACTTTTTGTAAAGGTCTGCAAAGTTTCAAAGATCAAAGTGCAGATAAATGGAGTTATTGTCTCTCAAAAGAAAGAACCAATTCTGAACTGCCTGCTACGAGTCGTCAGTAATTCCAGTCTTACTTCCTGCACAAACCTACGTAGGTTTGTAACAAATTTGCATAATGCCAGGCTGTGGTCTTCATTGGCTGCCGGCGAACAACATCTACTTTGACCCTCAAACACTGTAGTTGTAGCTGAGGCCTGGAAGAGTTTGGTTCGTGTTATTGACTTGTCGAAGATGCTGTTTTCTGCACTGGAAATGCAAATACACTTTGATTGCACTTCCAAAAGATGAAGAATCGGGCTCAGAATGATATGGTAAAACCAACGCCATCATTACTGTTCACTGTGTATGAAATACTGAGGAAGATCCGAAACTGAAATTCTGATTATGAGCATTCTGTTTCCGACACGCTGTACGCGGTAGACCAATCACAACGAACTGGGCCATATGATTAATCAGAGCAGAGCAGAGTAGACCAGTCACAACAAACTGGGTAATCTGACCAATCATAGCAGAGTAGACAAATCACAACAGACTAGTCCATCTGACCAATCAGAGCAGAGTAGGCTCTCAGAAAGGAGGGGTTTAGAGAGACTGAATCCTTTAGTGAACAGTTTCAGACAATGAATGAAGTGATGCTGCAGTGTATATTATGAGAAAATTTAAATGTTGATCTTGACTGCATGTAAACCAAAGGAGACCTCCAAAACAAAATTAGGAACATTTAAAATAGCATAATAAGAACTCTTTAAAATGTTGCATACTGAGCAAAACCAGCAGAGACTGTTACCTTTAGTACTACTCTGTGTAGAGAATGTGCTGTCATATATGATTATATTTACTGTCAATGTTTTATTTTTCTTTCACAGCTTTGCTCATTTACTGGGTTCTGGCATTTGTCTCCAAAACAATCAAATTTGCCAAGTACACGGAGCATGGGATCGGCCTGAGACAGCTGCGGTTCGGGATCACGGGTTTACTGACCCTGCTATATGGTCTGCTGTTGGCCGTGGAGATCAACGTCATCATGACGAGGGTAATGATTGTGTTTCTGTGATTGGTATTCTCCATTCTTATTCTTCAGCCTCTGGCTGTGATTGCCTTGCTATATATTCATACTGCAGTCTCGGATAATACAAAAATCTGCTCACGTCTGCTTTATCAGCCTTTCAGACCGCAGGGAGTTTGGGATGCTCTGAATGCAGTCCGATCTTTAATCTGGGTTTTAAAGTTTTATCTGTCTGAATACAGACTCTCCCCCATGTCTTTCCAACTTTTTCTTTTTTCTGTGGAACACGAAAGGAGTAATTTGGTATAATGTTCAAGCTGCTCTTTTCCATGCAATAAAAACAAATTTAAACAGTGTTTGTCGAGCTCCAAAAATCACTAAAAGCTTCGTGATTGTGGCAACTTGTGCAGAGCCATATGACTGACATTTTACCAACTTAAATATTTCTTAATTTAATTATGCCAGTGCATCTCATAATAACTGCATTGTGATGATGCAGGACAGCTGTGTTATGATTTTATGAATTTATATAATATGAATCACATATTTCTCCATCAGAGGATGTTTGTGTGCAATAACTCTGTGCTATTTTAATTAACTTCAAGCTATCACAGGCCAGTTATTAAAACGAAGAAGAGAAATAAATTAAACCCACACTTGGATTTATCGCAATGTTTGCATATGCATTTGCGAAGCATATTAATTAATTTTTGGACTTTTCAATGTCTGTTTGGACAATGGATTTTTTTGTGTTAATTTTCAGTCCCTGTGTGTGATTGCTTCTTACAGTCTGTTTTTAAGAATAGACTTAAAGGGATAGTTTACCCAAAAATGAAAATTCTGCCAACATTTACTCAGCCTCAAGTTTTTACAAACCTGTATGAATTTCTTTCCTCTGCTGAACACAAAAAAAAGTTTTTTTTGAACAATGTCGGTAACCAAGTTGATGTGACCCCATTGACTTTCATAGTATTTTTTTTTTTTTTTTTTTTCATAATATGGAAGTCAGTAGGGCCCATCAACTGTTTGGCTCCCATATTCTTCAAAATATAATATTTTTTAAACTTCATTGTTGAGTCGAAAAGCAAACAACTCTTACTGCACGCACCGCAACAGACTTTTAAAAATGGTGATTGAAATAAAATGCTGCATGGTGTCAACCAATCAAAATACTGCGTGAACTCAACCAATCAACATGTTCAGCACAGAAGTCCCACCCCCGAAAATTCCCGAACTTTGAAAAAAAAGTACTACCTTGTGAGCAGGTACTTTCTTAAGGGGAATTTTTTACCCAGAACTTCATTTCGACCCTAGTTCCTGCAGTCGAAACCCACTGAGTACCACCCCAAAGTGCCTACTTCCTGGGGAAAGTTACAGTGTCTTTTGCCTGCTCTAAAGGCAGTCATATACATATATGTTTTTACGTGTGACGTCACAAATCCCACAATATCCAAACGAGGCAAACTTAATTTCTTATGTTATGACCAGTGTTGGGGGTAACACGTTACAAGTAATGCGAGTTACATAATCAGATTGCTTTTTTCAAGTAACTAGTAAAGTAACGCAATATCAGAGTTACTTTTTCAAATAAGTAAAGCAAGTTGCTTTGTTTTCCATTTGACTGACAGCTCTCCTGTCCTCATGTTGAGAGAAATCAGGAGTACGTGCAGAGTACGTTTTTATTGCTGAAGAAAGTGTTGAACTTCCTTCTCCTGCGTCCTATTCTTCTGTGATCCAGAATAGCAGCACAGATTTTTGAGTTTGTTTGAGCTGTGCCCTAACTTTGTTGTTGTTTTTGTTGTTGTTATTAAAAAAGAAACAAGCAAGCCCAGCCCAGGTAAGAAAAGGTAACACAAAAGTAACGTGACGCATTACTTTCCATAAAACTAAGTAACGCAATTTGTTACTTTTTTAGGGAGTTACGCAATACTGTAATGCATTACTTTTCAAAATAACTTTCCCCAACACTGGTCATGACCCCTTTAAATTCTGTTCTGCAATGTTGAGATTAGAAACGCTGAAATGGCATTTTCTTTCATGTATAATTTATGGAAGAATTTTGACAAGGTTTTCTCATGTTTTTCTACAGAGATATATTTGTTTTGCATACGCCCCTGAAGTGAAGCCCCCGGAGGATTTACAGGACCTGGGTGTTCGATTCCTGCAGCCGTTTGTAAACCTGCTGTCCAAAAGCACATATTGGTGGATGAACACCTTCATCACTTCAGCACACAGACGCCCCATCGATCTGAAGGTCATTGGCAGGCTACCAATCGCTATGAGAGCTCTAACGAACTACCTGAAGCTCCGCGAGGCCTTTGAATCCCAGAAGGTACGTTTTAAGCATCTGTCATAGTTTTTTATTTTATTTTATATTTTTACTATTACTATTTTACTATTTCTGACACAATACAAGGATATGAAACTAAACAGTGAGTAAAATTGATAATAGAAATAAAAATAGTATAAATACAATATGAATGTGCGCTCGCGTTTTACTTTCGCTTTTGATTTCGTGATTGCGCGTATTAGGGAGAGGCGGTGCTGAGCGGGCAATCTACAAGATAAAACACTTATGGTGCGTTCACACCAGACGCAAATGAAGCGTTAAGCGCAAGTGATTTACATGTTAAATCAATGCAAAGACGTGATTCGCGCGAATGAGGCGGCGAGTTGAAAAATCTGAACTTTGACGAATATTCGCGCCACGTTAACCAATCAGGAGCTAGCTCCAGTAGTGACGTGATTATGACGTAGCAAGCGGAGGCAGAAATCCGAAACAACAATGGAGGACAAAATCATCGTCGCTGTATGTAGATACCCGAAGCTGTACGATACATCTTTCATAAAAAACAGGAATAAAAAGGATCTTGCTTGGAAGAAAGTGAGTGAGGAGGTCGGATAATCTGTTAAATTGTAAAAAACGCTCTTTGAGCTATATATATATACATATTGAGACTACAAGCTAGCTAAAGCCGGAAAATTGAGCTTATTCGCTGTATTTTACAACCTCTTTTGATGTGTTGATGTGAGACTAAAGCCGCCTGGCAGAAGCCCCTCTCATGACGCAAATGTCTGTTGTGAAGTGAATTTCACGTGATCAGTTAACTCTGATTCCTGCTGCACTACATACAACTCTGCAGTTCGTTAAATGGTTTTTATTTCTATAAAAAGCAAACGACAGTGGAGGTGTAATGTAAATGTAGCTGCGGCATATTCTATCCTGAAATTCACTCTCACACTCCATCATGGCAATATCACGAGACAGCTTTTATCACGTCAAAGTTTGTATATTTTTTTTATTTTTGCAAAGGTCCCTTTAGGGGACAATTTTTTTTTTTTTTTTTTTTTTTGCATCCATTCTGAGCCACTTCCAAATGTGGTTTTAAATCAGACACATATCCGATATCTTGATATCTGACTTGTGTCTAAACACGTTTATCTCAGTCTCTATGGAATTTCAAGTCACAAGTCAAGGGTGACACACTTGCCCACAAAGATAGCTTTTTAATGTTGCATTCTGAAGCAGATGTGCCTGTATGTGCTCACACTAAAACTCATAGCTTTCTTTATTGATTGCACACACACAGAAACATTCAAGAGCATAGAAACTGGTTTTCAGCCTCTGCCCCTTGAATTTTATAAATAAAACAGCATCGCTACTGAAAGCTATTTGAACTGAACTGAGTGTCAGAGGAGAGAGACATACAAAATGTGCAGAGCAGTGAGTCCACAGGACCAGGAAACCACTGACCGTACGTTTTGGTGTTCCATGTAGATGAAAAATTACCTTGCTGTGCATAGTGTATATATACTACAGAAATAGTGCTGAAGTAGTGTGGTATTTCATCTTCCTCTAATCGAAGACTCACAAATGGGTGTTTAGTTGATTTCACACACAAACCTATTTGGTAGTCTATTCTCTGTGGATTTGGGGATGGCAGCTCTCTCTTTGATGATGATGAGGATGACGATAATGTGAAAAGTCATGTACGTCACAAACCACAGCAACATAGATGTGGAATACTACTTAAACGTGTACATGTCAAAACACTGAAAGATGGAAGATGATCCTTTTGTGCTGTGAACACGGTGACATTTTGACTCTCAGTGGGGGTAAAGGACCTCTATCTTTGTGCGCATGAATAAAGAGCATGAGACGTCTGCAGTTACATGTTTGTGCGTTCAGCTCCAGGTAAACAGATATTGTGAGAGTTTGTAACGTGACAATTCTCACGTGCGGCACGAGTGCGTTGTGACATCTGCCATATGTCATGTGATGAACTCCATTAGAAAAGGACATGACATATGTCAAGTCAAGTCACCTTTATGTATATAGCGCTTTTTACAATGCAGATTGTGACAAAGCAGCTTTACAGTGATAACTGGTATATAATTTTGGCTACACAGCAGCTCTTAAAGAAAATGGTGTCAATGCAGGCAGATGCAAAGCACTGTTGAATATCAAATGTCAAGTGTCCCCAACTAAGCAAGTCAAAGGCGACAGCAGCAAGGAACCCAAACTCCAACAGATGACATCAGGTGGCAAACGGGTGGCAAACAGGTGTTAAAAAGGAGAAAAAAAACCTTGGGGGAAACCAGGCTTAGTCGGGGGGCCAGTTCTCCTCTGGCGAACAGTGCTTTGTTACGATTCAGGTAGCTATCATAAGTCCGATGGGATCGCAACATTCAAAGTATTTATTCCAGTTCCATCCAGTTGAGGATCGTATTCATCATGCCGGTATGGATGGTTTGTTGAGGAACTGTGCCACTGGTTGTCGTGTCAACGAGGCCTTCACAATGGATGATCTAGTTGACTCAATCTCTGCTGACACTTCAGGGCTGCGTTGTGGTCATGTCAAGGTGCAGGTCCGCGATCTCACCTGGATGCGGCCCGGATCCGACTGACTACGGTAAACCTTGGGATAAACAGAGAGACTAATATTAGTGTAGATGCCATTCTTCTTCTGATGTAACGAGTACATCTGGTGTTATAGGAAGTGTTCCTGGTTCCAGCTGACCTAATTTATGCAGCCTAATAATCCTTTAACGGATTTGAAAACATAAATTGATAATGTGTTATGTGTATGCCAGGTTAAAGAGATGCGTTTTTAGTCTGTATTGAAACTGACAGAGTGTGTCTGCTTCCCGAACAATGCTAGGAAGATTGTTTCAGAGTTTAGGTGCCAAATAGGAGAAGGATCTACTGCCTGCGGTTGATTTTGATATTCTAGGTAATATCAGCTGGCCTGAATTTTGAGATTGCAATAGACGTGAAGGACTATAATTCATTGAGAGTTCACTCTGGTACTGGGGAGCTAAACCATTTAGTGCTTTGTAAGTAATTAGCAAGATTTTTAAATCTATACGATGTTTAACAGGAAGCCAATGCAGTGTTGACAGAACTGGGCTAATATGGTCATAATTCCTAGTTCTAGTAAGAACTCTAGCTGCTGCATTTTGTACAAGCTGTAGTTTATTTATCAAGCGAGTGGAACAACCACCCAGTAGAGCGTTACAGTAATCTAGCCTTGAGCTCATGAACGCATGAACTAACTGTTCTGCATTTTTCATTGAGAGCATATGTCGTAGTTTAGATATATTTTTAAGATGAAAGAATGCGGTTTTACAGATGCTAGAAACATGGCCTTCAAATGAAAGATTGGTATCAAAGAGCACACCCAGGTTCTTAACTGACGACAAAGACTTAACAGAGCAGCCATCAAGTGTTAGACAGTATTCTAGGTTATTACGTGAAGAAGTTCTTGGTCCAAAATTTTGAATCTCTGTTTTTTCTGAATTTAGTAGTAGGAAATTACTGGTCATCCAATTTTTTATATCAGCTATGCATTCCGTTAATTTTGTGAATTGGTAAGTTTCGTCAGGGCCTGAAGAAATATAGAGCTGAGTATCATCAGCGTAACAGTGAAAACTAACGCCATGCTTCCTAATGATATCTCCCAAGGGTAGCATGTACAGAGTGAAAAGCAACGGTCCTAGTACTGAGCCTTGCGGTACTCCATATTGAACTTGTGATCGATATGACATCTCTTCATTTACTACTACAAACGGATAACGGTCAGATAAGTATGATTTGAACCATGACAATGCAATTCCACTAATGCCAACATAATTTCGAGTCTATTTAAAAGAATATTGTGATCGATAGTGTCAAATGCAGCACTAAGATCCAGTAACACTAATAGAGCGATACAACCACGATCTGATGATAAGAGCAAATTAGTGACTCTAATGAGAGCAGTCTCGGTACTATGGCATGGTCTAAATCCTGACTCAAAATCCTCACAGATACTATTTCTTTCTAAAAAAGGAACATAGTTGTGATGATACTGCCTTTTCTATTATTTTTGACAGAAACGTGAGATTTGAGATCAGCCTGTAATTGACTAATTCTCTAGGATCAAGTTGTGGTTTTTTAATAATAGCCAGCATAAAACTTTTTGGTACGTATCCTAGTGATAAAGACAAATTAACGATATTAAGAAGAGGATCTATGACCTCTGGAAGCATCTCTTTCATTAGCTTAGTCGGTATAGGGTCTAACATACATGTTGTTGATTTTGATGATTTAACAAGTTTAGACAATTCTTCCTCTCCTAAAGCAGTTAATGAATTGAATTTTTCCTCAGGGACACTACAATGCACTACCTGATGCAATACTGTAGTAGACGGTTGCATGGTTATAATTTTCTCTCTAATATTGTCAATCTTGCAAGTAAAGAAGTTCATAAAGTCATTACTGCTGTGCTCTTTGGAAACATCACCATGGATATTAAAATCACCAACAACAAGGACTTTATCTGCAGCTAGTACTAAGTCCGATAGAAAATCAGCAAATTCTTTGATAAAGTCTGTATGGTGTCCTGGTGGCCTGCACAAATGTCAACTTACATAATGTTACATAAAGTACCATCACTTCGAAGGAATTATATTTGAAAGACGTTTGACTAATATTACTATAAATTACAGCAACACCTCCCCCTTTGCCTTTCTGACGAGGATTGTGTCAATAATCGTAACCTTGAGGGCTAGACTCATTTAAAATAATGTAATTGTCCGGTTTTAGCCAAGTTTCTGTCAAACACAGCAAATCTAGATTATTGTCTGTGATAATATAATTTACAATAAGTGCTTTTGAAGAAAGGAATCTAATATTTAACAACCCAAGCTTTATCATTTGTTTATCAGTATTATCTCTGTTTTTTATTTGTTGAACATCAATTAAATTTTTACCCTTAAATGGGTTTGGAAGTTTTTTGTTTTTACTAATTCAGGGTACAGACACAGTCTCTATGTGATAATATCTAGGTGGAAGAGTTTCTATGTGTTAGGGATTATCTGACTTCTTGAGGCAGCTAGCAGATGGTCAGTTTAGCCGGTCTGTCTGCTTCCTGACCTGGGCCCCAGTTTGTCATGTTTCAGCTATAAGACTATGTGCCATATTACTAGAGAGAAGAGCAGCACCATCCCAGGAGGAATGAATACCATCTCTTTTCAACAGGTCAGGTGGACCCCAAAAACTTTTCCAATTGTCTATGAAACCTATATTATTCTGCAGACACCACTTAGTTAGCAGATTATCATCACTCAATGGCTGGTTGTCTATCTCATCACTCCGAAGAACAGGAAGAGGGCCAGAGCAAATTACTTTTTCTGACATTGTACTTGTGAGTTCAGACACCTCTTTAATGTTAATTTTAGTGATCTCTCACTGGCGAAGTCGAACATCATTATAATTGAATTACATGAATTATAATTTTAGAGTATTTACGATTAGCATTAGCCAGCACTTTTAAATTTGCTTTGATGTCAGGTGCTCTGGCTCCCGGCAAACATGTGACTATGGTGGCTGGTGTTTCTATTTTCACGTTCCAATACCTAGGGCACTTTCAACAGGATTCTCAGTGGGTGCATCACTGAGTGGGGAGAACCTGTTTGATGTTCTTATTGGAATGAAAGAGTGGTGTTTTCCGCGGCTAGGCCGCCTCACCGTTACCCAATTGCCCTGCTGCACGGGCTCTACAGCCGGAACTGAACAATGTACGGAGTTCACTAAGCTAGTCGCATCCAAAACAGTATCTGAAGCCCTTACATTCTTACTATCCTCGATTAAGGTTTGGATACGTGTCTCTAATTCTGAGAACTATTTCCCTACATTTATGACATGTAAATCCCTCGTCGCTGACAGAGAAAGCTATACTGAACATGTGGCAAGCAGAACACGATACAATACTAGGAGAGGATGACATGACTCACCATGTTTGTAGGCTGATCCGACTTACCACAGCTGTTTGATGAACGCGTAGAGAAAGAAAAGGAGTGCACAAGAGACTGATGACAAGTTAACAAGATAGCAAGATGCAGACGCATTGTAATAGTGATTTAGATTAAAAGCTAGCGACGTCAGATTAATGTGGTAGGCAATATTAGATATAAAGTAATGATAATATAAGCAACAATGAATGAAAGTAATGTAAGAGATTCAAAACAAAGCTATACGGAGTTACAGGCGCAAACCACTCTGAGCAGCGAGGCAGACAGGAGCTACATATGATTGATTCCATCCTCTAGTGCAAGAGTTCACGGTTAGCATCAGATATGGCTCCGTTGCTGTATGTAATGCCCAGTTTTCATTATCAATCAATTCCCAAATTATAAAATCAATCCATGTTCTATTTTTCAGAAATGCACCAGTATAGATGTTAAACAGGATACAAACAGGATTTAACATTGACTAAAGGAAACGTCACACCTTGTATGTCATATGCAGTAACTGAGCACAAAGATAACAAGACACAAGAAGTGTGCTTAAATGAATTGAATGTACGCATGTAGTCAAATCTTAAAAGTATATTTAAAAAACTTGCAGGATGAAATGAAACGCTACTTAAATGTACTTAAAGACAGTAGACTTTTCATATTTTAATGTACATTTTAAATCATTATGTTTTAATAATCTTTTGATTTGCTTTAAAGAAGTACACAGTGACTAACCTAATAAAGCACATATGAAGTATAACTAAAGTATATTTTAGTTTACCATAAATGCTTGTCTGTAAATTCAGCTGTACACTTTAATCATATTTTAAAGACAATAGAAGTAATTAAGAAATTGCAAATAAAGATGCACTGGGTCAAAAAAGCACTCTAAAATTCAGCTAATTGCATTTAGTATGAATTTCAATTTTCATTTTAATTGCAATTAACATACAGTTAAGTGTATGAAAACATTACATTCAGTTTGCACTTAACTATATTCTTTTAAAGTAATTATTTAAGTACTTTTTCATCTAAGACTATGAATGGAGTTGAGAGAAAAAGCTATAAATATACTTGTATTTCATTCTATACCAAAAAGATATTTGTATCTATATACCCAGTATTTGTTTGTGATTTCTCTGTTATGCCTCAGTAATCCCATAGTTAGCTTAGCAACATGCTAACTCAAATCTTGGAATCCAGATTCACAAGAACAATTGCTGGAGTTGCTGCCTATGTAGAACATTGTTTAGAGTGCTGTCTTAGAAGGTAGCTGACTATCTAGACAGTAGATAGCAAGTTCACTGTTGCATGTTCCTTGTTTGTCTTGACTTTTATTTTGTATTTCTAGTTTCCTGTTTCCTGTGTCTGGTTTTGTTGTCCCTTTGTAGTCTTTGTGTTTTATTGGTTCCCCTTGATTGTATCCACAGGTGTGTCTTGTCTTGTTAGTTGGTCTGTGTGTACATTGTGTTTCCCATGTTGTTTGTTACAAGGTCTTGGTTTCTATAGCTGTTATGTTGGTGTGCTTAGTTCTGTTTACTTGCATTTTTGTTTTGTAGCTTTTGAGTTATTTGTATTCTCTTGTTACTTACAAAGAAAGTGAAATGCCTCTCGCAGTTCAAAATGCTTACGCTATGTCCTTTGCCTTCCATATTCAACTTACGAAAAAAAGCTTAACTGAAGCGACGTCAGTTACGCTTTCTTCCTAAGTTGAATACGGAAAGCGGTCTGCCGGAAGCTAGATGTTTTACTTTTGCTTCACTTCGGAAGGCCTTTGTTAACCCCCCCGGAGCCGGTTTTGCTTTGGATGGATGCACTTTCTTCAGCTCATACTTGTTGGTCCCGTTCACTGCCATTTAAAAGCTTAGATGCGTCAGAATATTTATTAATATAACACTGATTGTGTTCATCAGAAAAAGAAAGTCATATACACCTAGGATGGCTTGAGGGTGAGTAAAGCTTGGGGTAATTTTCATTTGAAAGTGATTAAAGTCACATTAGGTTTTAGAACAGAAATATTAATACTTCCACCTTTGTAGTACAGTGAATAATTTAGATGTATTTAAGAAAATCTTGATTCTATTCATATCTGTCTCAGGGTTAATATCGTTAACCAAAATTTGGTATTGAGATAAGGCTGAAATAAAATATGAATTTTTTTTTTTTTGGCAACTTACTGAAATAAGAATTAATTGAAGCAGTAAAATTAACTAAAAATAAAAACTAAAACTGAACTAAAACTAAAATAAAAAATAAACTAAACCTTAAAAGCAAAATAATAAAAAAAAAATAATAATAACATTATAAAAAAAGACATAACTAAATCACTAAAAAATTAAACTAAAATTAAAATGGAAAATGAAAATATAAAAACAAATGTAAAACATATTAATAAAAACATAATAATACTAAAATAATACTGATCTGTCTTTATTTTTCTGTTACCTCTTCAGAGGCCCCAAGGCTCTCATCCGCAGGGGTCCAAGTGGATCTGGACGGCTCTGCGACAGGCTTTTGGAAGACCTCTTCTCCTCAGCATCACCTACCGTTTCTTGGCGGATCTTCTTGGCTTTACTGGTCCACTCTGCATCTCAGGCATCGTGCACCATCTCAGTAAAGAGAACCACACCATTCAGCCACCAGTAAGAACATTTCTGTCTTTTGAACCCATCTGAGTGACATGCAAAACAACCAAGAATTTGTGCAGAATTTTTATCGGTCCAAAAGTTAAAGCACCACTGACAACAATTTTTTTTTTCTTCAGTATTTGTGTTGTTGACTTTCTAGTCAAGAACATACAGTTTTATTCTCTGAGGTATTTTGAAGGTAAAATTAGAAACCATTGCAGGGACTCACTTCAGGTCATGGCTGTGTCTTTTCACATAACATTTTCATCTTGTTACAAAGCATTTTATCGCCATGCAGCTGTCATCAATTATTAAAACGTTGAACAACATTCTGTCTAGCTCTCGGATGTCGGATGCTGACCTGTTTGGATGTCTTTGTATGATGTAATCTGTTTCACTACATAGAGTTAGTGATGGTGAGAAAAACTGCATAGAAAAAGCCATAGCCATCATGCACCTGCAGTTATTTATTTATTTATCTATGAATGAATGAATGAATGAATGAATGAATGAACGAATGAAATGGTTGAATGGTTGTATGAATGAATGAAATGGTTGGTTGGTTGGTTGGTTGGTTTGTTGGTTGAATGAATGAAATAGTTGGTTGAATGAATGAAATAGTTGGTTGAATGAATGAATGAAATGGTTGGTTGGTTGGTTGGTTGGTTGGTTGGTTGGTTGGTTGGTTGAATGAATGAATGAATGAAATGGTTGGTTGGTTGGTTGGTTGGTTGGTTGGTTGGTTGGTTGGTTGGTTGGTTGAATGAATGAAATGGTTGGTTGGTTGAATGAATGAAATGGTTGGTTGGTTGAATGAATGAATTAAATGGTTGGTTGGTTGAATGAATGAATGAAATGGTTGGTTCGTTGAATGAATGAATGAATGAATGAAATGGTTGGTTCGTTGAATGAATGAATGAAATGGTTGGTTCGTTGAATGAATGAATGAATTAAATGGATGGTTCGTTGAATGAATGAATGAATGAATGGTTGAATGAATGAATGAATGAATGAATGAATGAATGAAATGGTTGGTTGGTTGGTTGGCTGATTGGTTGGTTGAATTAATGAAATAGTTGGTTGAATGAATGAATGAATTAAATGGTTGGTTGGTTGGTTGGTTGGTTGAATGAATGAAATGGTTGGTTGAATGAATGAATGAAATGGTTGGTTGGTTAGGTTGGTTGGTTGGTTGGTTGGTTGGTTGGTTGAATGAATGAAATGGTTGGTTGGTTGGTTGGTTGGTTGGTTGGTTGGTTGAATGAATGAATGAAGTGGTTGGTTGGTTGAATGAATGAATGAAATGGTTGGTTGGTTGGTTGGTTGAATGAATGAATGAATAAATGAAATGGTTGGTTCATTGAATGAATGAATGAATGAATGAATGAAATGGTTGGTTGAATGAATGAATGAATGAATGAATGAATGAAATGGTTGGTTGAATGAAGGAATGAATGAATGAAATGATTGGTTGAATGAAGGAATGAATGAATGAAATGGTTGGTTGAATGAAGGAATGAATGAATGAAATGGTTGGTTGAATGAAGGAATGAATGAAATGGTTGAATGAAGGAATGAATTAGGGGCTTCAGTGGTAGCCCTTGTTCCAGGGGGAAGTTCTTGTTATGTGCTGTGTAGGCTGTGCGCTTACTACAATCACAAAGGATAACAAAAGGAGTCTTTAATGCTAAATTCCACTAGGAACATGTAGGAGAATCACAGGGAAGAAGCTCAGGAAATAACCACTCTTAACATAAACAATACCGGACAATGAAACAAAGGAAACTGAGGGCTTAAATACAAGGGAGAGTAATCAACTGAACAGAAACAGGTGTGTAGATCTAATTAACAACCAATGAAACTAACTAGGGAACACAGGCAAACCAGATCAGGGAAAACGGAAACAAAACACAATGAAACTAAACCAAAACAGAACGTACGTGTTACAGTTATCCTATAGTTTCTTTTTATTATATTTATGATAAATTTGTAATGTTTATTTTTATATACATTTAAAGTGCTGTCAATCGATTAAAAAAAAAACTAATTAATCACACGTTTTCTCTAATTAAGTGCGATTAAAACTTTGACATTTTTAATATTTTAATATTGTAGTAATTTCACAGTTACTCTCCAAATTAATGTAGAAACAACTTAGTATATTTTAAATATTTGGTTAATGGCAAGTTATCAAACACTTTACAGTCTTCACTGCATAAATTATAAATAAAATATTGATTAATACTAAATATTAAAGTTACAATTTTCTGTTACCTTTGTTCTTTGATTAACATTAATGATAGACATCACAGTAACTGGTTTATTAGCCTGCTGTGACTTAAAACCTGCCGCTACCGAACATGACGCAGATCTGACGCACATCTCATTTTCTCGCAACACTTTAAAGGGTTCAACCAAAAATGAAAATTCTGTCGTTAATTACTCACCCTCATGTTGTTCCACACCCGTGAGACCTTCGTTCATCTTCGGAACACAAATTAAGATATTTTTGATTAAAACCAAGAGGTATATGACTCGTCCATAGACAGCAATATAATCAACACTTTCAAAGTCCAGAAAGTTACTAAAGACATTGTTAAAACAGCTGATGTGACTACAGTGGTTCAACCTTAATTTTATTAAGCGACAAGAATACTTTTTGCATTGAGTTGGCGTTCTGACGTAGAACACGGAAGCGATGAACATAAACAGTGTAAGAGAATGACACAGAAAAGATATTGTTAAAATGTGTTGTTCAGGGTCATAGTTTTGTATGTATTCAGAAATTGAATTCACTTGCCAGTGGCAAACTTTAATGACTTTAGCTTCATTTTGTCCATTTCTATAGTAGTGATGAAATTACCTTCAATTAAGAAAAAGTCTTGAAAATGCAGGGAGGAGACTTATTGTTCTCTCAGCGGTGTTTCTTTTTCATTGGTTTAATTGACCTGTTTGTTGCTGCTCTAATCTTTAATTACATTATATATTTGTATAATAGAGTTGTAATTAGTTTCCCACTCACTCTTTAGAGGAAGATTACTGAATAGCTGACAGAACAGTGCTGTAGTAGGAAAAGACAAGTACTAGTGAAATAGTAGTTTAGCATGTAATGTGGTCATCTCTGTAACTAAATTTACAGAGGATTGTCAAGGCTTGTTAAGCTAAATGAAAGCTAAATGGTTTGGTGTGTTGCAGGTGAAGCATCTTGGAATGTACTTCATCTCCTCCCAGGAGTTCCTCGCCAATGCTTATGTCCTAGCTGTGCTCCTGTTCTTCGCCCTGCTTCTCCAGAGAACTTTCCTCCAGGCCTCCTACTACGTTGCCATCGAGACAGGAATCAACTTGAGAGGAGCAATACAGGTCAGCACAACGGTCTGTCTGCAAAAAAACAGGCAATGACTTTTGAAGAGCTTAAAATAATGATATTCATTTTTACTTCCAGACAAAGATCTTCAATAAAATAATGCGTCTCTGCACCTCAAACATGTCCATGGGGGGAATGACAGTGGGCCAGATTTGCAACCTCGTCGCCATAGACACTAACCAACTGATGTGGTTCTTCTTCCTGTGTCCCAACCTGTTCGCAATGCCAGTTCAGGTAAGCGTGAGGTTCCAGTAGTTTATATATGGAACTGTATATTACTACATACATTCAGTATGCATGATGGGAGTGCAACCATACGGTCACATCACTGCACACCTCCTCATGTAATTATGGGTTTGAAACTGGGTTTCTGCTGTCTTGGCCGAAAGTGGTATTCCATCACATGATTTGTTATCTGTGATGTTATCTGTACTTGACCCACATAGGAAGAGATGTTGCGTTCAAGTCCAACATGTCCAGTCCCAGCAAAAGTAAAATCTGATCTTAACTAGACTATTTTACAGACTTAGACTTATTAATCTGTTTCCCTGCATCTGAGGATGTTGTATAATTAGTGCCCTTTTCTTTGATTAAGATCAGAGATTCTCAGCTGGATATCCAGTGGCAACCCAACACTGAAGCAAAATAGGTCATATTCTCAAGCGCATATTGCTGAAACACTATAGTAATTGTTCCGATTTCCAAGGATCAGTAAGATCTACAACTGTAAGTCGTAAAGACTTAAAACTTTGAGGGCTGGTAGTACTCACACTGCCTACAACGTCACCAAGACTCACCCAAATTGGCCTGACGGGGGCACTACAGTGTTGAAAAGTATGAAAAAACTACAAAACACATAATTAAAAACTAGTCATCGTTTTTTGCTCGATTGGAACCAAACTAGTGCAGCGAGATTCTCTGTAGACTGATTGTCAATAATCATCAAAAAAAAAGTTTAAATTTACATTTACGGTCCCTAAGGGCCTCCAAAACGTTTGAAGTGCGTGGAACCACTTTTACTAAAATGGCTATAACTTGTGAACGGAATAAGATATTTTCCCCAAACTCAGGACACTTATGTAAGAGCTCATTATGTGGTAATGTAAAAAAGGATGCAACAACTAGCCACTTGGTGGCGCTATAACAGCAAAAAAAACATGAAAACAGCTGTAACTACTTCACCGTTAGTCCGATTGACTTGGCAGGTGCCATGATTGTCTATGAGGACATTGACGTATCTCAAAAAACATGGCTGCCATAATTTCCAGTGATTTATTTTCACTCATTTTCACCTTTTTTCCCTCACTCTTACCTTTGAATGGCATGACATAAGTTGGTTACACAGATGGATTTTGAGAAATGTTGCAAACCCACTCAGTACTCCTCTCACTCCACCTGCTATTGAATGTCTCTCCTGAGGTTAGACAGTGTGAAATGTCAGATACCTCTGCAAGATCTATTTTTAGTCTGTGTATGACAGTACTTTTGTCCTCGAAATCCTCATCTTGTATAATGTAGTGCCACTTGTCGAAATCTGTTTTGTTTTGCTTTTTTTTGTCAGTGGGGCTCTTGAATGATGAGGATTTAAGTGTCCTTATTTAAATAAAAATGCACTTATTTGTGGCAGGGCAAAAATTCAGCAAGGTCAATAATTAAGTCATCAGATTACTCTTGTAATAATGAGTCCTAGATAACTTTTGTTGTGAAACAGATTATGTGCCAAAACATTTTAAGTGGGTGGAACCACTTTTACTAAAATGGCTATAATTAATCTAATTAATTAATCGCGATGTAATCACGCATCAAATTTTGCTGAGAAATTACCCCAAAAGATAATTTAAAGTCATTATTGTGTTAAATGAGAAAATCATCAAATAGACATTACAAAAAGTAGCTTTAGAAAAAATATTACACAAACGTTTAGGCTTCAACGGTCATAAAGGTAAGTAAATGACAATTTTATTTTTGGGTGAACTATACCTTTTAATGAGTTTTTTAATATGGAAATATTGATGAATATAATGAAAAATATAATGAAATATTTTTTTAATGAAATTATATTAAGTGTACGTTTACAGGACAACAGTGTACTAAAAACTGGAAAGTTTTTTTTTTTTTTTTTTTCTTTGTACAGATTCGCAAAAATGACTAAAAACGCTGTGTTCTGCTGCCAGGTCAGTAGTTCGCGATGTCACTTTGTAAAGAAACACTACGCACTTGCGCACATATGCATTCTTTTATAGAGCACTCACGCCAAACGCGCATGCCTATAGACTAAACACGTAATACGCATGTGCATGCTGTCACTGTTTTCACAGATACGCGTTTTTGTTGTTTACACAGAGATGATACGTTTCAAAAACTTGCACTTTGAAACCCGTTTTCAAAAGTTTGCATTTTCAATCCCCCAAAACGCTGTAGTTGTGTAAATGAACGGCCAAAACGCATAAAAAGTTTTCCGTTTTTAGTTGAAAACGGTATCATGTAAACGGACCCTAAATAAGAAACTAAAACTGCCAGTAGGTTGTGGTAAATGTCTAAATGAGTAAGTCATTTATTAAGTCATTCATTCATTCAAATGATTTATTCAGGAATATTCAGGAATGAAATAAATGGCTTTCTTTATGAATGGGTCATTGAATCATTAATTCACCCTACTGATTTGCTCAAAATGCAGATTCATTCAGAAATTAAGCACTGCTGTGTGTTACTTGTGTGATATTGCTTACCTATATCATGATATAAATATGAAACAAAAAGTCATACAGGGGCATTTTTGCCCTGATATCTTGAATTTTAGGGTCATTCTAACTACATCCTATAGGCTTCAACATGCAGTGAGTTTTTGCCCTGCTTCATGTTTGTCACCAGTCAACTTTACGAAATGTAAGATGAACAAGGGACAAGGAAAGGTGTGTTAAATGTGTTAATAACTAGTTCATTAAGTTTACGCTTTAATTTTGACAGGACTAATATATAATATATAAAATCACAGACACACACACACACACACACACACACACATTTGACTAAGTCTCACAAACAGGAGGTCTCAAGTAAGACTACGAAGTCAGTCCCTACTATGAGCATGACACGTACTCCGCTCTTGGGGTTACTCCTGGCTGCGTTTGTGCAAACCTTGATTAGTTCCCTAAGGCTCCTTCTTTATTTTTAGTGAACATTTCTTTGATTGCTGCATATATCAACTAGAAACCATATGCTCAGCTTCTCCATAGTAAGACTATTATGTAATTCATAATACCTTTTCTCCTTTTTCTTTATTTTCACAACACATAAGTAGATGTTTTCAAACTGGGGTCCAGGGGGCTGTCAAAGTTAAAATGTTACTTTAATCAAATGTTTATAATATAAAAATGTTAAACGTAATTATGTTTAACTCAATAATTAAACACATTTACAAAATTTGATAAAATTACAGGTTCAATTGTTATTAATTGCCATTATTTTGTTCTGTTGACAGCCCTAGTTTTTAACAGAAATAAATAAAGAATAAATCTGCATTTTATTTAGTGAAAGAATTCTCTGTAAAAACTACCTTGATAATCATTCATATTTGAGAAAATCTGCTGTGAAAATAGAATTAGCAACAGTGTCAATGTAATACAAAGTAGGCATTTTTCAGGTAGTTGTTTGCTTTGTTACAATGCTAAAATAAAAGCTGATTATTTAATTTAGAAAACTTGTCTATAATAATAGCACTGTTAAGTTCCCTTTCAAGGGAACTCGTGCTGCATCAGTGATGCTTTGGGAACGCCTTAGTGTAATTGCGTCTGAAGCACTTGTGTCAACTAGTCCACTGGCGAAATGGAACATCACGGGCAGGTGATGTCACGACCAGGAAAGCATAAATGACCGGCGTTAGCTTCTGTGCCTCAGCAAGCACTCTGTGTGAAACCGTTTGTCTTATTTATTGTTGTCTGTCACTATATCAGTCACAAGCATAAGATATTATGGCAAGCAAACAAACTTTAAGATCGTGTGCTCCCCCCTGCCTTTGTTTCATTATGGATAGGGATACACACGATTTATGTGTGTGTTTGGGAACCAGCGCATGCTCTGTCAGTGCTCAAGGGCGCTGACTGTGAGCATTGCAAGATACTATGCTTTGCACGCTCCGTTCCCGCCTGTCACTCGTTGATGAGGGTGTTCAGGCTTGTGTTCCTCACGGTACCGGTCCCATTGCTGCTGAGGTAGCACGAAAGCTGGTATCGTGGGGTTCGTAAATGGATCTCGTGGAGGGGATAGAGACGGTTGCCACCTTTTCTCTGCCTTCACCCAGGGGATCCAGCGCTCGCTCTCTCTGGGATCGGAAGCCCATGCCCATTCCTCCTTTGTGCCCTCAGGAGGCTGTTCTGCCAACCCTGCCACCCTTAGTGCTTTGGGCACAGCGGTTTTCAGTGAGCTCAGGCACAAGACATTGCGTCAGTGCATCTGAGTCAGTCCCTCAACGTTGCGTCATCGGGATGCTCGCATCCTCTGAGGGAAATAGAAGAAACATCTGGGTTGTTCCCTGCCAGTTTGCTTCAGGGCACCAAGCTGACTAGTCAAAGAACACCAGAGGCCAGTCTTGAGAGGCTGGTTCCCTTAGTAGACTTTCTGGCAGTGTGAGACTTCTGACAAATGTGACACAATGGGTCCTGCAGGCTGTAGAAAGAGGCTTTCTATATCTCATTAGGGTGTCATCCGCCTTATTTCAATGTGGTTTTACCACTGCAGTGGGCCCCCGAGCAGGCTCTGGTAATGGAACAGGAAGTAAAAACTCTTGGGCTAGGATGTGTTCCTCCACCGAGGCAGAGTCCAGTTTCTAATAGCCAGTACTTCATTGTTCCTAAGAAGGATGGGGGGTTGCGTCCCATCTTAGATCTGCACAATCTAAATCGCTCAGGCAGACTGTGACTCAAATAAGATCCGAGGACTGATTTGTCACTCTAGATCTCAGGACGCATTCCACGTATCCATCCGTCCACAGGGAAGTTCCAGAGGTTCGCTTTCAGGGGCGAAGCGTACCAATATCGGGTTATTCCCTTCGGTCTATCTCTATCACCCTGCACTTTCACGAAATGTGTGGATGCAGCACTGGCTCTGCTGCAACTCCGGGTCACGTGTTAAACTATGTTGACGATTAGCACAATCTGAACAGATGGTGGTTCGGCATCAAGACGTCATCCTCACCAGTATGAAAGAGTTGAGGTTAAGGCTGAATGCCAAGAAGATTGTGCTTTCTCCAGCACAGAGGACCACTTTTCTAGGCGTGGTGTGGGACTCGATGATGATGCAGGCACATCTGTCTTTTGCTCTTATTGATTTGATTCTCACAGCCGTAAACAAGATAAGGCTAGGCCAGTCACTAACTGTCAAACAGTTTCTGAGACTGTTGGGACTGATGGCAGCTGTATCCAACGTGAATCTTTTGGCCTGCTGTACATGAGACCCTTCAGTGGTGGTCTTGTGTTAGGAGCCCATTGTCATTGCTTCATGCTCACGACAGATGCTTCCCTCATGGGCTGAGAAACAGTTATTGAAATTCCACTCAGCTCAGTGTCTGTGGAGGAGTCATCATCTCGCGTGGCACATAAATTGCCTAAAAATGATGGCTGCCTTCAAAGTGTTAAAGCATTTCCTCTTAGACCTGAGAGGCCATCATGTGCTTGTTTGCACAGATATCAGATTAGTGGTCGTTTATATAAAGCATCAGGGGATCTGTGTTCATGCCAACTATGCAAACTGGCATACCAGATCCTCCTGTGGTCCCAAGGAAAACATTCCAGGGTACCAAAATGTAGGAGCAGACATCCTGTCGAGGCTGAGGCTCGGGGAATGGAAACTTCACCCCGGCCTTATCTGCCTACCCTTTCCCTGGGAAAGAACCCATTGGCCAAGTTTCCTCCATGGTGCTTTCAGGCCAGAACAGGAGTATGGTGGCTTAGAAAGCCTTATTATATAAGGAGGTATCCCTACAGGATGTGGTCTGTGGCAGGCTGATCCCCTCCACTCAAATTTGTAAGGTTTTACAACCTGGATCTGGGCGTTGCCCCAGGTTCACAATTGCTCATGTCTTAGTTGTGCTCTCAGTATTCATATGGACAGGCACTTGTAAGCATGGCATTTGGGCATTATTGTACCCAAAGCATCATTCACACAGCACAACTTGGGTTACGACTGTAACCATAGTTCCCTGAGAAAGGAACGAGACAATGCGTTGCCCTGCCATACTTCCTTCATCCCTGTGATCGACTTGCTTCGGCTAAATGAAACTAACGCTGGTCATTCCGGATGTGCTTTTATGCTTTCCTGGTTGTGAAGACACCCGCCCTTGATGTTCCATCTCGCCATTGGACTAGATGACACAAGTGATTCAGACACAGTCACACAAAGACATTCCCAAAGCGTCATTTACACAGCGTCTTGTTCCCTTCTCAAGGAAGTATGGTTACAGTCATAACGTAAGACGATTTTGCTCACACTGTATAACTGGGTCTTTGTACATGAAAATATTTAGCTTCTTTTACATTTTAGGAAGGGGGATCATCATGCTTCGGGGTTATCAAAAACTATGAAAACTATGGAAGCTTGTTTCCGCCATGAAACAAAAAGTCACAATTACCTTTTTTATTTTTTATCTTACAATTTGGACTATTTTTCTTGCAATTGCAAGTTTATATCTCACAACTCTGACTTTTTTTCTCAGAATTGCGAGTTATAAAGTCAAAATTGCATGATATAAAGTCTGAATTGTGAGATATAAACTCGCAATGTCCAATTATATAATGTCCAATTGTGAGGGAGAAAAAGTTTAAATCTCGCAACTTAGAGAAAAAAGTCAGAATTGTGAAATGCCAACTCGCAATTGCATGTTGTAATGTCAGAATTGCAAAATATTGAAGGGGGAAAAAAAGTAATTGCAAGTTTTTGGTTTTTTTTCATGCAATTCTGACTTTATAATCGCAATTGTGAGTTTATCTCACAATTCTGAGAAAAAAAGAGTTGGAAGATATAAACTTGGAAAAGTCAGAATTGTGAGATGCAAATTTGGAATAGTGAGGGGAAAAAAAATTAGAATTGTGAGATAAAAAGTCACAATTACCTTTATTTTTTTATTTTTATTTAGTGGTGGAAACAAGCTTCCAAAGAAATCCCCTGACTCTCCTGATGCTAAAAAATATTCCAGGCAGATCTTTATCACTTACTGTGAGAAAAGTGCTACTGAATATGAAAAGGATATCAAAAGAACATCTTCCTCTTGGTTTCAGATCATAGTGGGAATCATCCTCCTTTACTACCTCCTGGGAATAAGTGCCTTGATAGGGGCCACGGTCATTACCCTTCTGGCTCCAGTGCAGTACTTTGTGGCCACCAAGTTATCAGATGCACAGAAAAGCACATTGGTGAGCTACTTTACTTTGTTTAATGTCTTAATAACCTGCGGTCAAGTGACAGTGCAAATACAGATTTTGTTCAAATACAGATGATATTTGCGCAGTAAAGCCAGAGCTTGTCCAAATGATATGCCTGTCAAATATTGAGCTTGGATGAGCCCCAAAAGGTTTTAAGATTTCCTAGCATTGTAACTAATAATTTATGTGACGGTGCTCAGGAGTATTCCAGCGAGAGGCTGAAGAAGACCAATGAATTGCTGCGGGGTATCAAACTCTTGAAGCTGTATGCCTGGGAACACATCTTCTGCTCAAGCGTGGAGGAGACCCGGGGCAAGGAGCTCACCAGCCTGCAGACCTTTGCCTTGTACACCTCCATATCGAGTAAGCTTTCACAGTTACCTCACAGAAGAATAGGACAGAGAGCAAACATGTTTGTTGCACAGGGTTAGAGACATCGTCTAGGGTTGAGGAAGGGGTTGGGTGATATTATTACAGAGATGTGGATAGGGGTGGGTGATATTATTATTATTACAGAGATGTCACAGGGTTCTTATTATTAAAGCAATAATAACACCTATTTTAGTGTAAATTGCAAACATCAAATTTATATATCTATATATCTTTATTTGCATTATTTGGCAGATTGATTTTTTTTTTTTTTCAAAAAGTTTTGTCAGAGGGCTGCTCTGAGATCAACATTTTCATATTTCTATTTCATAGCTTGCTGGGAAGTCAAAATCGCATTATGCATAAATGAATCATTTTTATTATCAGTTTCGTGTCAAAAAAAAGTTTAAGAGGGAAAAAAGAAATTACATCAATATCAATGCATGAGTGTTCAAACTTGAAATTGCAAGTAAGCCATCCACTAACATTTGAAACGAAACAAATGCTATATATCTTAATAAATTAGGGTGAAAAACAGGTGAAACTGAAAAGAGCTGCTGACTTTATAAGTAGAATCTCTTTAACAGTGCTGCTTTCTGAAGGCATTCCAATTTAAGTCAAGGTTGCACATTCTTTCAACCACAAGGCCTGTTTGTTCTCTGATCTCTTTGCCAGTGTCACAGAAATGCAGTGAAATGTTGGAGAAGGACTGTGTTGCTCAGCAGGAGAACATCCTGCATGCAGTGATGCCAAGAGACCTCAGTTTCATGTAACATTCAGTTTGTATCAATATTCTTCCCTGCTGGGTTTTCTGCAGATAATTACTCAATTTGGATTGCTCTTTTAAAAGATCTAAAGCAATATTCTTCAGTGAATATCAGTTAGTTAAAAGAATCACAAATTAACTAAAATATAGCCTAACATACACTATATTGCCAAAAGTATTGGGACACCCCTCCAAATAATTGAATTCAGGTATTTCAATCACTTCCATGGCCACAGGTGTATAAAATCAAGCACCTAGGCATGCAGACTGAAAGAATGGGTCGCTAAATATTCCACGGTCAACTGTTAGTGGTATCATAAAAAAGTGGAAGCAATGGGGAACAACAGCAACTCAGCCACGAAGTGGTAGGCCACATAAAATCACAGAGCAGGGTCAGCACATGCTATGGCGCACAGTGCAAGAACAGTACGTAGAAAGCTTCATGGAATGGGTTTCCATGGCCGAGCAGCTGCATTCAAGCCTTATATCACCAAGTGCAATGCAAAGCGTCGGGTGCAGTGGTGTAAAGCACACCGCCACTGGACTCTAGAGCAGTGGAGACGTGCTCTCTGTAGTGAAGAACCATGCTTCTCTGTCTGGCAATCCAATGGATGAGTCTGGGTTTGGTTGCCAGAAGAAAGTTACTTGCCTGACTGCATTGTGCCATATGTAAAGTTTGGTGGAGGGGGGATTATGGTGTGAGGTTGTTTTTCAGAGGTTGGGATTGGCCCCTTAGTTCCAGAGAAAGGAACTCTTAAGGCTGATTTATACTTCTGCGTCGAGTGTACGGCGTAGGCTACGACTTAACCTGACGTGCACCTTTTCAAAAACAACACGTCAATTCTATGCGGACCGCAAGCGCTGTGATTGGTCTGCTGTAACCCCTCCCTCAGGTTAAAAAACTGGCACGGAACACTCTGAGAAGAGCGAGCGTTTTCAACTTCCATAGGAATTAAATAATGCTCTGTTTCAGGGGACACATGCAGTCATGCTGCAACAAAAGTCATTACCTATTTGCTGCTTCTCTGCCGCTTCTATTTGTAAGCTTCTCTGACAACGTACATGACAAGCTACTTCTTCTTCGGCTTTTGCCTTGATACGGAACATGACCGTGGACACTGCCTACTAGTGGTCTGCATGCGCATCAACGCGGACAACAACGCAGAAGTATAAATGAAAACAGGCGCATAGCATACGCTGCAGAGGATCCGACGTAGGTCCGACGCAGAAGTATAAATTAGCCTTTAATATTCAGCATACCAAGACATTTTGGATAATTTCATGCTCCCAACTTTGTGGGAACAGTTTGGGGATGGCCCCTTCCTGTTCCAACATGACTGCGCACCAGTGCACAAAGCAAGGTCCATAAAGACATGGATGAGCGAGTTTGGTGTGGAAGAACTTGACTGGCCTGCACCTCAACCCTCAACCCGACAGAACACCTTTGGGATGAATTAGAGCGGAGACTGTGAGCCAGGCCTTCTTGCCAACATCACTGCCTGACCTCACAAATGCGCTTCTAGAAGAATGGTCAAAAATTCCCATAAACACACTCCTAAACCTTGTGGAAAGCCTTCCCAGAAGAGTTGAGGCTGTTATAGCTGCAAAGGGTGGGCCAACTCCATATTAAACCCTACGGATTAAGAATAGGATGTTATTAAGGTTCATGTGCACATAAAGGCAGGCACCCCAAAACTTTTGGCAATATAGTGTACTAACCTGGAGGCCAAAACAGGACACTAATAACTTCCCAACTTCAGCAGAAAATGGGCAAAACCTGTCAGATGGCAAACTCTGTTGGAGAAGGAAGTCCCATCAATCTGATTAAACTGTAGACCCACAGCAGTAAAGTGAACCAAAGCAATAGCAGTAAAATAGCTGATAGCTTGATGCAGCATAATTCAAAGGAAACAATTTCATCCCACGGACCATGTAGCTACTGGGATCAAATAATTTTTTTATTTTTTTTTTTCCTGAAAATGTAGTCGTGGATTAAACTTGTTAACCCATTGTAGACACAAATGCAATTTAGTTCTAATGGCATTTCTGGGTGTCATCAGTTCTTCCAGCACATTAATGTCATATAGACTGCTCATCCCTCACAGCAGAGTAATGGACCATGTCAGCAGGGGAAGACTGCAGGCCATTTCTTCTCTACATACTGGTACATACTAGTTTGGTTCAGAGGCAATGAGCAAACTTACTCAGAGGTGAGAGATGATGATAGCTACTACAGTCTCTGGTTAAATGTCAAGAATGGTTCAGTCTCTAAAGAGCAAAAATCTCATTAATTTTCTTCATAGAAAATTGATTTTGAACAATTCCATAGAAATCAATACATACCTACTGTGAACTCCAGGGTTATTAATAGCCTGAAGCAACCACCTATACTCCCATGAAGCATGCAATGAATTCAATGACTCTTCCTAGACTCTAAGGGGCGTTCACATATGGCATCTTTTGTAAATAAATATATAAATATCATATATATATAATATCATAAATATATCTGGTAGTAAAGCTAATGCAAGGGCTAGAAATCAATTTACTTGATACTACTTCGTCATCGTGAAAAGCGCAGTTCATGGTTGCATAGCAGCGCCAGACGCCACATTAGCGCAATCGCTTTGGAAAGGAGGAGAAAACATCCCGGCAATGCTTTCTACGCGTTTTAAGATGCGATATGTGAATGGTCCCTAAAGCAAATTAAATTCTCTACAACAACATTTAATTCTCTGCTATACAAGTATTGGAAAACATGTAGAAAGTCCTCTGAGCTTTGGATTCAAGATAATAGAGAAATATATCATGCTTACGGGGATCCGGGGATCCATGTACCTTGGCTTATAACACTGGTAGATCATTGTCAATGTTCTTAAATAAAATTGCATTCTCACCTGGGCACTGGAGAAATTGTGCAGGTGCAATGGAAGACGGCTGTTTTTTGTAACATATGAAATATGGTTTTTGAAAGACAAGTTGCTGTCTAATATAACACCCAGGTCTTTAACTGTAGAGGGTGAAGTAACAGTACATCCTTCTAAATGCAAATTGTTTTCTAAGAGATTTTGTGTACAGATTTTTGGTCCAATAACAGATCTCAGTCTTGTCTGAATTTAACAGAAGAAAATTACGGGTCATCCAATATTTTATATCTTTAAAGCACTCTGCTATCTTGGATAATTTGGAGATTTCATCTGGTAGTGTTGAAATATATAACTGAGTATCACTGGCATAACAGTGGAAACTAATTCCATGTTTTCTTATAATATTACCAAGTGACAGCATATATATTGAAAACAACAGAGGGCCTAACACAGATCCTTGCAGCACTCCATAATTTACTGATGTTATCTTAGATTTTTTTCCCCCTTTAAATAGACAAAATGGTGACGTTCTGATACTGTAGGAACGATCTAAACCACCTTAATGCCTGTCCCTGAATACCAGTGTAATTTTGTAGTTGATCTAAGATTATTTTATGATCTACAGTGTTGAACACAGCACTAAGATCAAGTAAGACTAGTACTGAGATACAGCCTTGGTCAGAAGTTAAACGTAAGTCATTTGTCATTTTAACAAGCACAGTTTCTGTGCTATGATTAGGCCTGAATCCTGACTGAAATGTTTCATAGATATAATTTTCTTTTTTTGCAAGAAGGAGCACAATTGAGCCATCACACTTTTTTTTTTTTCAAATATTTTAGACATGCATAAATGGAAGATTTGAAATTGGTCTGTAATTTGCTCATTCATTTGAATCTAATTGTGGTTTCTCATTGAGAGGCTTAATGACTGCCAGCTTTAACGGTCTTGGGACATGACCTAGAGATAAAGACGAGTTAATAATATTGAGAACAGGTAACAACTCTTTCAGTAGTTTAGTGGGTATTGGATCAGATAAAATGTTGTTGGTTTAGACGCAATGACAATTTTATTTAGCTCTTCCTGTCCTATAGTTGTAAAGTACTGCAGCTGTTCTTGAGGGGTGATAATTGAGGCGGTTTACTACTTTTACTTACCAAAAATTACTAGGTACTATTATATCAAGTGTCAACACATGGATAGATGAAGGCAAAGATAGCCAGATCAGTGTGTTCACTGCCATTTTTTACCTAAATGCATCTTTTTGCTTCTTTTTTTTTTTTGCAAATGAATGAACAACAGTGTTTTTTGTTTGTCTTCACAGTATTTATGAACACTGCTATTCCCATTGCAGCGGTTCTCGTTGTAAGTATACAACATTCAGTCTGATATCTGTTCATATTGAAACTATAAACACAGCAGATGAAAAGATCATGTGTTTGTTTCAGACATTCGTGGCCCATGTGCATCTGTCGGATGATGCGGACCTGTCCCCCGCTGTGGCCTTCGCCTCCCTCTCACTCTTCCATATCCTGGTCACTCCACTCTTCCTGCTGTCCAGTGTCGTGCGCTCCACCGTCAAAGCCCTGGTCAGGTCAGTTGCATGCTATTGATACATGATGAGATAAATAAAATAAAATCAATGAAAAATTATATGAAACTTCCATTAAAAACCACAAGGTAGGTTTTGAAAAGATTGTTTAACCCTTTAAACCTGAAGTGTAAACATTTTGATCAACTCTTATTGACTGCTGAGTAGTCCCTCTAAACCCGCGGAAGCCACCTAGCTACGAAAAAATTAATAATCATATTTTTCAAAACTACTGCCTTGATCAGCACAAAATAGGTGTCTTTTCAAAGCTTAAGTCTGAAATTTACAATGAATGTAGCCAATTTGATTAAAAGTAGTGCTGAGTTGTTTGCTGATAAACAAAAAATGTTTTCATAATTTCTGAAATACTTTTTTGTACTATGTACTGCAATGTGTCAAAAATTATCATACAGCTCAGATAGTCATATGTCATTTGAAAGGTCTCGCGGAGTAGAATACAATAGTTATGACACATAAAACCCCACAGGCACACAGGCGCTAACTGAAATCAAATGTAGCTTTCACATGTTTTCGCTTAAAACTTCAAGAAACATGCATAGATCATAGAAAATGAAACATCATTACTTACAGTGGATGTTCCAAAATCAACATAATCTGTTGCGTCAATCACAGGAAATTCCTTATGGAGTAACAATTTAAAAAAAATTCCTATTGGGGAGTGTCAAGGGCTAAACAAAAAGGCTACCTTGGTTTCGAATGCTGTCACTTTTGATTACTTTATGCTATAATCACAAAACCCAGATGCAGCTTACATGGAGGGGAACTTCACCAAAAAAGAATTGTCCTCCTACCTTAATTATTGTATACATGTAAAAGACATGTAAAATTATAATAAAAATATTTATTTTTTTTGTCTTTTATCAGCAGTTTCTCAACATAGGAATGTCCACATGTAAAAAGACAGACTGAATTAATTAAACAGAAACTTTTTGAACATTACTAAAATAAAAATGAGCGCAGGGTTAAGCAGTGCTGTTGTTGGCTGCCACAACAACAACAATAAACTGAAAAAAATTCCTGGGAAGTATGTTTGAGGTCCATCAAATCTGAAAGAATGTCCATATACGGCGCCGTATGCCTTGAATTTTATGCCAAAGACTGACAAGAGAAAATGACTAGGGCTTGCAGCACTTAAGTTAATATCATTTTGAGGACAACCCCTGAACTTCACCCTTACCGGAAGCTATATATAGGATATGAGTGTTCATCTGTTTTCAATTTAGTTAACTTCGGGCAGCTTCAATTCATCTATGCACTCATTAAAGGGTGAGGCACTGACAAAAGACTGTTAGGTTGGAAAATATTCTAATCTGTTTATCACATCATCATGTGTGCATCAAGTAAGCTTTATTGGGTTTAACATTAAAATTATTTATATTTTCCTTTCCTCTGCTGAACCAATTGCGTAGTACAATTTACTGCTTAATTTCTGCGCAGTAGCAATTGTGTATGACAATGATATACAGCCAACAACATGGGTTCAGGATTTACAGGTTTTAATTAACCACCCAGGAATATAACGAATCGGTTCTGTGCGTTTCTTGAGTCAATGTGTGATAAATCACTTCAGATCAGCTGTGCGATGTGTGCATTTTCCTTTCTCATCACTGATAGACTCTCCTCTCAAGAAGGAAATGTGTCTGTTTGCCTCGGGCCCAATCACTTCAACCCAACGATGTGGAACACATTTTAGAGAGTGAAGGCTGTATTTATAGTGTACAAGCAGGTCATAAATCAGTGCTGTCTGGAAAAACAGGCCATATGTGCCACCGGTCTCAATATATAACTTGGCACATGAGCGAAAATGCCTTGATCAACATTTTTCACGATAGCATCAGCTGTTTCTAGTTTCTTTACAACATTATCTACTTGCAACAAATTCTAGACTAGGAAATAAAATGCATCTGTCTGAAGTCTTCAAGTCTTGTTTCTCTCTCTCTATTTCCTGCATGTTGGACCGTAGTAATATTTCAGATTGGAATTGACTGTCACACAATAGACAGTGCAGATTTTCTCACAAAGAATGGATTGCCTTTACAGTAAATAGAACTATTGATTACTCAGAAGTATATACTTTAGTCCTGTTTTATTTTCTGGGAAGGGTGTCAGTCATCTCAGAATGTCACTTATTTCTTGACATGTGAACAAATAAATGTCAAATAAAAATAAACAAATACTGTTAACGTGTCTGAATATCACATGACATACTGTATTGTTTTCTTTTGGCCAGTGTTCAGAAGCTCAGCGAGTTTTTCTCCTGTGATGAGATTGGAGATGAACAGGAGACCAGAACAACTTTCCTACTCAATTCAACCAATCACAACAAGTATCAAGCCCTGGTAAGCCAAGTCAGTTCATCATAAAAGCTTAAACACGTCAACAGATTGTTGCACCATGATCCAAAAGCTTGTTTAATAAATAGATAAATGTTTTGTTTGTTTGTTAGTTAGATAGGTAGGTTGGTAGGTTGGTTGCTTAATGAAAATGTGACCTTTTGTCTGAAATTTATTGCATTTTCGATGTCAATATTATAAATAAATTATTATTAAATAAATAATCAATAAAATTTTTTAATAAAACATATTTAATAAATAAATGTTTTTATTTATTCAGTGAGTAAAGTAAAATGTGACTGTCTCAAATTTGTTTAATTCTTAATGCGAATAAGACAGACAGACAGACAGACAGATAGACAAACAGACAGAGCTATGGATAGATGGATGGATGGATAGACAGACAGATACATACATACATGCATTGATTTGTCTACTCTCCAGGATAAAAAAACTTGGATACATTTTCATGTATGAATAGGTACAGAAGCCCTGAACCGCATGGTGGGGGTAAAAAAAGAAGAAAAAAAGAAAACTTATCTCGTTATTTTGACATAACACGTTATTTCGAAATATTAAGTTGTTAATTCAACATAATATCTCGTTATTTTAACATAACTCGTTATTTCGAGATAAGTCATTATTTCGACAAATCTTATTTCATTTTCGTAGCAGACAAATGTGATTTGTTTTTTTTTGACTAAAGAAATTACGAGATATGTCGAAATGACTTAATATCTCGAAATAACGAGATATTATGTCGAAATAATGACTTAATATCTCAAAATAACGAGTTATGTCGAAATAACAAGATACATTTTCTTTTCTTTTCCCCCCAACCATGCGGTTCAGGGCTTCCGTCAATTGGTGAATAAAAATGCCTTATTTTAAAATTAAAATATTTGTTCTCGATACAATATCGATTTTCAAATGCCACATATTGATTTTTTTTTTCTGTATTTATTTCCGCAAACACTGAACATAATATATGATTGATGTTAAACTTATTACTAGTCTTCTCCACTAGATGTCATCCTCTTATTTACCTTGCGTGATATTACAGCGGGGCCAGTGTCATTCATTTAGTGCTGAACATGGCGGATGCACCTGCGCCTTTCAGTGTGAAAGACGTTCCGGACAGTTGAAGGAACTGTCAGTTTCCCGATCGGGCCAGCACTGCATGGTCATTAAAGTTTATCATTTGCACGCGTTTTCAAGCTTTGCCAATATACGCTTTCAAGTGAAAGAGAACTCGCGTTAACCAAACTAAAGAGAAATTCATTTCTTCATTTATTATTTTTTTTGTGGTGGGGCCAGTGAAAATTTATTGAATTCATTGAATAAAAAAATCAAGACTCAAATCTGAAAATCGAATCGAATCGAATCGACAATCGAAATCGAATCGAATTGAGACCTTGGAAAAACCGAAATCGAATCAAATTGGGACATCTGAATCGATACCCAGCCCTAATCACAATCCTGGTAGGAATGGGAAGGTTATCACTGTTTATACTGAGCTTTATCAGATATGTTGTTTTTCTCACCTCTGATAAAGCCTCTGAAGGTGGTGAACCGTAAGCACCCAGTCAGAGAGGACTGGAACAGCTTTGGTCTTCAGAGCGAGCAAGAGGACGAGCCACTGGCTGTGGAGGATGAAGATATCTGCATCAAGGTGAGACAGGTCATTTCTGTACTCAGGCAGTAAACAGGAATTTCATCTATGTGAAGAGCCCATTGAGAATAAGAATAACTGTCAGTCTCCATTTTGTCCATTCTAGATAACAAGTGGATATTTCAGCTGGACTGATGGAACACCAACGTTGTCCAATGTGGATATTAAGATCCCTTTTGGTAAGTTCTGTCAAAAATAAATCTACAGATGCTGGTGATGTTGAGCCATGGCACTCATATGGCTTCGAATCTGGCTTGAACTTCAACCATAAATGAAAATTAGACATTCTAAACTTGTATGACTTCCTTATTTTTATATATTTTTTTATGTGGAACACAACAGAAGACATTTTGAAGAATGTGCAGGCTGGTCTTTTACAAGAAAATATTTGATGGTTGCTTATGCTGTCAAGCTCTAAAGGACATGAAGTATCATAAAAGTAGTCCATATGACTTATGCAATATATTCTAAGTCTTCTAAAGCCAAGTGATAATTTTGTGTGTGAAAAGAATGAAATTTAAACTGTTATTTTGTGAGAAACTATGCCCTTCACAACAGAATTTTCAATTTAGGTGAACTATTACTTTGACACACAGATGTGTTTTGTTGCTCTATGAAATCCACTTATCTTAATTCTTGATTCATTCTCTCTGCAGGCCAGTTAACTATGATAGTGGGCCAGGTGGGTTGTGGGAAATCATCTCTGTTGCTGGCTGCACTCGGCGAGATGCAAAAGATCTCTGGCACAGTTATATGGAACAGGTGAGAACTTTTGGATCGCTTGACAGTGTCGGAGACTAAAGCCTTGTTCAGACTGTAAGTCCAAAATCCGATTTTTGTGCATATCCAATTGAAATCCGATCAGATTTAGCTGAACGGTTCAGGGCTTCTGTACATATTCATACATGAAAATGAAACGGCCAAAAACCACATGTACCACATTTTACAAATCCGTTTCGAACTACATTCATATGTGGTTTGGAATCCTATTCAAGTCGCATTTCTGGAAATCCGTTTCAGTCTGACTGCTTTGATCGGATTTCACATGGTTTATGTGACTTTCTCACGCAACGTAAAAGTAAACATCAGACGTTGTTATAGGAAACAAGCTGAAAGTCGCTACAGAAACAAGGCTGTGTTGTTGCAAAGTGCCGGACGAGCAGAAATTAGCAATAGGCTATAACTGAGACATGTTTTGAGTCTGGGGGAGACGACAGCACGGAATAAAGCCGCTCATACCTGCCTCATACCTGTTTCTGCCGTTGCCTCATCATAACGCAGTAGTCCAGCGCCAGCGGCTACACATTGTCATGATGTAAATAAGACAACATCTGTATTGCAAACCCCTCCATGTTGCGGTTGATGTTGTTGTTGTTTTTGGCGTATACCGACAAACGCAACGTCATTGCCATAGAAACCAATGCAGATATTCCGGAAAACGAAAAAGCGCCATGGACACACAAATCGAATCTGAACACTTACGATACACAGTGTGGACATAAAATTTTTTAGATCAGATTCCAATCGGATATACAAATAATCGGATTCAGACTGACAGTCTGAACGAGGCTTATGGGCTAAATAAACTAAATCCATATTAGCAGTGTTTACTGGAATGTTTCTAAAGCAGGTAAATACAATTTATGTCAGAATGATAGAAAACACTTTGAAATATTATCATGCAGTGCTAAAGTTAATGAATGGATTTGATTAATGCAACGTATGTGACATAATACAGATATATAAACACCAATCAGGCATAACATTATGACCACTGACAGGTGAAGTGAATAACACTGATTATATCTTCATCACAGCACCTGTTAGTGGGTGGGATATATTAGGCAGCAAGTGAACATTTTGTCCTCAAAGTTGATGTGTTAGAAGCAGGAAAAATGGGCAAACGGATTTGAGCGACAAATTGTGATGGCTAGACTACTGGGTCAGAGCATCTCCAAAACTGCAGCTCTTGTGGGGTGTTCCCGGTCTGCAAAGGTCAGTATCTATCAAAAGTGGTCCAAGGAAGGAACAGCGACAGGGTCATGGGCAGCTAAGGCTTATTGATGCACGTGGGGAGCAAAGGCTGGCCCATTTGTCTGATTCAATAGATGAGCTACTGCAGCTCAAATTGCTCAAAGTTAATACTGGTTCTGATAGAAAGGTGTCAGAATACACAGTGCATACATTTGTTGCATATGGGGCTGCATAGCCGCAGACCAGTCAGGGTGCCCATGCTGATCCCTGTCCACCGCCCTGCCACAAAGCAAAAATGGTTCAGAAATGGTTTGTGGAGCACAACGATGAGTTTGAGGTGTTGACTTGGCCTCCAAATTCCCCAGATCTCAATCCAATCAAGCGTCTGTGGGATGTGCTGAACAAACAAGTCCAATCCATGGAACATCTTGGTGCCAGATACCACAGCACACCTTCAGGAGTCTAGTGGAGTCCATGCCTCGATGGGTCAGGGCTGTTTTGGCAGCAAAAGGGGGACCAACACAATATTAGGAAGGTGGTCATAATGTTATGCCTGATCGGTGTATATTACCACAGTAATATTTAACCCGTCCGTAATATTGCTGTGGAAAGAATTGCTCTTTTGGGGTTATTCATGGTCTGTTAAATGTACTTTGTTGATGCTTTTACACTTTTAAATTTCTTTTTAATGTCCGATGGTTGAACGGTGAGTAGAATAATGTCAACTTATTGTGCCCAGTTTTTTCAAAAAGTATGTTATTGCATTCATAGAGCAAACATTTCACTGATTGTTTACAGTTTAATGGAAGTTACACCCATAATTTGCTCAAAACATCATGGAGCATAGGAAAAAGGTGGATAACATCTCGGTTACATAGGTAACCCTCGTTCCCTGAAGGAGGGAATGGAGACGTACGTCGAACAGGCCGACGAATAGGAATCTCGCTAGAGAGGCCAATCTGCTTCAAGTGTAACTAAAACGAGCCAATGCACATTGGCATGCAATCATATGCAGCAGCTGCTCACCTCGCAGCGCAGGTATTTAATGAGCAGCAGGTGCGTTGAATCTTCAGGTTTTTGCTGAGGAGCTGAACAGGTTAGGCGGCAGCATCAGCGGGGTACAGCGACTGTTGGCAACAGCTGGCAATGGGAGGTTTCTGGAGAGGCAAACAAGACTACCTGAGCCTCTTTGAACTCTCTTCAAATCAGCTGGACCCCCTGGGGGTGGAGCGGAGCTTGTGAGAGCTCGTCAGCCACACGGTTGAGCACACCGGGGACATGAATGGCACGAAGCGACCTCAGATGCTTCTGACTCCAAAGGAGGAGATGGCGGGTGAGATGCGACATGCAACGGGAGCGTAGACCACCCTGATGGTTGATGTACGCAACAGTCACAGTGTTGTCCGTACGGACCAGCACATGCTTGCCCTGTAACGGCCCTTTCAGGCGGCTCAGGGCAAGGTGTACTGCTAGCAACTCGAGGCAGTTGATGTGCCAATGCAGTTGGGGGCCCGTCCACACCCCTGATACTGCATGCCCGTTGTACATGCTTGGCGGCATTCTGGAGTGATTGCCACTCGGTATGTGCCGCGTTGCCATGCCCATCTCGGGACACGGCCATGAAGCGGCTGAAGCTGTCTCATATGAAGCAAACCGAGCAGGGTTACTGCCGCTGCGGCTGCCATATGCCCCAGGAGCCTCTGAGAGAATTTCAGTGGGACCGCTGTCCTGCCTTTGAACGTATTCAAGCAGTTCAACACCGACTGAGCACATTCCTATGTGAGGTGTGCTGCCTGTTCGACCGAATCCAACTCCATACTGAGAAAAGAGATCCTCTGCACAGGGGAGAGTTTGCTCTTTTTCCAGTTGACCTGAAGGCCCAACTGGCTGAGGTGACTGAGCTACAATGAGCCAGTCATCGAGATAGTTGAGGATGCGAACACCCTGTTCTCTCATGGGAACAAGGGCTCCCTCCATGACTTTCATGAAGACGTGGGGAGACGGGACCTTGTGCTCATATGCTCGACCCTTGAACACGAAGCGCAGAAACGGTCTGTGTCGAGGGAGAATCGAGACATGAAAGTACACGTCCTTTAGGTCAACCTTTGCTAACCAATCTTGGGGACGGATGCACTCGAAAATGCGTTTCTGCGTGAGCATTTTGAATGGTAGCTTGTGGAGGCTTCGATTCTAAACTCCAAGATCGGTCGTAACCCACCGCTTTTCTTTGGTACAATGAAGTATGGACTGTAGAACCCTGACCTCATATCGCCTGGAGGGTCCGGCTCTAGGTCCCTAGCCAGTAGGACTGCAATCTCCGCATGCAAGACATGGGCTTTGTTGGCATCCCTCATGTCGGCCAGACACAGCCAGAGATACCGTTCCTGGACCACCATAGTGGACATTGCACGACCCACCGACCAGGTAGAGTTAGGGCACTCCGCCCCTGTGCAGGAACTGGAGTCTCGATAGCAACTCAGAGATGGTCATCTTCCCACAATGGGTACATGACACATCCACGAACGCTGCCTCAGTGTGCTTTAAGCCCAGACACGTGATGCAGCGATCGTGACCATCCCTCGGTGCCAGGTAACGACCGCATCCAGAAACAAATAAGTAGAATGTCATCTTTAAAAAGAAGCAAGCTCTACTTGTGTAAGCTCTTTCAGGGACTTGCTCTTTAAAAGTGCTGAAGCACGCAGGGGAATGGCCGCGGCAACACAGACAGGGATTGTTTGCAGCCTGTTGTGTGCTCTCCTCTCTTTGTAGATGCTACTCTTACCAGCTGTGAGAACAGCTATTCAGCGCTCAAAAGCGCACCGGCAGTGAAAACAGCCTTTTACAGCTGGGAACAGCTTTGCTCAAATAAAGCAAAAAGAAGAATAATCAAAAGAAAGAGAGGACTCTACCCCGCTGCTATGTTGTCTGCCCACACTGGAGAAAAGAGCAGTATGAAGAGCTGGACTCCTCTTAGTATGTCTCTGTGTTTCTGCAAGCGTCTTCTGTGTATCCAGCTCCGAAGCGAAAAGCTGAAGATGCAACGCACCTGCTGCTCATTAAATACCCGCGCTGTGAGGCGAGCAGCTGCTGCATATGATTGCATGCCAATGTGCACTGGCTTGTTTTTGTTACACTCGAAGCAGTTTGGCCTTTCTATCGAGATTTCTATTTGTCACTCTTTCTGACATACGTCGAACGTGACCGACTGAATGGGAACGATAACTATAAAGTTTTAATAATCATTCTAATTCTGTGAGAATAGGGAAGTCCACACCGCAAATACAATGATAATGACATATTTCCACTATGTGAAAGCTTTAAAATCTCTGCTGTGGGTGAAACTCATGTCATAGTTGGTGACGTCAAATGTATCGCTTCTCTTTTGTCCTTAGGTGGCCAGTTATTCATTACAAGGATAATACGCATTATTAAAAGCATCCTTTTTCATTTTCTTTGTCTACAATAAACTTTTTCATGGCCGCGGTACATTATAAAATTATCCCCCCCCAAAAAATTTGCAACCCTCTCTGTAATTTTTCCTGTGACTACATTTTCAAAATAGCCCAATTGTGCGGAAAAACCGCAACCCTGGCAACACTGGTTCTCTCCCACCGGACTTGTGTGTGTAGGTGAGGTAAAGAGAGAAAAGCAGGCAGTGGACCAAAGGGAGGAGGGATTCATTCCTGACCCCCCATAAAACGATTTCCACCAATGTTTTCATGTTTATAGTTATTGTTTTTAGTGTAGACAGCCAAAATGTTTACCGATGTACAGTAGTTGATGGATATGCTAATTTTTCTCTTCCATTTTTTTTCTCCGCTGAATGAAATCAATTGTCATAAGATAATTATCACTCTTCAGAGGTTTATTTCCTTCTCCTGTGTCTTTCCTGGTTGAACACTGGGTGGAATGAAAGATGGCAATTTGCTGTTAAAGTAATTGAAATGCTCTAATCGATGGCAAAAGTGGTCACCCTAATTTCATACTCAAGCCTGGTTGAAGTGATTGATGTGTTCACAGGATGGCATCCCATTTGCTCATGAGAGCTCTTTAAATCAGAGAGTGCACATGAAGAGCGCTGTGTGCAGAGAATACATTATATGAAAGGCATTACTCATTACAAAGCTTGAAATTGCTTTAATGATGCTGTGGATGATTTGGGTATTGGTAATTCTCGCTATTATATAAAAAAAATTCTGAAAAGGGTCTGTTTAGTGCGGTTCTGTTTTGTACGCTTAAATAATATTATCCTCAGTCTCTAAAAGTTGCTTATTGTGTTACCAGCTCTTGTTAACATTTCAAAGAAGATCTGAACTCATGTGGCTTTTCAGTTCCAGGCTTGTGTAAGACAGCAAGAGCCTATAAAGGAAAAATTGGACTGCTGCTGCTATTGATTCCCAATTCTGTGAGCCAACATTTTTATCGGGATCAGCTGACCCACAAAGAATCTGCATCAATTTTAGGTGTGAAATCAGCAGAAATTCACAGATTTGATTTATTTGAGTCATCATGAGGAATCACATTTCCTTAATATTTTGACAATATTAAATGTACTATTAAAAACAAGCTCTTTCAAAACGTCCTCGCCCGGCAAGAAAAATGAGCATTTCTTGAAAATAAGCTGAACCTATTTAGCTTTATTTTTATTTTAGTTTAAGTAATTTTAGAACTCGTCTAGTATTTACATTTTATTTTATCTCGCTTTATTTCACTTTACAAAAACAATTTTTAATAGTTTTAGTTTTAGTAAACACACACACAATTATATAGATAATTGGACTGCCGCTTATATTCATTAAACATTTTACCTTTTGGGATTTTTGTTGGGATGTTTTTTAAAAACGTTTTTTAAGGATTTAAATTCTTGCATTTTAATAACATTCTTAGGAACTCTTTTTTGGGAATGCCAAATATAAAAGTTAAACAGGTATATCAAATTTTAAAGTAAACCGTCGTTTTAAAGAATTACATTCTCAAGATTGTTTCTGTTACATTTTAAGCAGTTACATTTTAAACATCGGTGAATCCGGCCTCTGAACTTCCATAAGTTTATACAGATGCATCTGTCACATGACCCTAAGTATCAAGCATTGTTGCAACTGGCCAGTCACACACAAGCTGCACTTTTCACCAATGTGATCCCAGTGAAACAATCCCTGATCACCTCAAAAAGGTCTTGATTCAAAGGTTATAAAAAGAAAAAGGCCACAATATGCTGCTGCATCTCATAATACCTCAGATGTCAGCAGATCAAGGGTAACAAGGCCAGATCAGAAATACACTGACATTAGAGCACTAGAAACACGTCACACACCTGACCTTCTGGGGTCAAACAGAGGCTGTGATGAACCCATCCACCACCATATCAAGGCCTCTTCACAGATTAGTCACCTGTTCTTCAGCCTGTGCTGTCCAACAGGCCTATTAGTGATTACAGTGTTGATTTAGGACTTGTGTTTTGATGTTCGCACACCCTTTTATGAGATGTATCCTGGGTCAAGCACAATACAGATGGGCGTTTGTTCAAGTGCCAGTCCTCCCTGGCAACAACCAAACAATTCAGCCCAAATCAAAGGGCCTACTTAAGATAACAATGGGATTAGACCGACAATGTGGGTCCACTTAAAGTGTTTTAGATTAAAACATAACATATAAATAAACCTGTAAGATAGCTGCATCAATCGTTCAGTGAAACGAAAGGGGTTAGTCAATGAAATGTTGCCCATTCGAGCTTTCTAAATCAAATTACCCTCTTAGACCCAAAACAAATACTCTTTAAATGAGTTAAACCTGAATAATGGCATCTATTGTAATGGAGCATACATTTTAAAGTAACTCTAGCACCCACTGAGTACCGAGGTTTGTTAATGAATCCACAATTCATTGGCCAAGCATTTGCTTCTGCATTTTTTTTACATGCATAATGTATCTGACAATAAGATGAATTATCCATGGGCGATATTAGAGATGTGAACACTATGAGAACCATCTTCGGTATTCAAATGGTTTACATGGTATGTGTGCCCAGTATGGCTATGCTAGCTGAGGGTGAAGCTAAATTTTACGTTTTCTCTAAAAATAGACTACAAAGCCTTATGGCACAAAATATCTCCTTGAACAATCTTCAATGAACTCTTCAATCAGGCTAAATGTGGGTCTTAAAAAGCAAACGTTTATACTACAAAAATGACTGTTAACTGGGTGTTGTCTAATTGACTAAAGGAAATGGTTTTTACGTGTAAATGTTCATGCTGGGTACGACAACTTTTGGCTGATGATCAGAGAGTATCAGGCGCTATGGCAAGAAAAGCTCTCTTTTATCTCAATCATTTATCACACAAATGTTCACATGAATGACTGGCGCAGTTTCTGATCTCAACATGTCATGTCCTAAACATCATAAATATGACTTTTCGGTAAGTAATAGATAAGCTAAATAGTCTTTTATCCCTGATAGATGTTGCCTGTAAACATTTACGGTTTCTGTTTATTTTTACTAAACTATTTTGCTTTGATTTAAAGAGATCACAGACAGCTTACTTCACAACACATGATTGTGTCTAAAGAACACAATCATGTGTTTTTTAGACAGCTAAAGAACACATGATTGTAGAATTTTATGTTTTAAGTTTGTTTTTACAAACAAGGCCACAAGAGTATAAACATCTCCTTTATCGCAATCATTTATCAAACAACTGTTATCTGCACAGATAAATGACTTTAATATTTTAAAATGTAAACAAGTCCTAAACACAATGCTGTCATTATTTTAGATGTAGTAAATCAATAAGCAAATTTATTTTAAATTTTTCTGTAAGCACATTATATATATATATATATAGTTATATTATAAATTATATATAGTGTTTAGTATTTAAAGTGATATTTAAATATTATAAATAAAAGCAATTTTTTTCATAAATAATTCAAGGTTCCATAATTTTCAGTATTATTAAAGTTTGTATTAAGTAAAGTCTGTAATAAAATTACTTGGCTTTGAAATTTGTTTATTTATTTTATTATAGTATGACATGACACAGCGGCCATATTTGCAACGCCTCCGGGCAGTTATTTCGGGCATCCAAGACCAAGTCCTATCTATTTGAATGGGGAAATCCTGAAATCTCAAAAACAGGCTTGGCGAACTACCAATTAAATTACATATTTCAAATAAGCAACAAAATCTGACATGAACTGTCACGTAAATGTTGTTTCTTGTGCTAAAATAGCATAAAAAAAGCATATTTTTCAGGCTAGATGAGACTTGCGCATGTGCAGTCCTATGCGCAAGTCTCAGATTTCTGTGGGAACCGGAGCCTCTAACGGCAGCTATGCAACTTTATCAGTCAGCGATTCGCTGTTTTACTTAGAAGGCGGGATGTATTCCGCCATATTGCGCATTGCAGTTTCTCCCATTCATAACTAATAGAAGCAAATAGTCTTTATATATCTATAGTCCTCCCTATACATACGCAAGTTGCATAGGGCCCTGAACCACCAGGGGGCCCCCTTGCTCTCAAAGATGATTTAATACCTAGTTCTGTGTGAAAGTTTAGTTTTGTTTTTGATTTCGGTTTCCAACGATTATGAAAACACAATGCCGCATTCAAAGAGGTGCACTGTCGCGTTTCCTACATAACATCCAAATCAGTCAAATCATGTAACGTGACTGTCCTAATCAGTCCCATGCCGGACTTGCTTGAGACTAAAAAGGAGTTAAAAGTGTAATGAACTGCGAAAGCGGCTTTCTGGACAAGTATAGGCTACTTTGGGCTTCTGGCTTGACCTTAAATGGAAAAATACAACAACAACAACAACAACAAAAAAAGTCAGAATGTCAGTCTTGGCGAGTTTTCACTTAAACGCAGTCTGTTATGTCTTAATTCTTAAGTGAACATAAACAGTTGGGAAAGTAGTCGAATGCTTGTCAGTATATTAGATCTGTGCATTCAGTCTTAAAGTGACAGCAGCCAATAAACCCGCTGCTGTCACTGTCATAGAATGTTAATTAAACAACAAAATAAAACGAGAGAATCATTCACTGCTCTTCACTGAATAACTTTAGTAACTTTAATAAGAATCAGTGTATATTTAATTCTGAAGACTATGTAGTGTTTTATTTTTACATTTGATTACTAGGGCTGGGACAATACATCAAATCTTGATTCGCGATACGAAGAATCTGGAGCGATTCTGATATTTTCCAATGTATTGCGATTCTCTCTCGAATCGATTCAAGTTTTTAAACAGCAGATGGCACTACTATTCATGCTTTAGAAACACTCGTGCACTGCCTGCTTCCAGTTCCTTTACACACACCAATTAAACCTAAAATAATCATTCATAAAGTTTGAAAAGGTTGAAGTGAATTACAAATCTCGTATCATAAAAGCATTCTGAGCCGAGGTGCAAGTATATTTAACCACTTACATGAGTCAGCCGAACGCATGAGCACTGTCCAGCAGTCTTCTTCATGAGCGTTTGAGAGTATGTGGTTAAAAACTTACCTAGAGCGCCATCTGCTGTTGAAACTAAGCTCAGAATCGATTAGAGAGAGAAAACATCAGGATCGATCCAGATTCACTGTATCGATCGAGAATCAGTGTATCGTTCCAGCCCTATTGATTACTTTATTCAATATCTGTATAGTAGGCTATTATTTTAGTAGGCGAAATTATTTCATTTCTATCTTTTTTCTATTGTATTTGTCGTATTGTTTCTAATTTGTATTACCATTATATTACTGTTTCAAGTCACTGTTGTTTCTTGACAGTGAAACTGCTCTAAAAAAAAAAAACAGATTAAGGGGTTGGGGGTCATTTGGGGGTTTTTATGAACGTACTGACAGCGGCCCCTTAAAAGTTTTGCTTAGGGCCCCAGAAGTCTAGGACTGGCACTGTTAGTACCTCTAAAAAATGCTATGTTATGATTTGAAAAATGTCAGTCACTTTATACACGGTGGCTAATTACATTTCTCAGTATGGTGTCAAAAAATCAATTTCCTGGAACCACAGATGTCAGCTGTTGTCTATGGTTGTCCCTCATGTGGACTGACAGTTTGCAGTACATTGCCATTAAAAAAATTACTAAGAAGAGATAATGAAGGTGAAAATGTTTCAAAACAGCCTCTTTTAAATTGACATGTTGAGTCCTAGCTCAATATTAAAGACATTAAAGAGGACAGAGCATAAGAGCTACAGCTGCAGCAAATGCCTCCAAGAAGCAGAAAAGGTCTTATATTTATATTCCTGTTGACTTTTCAAGGACAATTTCCCGTTAGTTTAGCCTTGGAGCTAATTTCAATTCTAGCAGTGGCACTTTACGGATTTATTTTGCACCCCATTGTATCTTGCCTTTCAGAATCCTTGCAATATTATAGCACCATGTTTTTCATTCACTGGAATTAAATGTTAAATAGCAATTAAATAGATAAATTATTTCAGCTCTGATTTCAGCTCTGATTCATGTTCACAATCCTTGACAATGTTTTTTATAGCACAGTTTATCCAAACCTGTGCACGTCTTTGTCATGTTAATTTCTCCTCCTTGTTGAGTTATTATTTTTCTGTGTATTATTTTGCAGACTGCCCACTCTGGATGGAGAGGGAAGTGAAAGGTAAGTTCTGTTTTATTACAAACTGCAAAACACAAGCACAAACATTTAGCCCATCCCGCAGAGAGCCTGTTAATTATTGTGTGCACACGATGAGGGTGTGTGGATGTGTCCTGTCATGCTGTGCAGTGCAGATCCTTTTTCTCTGTGGTTTGTTGGCATAATCCCCCGGCTTCGTTGTTTTGGTTTCTGTGTTTCGTCAGTCACCCTCAGCTACTTTATGAGGTCTTTATAATTACAACACATACAAATACTTTTTACTATTCATAATATATTATAATATATCTGCCATTATTGTAGCTGTACATCTATTGCTGTAGTTTTTGACAAGTTAACTTTTGCACAAAGCTTGTTTGAGATGGTATGCAGCAAGTTATGTGGCCCTATTTTGGCTAAAATCTTAGACAGCATTGCATGTATTCTTCATGGCAATACCAGAATGCATTGCATTGAAAAAGTGTAGAAAGCATTGAATATGATTGTCTGCATGTGCAGCTACATAAACAACATTCTAGCTGGAATTTACAGCGCTCCTAAAGGGATGTGGTGTTGGGGAGAAAAAATTATATGGAAGAAAAAAATTGTATTTCAATGCTTTTGTTTTTGCTTGCAAAACTTTTGTGTTGCTAGAGAAACATTGTGCTCTCTTTACAAAAGTTTTGCGATCCCTGGAGAAACATCGTGTTTTGTGAGCGAATGCAAAACTTGGAATGAATATAAGGTGGGAGGATGAACTATATTTCAGTGCATTTGTTAGAGAAAGCAATGTATCTTGGGGGAGTGCAGCACAATACAGCAAAAGTTTTGCAAATGAATGAAAAGTTTCTAGGGGAATGCAAAACTTTTGTGAGATAACACATTTTTGCGAGCGAATGCAATTTTTTTAGGGAGCACAACTTTTATAAAATAACATTTTTGCTTATCTGCTTACCCCCAGGGCATCCAAGATGTAGGTGACTTTGTTTCTTCAGTAGAACACAAATGATGATTTTTAACTCCAATCGTTGCAGTCTGTCAGTCGTATAATGCACGTCAATGGGAACACAATTTATAAGAGTCAAAAAAACATGCACAGACAAATCCAAATTAAACCCTGTGGCTTGTGACGACACATTGATGTCCTAAGACACGAAACGATCGGTTTGTGCGCGAAACCGAACAGTATTTATATCATTTTTTACCTCTAATACACCACTATGTCCAACTGCCTTGCGCACGGCATCCTGTGCGTGAGGTGTGTACGCACTCTGGCGTAGTCCACTTTCAAATAAAATTTTCCTGATAATTTACTCACCCCCATGTCATCCAAGATCATGTCTTCGGTCGAAAAGAAATTAAGGTTTTTGATGAAAACATTCCAGGATTATTCTCCTTATGGTGGACTTCAATGGTCTCTCCAAACGGTTGAAGGTCAAAATTACAGTTTCAGTGCAGCTTCAAAGGGCTTTAAACGATACCAGATGAGAAATAAGGGTCTTATCTGGCGAAACGATCTGTCATTTTCTAAAAAAATCAAATGTATATGCTTTATAAACACAAATGTTCGCCTTGCGAGTGCTTCCGCTTTCCGTATTCTTCAAAAAGCTTACGTCAAGTCAAGTCACCTTTATTTATATAGCACTTTTTACAATGTAGATTGTGTCAAAGCAGCTTTACATTGATAACTGGTACATTATTTTGGCTGCACAGCAGCTCTTAAAGAATAGTGTCAATGCAGGCAGATCAAAGCACTGTTGAATATCAAATGTCAAGTGTCCCCAACTAAGCAAGCCAAAGGCGACAGCGGCAAGGAACCCAAACTCCAACAGGTGACATCAGGTGGCAAACAGGTGTTAAAATGGAGAAAAAACCTTGGGAGAAACCAGGCTTAGTCGGGGGGCCAGTTCTCTTCTGGCGAACAGTGCTTTGTTACGACTCAGGTTGCTATCATAAGTCAGATGGGATCGCAACATTCAAAGTAATTTAATTCAGCTCCATCCAGTTGAGGATCGTATTCATCACGCCGGTATGGACAGTTATTGAGGAACTGTGCCACTGGCTGTCGTGTCGATGAGACCTTCACAGTGGATGATCTAGTTGACTCAATCTCTGCTGATACTTCAGGGCTGCGTTGTGGAAATAGGAAATGTTCCCGGTTCCGGCTGACCTAATTTATGCAGCCTAATAATCCTTTAACGGATTTGAAAAAATAAATTGATAATGTGTTATGTGTATGCCAGGTTAAAGAGATGCGTTTTTAGTTTAGATTTAAACTGACAGAGTGTGTCTGCTTCCCGAACAATGCTAGGAAGATTGTTCCAGAGTTTAGGTGCCAAATAGGAGAAGGATCTACCGCCTGCAGTTGATTTTGATATTCTGGGTATTATCAGCTGGCCTGAATTCTGAGATCGCAATAGAAGTGAAGGACTATAATGCATGACTTACACTGTATGTCCTACGTCTTTCCTATTGTACTTGTGGTAAAAATGGAACTGGCGCTGCGGTCGTTCTGTAGGCAATCACTTGTGTTTATAAAGCACATACAAGTTTATTTTTTATAAATCCCGATATGTGCGTATAAAATTGAGTATGCACATATCAGTGCCTTTTTTGTGCGTACGCAACGTTTATATGCACAAAACTTTTGCTATATAACATTTTTGCATTTTGCAGCACTTTGATTCATTTGCAAAACTTTTGCTTTGTTTTGTAAAAGTTTCTCAGGGAATGCAAAAATTTGGCAAGAGAATACATTTTTGTGAGCGAATACACAGTTACTTGGGGAACATAAGAAAATGCAAAAGCATTAGAATATAATTTGTACCCCCATCTCATATTTTCTCCACCACTATGTTCCATATGGACTCCAAATTTTATACATTTTAAATGTATTCATGTACATAGAACATCAAATATATGAATGGCTGCTAATGAAGTTTATTAATACTCAGTTCATTCTAATGTTAGAATATTAGCTAATGTAACAAGTCGATAGCTGTGTCTCAAAACCTACCTAAACAGCTTTTTTAGACATATTTAGACAATTGTTGGAAATGAATATATGCTGCCTCCTGCAATACCTAATTTTGGACATGTTGTGGTTAAAAAGCAATCAAGTCATGCTGCTTACTAAGTTTTGAGACAATTGTTGTTTGGGCCACATTTTAAATGGTAGGTGGAATAAGGACAGAAAATGATGAGAAACCCAGATCGAGAAATGACACCAGCTGGATTTGTCTGGCTTGTATGTGCACAAACACTAACCGCTAAACCATGGCTCCAACAGAGACAGCTGCAATTTTAATGGCTTTCTTATCTACTGTAATGGGTGGACTCATTTGGTCTGTCTGTTAAATACATAAACTCTGTAGGGAACAGCGCAGATATTAGCTCTTTGGAGGACTATTAAAAAGCGTTTTACTTTAAAGTTGACAGTTGGTGCTGGTGATAATATGTGTTAGTGTCCACCTGGTCATCAATAAAACAACACGCGCTGTCACAGTGTGTGAATGTGGGTGTGTGAGAGGGAGCTTGTGTGTAGGTGTCTGTCCTGTTCTTGGCAATTGAGCTGGAATGGCAGCCAAGAATAGACGTCTCTTATTACTGTTGGCAGCAATCCCCATGCCATACATTACAAAGCCAAGGTGTATTATTACCGGACATGCAGACATTTCAAATAGACATCTGTTATTTCATTCAATTCATTGAAATGAAAAAGCAATGCCGCCTGGCTTTTCTAAATAAATTTTTTTAAAAAAAGTGTTATTTTCTTACTACAAGCATTCTTTATATGTGATGGCCAGTTTTTCCAATAAAGCTTGACAACCAATCACAATCCATTCTTCTCACAGCTCAAATGGGAAATGGTTATGTTTGGAATAGAATACTAGAATTATGCATACTGTGCAGTAGACACACTGTATATGTTTACCGTTTAAAAATGTATGTGAAAACAGCATGCTTGATGCTATAGGAAGCATTTTAAACTGTATTATGCTACATTGATGTCACATGACCTCATACATTCATTTAATTGAGAGGGTGACATTCTCAATCTGGAAAGTGACTGACCTTCAGCATTGAAATGTGTTTGAAATTATTGAAAAAAACAAACATTGAAACGTTTAATGCTGAATGACTGTAGAAAAGCTTAGCAAAATACCATTGAATTTTTAACAAGACATTAGCCATTACCCTTTAAATTGCGCAAATTGAAATTGCGAATTGAAAATATGACCAATGGAAACATGTCGATTTCGCAAGAACTCCCATATATCGCAAAAAAGTTTTTACACTCGCATGAGGTGGTTTTTCAGGCAATTCGAAATAGGAATATTTCGCAAAACTTTCCTTGCCATAAACGCTTGGATAACATGCCTACGTCTCCTTTGATTAAAAATAATGGCTAGTGCAGTGTCTGGGATAGGCTATACGTAAACCTACCAACATCCGTTGCCGTGATTTTTGGAACGACTTATCGCGAAAGGGATTAAAGGATGTTTTAGTCGCATAACATCGGTTAATGGAAACGCCATCATTTCACAATAGTTTATCGATATTTAGAAAATATTGCAAAAGTATTGCGCAAATCTGTAATGGAAATGTGGCTATTGTAAAAGTTGTTGAAACAATGTCATGATATCACTGTGATTCATATATGTTGAAACATTAAAAAATGTTAAAACAGTGTTTAATGCTTAATAGTTGTAAAAAGGTTAAGACAATACTTATAAATCGCATTGAAATTTTAACATTATACGCTGTGAAAAAATTTTGCAATATCAACATTGATTCTACACTAAAAAATGCTGGGTTAAAAACAACCCAGTTTGGGTTGAAAATGGACAAACCCAGTGATTGGGTTGTTTTGACCCAGCGGTTGGGTTAAATGTTTGCCCAACGTGCTGGTCAGTTTTATTTAACCCAAATACTGTTTAAAAAGGATTATATGGCTGGCTTAAAATGAACCCACAATTAAAAATCAGACACTAGAGGCAACAATAATAATCAAAAGGTGAGCATTTATTAATAAGCAATTTAATAAATGTTTATTAAACAATAGTAGGGTTAAATAAAACTACCCAGCAGGTTGGGCAAACATTTAACCCAACCACTAGGTTAAAACAACCCAATCATTGTCCATTTTAAACCCAATTAGGGTTATTTTTAACCCAGCATTTTTAGAGTGCATTTGCAAAAATGAAAACAAAAATCATCAGTGATTGAACCTTCATTCATAATCATAATTAACCTGTGAATAAACATTGAAATGATAAAAAAAAAAAAAAAATGTTGAAGCAATGTTTACTGCTAAAAAGAAACAAAATACTTATAAAGTTAAAATTTTAACAAAATATTGCAATATCAACATTGATTCAAAATTCAACAGTGACTGAAACTTGATTCATATGAAGGCTTGTAAATAAAACATTTTGGTTACAATTTATTTTACAGTGCCGTAGTTACATTGTAATTACTCAAATAAGTACTAAGTACTATTAATTAACTACATGTTGGATAGCGTTAGTTACTTGTAATTATGCACAATTTACTGTTATTACTATAGTAAGTACATGTAGTAACGTGTAAAATAGTGTTACCAACATTTAAAAGATAATTGTGACTTTTTATCTTACAATTCTTACTTTTTTTTCTTGCAATTGCGAGTTTTTCTCGCAATTCTGACCTCTTTTCTCAGAATTGCTAGACATAAACTCGCAATTGCGAGTTATAAAGTCCAATTCTGAGGGGAAAAAGACTGACTTTTTTCTCAGAATTGCTCTCAGAATTTATATCTCGCAATTCCAACTTTATACGTCGCAATTGCGAGTTTAAACATAGAAATGCTGCTGGATTAGTTTTCATGTCAGAACTACATTTTTTATTCAGTTTTGTGTAAAAATGACAGCTTACTGCAGAAATAGTATAGTAGTATGCTATTTCAAACATAGCCTTGATCATTTTTAGATATAATTATGTCACCAAATCAATACTCCTATAAAACTTGATCTTTTTCTGCCTTCTACATGTTCTCAAGGACAACATGACATTACAAGCCCAAATGCTCAGTAGACAAATCCATTAAGAGTTTTTCTCACTGGACTCATCCCTATATAAAAGTTCATTGGGTCAGCTGCACTGCATTGCGATTCACCCATACATGATTACACAGCACTTCTCCAGCCTCCTATTACATGGCATCAGCAGCAGTGCTTCAGGTTTAATGTGAAGGGTGGTGGTGCTGAGAGAAATGTACGGCAGGGGTCACTGTGATATGCTCAGCAATGCTTGTGTGTGTGAATGTCTTTTTATGATGCTTCAGGGGAGTCTCTGAATGTGGTATTTATGTATTTGTGTTTTCAGCCCCACAGATGCAGCTGCAGAGGGAGATATCAGGTGTGTAAACAAACACACACGCCACATGAGACATGATTAACTAGTTAAAATGTAATTGTTTTAAAGCTGTTTCAGAAGGGAAAATGATCATTTAATTAATTTATCATTTTTTTGCGAACATATAAAAAACAAAGAAATGTTAATTATCACCATAGGTCATGGATACTGACATCTAACTGTTACTGTTAGAACACACAGTAAATTTTAAAGGAACAGTTCACTAAAAATGATGATTTTTAACTCATGTCGTTCCAAACTTGTACTCAGCCCGACATTTGGGGAAAATATGTATATCGTGGCCACGGATTAACAATTCGTTCCCACGACTTACTAATACGTCAGCATGTTTTACTAATTCGTTCCCTCGTTTTAAGTAAACCGTGCAAATTATATAGTAATTTGTCCCTTCGCTTCACTAAATTGTGCGCACAATATAATTCATTCCTTCATTTTACTAAATCATGCGCACGATATAATTAGTTTCCTTGTTTCACTAAACCATGCCCACACTGTGTAATAATTTGTTCCCTTGTTTTAGTTAGATCAAAATGAGGGACCGAACTAGTAAAACGTTGCCACGATTTACTAAATTGAGGGAATTAAGTCATGGAAAAGAATGTTTAATTCATGGCCACAATTCAACTAAAAGGAGAGAATGAATTCTTAAGTCGTGATAACGATATATATATTTTTTTCTGCAATATATATATATATATATAAAGATGAATTAATTATGGAAAAAAATAACACGCTAATTTTTAGTGCATTTAATGCACTTGCCCCGCCCCTAGACCTACATAACTGACATTTCATACAGTTGACTGATGATGAATATAATGCAGAGCAACAACTCACTGTGTGATATAGCCTATAGAATGCAGTTAGAATGTCCATAAAATTCAAGATATGAAAGGATACGTATGAAAGATATGTACAACAACACCGGTAAGAACATTCACTGCTTTTGCGCTTTGGCTGGCGCTGAGCCAGAGGTGGACACGCTTAGTGCTTTTCATATCACAACTATTCAGTGTTTTCAACCATATAAAGTTTATTTTAAGTGTCAGACATTTAAGTAGACATTAAATAGTGTAACGTGCTGGTTAAGAGGAAACACACGACGAAGAAGATAACTCTCAATAAAGTCTTTATTTGAATCCAACGGGAAAGATACAGATACATGCAGGAACGCAACACAATACAATCAACATACGAGACCCGACAATGAACTGACGGCGACCGTGAAAGTACATCCCCCTCCGGCGAGGTGCGTCCTCGCGCTGTAATGGAACATCCATAGGGGAGGGCCGGAGGGGGTTCTGGAGTTGGACGGAGTGATGGTGAGATGACAGATGATGCAGGAGGTGGACGGCCAACTGGGAGGAGGAGCCAGATGGTGGCCCAGGCCACAGCCAGGATGGTAGACCACGGTGCTGGAGGGAGGAGCCATGGTGGTGACTGCTTCAGTGCCACCTTAGGGACCAGCGAGGGCGACGAAGGAGGGGGAACTCACGGCGCAGATGGGGGGCTGATGGAGTGGAGTGACACCAAAGACCCAGACGACCGCGACGGAGCCGCAGCGACGACCCCCCGAGAGGAGACAACGGTGGTACAGCGGGACTGGTCGGAGACAGCTTGGGCAGGACAGCAGACGTGGCTGAGGTCTGGGGAGAAGACTGAGACGATGAGCTGGCAAGAACATTTAGAAGAGGAGGTGGGACAGGAAGGCTGGGTGGGACCAGTGAATCCAATATAGAACAGTTAGGCAGATGAAGGGTTGAGTCTGTGTTGTTGTTCAGAAACTCACTCTCAGTGACAGGTGGGTGGGCGGGTCTTCTGACCAACCCCACGACTCCGACACCTACTCCCTCGGCGCAGGATGGGACAGCCGATTCAGACCCCTCCTCAGATGGACTCCCCTCAGGCTCCGGTGTGATGTCATGCTTGGTAGCTCCTCCATCTGCGGTAGGTTGTAGCGGTCTTTCCTAGCCGTCCGTGGGTTTCCGGCTGGGCACTGGGCTTGGCTGGGTTCTGGATCGGTGCCGCTTGCTCTCCAGACACCTTAACACGGTTTCCCTCCAATTCAAGCCGGTGGTGTCTGGGAGGTTGCTGGGGCTGTGAAAGTTCGCCCCAATCCAGAACAAGGTCTTAAGTGATTCATCCTCTAGCAGGCTGGTGACGGCAAGACGGAAAAAAGTAACTCAAACGTAAACGAAAAAAAAATCATGCCTCTTTTGAGCCACGGTGATGAATTTTACCTATTCATCCATTGGGTAATCGGGTCTTCTGTAACATGCTGGTTGAGAGGAAACACACAACGAAGAAAATAACTCTCAATAAAGTCTTTACTTGAATCCAATGGGAAAGATACAGATACATGCAGGAACGCAACACAACACAATCAACATACGAGACCCGACAATGAACTGAGGGAAGACAGGAACTTAAATACACAGACGATTAACTAAAATGTGATGATATGTGATGATATGATTATGATTAACAGCTGTGATGATATGATTAATGTCCATGGTGACTGATTGTGGCGAGAAAAAGGAACAAAGGAGCACATTGTTACGGCTTGGTTTGCGGAAGGGATGAGGCATGCACGGATTTCCACAGAATAGGATATTTAATAGATGACAGAGAACAAAATAACCAAAAGCACGTATAGTATAACAATAAGACAACAATAAGAACAGACAAGGAGTGAGAGGAGTGAGTCCATTATAAAGGGTGTGCAGATGATGAGGTCCAGGTGCAGGTGATGAGTGCTGATGGGGAGATGACGAGGAAGTGAGTGCAGGTGTGGAAACAAGGAGGATCATGGGAAATGGAGTCCAGGAACGCAGGGAACTGTGACACACATGACAGATGCAAACCAAAACAAACTGAACGTTACGGCGGCCGTGACAAATAGGCTACTAGCCAAAAATCCATTTGGTTAAATACACACTGATATTTATGGAAAGCGATAATAATAGGCTAATCCTTTCTTCAATTAAAATTTGACAGCATGTTTTATATCAGATACACATTGTGCAGTTAACTATAAAATTTACTCTGTTCTTTTCCCAGTTCACCGACCCCTTACTTTCAATTTCAGGAGAAATTAGTGAATTTAGGTGTTAATCCGACAGATCCAATTCTATGAACTGCGTTGTCAGCAACCATTACGCGTTATAGATCATGACATGATTTAAATGACAAAACACATTCAAATATTTGACAAATAGGTGCTGATTTATTTTTTTTCTCTATAACCGAGCACGTACACGTGCGTTGTTAAAAAATGACATAGTAACCTCAGGTGAACTATAAAGATGAAAAGAATGTCGCGTCTGAAAGCTGCAGTCATTTTTTTATTGGTTAAAATGAATGGAGAATATCTCATATTTTTCCGTGGGTGCTCAGTGCCTATATAGCCTATAATTCATGATAGGCTATAGTTAACAAGTTTGTGAATGTTTTGAATAAATTAATAATAAATGTGCACATATTGTGAATTAATTGAATAAACCTAGTAACCTAGCTTTCTTGGTAGCCTTCAGGAAATTAACTTCTCTAAGAAAATGATTCATAAAACATCAGTTGACCATATGTTGGCTTTCAATTTCATATTTCCATATTAAAATTGGAAAATTTGGACCTCATGGTCCAAAAGTTGTAATAAATTCTATATTGAATCAAATAAAATATTTCTTTCTGATTCTAATTTTTGTAATGTCTATTTGATGCTTTACACAATAATGACTTTAAATGACCTTTTGGGGATAATTTCTCAGCCAAATTTGATGCATGATAAATTTGTGATTTAATCCGATTAATTAATCACCACATCATGTAATTAATTATATTAAAAAAATTAATCGCTTACCAGCCCTAATCTATATATATTTGTACACATAATATGTGTGGGGCTCCATATATGTTATTATTTTTGGAACTTTTTTTGTTAACGCGCTAACAAGCCAATTATACAGTATTTTATTATTATTAACAAAAACAAAAACTGAAGTAAAAATAAATTAAAGCTAAATGTAAATTTATATAAAAAACGAAAAATAATAAAAAATAATAAAAATCACATAAGTACATGACAAAATTACTAAAACTTAAACTAAATGTAAAATGAAAACTAAAAATGTAAAAATAAAAGCTAATTTAAAATATTAATAAATGTAACAATACTTTAATAGTATATAAATAACACTAAAATAACCAAATACTAATAATCACCATACCGAACAACAATTCATAGTGACCACCAATAAGGACCGGGAAAAAAAAAAAAAAAAAAAACTTTTTTTGACTTGTGTGCCATATTTAAGCTTTGTGTAAGTAGCAGATGAAATTTAAGATGTTATTTATTTAAAAAAAAAAAAAACTTGAGATCTAGATTTCATGGGTCTATAAACAACAGCATTCGGGTTTGGAACAACGTGAGGTAAATTATGACAATTATAATTTTTTTTGATGAACTGTTCCTTAAAATGATCATTCTTAATGTAGGTGAGATTTATAAAAAAAAAAATTAATAATAATCAAAGCTTGAACAAGCCTTTCTTTTATATTTAAGAGCAACATTGGTGTTGTGAAGGAGGTCACTGATGTTATGGCAACCCCTCTGACAGGAAAAGAGGTGCTGTGGCATACGCTTCCCAGAAGCCCTGGCTCCTAAACACCACGCTAGCGGAGAACATCACTTTTGAGATGCCTTTAATAAAGCAAAGGTAAATGACCTTTGTTTACTTTCTGCCCACACAATAATATAACAAAAACATCACCATATGCCGACTGGGTACAACATTTGTGCCAAATGTGCCTTCCATACGCATTAACCTGTGTCTAGCACCCTGTTACCCTAGTGATGTACTAAAGTCAAGTGTTTACTATCCTTTTTTGTCTCGTTTATATTCCCCCGTGTCCTTTTGTCAATAGAAAAGCATTCTCTTGCTCCATCTGACACTCAATCATTTGCGCCTCTTTAAATTTTAGTAACAGCCATTATACAGATGTGGCCCTCAGTAAGTGTCTCTCTGAGTTGACGCTTCTCATAATCTCTGTTGTATATTCACCTTTCCCTGGAGCCTCAGCAGCTGGCACATGTCAATGGTGTCTGTACTCAATGTACAGTACATGAGGACACGTTCTATGTTTACAGTCTGCTTTTAATGTTAAGGTGCGGTCACATTAGCGAAAATTGTTTGGTGAAAAAGTCCATTGTTAATAATGTAGTGAAGTATGCAGCACAGTTCACACACAAGTCACTTTCAAACCAAGCAGCACTCAGTTGCATTTCTGTGAAAAACTGAACACGATGTGTGGGAAAAGTTTCCCGATCATGCAGCTTCCTATTAAATATACTGTGTTCTGTCAGAAAAAAAAAATAAAAAAAAAAAATTGGCAAGCAATGGTAAATGTAACCGCACCTTTAGTTAAGGTGCATGACCATTTGCCTCTCTTTGACCTTTAGAATTAAACTGGCTGTTTCTATCACACCTGTAAGACTTTTAAATGTAAATGATCTCTGTTATGATTGGCTAATCTCTGCATACAGTATTTTACACTATTTTCATCTTATTGTAAGTTTTGTCTTAACTGAGATATTTTGCTGGTCTATTGGGTAGCTCCGCAAAATAAATCTAATTTGTCAACAGTCCCATATAATATTGCTGTATATTAAACATCACAAATTGACTGATTGGTTGTCATTGTGTTGTGCACAGTTTCACATTATTGTGGACAGACAACTTTCTGAATTTTAGTCTCGTAGAAATGGAAGTAGCAAGTTTTCTTTCGTATCTGAGTGAAGCTACACTGTAAAAAAAATTGTTCATGATTTGTAATCATATCATTTTCTTTTGTTAAATCAACTTAGATAATTAATGTAGTTCAGATAACGTAACATTTTGAGTTTCTGTTGATTAAACCAATTGCCTTCCTTGTATTAACTCAAATTTTAAGGCAACCAGGTAACTTACTTTTTTAAGTTAAACCAACAATTTATTTTTTACAGTGTATTGCAAAAGTCAAGTCAAGTCAAGTCACCTTTATTTATATAGCGCTTTTTACAATGTAGATTGTGTCAAAGCAGCTTTACAGTGATAACTGGTACATTATTTTGGCTGCACAGCAGCTCTTAAGGAATAGTGTCAATGCAGGCAGATCAAAGCACTGTTGAATATCAAATGTCAATTGTCAAGTGTCCCCAACTAAGCAAGCCAAAGGCGACAGCGGCAAGGAACCCAAACTCCAACAGGTGACATCAGGTGGCAAACAGGTGTTAAAATGGAGAAAAAACCTTGGGAGAAACCAGGCTTAGTCGGGGGGGCAAAAGGGAAAAAAATGTAGGGTGGAGACATTTTCAATCCATCGGTTGTTGATTGGATTTTGAAATGTGGGTGTTGCATTAAAAATGGAGACAGATCGTAATGTGACTTTGCAGTCTTTGTAAAAAGCGGCAGGTTTAAGTAGGCTAAATGATAGGAGGAATGCGGGATAAGCCACCAGAGAGAATTCTAATGTTTGACCGGAAGATCCAGTTATGACATTTTAATTATCTCTATTTACCATCAAATTTTACACAATTATCATCTCATTCTGTTTTATCTTAGCTAACTGTGATCACAGTGAATGACCAGATATTTTGTTGGTCACTTGTTTTCTGTTTGGTAGCCCCACCTACGAAGAAAACTCATTGGTCTGAGATTTTAACTGTCCCATTTAATAATTCTGTATATTAAACATTACAAATGTTCTGACTGGCCGTGATTTCTGTTATGTAAATTTTCACATTATTGTGGACAGGCAATTTCTTAAAACTTGCACATTATTCAGACACAAAAATTTCAATAAATGATCCGAGTAAAATTTGGAGGGAAATTAGCAGCGTCCATGCTGTGAATTAGTCATTTATTATTAACCACCAATTTTATTTCAACATCAATATTTTAAAAAGTAATAAAGATAGATTACCCCATAGTGTTAAGTGTCTAGACAGCTGTGCTTCTGTCTCATCTTTTGTTGTTTTCAGGTACAAAGCAGTAATTGAAGCATGTTCTCTCCAGCCGGACATTGACATCCTGCCCCAAGGGGACCAGACCGAGATCGGAGAGCGGGTCAGTGTGCAGCCCATGTGACGCATTTCATTACCAGCCATCTGGAATTGTTTTAGTACTGCGTATGGTTGAGTTTCAGTTATGATGTGTCATATTGAATTCCACTAATAAACATACATATTCAGATTGAGACAACCTCCTGATTTAGTATCCAGGTAGCCTTTAAAAGACAGCTGTCTTGTTGTTTACTCTCACTCATTCAGGTTTTTAGCTGAGGTCACATTTAAGGCAGCTTAATGTCGTAAATGGCTTTCAGGTTGTACCCAAAAGCAGCCTCATTTAAAGAGTGTCGACTAAGTCAACATGATCAATCCACATGCCATTTTTGTGTGGAACAGTTACCGTAACAACTTCTACCATCTGCCTCCTTCTTATTGAGGTGTGTAATCACCTTTCTTCTTTCCAGGGCATTATTCTTTCTGGAGGCCAGAGGCAACGAATCAGTGTGGCTCGAGCTCTTTATCAAACCACCAATGTGGTGTTTCTGGTAAGTCCAGAACCATCTATACACACAAAGCAATGAAATGAGACTTCAATTAATTGTTTTCTTTTATCATAGGATGATCCTTTCTCAGCACTGGATATTCACCTGAGTGATCACCTGATGCAGGAGGGTATTCTTAAACTACTGAGAGAGGAGAAGAGAACGGTGGTGCTCGTGACACACAAACTGCAGTATCTCCCTCACGCAGACTGGGTACTTCATATGCAAATGCACTTATTCAAACTTCTTCCCCTATAGAATGTCATTTAAACAGTTGGTCAGAATTTTGATGGGTAGATCAGGTTTAAAAATCCTCATAGGCAGAACAGCAATGGTAGAACGGAAATGGTAGAGTAAAGATGCAAAGGAATTACTGAATAGGTGAGCTATGAGATGTTGAAGTCTAATTTAAAAGTTGAATCTTGAGTTATACTTATAAATTATTCACCTACATTCATCACTTGTCATCTACCCGATGAAGCTATAGAAATTATTTCAGAGGAACCCCGTTACGTATTTTTTTTTTTTTTTTTATAGTCCAATACAAGAGTCTGTTGTAAAGGATGAATTAATTTTGTTTCTGTCACGTTTTCAACTGCAAATCCTACTAACACAATTAATTATACATCGAAATGAGCAAAATAAACCATCTGGTCTACAGAAAAAATAAATAAATAAATAAAATTAAATCCCTATTTGGCCACTGTTTGCAATGACAGGAATCAAACTGCTGACCAAACCAAAGCCATTCAACCGAAATAAGGTCACTTCAGGTTTAGAATAAGCAAATAATTCTCTTCTACCTAACCTGATATTGTTTTTCACAGACAAGAAATGTTCCAGACACATCCAAAAACATTTTTGTGTAGGATTTTTGGAGGATTTAATAGCAGAAATATAGGTCTTATAGTTTTTTAAAAACATTAACATTCATTTTTTTTGGTAAAACTTTATTTTACTATTATTTGAGCTGTAAAGTTGTTCTCAAAACTTCTAGACTAGTTTTAGGGTTTAGGCATTATGTTGTCAATGGCAAAGAACGTGCATATTGTTCACATCCTGTGGTCATACTTTTGAAATAGTGGATATTTTATTGATTACAAATGGGCCCCATTCATTTCCATTGTTTTGCTTTTTTTCTTATTTCTAGTAAAACAAGATATATTTACTTTAGAAGTTAAATTTGGATAATATTGAGACTTAAGAGGATATACATGGTTCCAAATGCTTTGACCCAACATACCTAACCAGAGAAAGCTTACAGGCACTTTGCATTTTCATGAAACTCATATTATAGTTCTCAAGCCAATTTGTTGTCATCGTCAACCTTGTTGTTATTAGAAATGAATGAAGCCCCTTGTCTCTCTCACCCTGGCTCTGGGTGATGAATTGCCTTGTTAAAGTCTTCCTCCTCCTGGCACTCAATAAATCACCAGCGGTCAGAAAAGAGTTTTTCAACTCCCTGTTATTTAGACATAGCCACTTTAAGCTGCCAAATAAAAAGGGACAGGCTTGCCATTAAATATTGGCTTTACTTCTCATGGGGCATTAAAAAACACCCACCTTCTTTTTTTATGTGGTGTAAGGGGCTTGTCAGGAGAATGGAGTAATAATTGAATGTTTGTTGTTTATTTGTAGATCATTGCGATGAAAGATGGCAGCATACAAGCAGAAGGAACCTTGAAGGACATCCAAAACTCTCAGCCTGAGCTATTCGAGCAGTGGAAGACTCTGATGCACAGACAAGACAAAGAATTTGAGAAGGTAGTCTGCAAAAAATTAATGAGACACTAAAGGAAGTGATTTAAAGAGCAAGTTAATTTGTTTTGCTTTGTAAAGCCAAATACCTACTTGACCTTTTTGTTTACATTTGTTTGAATTGTTTGAGAGACTGGAAAACCATTCTCTGTGTTTATACTTAAAAAAATACAAGCTTGGTAATCAAGAAGACAGGATTAAGTGGGACTGGGACTTGGGGCTGTAAAAAAGTTACTGTAAGTCTCCAAACAAGTGTCTAATATGCCATCTAGTGGCCAACACAGTCAGGTCTCAAAACTGTCTTTGTGTCCAAAAATACATTTAAGCTACACAACTGTGTACAACACTGAAGTACCTCAAGGAACTGTGTTGGGCCCCTTCCTGTTCTTCTTCCACATGGTATATCTTACAGTATTTGGTCCAAACTACCTGGAGATGTTCTCAGATGACCCCTACATTATAGGCTCAGATCTTTCAAGATTTGCAGGAGGATGTTTCAGCAGAACAGGTCCCTAAGCTCCAGTGTACTTTTTAAGAGACCCAAATACTCAGGGAATTAATTGGAAAAGAATAAAATTGACTTGATTTAGGCTGCTTAACTAGCCAAATATGCTAAACAGAAAACCTGTTCTCCATAGATGTTTATGTATTATGTTTTTGTTGTGTTCCAGGAGACAGTAGATGAGAATATGACGGTCCTGGAAAGAAAAAACTTGAGGCGAGCCATGTACTCCAGAGAGGCTTTAAAAACTGAAGAGGAAGTAGAAGGTAAGAGTAGATAAACATGTAGAAAAACACTAATACACTAATATATGTTTTAGCAGACTTTATATCACATGCTCATCTGGTACAATCATTTTTAGATTTTTCCTGCAAGCTATTTGCAAAAAAGGACAATGGGTTGTTGCAGTGTTAACTATGCAAGCCCCTGGTAGGAATGCTCAAAAATCTTCATTAAAGACATGGGTGACAAGAGGGTAGTACCCACTTGTTCCTCTTTGTAGTTTTTTTTTTTTTTTTTTTTTTTTGCTGACTGCAGCATTGAGAAAAAAAATCAATTATTTGCAAGGACTCTGTTAGTTGGTGGCTTTCTCAAGTCCTCCTGGAAAGGATCTTCTGGGGTAGCATCTTGAACTTACTCAGGTTCCTGAGATAATATACTCATTGCTGTGCATTCCTGACCAAGCTGTTGATGTGAATGATCTATGCCAAGATGTTTGGATGCCCACCCTCACCATCTGTCAAGAAGTCCAGGATCCACTAACAGATGGCTGAGGTCACTGGTCTTGGAACTGAGCGTTGTAATGAATCTGTAATTAAGAAATAAGATCGTCACATAATTCTCCTTCCTAGTGGGACAGAGCAACTATTGGCATCATCCAGGTCTCTGCTTGAGACGAGCAAATTGGTATTTGCAGTTGGTATAGAGCAGGGGTAGCAAATCCGGCTCCCTACACCTTCCTGCAGATTCCAATAACAACCCTGCTCCAATACACCTGTAATTTTCAAATAATCCTGATTAGCTGGTTCAGGTGTTTTCACGTGACCGAACACAGGCTGGTGAATGACACTTTCATTTAAGCAGAATATCTAAAATGGAGATTGCTAAACTCCAACTTTGTCTGTGTTTTCAGATCACTTCCGCAGTGTAGAGAAAATGTGTGCACATGGTTGCCAGATTGCAATGATTAAGTAAAACACCAAGAAGAAAATTTATCCTTTTAACAGTAAAGCTCTGATTTGAGGATTTAAACTCTTGATATCCGGCAGCCACAATTATGAAAGCTCATAGCAGGCAAGACTAGTGCAAGCACACTAGACTACCTACTAGACTACATCATGTAATGTATGCACTCTAGGTGTGTTTTTGTAAAGTGAGGGACATCCTTGATAATGTCATCATTTAAACGATAATGCACATCATTAAAACAATCATGATATTATTGTAGACAATATATCTCGCCCAACCTTAATCCACGCACTTTGTGAAGGTGCGGGGTGACAAGGCTAGGCCGTAAGGAATAACCTAATACTGGTAAGCTTTGCCCTTGAAAGCAAACTCCCTGTGTTGAAGAAAGATGGATATATCTTCATATCCATATATATAGTTCAGATAATCAATCTGGTATATATAGTTCAGATGCAAAAGCCGCTAAACACCACCTCCGTCAAAAATGAAATAATGATGCTGTCCGCACATAGTATACGTTCATTAAATACTTTCGCTTCTAATCCGCTAAATCCCAGTGTCAGCCCATTCAGAAATACTGGTTGGTTGGCAGAAACCTCTAAATACCACTTCCCTTTGTCAGCAAAAGCCTCTAAGTCCACAGAAGAACCAATCAGACGATGCAAATCAAATCATATGATTTCAAGATGAATGAAGATGTGCATATGAGCCAGCTTTCAATTGCCAAGCTGCAAGTTTTTATCATGTTTTGTCCATCATTACAGTGGCAATGACAGGAGTAGCAAGTAAACACAACAATGTTCCTTGGACAAAAAAAAAAAAAAAAAATTACTAATGTCACATTTTTGAAAATAAGGCATTTCAATAACTGACTAATATCCTTGTCCTTAAAGTGAAATGACTGAACCTAAAACATAGGAGCCTGGAAAAAATGCACAGTTAAAAGAAAACATGTCAGACGGACTTAGAGGTTTTTGTAACATATGTAACTCTTCATGTGTAAGTATGCATCCTTGAGATCTATTATGATAAACCAGTCTTCTGATATGATTTGAGTCATGATTAGCTTCAGTGTTAACATCTCGAACTTGAATGTTTTTAAAGTGTGATTCAGTTGGCGCAGATCTAGAATTAGACTCCCCATCCTTTTTTGGAACAATAAAATACTGGCTATAGAATCCAGACTCTCTTTAGGGAGGTTTCTATGGCCTGCTTCCCCAAGAGAGCTAAAATCTCTTGTTCCATTACTAGAGCTTGCTCAGGACCCCATTGAATCGAGGCAGACAAGTACTGAATTCTGTAGCCTCTCTCTATAGACTATATAGAAACCTCGAGATTGGTCTCTGGTGTATTTTGAGTAGTCAGCTCGGTGCCCTGAAGCAGATAACCGGCAGGGAACCACCAAACTGGCTTCTCTAAATTCCTCCTTGGAGGGAGCGAGTCACCCAGTTCCGCAACGTTTCTGGCCAGACACTGAGACCTGAAGTCGCTGGAAACCACTGCGTCCCAAAGCATCAAAGATGGCAGCATGAGGAGCTCTTAGACGGCTAAGAGCCAAGTTCGAGACATAAAGGATCCTCTAAAACATGAGCTTGGCGAGGGAAGTACCTGGAATGCCGCCTCTTGCTTCTTCGCCTCCTGAAACCTCTCGACAACTGAGGTGACAGCGTCAGCAAATAGACGAAAGACGAAAGCGGGGCATCCAGAAAAAATGTTTTATCCTTCTCCTTAAAACCAGAATGGTTTAACCAGAGATGCCTTTCCATGGCTGCCAGGGCTGTCATAGAACGACCAATGGCTCTGGCCATCTCCTTGGTGGCCCGGAGAGACAAATCCAGTGCAAATGGCCCAGTGCAATTCTTTAATAGCATCCAGGCCAACCCCCTCACCTTCATAATTGATTATTCTCTAGATGGCAGACACAGGCAATGTGCCAGATATATGGCAGTTAGCCAAATGTCAGTATACTCCATTGCTGAAGCTATATTGGAAGGTTAGCCTTCTCACTGCAGTGACTGACAAAATAATAGACTCCACACTTTGCCTGAAAAAGTCAACTTAAAATCGACAAGTGACCAGAAACTCTTCTAGAAGTGTCACCTCACATCTTGTATTCTCTGTGCAATGGCCATTTTACTATTCTAGACCTCCTTGCTTATGGCTATCATAGTACACTTTCAATTTGTTCGCTAAGCGTTGTTGCATTTTAATTGTAGAGTGGGAGAGTAAGCAAAAGCATTACTCTCCAACCATCTGCTGACGGAGTAGACCGCTCTGGAATGACTGAATAATGAATGTGGGGATGGTTCAGTCTCCTCAGCACTAAGATTGTGCTGAGTGCTTAAACCATAGTGGGTTGCTTTTTCCCCTCGATGATGGCTAATTTGCTGTGGTAGTAAATGCTCTTCTACTGACCTAAACATGATATATACACACATCATCACTGCTCTGGCACTCAAGGGTATTCTTGGCACAGTGCAAGTGTTACATGCCTGTGATCTTTAGAGCTTTTTTCTCATGTTTATTCCTTCTTTCAGTATCTGTTTTGCTATCCACCTACACTTGTGTTTTTTAAAATACCAGTGTGATGCTGCTTTTTAAATTTAGAGCAGCATGTGGTGTGCTCTCTACAGTTTGCACTTGTTCAAAAGGTTGAACTGTGTTCTTAGGACAAGGATATTTGTATGTCACATTTTGTATGTTATACTATCTATCAATCTATCTATATCTCTATATATCGATCTCTACACTATATGGACAAAAGTATTGGGACACCTGACCATTACACCAACAGGGATTCGTGAGGTTAGGTACTGATTTAGGGCAAACTCATTCAAACATGTCTTTATGAACCTTGCTTTGTGCACTGGAGCACAGCCATGCTGGAATAGAAAAAGGCCTTCCCCGAAGTGTTGGCAGCATGGCATTGTCCAAATTGTCTTGGTATGGTGAAGCATTAACATTTCTCTTCACTGGAAGTAAGGGGCCTAGGCCAATACCTGAAAAAAAAAAAGCCCTATACCATTATCCCTCCTCCACCAGACTTTACAAGATGGCACAATGCAGTCAGGCAGGTAATGTTCTCCTGGCATCCACCAAACCCAGACTTACCAGACTTTTCACTACTCAAGAGTCCAGTGGCGGCATGATTTATACCACTCCATCTGACTCTTAGCATTTTTGGCATTTTTGCCAAGAGTCTTGGCACTCTTGGCATTTTGGTGATAGGAGGCTTGTATGCAGGTGCTCGGTCATGGAAGCCCATTCCACAAAGTTCCCACCGCACAGTTTTTGTGTTGATATTAATGCCAGTAGAAATTTGGAACTCTTCAGCTATGGAATCAGCAGAGCATTGGCAACTTTTATGCACCATGCTCCTCAGTACTTGTTTACCCTGCTCTGTGACTTTACATGGTCTTCTGCGTAGTTGCTGTTGTTCCTAAACCCTTCCACTTTCCAATAATACCACTTACAGTTGACTGTGGAATCTAGCAGAAATGAAATTTCATGACTTATTGACTGACTTATTTCAAAGGTGGCATCCTATCACACCATGCTTGAATTCCTATGGCAATGGGTCTGATTAAAACACCTGAATTAAATAATTAAGAGGTGTGTCAATACTTGTGTCCATATTATATATCTATTTATGTCTATCTGCCTGTCTGTCTCTTTCTATCTATATATCTTGTCTCTCGGTTCATCTGTTCATCTGTCTGTTTCAATCTATCCATCTATCTATCTGACTGTCTGTCTATTTATAAATCTGATTTCTTTTCATATCTATAGAAGAGTCTGTGGAGAGCGATGATGAAGATAACATGTCTCGAGTGATGAGACACAGAGCCACCATTCCCTGGAGATCCTGTGGGACGTACCTGAGCTCGGCAGGCCTCCTCCTGCTTCTCCTGCTCCTGCTATCCCAGCTCCTCAAACACTCCTTTTTGGTGGCCATCGACTACTGGCTTGCTTATTGGACGTCCAAAGTCATCACAGCCAAAACTGACGCAGCTGCACACAACTGCTCCCTAGTGCAGGTAAAGATAGACTGTCATGTGTGTGAACTTGATTTTTTTGTACATTCTGAAGAATGTGAGTGGCTAAAATCTGATGCATTGTGGGTGGTTTTTAGGGGTTGCTATGCTATGCGGGTTGCAGAAGTGTTAATGGATGGTTGGTGGTTTTTTCTCTATGATATTCTGGTCAAATTTGTTCAAAATTTGAAAAATGTTCAAAAATATACATCTGACACATGCTTTGATTTCTACTTTGAAAATTGACTCTGCATATGGATCCCCTCTTGAATCATTTAGGCTCCAATTTACATAATTTATGGTTTGTACCTGCTGAAGAGGCAGTTCATCGTCTTCGGATAGCTTAGATGCATGATTTCATTGGCTGCTTGGGTTGATATTGTTGTGTATATTGGGTTGAATATTAAAATTCTCCATGATAAATGTGCCAAACTGTAATATCCTACAAAAGAAGGTGTGTTTTATATTTCCACGAGGCACATACATGTTGAATGGCACATAGGAAAGAACAAGAGAAGGTGTTAAGAGCCAGATACAAACACTTCACTTTATTAATAGACCAACCTGCCACTGAAGAAGAGCATGTTGTGGTGAATCAGCCTTGAGTTGGCATGTGCTGTGACAGCTCAGATAACACAGTGAGACTAGACTCCAGTTGTTCTGGGTTATAGGCTAGGCAGTTTTTTTTTAATAAACCTCAGCTTGAGTCAGTCAGGTGGTTAAAAATGTGCTACCAGACACACAGGTCCAACTCAAAATTTTGTTTAAATATCCTCTCCGCACAAAAAATCTAATTTTATCCACTCCACATGCTCGTCTTAAGCAGAGGCGTATTTTCCATATTTTCACAAACCAGTTCATCCCGATCAATACTTTATTCTCTATCACTGCTCGGGTAATTGCTTAACGCATTTTAAGCTGCAGTCTTTGCCGCCACACAGAATGTAAAGTAGACATAACCTTTAATTTAGTTTTCCACTAATTAGTTCTTATGTTTTTGAGTCTGTTCACATTATTGATGTTCTCTGCTGGAGTTTTACAATATTGAATAGCTTTTTAGTTATCTTGATTGCCAGATTGATTTTCTTTCACTTTATTTCTTCAGGGTGTACGATTAGCATTTGGAAGGTTGCAGTATATAAATCAGAATCAGTCCTCAGACTTCATGTGTAATTAAAATAATTTGCCTGCTAGTAGTGTTATGGATTGTTTGCAGCGTATACAGTAAATTCACTTAAGGCTCATTCACACCACATATGATAACTCTAATGATATCTATAAAGTTTTAATAATCGTTATAATTCTATAAGAGTGGGAAAGACCACACCACACTGATAACGACATGAGAAACCATATTGTTGGACGTTGGAATTTTTTTCTAGGCTATAAACCATAAAAACATTGACAGCCAATCAGAATCCACCTGAATTGAGCATTTAAAGTGGCAGGCGACAAATGTGTAGAACATTATCATCTATTGCTGTGGCCGCTAATATAGTTATTGTTCTAGTTATCGTTCTTGGTGCACAGACCTTAAAGGGTTAGTTCACCCAAGAATGAAAACTACCCCATAATTTACTCACCCTCAAGCCATCCTAGGTGTATATGACTTTCTTCTTTCAGCCAAACACAATCAGAGTTAAATTAAAAATATCCTGGCTCGTCCAAGCTTTATAATGGGAGCGATTGGAGCATGAGTTTTTGAAGTCCTAAAAAAGTGCATCCATCGATCATAAAATGTACTCCACGAGGCTCCAGGGGTTATTAAAGGCATTCTGAAACGAATCGATGCATTTGTGTAAGACAAATATCCTTATTTAAAACTTTATAAAGTAAAATAACGAGCTTCCGGCACGACAGCTATATGCGTTCGACTTGCATCCAAGAAGATGAATGCACTTTTTTGGACTTGAACTCATCCTCCAGTCACTCATAAAGCTTGGTCGAGCCAGGATATTTTTAATATACAGCGGGTAAAATAAGTATTGAATATGTTAACATTTATATTATACAAAGTTCCAATGCAGTAATTCACATACAGTTTTGACCAGACGTTGGTATTAGCTCAAGAAATCAATAAAAATAAGGAAATCATAATACTACAATCCATAAAAAAGTTGTGTAATAAAGTGAAATGACAAGGGGGAAAAGTATTGAACACACTAAAAAAAAGCAGTACACTAAGGCAAGGCAAGTCCAGAAAGCAACAGATTCCTACCAGTGCAAATTAGAATCAGTTGGGTTAGTGCATGTTGTTTGGTTAGAAAAAGGCTTACCCATCTCTGAACGCAAGTATTGGACATCTCATGATGGGTAGAGGCAAAGAGCTCTCCCAAGACTTTCAAAACAAAATTTTTCCATACATAATTCACGAGTTCACACTTACAAATAATCAGATAATAAATAGTATGCATATTTGGCGTGCTGTCCGAGGAGAGGGCTCCGAACCCAGAGTACTCCAGAGTACTCCCAAAAATTGCAATGCTCAGCTGATTGTGCTGTTTAGAGGGTTAGTTAAGGACCGGGAATTTCTTGCAACATTGGATGGAGACATTACTGCTGTGACAGTGAAGGCGAGTTTGAGCAGATCTGGGCTCCTGCGGGAGCGGAGGCGACATCACTCCTGCGGCAGTGGATGAAATTAGGCAGAGAAACTGAGCTCCTGCGAGAGCCACGGGAACATCACTGCTGCGGCAGTGGAGATATTAGCCAGAGAAACTGAGCTCCTGCGGGAGCTGAGGCGACATCACTGCTGCGGCAGTGGAGAAATTAGCCAGAATAACTGAGCTCCTGCGGGAGCGGAGGCGACATCACTCCTGCGGCAGTGGATGAAATTAGGCAGAGAAACTGAGCTCCTGCGAGAGCCACGGGAACATCACTGCTGCGGCAGTGGAGATATTAGCCAGAGAAACTGAGCTCCTGCGGGAGCTGAGACGACATCACTGCTGCGGCAGTGGAGAAATTAGCCAGAATAACTGAGCTCCTGCGGGAGCCGAGGTAACATCACTGCTGCGGCAGTGGAGATATTAGCCAGAGAAACTGAGCTCCTGCAGGAGCCGAGGCGACATCACTGCTGTGGCAGTGGAGAAATTAGCCAGAATAACTGAGCTCCTGTGGGAGCCATGGGAACATCACTGCTGTGGCAGTGGGGAAATTAGCCAGAATGACTGCGCTCCTGCGGGAGCCGAGGCGACATCACTGCTGCGGCAGTGGAGAAATTAGCAAGAATAACTGAGCTCCTGCGGGAGCCGAGGGAACATCACTGCTGCGGCAGTAGAGATATTAGCCAGAGAAACTGAGCTCCTGCGGGAGCTGAGACGACATCACTGCTGCGGCAGTGGAGATATTAGCCAGAGAAACTGAGCTCCTGCGGGAGCTGAGACGACATCACTGCTGCGGCAGTGGAGAAATTAGCCAGAATAACTGAGCTCCTGCGGGAGCCGAGGTAACATCACTGCTGCGGCAGTGGAGATATTAGCCAGAGAAACTGAGCTCCTGCAGGAGCCGAGGCGACATCACTGCTGTGGCAGTGGAGAAATTAGCCAGAATAACTGAGCTCCTGTGGGAGCCATGGGAACATCACTGCTGTGGCAGTGGGGAAATTAGCCAGAATGACTGCGCTCCTGCGGGAGCCGAGGCGACATCACTGCTGCGGCAGTGGAGAAATTAGCAAGAATAACTGAGCTCCTGCGGGAGCCGAGGGAACATCACTGCTGCGGCAGTAGAGATATTAGCCAGAGAAACTGAGCTCCTGCGGGAGCTGAGGCGACATCACTGCTGCGGCAGTGGAGATATTAACCAGAATAACTGAGCTCCTGCGGGAGCCATGGGAATATCACTGCTGCGGCAGTGGAGATATTACCCAGAGAAGATGAGCTCCTGCGGGAGCCACGGGAACATCACTGCTGCAGAAGTGGAAGAATCTGCCAGAATAACTGAGCTCCTGCGGGAGCCGAGGCCCATCACTGCTGCGGCAATGATAGAAAAATCCCATTGTATTGGAATCATGGTATTAGTTGAGTTGGATATGGTGGCTTGCAGGTATGTGTGAGATAACGAGCTGGAGCTGAAACTAGCTGATAAGTGTTTGTTGGGCTTCTTTAATGTGGAAACGATTTGATCGAATGTAGTTCTTAAAAGCTTCTGATGACCAGCGACCAAGTGTTTGAATTTGATGCTGGGAGATGCCGGATTAAATCACGATGGATTTAAGGTGTTTTTGGAACCAAAAACGAGTGACAGGTTGGTTGGAACTGTCGACGAAGAGTGGGTCAGATGGTAATTTTTAAAGTGTAAATAAGCTAAAAGGGTTTGGTATGGCTTTTGGTTATGGCTTTTTTCATTTTGTCTGTCTTACTTTGTTTAATGAAGTAAGAGATGGTGTCGTCGTCTAGCACTAATAAGTCTGTAATTGTGGGATGGATTTTTGGGTTACAGCTGGACGTGATGGTGAGTTCTGAACATCTGAGGAACCCGAAAAAGGCCAGTATAAACATTGCGTCAAGAGTGTGGGTTGTATTAGTGGTAGCCTCGGTGGAGATTGGATATGCATTTGGTGGGGATGTTTAGGGTAATTGGTTTTCTTGCATCTTGGCATGTGGGTTGGGTTCTTTGATATGCCTTTGATATGAAGGGATGTTTGAGAATTGGCTATTTCGGAAGATAGTGAGCCAAATGTAAGTTTATGGAAAAACTGGATTCCGCTTAGGTAGCCCTTAATGGAGCTGGCTTGGAGGTTCTTATATATATATATATATATATATAAAACACAGTTGACTCAACTATACTCCTTGACAGTGTTTTCCAGCATCTGGCCCGCCCTAAGTTCCCAACATGTCCGGAATTAATCTATATATATATATATATATATATATATATACAGTGGGTACGGAAAGTATTCAGACCCCCTTAAATTTTTCACTCTTTGTTATATTGCAGCCATTTGCTAAAACCATTTAAGTTCATTTTTTTTCCTCATTAATGTACACACAGCACCCCATATTGACAGAAAAACACAGAATTGTTGACATTTTTGCAGATTTATTAAAAAAGAAAAACTGAAATATCACATGGTCCTAAGTATTCAGACCCTTTGCTGTGACACTCATATATTTAACTCAGGTGCTGTCCATTTCTTCTGATCATCCTTGAGATGGTTCTATACCTTCATTTGAGTCCAGTTGTGTTTGATTATACTGATTGGACTTGATTAGGAAAGCCACACACCTGTCTATATAAGACCTTACAGCTCACAGTGCATGTCAGAGCAAATGAGAATCATGAGGTCAAAGGAACTGCCTGAATAGCTCAGAGACTGAATTGTGGCAAGGCACAGATCTGGCCAAGGTTACAAAAACATTTCTGCTGCACTTAAGGTTCCTAAGACCACAGTGGCCTCCATAATCCTTAAATGGAAGACGTTTGGGACGACCAGAACCCTTCCTAGAGCTGGCCGTCCGGCCAAACTGAGCTATCGGGGGAGAAGAGCCTTGGTGAGAGAGGTAAAGAAGAACCCAAAGATCACTGTGGCTGAGCTCCAGAGATGCAGTCGGGAGATGGGAGAAAGTTGTAGAAAGTCAACCATCACTGCAGCCCTCCACCAGTCGGGGCTTTATGGCAGAGTGGTCAGACGGAAGCCTCTCCTCTGCGCAAGACACATGAAAGCCCGCATGGAAATTGCTAAAAAAACACCTGAAGGACTCCAAGATGGTGAGAAATAAGATTCTCTGGTCTGATGAGACCAAGATAGAACTTTTTGGCCTTAATTCTGAACGTTATGTGTGGAGAAAACCAGGCACTGCTCATCACCTGTCCAATACAGTCCCAACAGTGAAGCATGGTGGTGGCAGCATCATGCTGTGGGGGTGTTTTTCAGCTGCAGGGACAGGACGACTGGTTGCAATCGAGGGAAAGATGAATGCGGCCAAGTACAGGGATATCCTGGACGAAAACCTTCTCCAGAGTACTCAGGACCTCAGACTGGGCCGAAGGTTTACCTTCCAACAAGACAATGACCCTAAGCACACAGCTAAAATAACGAAGGCGTGGCTTCACAACAACTCTGTGACTGTTCTTGAATGGCCCAGCCAGAGCCCTGACTTAAACCCAATCGAGTATCTCTGGAGAGACCTAAAAATGGCCGTCCACCAACGTTCACCATCCAACCTGACAGAACTGGAGAGGATCTGCAAGGAGGAATGGCAGAGGATCCCCAAATCCAGGTGTGAAAAACTTGTTGCATCTTTCCCAAAAAGACTCATGGCTGTATTAGATCAAAAGGGTGCTTCTACTAAATACTGAGCAAAGGGTCTGAATACTTAGGACCATGTGATATTTCAGTTTTTCTTTTTTAATAAATCTGCAAAAATGTCAACAATTCTGTGTTTTTCTGTCAATACGGGGTGCTGTGTGTACATTAATGAGGAAAAAAAATGAACTTAAATGATTTTATCAAATGGCTGCAATATAACAAAGAGTGAAAAATGTAAGGGGGTCTGAATACTTTCCGTACCCACTGTATATATATATATATATATATATATATATATATATATATATATATATATATATATATATATATATATATATGCCTTCAATCATGCTGATTGGGTAGATATGTTGATTACTGATTGTTGACAGCTGGCTGAAATGACATGGTGTTTAGTCTGATTATTTGAACGTTGCTCCTCCCGAATTTTGTTAATAAAACATCATCAATGGTACTGGTTACAGAAGGATTTTCCAACTCCTGAATGTTCCTGTAAGCACCATTGGGGCCATTTTCCACAACTGGAGCATCATTCCACCATCAACTGGCCATGCAAATGAGCTCCTTGCAAGATTTCTGATCAGGGAATCAGAAGGTTAGTCGGAAGAGTAGCCCAAGAACCAATGACCACTCAGAAAGAGGTCCAGAAAGACTTGGAGGCAGCAGGTATAATTGTCACAAAGAAAACAACAGGAAATGCACTCCACAGCCTCCATGCACACTCACCACCTCCATTACTGAAGAAAAGGCATGTTGAAGCTCATTTGAAGTTTTCTACACAACATTTGGAAAGGGAGAATTTAGTGTGGTCAGATGAGACAAAAATCTAACGTTTCGCAACAATACCACATGCCATGTTTGGAGGAGAAATGGCTTTGCATATGGTCCTAAAAATACCATACTAACAGTGATGTTTTCGAGGTGGAAGCATCATGGTATGGGGCTGTTTCTCTTGTCATGGTACTGGCAGAATCAATATTATTGAAGGGAAGATGAATGGAGCCATGTACTGGGAATTCTTGAGATGAATTTGTTGCCATCCACCAGGATGATGAAGATGGGACTTTGGTGGACATTTCCACCAGGACAACAATTCAAAACACACTGCAAAGGAGAGTTTGAATTGGTTCTAGAAGAAGAAAATAAAGTTGTTAGAATGTCCCAGTAAATCACCAGACCTAAACCCAACAGAGCATTTGTGGAAGGAACTTTAGACCAAAATTCACAAGAGAGACTCCCAGAATGTTCAAGATTTAAAGTTCATACAGGATGCACCTTGAAGCTGTCATTGCAAAAAAAAAGCCTTTTCCACCAACTATTAAATACAATTTCAGTTTGTGTGTTCAATACTTTTTTCCTTTTTTCATTTCCCTTTATTACACATATCTTTTTTTATGGATTGTAAAATTATGATTTCTTTGTCTGTGTAGATTTCTTAAGTTAATATGGCTTGAGGGTGAGTAAATTGTGGGCTAATTTTCATTTTTGGGTAAACTAACTCTTTAACAACAGAAGTTTAGCAGCACTGCAACAATAATATTGGCAAATAAATGCTTAATATATGCAGCTATTGCTTTTGCATTTATTTTGAAAGTATAACCATGACAAGGTGTTAAGAGTGAGATCAGCATAATAGAATTGTTTACTAATCCTTTCTGTACTACGTACCAAGTGAGTTGGTGTTTTGTAAGTGTCACCCTTGTTCTCCCCACAGGATGTTGGTTTCAGTCACTCATCATACCTGCTGGTGTTCAGCCTGCTGTGCTGTCTGGGTATCGTGCTGTGTCTGGCCACATCAGTGGCCGTGGAGTGGACGGGCTTGCGGGTGGCCAAAGAACTGCACCACAATCTGCTGAATAATATTATTCTTGCCCCAATGAGGTATATCTGAAACCTTCATATTCCTTAAGTGTTTATGTGGAATTATAATTCTTCATCCGTCAAGGTGTGTGCATTTAAAACAGTTTTTTTTTTTTTCTTTAAATTGTTCCCTCTTTTTTTCCAGGCTCTTTGAAACCACTCCTTTAGGAAGCATAGTAAACCGTTTCTCTTCTGATACCAATACGATAGATCAGGTATGATGTTACGATGCCAAAATCATAAAATGTTACTGTGTGTGAGGCAATATTTCTCCCTTTGTGACTAACAGAAACAGCATTTAGTAATAGCTTTTAGTATCTGCATTTGAATATTTCTCTTTCTTTATGTTTCAGCACATTCCCGCTACCCTGGAGTGTTTGAGTCGTTCCACGCTACTGTGTGTGTCGGCTCTGGGTGTGATCTCATATGTCACGCCGGTTTTCCTCATTGTACTAGCACCACTGGCTATCACCTGCTACTTCATCCAGAAATACTTCAGAGTCGCATCAAAGTAACCAATCAGATTAATTTATTATTTATCTGAAGCCATTTACTTCTCCATTGCAACTTTTTGTCCAAGATATTGGTGAAATTCATGTCTAAATCAGAAAAATGCCTTTATAGCTACAAATTTATTCTCAGTACTTAGAGAGTTCACCCAAAAATGAAAATTCTCTAATCATTTACTCACCCTCATACATCCCAGATGTATGACTTTCTTCAGATGAACACAAACAAAGATTTTTAGAATAATAATCCATCTCTGTGTCCATATGATGCAAGTCAATGGGCGCCCAAAAGTTGACGCCCAAAGCAGCACAAACAACCATCATGACGGTACTCCCTATGACCCCAGTTGATGAACCTTCTGAAGCAAAATGGCAGGTGTAAGAAAAATATGAATATTCTATACTTTTTTTTACCTATAAACCATTGTTTCTGGCCAACTGTTGTACGTGCATTGAAGAGAGGGTTACGTTTGCGCTTCAGAAGTTGTGAAGTTTGCAGGAAAAGTGACGGTCCTCTGCACTTCTGCATCACAAATGTACTTACGACAGTTAGCTGGAAGTGATGGTTTATAGTTAAAAAGAAAACTATAAAAAATCACTTCCAGCCAAATGTTGTATACACATTTAAAACTAGGGTGTAGAGTTTCATAGAGCCTAGCAATAGCAAGCTAGCTTTGAAAGCATAAGATCCCACCCTCCCTTCAGAACGCTCTCCAAAGCCACACCTCCTCCAAAACACATAACAGCCAGAGCAGAGTCCTTACCTCATGTCTCAAAGCACATAATACCATAATAATGAACGTAAACATCTTAGAGAGCTCTGACACCGTGTTTACACTGGATGCGACAATTGTCACATCGCGCAGCACCGCAACAGCATGAGGATGCGACAAAGTGACCGTTCCAAATCAGTTTGTTCTTCATGTCAGAGAAGTAGCGCAAGCGCTTAGCGCATAGATATAGATGTCTCATTATCGGCTGTTTCTTTGGGCTTCTATAAGTTAGCCATCCACCATATTGGAACAGTCAAAGTCGGTCAGTCAACTCTCGGGAGCAAGTTGGCTTTGCCTCTACAACCAAGGTTAGACGCATGTATGAATATCTATATCTGCAATAAACTTCAGCTGATGTTTTTGCTAAACTAACGCTGTACAACAAGACAAAGGCATCAGCTAACATGACATTAAAAAGTTAGCATAGAATAAAACCCTGTAATATTGAGATAATATACAGTATATAAAAATAGAAACCAACACATTCTCACCTGTGAAAGGTTATCCCATTTCTTCGATAATTTAAATCTTGGCGGTTTCACAACCAGAATCTGCGCAATGTATCATTGATTCTTACTGTGAATGACAACACTACTGTGAAAAATAATTTTGATTTAGTTTCTGAGTTGGATGTGCACAGGGGAAAGAACGATTGCTGCATTGACTGGTATTCTTTATTGGTTTTTGCTACATTGCCTTGTCTTGTTGTGTTTTTTATACATCCACGTGAAGCTGATTTGACAAGGAACTGCAGAGGAACGTCACTTCTCAAGTGTAAACTCTACCCTTTCTTGAAAAAACACACAACAGTTTGCCGGAAGTGATGTTTTATATTTGAAAAAAGTTTAAAGATTCCTAAGAGGGTTGAGTTTACATTTGATGTAAATGTAAACGCTTTGTGAATTCATGATGTAAGCTCATTGTGAAGCCGTTAATAAAGCCATCTTGATTGTTTTGTTAATAAAAGTTCTATGTTTAGTATAAGCGAGTTTGTCATTGTACTTTGTTGTTGTTGTGTTTTTCGTTAAGAATAATAATGAACCCACCATTCAAGCAATTGCCACTAATTCGAAAGCGAAAGTAAAATGCGCACTCAAAATAAGCGATTTGAAAGTGAGATGGAAAAGAGGAAAAAACTCCATGCTACACTAAAAATAGTAGTAAGGCTTTCATCTGTGTACACATTCTTACAAGTACAATTTTGGCTGTATTATTTGTGTCCCCTTCAAAAATTGCTCGTGAGAAATTTAATAATTATTGTCCCCCCCCCCTGTTTTTACGCTGATGGCTGGAAGCAATGTTTTATTGGTAAAAAATAATTTAAATATTCATGTTTTTCTTATACCCACCTATTGTTTAACTTCATATGGACTCTAAAAATCTTCATTTGTGTTCTCTGACATTTCCTTTGGTGATGGCATGAGGGTGAGTAGATGTTGAGAGAATCTTTTTCTATTAAGATGTTTACTGTTAGTGACTTGTGTGCTTGTATTTCCAGAGATCTCCAGCAGCTAGAAGACAGCACACAGCTTCCTCTGCTCTCACACTTCTCTGAGACAGTAGAGGGGCTCACAACCATCAGAGCGTTCAGGTGGGCAAATTGATGGGTTGTGTGCTTAATTTCCTCATCTGTTGTATGTGGTAGTTTTTTTTTTTTGTTTTTTTTTCACTCAGGATGAGAGCATCTGCTACATACCTTCAATATACATGTATTAAACAGATTCTTCTTGTATTTTCCTTTCTTAGGTATGAGCCTAGATTCAGACAGAGACTTCTACAGTTCACAGATGCCAATAACATGGCCTCTCTCTTCCTCACAGCAGCGAACCGCTGGCTGGAGGTTCGAATGGTGAGTTTATATGCCACACAAGTCAGTTACTATATGAGTTGGTACTGTATGTGTTGGTACATTTAATCAAATGCTAGCTAAAATAGATTTTACCTACTGATCGACTCAACATTATCTGCTATACTGTTGTATCTCTTGTGCAGGAATACATTGGGGCCTGTATTGTCCTAATAGCTGCTGTGGCCTCCATCACAAACTCCCAGTACAATCATCTGTCCACTGGGTTGGTGGGGCTGGGACTCACATACGCCCTCATGGCAAGACCTTACACACTTACATCTAACTTTCTACATGCTTATCATCAGCAATATTAGATAACTTCTCTTTCTATATTTTACCTCTCAGGTGTCCAATTACCTGAACTGGATGGTGCGTAATCTGGCAGACATGGAGGTGCAGCTGGGAGCTGTGAAGAGAATAAAAGCTCTGCTGAAGACAGAACCTGAAAGCTACGAGGGTCTGCTGTGTGAGTATCTCATTTTCACTGGATTCACACACTCAGCATTTGTCTCCTTCATTTCCTGTGTTCGCACATTCTGTCATTCTCTGTATATCTTATATGTATATGTTTATGTTCCTCAGCTGCGTCTCAGCTTCCAGAAGGTTGGCCTCAGCGGGGTGAGATTCAGATCCAGAATCTGAGCGTGAGGTACGACAGCACCCTGAAGCCTGTGCTTAAACAGGTCAATGCTCACATCAGCCCAGGACAAAAGGTACATTTAAGAATTTTACTTGAAGAAAGTTAAATAATTATATTTAACTTATTTAAATATACACCGATCAGGCATAACATTATGACCACTGACAGGTGAAGTGAATAACACTGATTATCTCTTCATCACGGCACCTGTTAGTGGGTGGGATATATTAGGCAGAAAGTGAACATTTTGTCCTCAAAGTTGATGTGTTAGAAGCAGGAAAAAGGGGCAAGCGTAAGGATTTGAGCGAGTTTGACAAGGGCCAAATTGTGATGGCTCGACAACAGGGTCAGAGCATCTCCAAAACTGCAGCTCTTGTGGGGTGTTCCTGGTCTGCAGTGGTCAGGATCTATCAAAAGAGGTCCAAGGAAGGAACAGTGGTGAACCGGCGACAGGGTCATGGGCGGCCAAGGCTCATTGATGCACGTGGGGAGCGAAGGCTGGTCCGTGTGGTCCGATCCAGCAGACGAGCTACTGTAGCTCAAATTGCTCAATAAGTTAATGCTGGTTCTGATAGAAAGGTGTCAGAATACACAGTGCATCGCAGTTTGTTGTGTATGGGGCTCCATAGCCGCAGACCAGTCAGGGTGCCCATGCTGACCCCTGTCCACAGCTGAAAGTGTCAACAGTGGGCACGTGAGCATCAGAACTGGACCACGGAGCAATGAAAGAAGGTGCCCTGGTTTGATGAATCATGTTTTCTTTTACATCACGTGGATGGCCGTGTGTGTATGCGTTGCTTACCTGGGGAACACATGGCACCAGGATGCCCTATGGGAAGAAGGCAAGTGTGATGCTTTGGGCAATGTTCTGCTGGGAAACCTTGGATCCTGTCATCCATGTGGATGTTACTTTGACATGTACCACCTGCCTATGCATTGTTGCAGACCATGTACACCCTTTCATGGAAACCGTATTCCCTGGTGGCTGTGGCCTCTTTCATTAGGATAATGCACCCTGCCACAAAGCAAAAACGGTTCAGGAATGGTTTGAGGAGCACAACAACGAGTTTGAGGTGTTGACTTGGCCCCCAAATTCCCCAGAGCTCAATTCAATCGAGCATCTGTGGGATGTGCTGAACAGACAAGTCTGATCCATGTAGGCCCCACCTCGCAACTTACAGGACTTAAAGGATCTGCTGCGAACATCTTGGTGCCAGATACCATAGCACACCTTCAGGGGTCTAGTGGAGTCCATGCCTCGATGGGTCAGGGCTGTTTTAGCAGCAAAAGGGGGACCAAAACAATATTAGGGAGGTGGTCATAATGTTATGCATCATTTTGGATAAAAACTTCTGCGAAATGCATAAATGTAAAAATGTTAATGTAAATGTTAAAAAAAAAAATACCCATAGTCATTCATGTTCTTTTAGTAAAAAAATATATTTGTGTTCTAGAGTTCTAGAGATACAGCAGTATATTTAATTGTACACATGGGGTACTTTTTACTCCTGTGTGTAGCAAAACAATCTTGAGTGTTTGCTGCTAAAAAGCTTCTTTTTTTTTTTTCATCTGACCATAGAACATTTGAAAAGTAACTGACACTGCTGGAACTTCAAACTGGATGGGTTCTATGGTCAGATGAAACAAAAAAATTAGCTTTTTAGCAGCAAACACACCGATTAAAAAGTACCCCATGTGTACAGTGAAATATACTGCTGTATCTTTAATGTTGTGGGCCTATTTTTCTGCCGGAGGTCCTGGACATCTTGTTCAGATACATGCTATCATGGATTCTAGCAAATACCAAGGGATAAAAAATCAAAACCTGACAGTCCCTGTTAGAAGTCATATAATGGGCCGTGGTTGGATCTTCCATCAGGACAATGAAAATCAAAATCAAAGCAAAAATGTGTCACTGAGCACAAAATGAAGCTTCTGCCATGGCCATCCCAGTCCCCTGACCTGAACCCTAAAGAAAATGAGTGGAGTGAACTGAAGAGAAGAAGCACCAACATGGAGCTGGAAATCTGAAGGATCTGTAGAGATTCTGCATGAAGGAATGGTCTCTGATCTCTTGTCAGGTGTTCTCCAAACTCATCAGGCGTTATAGGTGAAAACTCGGTTATCTTGGGAAAAGGAGGTTGCAATGTGTATGAGATAAAAACATTTATTTCATAATGAGATTTTCCCCCCATTTAAAATTATTATCCCCAATGAAAGGTTGGATTTTTGTAGATTTTTTTAAATAAAAGATCAAAAGTATTACGATGCAGATTTATTTTCACAGCTTTCTTTGGTCATATTTACCAAGGGTATGAATAATTTTGAGCACAACTGTATACAGATAGTTATTATGATTACATATTGTTAAAGGTTAAAAACCTTGACTTTGTGTTGATCTGTTACAGCTTGGAATCTGTGGTAGAACAGGAAGTGGCAAGTCATCCTTCTCATTAGCCTTTTTCCGGATGGTGGACACATTTGAGGGTGACTCTCATTCTTTTTATTAAGGTCAAGCTAATACAATTTAATTTGCAGAGTATAATATGTGGCATGGATTTTAAGTCTTTATACTCCAACAGGGCGAATAATCATTGATGACATTGATATAGCAAAGCTGCCTCTTCAGACGCTGAGGTCGCGCTTCTCTATTATTCTACAAGATCCCTTCTTATTCAGCGGAACCATCCGGTACGTCTCTTGAAAACGAATACTGCATGAGTGAATGAAATTGTCCCAATATCCTAGACATTTTATTCATTTAAAAGAAAAAACAAATGATACTTTTGATCAACATAATCAGTTTGAATTTGACACTTGAGATGTGATTTCACAGACCAAACTCTCCCAGGTTTACATTATAAATTAGCATTCATATATTATGAATCGCCATAGCTTTTTGTTCTGTTTCAGTGTTTTTAAAAGCAGTATGGGGCTGTAGAGCTGGAGGATTTCTGGGGCAAACTGAATTTATAATGAGAAGTTTTATAATATCTCATTTTCTTGTGTTCAGTTTTAATCTAGATCCAGAGATGAAGGCCACAGACAGCATGTTGTGGGAGGCGTTAGAAATCGCACAACTCAAACCAGTAGTTAAAACCCTGCCTGGAGGACTAGGTAAGACTCATAAAAAGCTAGATACTGATAGGAGTCAAATGTTAAAGGAATAGTTCACCCAAAAATGAACATTCTCTCATAATTTATTCACTTAATATGAATTATGGGAGGGGGGGTTAGAAACACAGACAGAAACATAAATCGTATGGACTTTGCTATTTTAGAACGAATATTAAAACGTTATAGTTATAGCTGCCATCCTTAGTGTCTGAACTTGCCTTTTTAGGGTTAAGATTGAGTTTTTCACTGTCAGGCATTTATGCTTTTATGAATGAATGAGCTTGCGTATACTTCTCAGCAGTCTCATGCAGAATTTATTCCTAATTTTTGAGTGACTGGCAGAAAAATGAGTACATTTCTAAAAGGGTGCACATCAAATTGACTGTGCGGTCAGCTGGGATAATCACATCACCTCCGGACATTAAACCAGCTGTACCAACATTTCACTTTTTTCCAGTTTTCCAAAAGCTATCAAACTAATCTAAATATATGATTGATGATACTCTTATCTTGCGTTTCAGATGCCATAATAACCGAAGGTGGGGAGAACTTCAGCCAGGGGCAACGTCAGCTGTTCTGTCTGGCGCGTGCATTTGTACGGAAGAGCAGTATTCTGATTATGGACGAGGCCACTGCTTCCATAGACATGGCTACGGTGTGTGTGTGTGTGTGTGTTTGTGTGTGCTTAGAAGTACAATAAAGAGTAAGAACTCTAAGAGGTAGAAGGAAAAACCCCAGGGGCCACGACCTCGATTCTCTTCACATTCTCAAGCACCCTTCTTCTCGACTGCTCCTCTGCCTTCATCTCTCCTGAATAAATGAAGCGTGGCTGTACTAAATGCAGTGGCTGGGTTTGATAGAGGAACGGACACACACTATTTGATAGATTTAAAATGAAAGGAAAGCATCCGTGTGAAAAGTACTGGTGTTTCTGCACCCCCTACAGACTGATATAAAGAATTCAAAATAAAAATGCCATGCCAGTTTAACTGTAAGCTATCATTACAACAGTAATATATAAACTGTTCATTGTTCAATTAAATCCTTCACTTAAATTGTTATAACAATAATAAAATTTGTTTTTTAAATAATCTTTTTAAATGCATTTTTCCAATGTTATGTTAAAAAGTTAAGAATTATATATAAATGTTTATGTAATGTAATAATTATATTAATAATGCTCTTTTTATAGGTTAGAGATTATAATAATAATGTAATGCCGTTTTCAGTAGGTTAGGTTAAAAGTGTGAATTATTAAAAAATATAATATATAATAGTGCTCTTTTTAATAAACATAAAAATAATATACATAAATATATAATATATAAGATACAAATATTATAAATCTCAATTAAAAACATATATATATATATATATATATATATTATAAAGTTTGAATCATTAAAAAATAATAATATAATTCTCTTTTTAATAGGTTAGGTTAAAAAGTTTGAAATTATAAATATACTGTATATGAATATTTTCTGCCTTTTTATAATATAAATTATTTATAAAAATTATAAAATTTAGAATTATTACAAATATATAATATAATATAGTGCATTTTGTAAAAGACTAGTTTAAAAAGTTTGACATTATAAAATAATATACATATTTATTAATATTAATATATATTTATTAATATAAATTATATTTATCCATTTTTTATAATATTTTTATAATAATACATTTAATATAAATATTATAAATCTAATTTAAAAGAATAAATTTTATAAAAGTTTGAAATAATATAATATAAATTCTTTTTTTAATAGGTTAGGTTAAAAAGTTTTAAATATATATATATATAGCCATTTTTATAATGTAAATATAAATAAATATATAAATAATTATAAAAATATATATGATATAATATAATGCTCTTTTTAATAGACTAGGCTGACATTATAAAAATAATATACATTATATTTAATAACATAAATTAAATGTATCCATTTTGTCTGCCATTTTTATAATAATAAATTTAATATAAATATTATAAATCTAATTTAAGATAAGAATGTATATGTATATATGTGTGTGTGTGTGTATATATATATATATATATATATATGTGTGTGTGTGTGTATAAAAGTTTGAATTATAAAAAAAATCTAATGCTTTTATTTAATAGATTAGGTTTATAGGTTATTATATTGTCTTAATGTTTGTTTTTTTAATAGGAGAGCATTCTACAGAAAGTTGTGATGACTGCCTTCGCCGACAGAACTGTGGTCACCATCGCCGTAAGTTGCCGATTAGGCTGCTTTCTGACTTTAATATTTAAAGTCTAGCTGTGGTTAAAGCCCAACAGCATGACGACCATTCAATGCTTTTAATGATTAAAAGGCATTTCAGCCTTTCAGCAGGTCAAACAAGGTCTCAGACATTTAACGTCATTGTGTTTTTCCATAGCATCGTGTGCACACCATCCTGAATGCAGACCTGGTGGTTGTGATGAAGAGAGGAGTCATTCTGGAGTTTGATAAACCAGAGGTTCTCCTGAATCAAGAGGACAGTGTGTTTGCGTCGTTCGTGCGAGCGGACAAATGAGCCCGGAGACCCTCTACTGAAAGTGCAATTGTATCATGAATAATATATTATTTATTACTGTAATTATCATCATCACATTTGTAAATAAAATGTTAATCATTTATTAATAAAAGTATATAAACAATCTGTATGCTCTTTTTAAATTTTCCATTTTTATTTTTTTAAACTGTATATAAAAATTACAGAATTTTATATAGAATTAACAGATTCAAATGAAAACAAGAAACATTATATAAAAATATTGATTGTTCAGCTGACGAAACATCTTTCCAAAAAAACTTTCAGTAGACCAAAACTCCATAAAACCATCTTTTAAAAGTTGTGAGTTGTGAAAATGACATGATAGGACAGTTATACAGTGTGTACTTCATATCCCCAAAAAACCCATGAATAAAACATTTTGTGAACTCTATGATTTACTTACAGTACTAGTAGCCTGTAATGTATTTCAGTACAGTATTGTTGGCTGTAGAATAACAAACTGTAGTTAGAAGTGATGCTAAATGTATATTGTTAATGAAGAGCACCGTATAGCTAAAGCACTGTTGTCTATAGTACAGTATGCTATAGTGTAGTAAGTACAGAATTGTTTTCTGTAGTGTATGCTATTGTGTTTGTGTAGTATAGTATTAAACATTATTTATAGTTTAATTATTCACTTTAGATTAGAACTACAGCGTTTTTATTGTTAATAAATTGTGAAGTATGGTATAGTAGGCTATATTAGGGAACTGGTTGCTATTGTGTATTTTATACTGTAGTTTGTAGCCGTTAAAGGATTATTTCACTTCAGAATTAAAATTTCCTGATAATTTACTCACCCCCATGTCATCCAAGATGTTTATGTCTTTCTTTCTTCAGTCGAAAAGAAATTAAGGAAAACATTCCAGGATTTTTCTCCATATAGTGGACGTCAACAGGGCTCAAACTGCAGTTTCAAAGAGCTCTACACGATCCCAGCCAAGGAATAAGGGTCTTGTCTAGCGAAACGATTATTATTATTATTATTTAGAAAATGACAAATTATATACTTTTTAACCACAAATGCTCATCATGCACTGCGATGCGATGCGCCACGCATTACGTAATCATGTTGGAAAGGTCACGCGGAAGTACCAACTTCAAAATCATCCAACAACGTTTTACCTTTTTTTTTTTTTTTTTTTTTTTTGTAAAGGCCGTTTGACTTACTCTTTGCACTTTCACTTTGAAGATACTGGATCGGTACTTCCACCTACGTCACGCATGACCTTTCCAACGTGATTACGTAATGTGTGGCACATCACAGAGCAAGACAAGAATTTGTGGTTAAATATATATATATATATTTAGAAAATGACTGATCATTTCACTAGATAAGACCCTTATTCCTCAGATGGGATTGTGTAGAGCCCTTTGAAGCTGCAATTTGGACCTTCAACCCCATTGAAGTCCACTATATGGAGAAAAATCCTGAAATGTTTTCCTCAAAAACCATAATTTCTTATGAAAGACATAAACATCTTGGATGACATGGGGGTGAGTAAATTATCAGGAAATTTTAATTCTGAAGTGAAATAATCCTTTAAAAGCTAAATGTGTTGCTAATTCACTGTTAATTAGCATAGTATAGTAAGCTGTGGTGTAGTACAGTTATAGTATATAGCTTATTAGTTATATGTGACCCTGGGCCAGTCATAAGTTGCAGTAGTCAACAATACATTGTATGGGTCAAAAATATTGATTTTTCTTTTATGCCAAAAATCATTAGGATATTAAGATCATGTTCCATGAAGATGTTTTGTAAATTTCGTATTGTAAATATATCAAAAATGTATTTTCGTGAGTGGATATGCATTGCCACGGGCTTCATTTGGACAACTTTAAAGGTGCATCAATGGAAAGATTATTTATTCAGCTTCCAAATGATAAGTCTCAATTTCAAAAACATGACCCTTATGACTGGTTTTGTGGTCCAGGGTCACATATAGTATAGGTTATTATAGTTTATCTCATGCAAAAGTGCACTTACACACTATTTTTATTGTTAATGCAGAGTGTTGCATAATATAGCAGGATATAGCACTAATCTGTTAATAAAAATAATAAATTAAGAGAAATGCAATTAAAAAGATATGTTTTAATAGGTTTAAAAAAAAGTTAAATTATTAAAAATAAGAAGAAGAATGCTCGTTTTAATAGGTTTGGTTAAAGTTACATTGTTAATAAGTAAAGTGTAGCATAATACAGCAGGCTATATTATATAGTTTAGTTTGCCTCTTTAGAACTGGAGCTCTTACTATGTAGAGGTATAATATAGAGGTGTAGTATAGCTATAGTATGTCTTTTAATTGTTAACGTAGAGCGGGTTCTTTACTGTGGTAAAGATCGCATTTAGCACGCATGCCCTGTGCTGAACGAGTATTTCTGTCCGTCCCAAAGTCACATCTGAGGATGTGCGAGAAAATATCCGGTTTCAACTGACTGGCAGCGACAGCCGGAGAACTAAAAGTGGCGTCTTCCCACGGGACCTCCTCACCGCATGTGAGCGCCTGAACGGACACCGCACGCAGCGCGCAAACGATGAGCGCACCTGCCATGATACAACTTAGTGGCGCAGCCGTTTAACTGTAGTATGGACCAGCTATGTTGTCCAGAAAAGGACTCATTCCCGAAGACTATTTGTTGACTCGGTTGGCTGAGGATGTGTTACAGCCCAAATTCAAGTCTAAACCGCGAAAGGCGCGATTCGTCGCCAAGAACGGAGCGTGCAACGTCGCCCACACGAACATACGCGAACAAGGACGGTTTCTACAGGACGTGTTCACCACTCTAGTGGATCTAAAATGGCTTCATACTCTACTGATCTTCACTATGTCCTTCCTGTGCAGTTGGCTATTGTTCGGGATGATCTGGTGGCTCATCGCCTTCGGGCACGGAGACCTGGACCCGAAAGGTGACGACTTTGTGCCGTGCGTAACGGACATCCACTCGTTCTCCTCCGCCTTCCTGTTCTCCATTGAAGTCCAGGTGACCATCGGTTTCGGCGGACGGATGATCACGGAGGAGTGCGTTTCGGCCATCGTGATACTGATCATTCAGAACATAGTCGGTCTGGTGATCAATGCCATCATGTTAGGATGCATCTTCATGAAAACAGCGCAAGCAAACCGGCGGGCGGAAACGCTCATCTTCAGCAAACACGCGGTTATAACAGTCCGAAACAACAAGCTGTGCTTCATGTTTCGCCTCGGTGACTTGAGGAAGAGCATGATCATCAGCGCCACCGTCCACGTGCAGGTGGTGCGGAAGACCTTCACCAATGAGGGCGAGATGGTGCCTTTGGATCAGATAGACATCCAGATGGACAACCCGGTGGGCACCAACAGCATCTTTCTGGTGTCTCCCCTCATCATCAGCCACGTTATTGACAAAAACAGCCCGCTGTATGATCTATCCGCGGCTGATCTGCAGCACGAGGACATTGAGGTGATTGTCATACTGGAGGGGGTGGTGGAGACCACCGGCATCACCACCCAAGCGCGGACCTCTTACCTGTCCGAGGAGATATTATGGGGTGAGAGGTTTGTGCCTACGGTGTCTGAAGAAGAAGGGATGTATGCTGTGGACTATTCCAAGTTTGGAAAGACAATTAAAGTGGCAACGCCGAGCTGCAGCGCGCGGGCGCTGGATGAGGCGGGAGGGTTGGAGAGGTTCAAACTGCCGGAGTCCAGCAGCGCAGGCGCGTCAATGAGGAGAAGAATCCTCAAACATCAACACACCAGCGAAATATCATGAATTTATTCTGTCGTTAACCTCCTGAGACTAGTCTTCTTGTTATAGGCTATTTTCATAAAAATCTGTCTATCTATCTAGTAATAATAATTTATGTAGCCTATAAAGTCGATAGATAGATAGAATCAGTTAAAAAGACAAACATTTATTTTAAAGAATGACATGATCACAAAAACAGTAAAATATATGTATAAACAACAAAACAGCGTCCATGTTATGTCCACTGCAGTGGACAGAGACAAATTGGTAAGTATGAGGAGGTTAATGCTGAAATACTACGTTTATGTATAGTAAAACACTAGGGTGATATTACATAGGCGTATAATATTACATATCTTTGTTTAGTGAAGATATTCGGTTCTAAGAAATACGAATGCACTGTTTTTGTCTTTATATAAAGTTTGAGAGATGTGCACGTTTGAATAAAGCTCTCAGGGTATTTAATGACTATGCACATGCTTTGAGGAAGCGCATGACGTTTAATAAAAATCCGTTTTATGCTTGCCTTGTTACAAATAAACCAGCCTGTTTGTACTGAATTGCTTTGTAATTCTTATACACTGGGCTGACCAGTCTATAGTATAGCCTAGCTAAAGGTTTTAGCTTGTAATTATTAATGTATAGGCCTACATTTGAGTGCTGCGAATCCTACTCTGTTTTACCAGAATATAATTAGCACATGCCGACGTTGCGTGGCAACCATCCTGAGGTGACTGGGAGTCACTTAACTTAATCAATGTTTATAAGCCAAGGCCCCGCTTTAGAAGTAGTACATTCTTGTCTGGCATATGCGTTACAGCGCCTTACTTAGGAAACGCTGCCACCTTGTGGCCAAGTTGTACTAGATCTGAAGTTGACCCACATACTGTATGCCCTGGCACGTAAATGCATATTTTCAATTCAAAATGGCCATATTTGAGGGGGAAAAAAGTCGTTTGCATCACTGGATGTTAGTGTAGGTCATTTAACATTTTTATCACAAAAAAGGTTTCATTATTTACATCTTACGGGCGCTTCGCTCTGGAATTGACTATATGCATATAAGCTAAATGAATGTTCTTTAGAACTTCCGCAATAATATAAGCCAGCTGGAAAACTTCCGGTGAAATGTCACTTGCTGGTGTGTAGGTATCTTCAGGAAGCTTTAACAGCATCAATAGTAACCTAGTTTATAATCAGAATATAGTCACTTAAATAGCATTAATTTACTTATTCAAACGTAAGAGGACATAAAAAGAAAAGGAGATAAAGACGTACATGTGTTCCTCCTCGGCTAAAATCAAACTTTAGTTAGAGTAATTGAATAAAATGTGAGATTTCACAAGTATGCCAAAATCACTGAGCTTGCGCTGCAATGACTGACAGCTACTGTGATTACAAAAGGGAATCGTGGTGCTCGCTTTCTGTGTCATTCACAAGAAAAGTTATTGTTTTTCATGTGAATTTTTTTGTTGTTGTTCATACTTCACATTGACAAAATGTATTTTTAAACCTAGTCATTTTATAATGTTTAATATTTAAGCGAAACTACGTTAAAAACTATTACAGGAAATTGCTAATATATACGTAAATGAATGCTACTCTGCCGCCACCTGCTGGTTATAGTGGTAATTCATGTCTTTTTTATTTTTAAATTCTATCAAATGTTGGATTTCCTACAATTTGAATCGTTCGGTTTTACAAATGGGGACAATCTCAGAGGGATGAACAAATAATTTTTGTGGTCATCACATTAAAAATAACATTTGAAGTGCTGGGGAAAAAATGCGTGTGCATGTCTACAAACACAGCATTTCTTAAAAGGTCCCAATAGCTTCTTCTTTATTGCAATCAATAAAACTGGTTTATTGGCAAATTAGGTAAATGTGATAACTGCATTAAAATATCAATACAGCATTAAAAAGTCAGCCACTGATGGGTTTTTGTGTCGATGTACAGCGAGTACAAAATGAACAGCTAACAGTTCTCCGGAAATGCCCAAGCTGGCTTGACGACAACCAGGAAGTAACCGTGCATATGCCTTCTGTGAACAGTAAACCCTGCCTACTTTGACTTGATTGGTCATTGTTAGACCGCTGAGGCAGACCAGACTCAAATTTTATTTTCATCATCCTAACAACATACAAGTTGTTAAATATAAGTCATAAAATATTACTCAAGCTAAAGTATTTAGTGCTCCTTTTCAATTTTACTTGAGTGAAAGTACAAAAGTACTTGACTGATGAATGTTTATTTTGTAATTTTATAAAGGCCACTTATATAATTTAATTTTATATTATATATTTTATATAATCCTATTGCTTAAAATAATTATGAATGATTATGAATTGTCAAATTGCACCAGCACTAGTCAGTATGGAAGATTAGTGGATGCAGATACATAATATAATGTGTGTTGACAAACAATATAAAAACAGACGAAAAATATAGGGCTAAATACATATTTAAAAAAAAAAAAAAAAAATGCTGCAGCAGCGGGGAAGATGAACGTGCATGTGTTATTTTAATTTGTGTTAAAGGGGCACGATTCTGGATAAAATGAGAATCAAAATTTTTATTTGTTTCTTTCAAATAGAAATCATGATTCTCCCATGATTCTGAATAGACAACTCAACAAAATTGCATATAATTATTTACTAGAGGACAAAATATTAATTGCTGCAGTCTATTTAAAAATATTTAATTAATTAATTTTAAAAAATGGGTTTGAATAAATGATTTAATGACTCACTCATAACTATTTCACATGTTTCATTACTGGATGAATCAATAATTTATCCTAAAATTCAACATTAGCAGGCTGACTTACTTTTCACCATCAGTCGCGCGCGCACTCAGAGGATCCCCAGTTCTTGGCTAATTTTCAGTCAGACTTGTAAATTCATTCACTGGAGAGTCGCTCTGAACGGATCATTGAATCAGTGAGTTGTTGACTCGAGAACAGCTGCAATACGATCAGTCCAATTCGCGAATGAATTGTTGATGTGATTTGTGAACCGATTTAACAGGATGATTGAAAAGAATCAGTTCGTGCACGAATGTGAATGTTGAATGTTTGAATGTTGCGAATGAATCCTATCTGACTTATGATAGCAACCTGAGTCGTAACAAAGCACTGTTTGCCAGAGGAGAACTGGCCCCCCGACTAAGCCTGGTTTCTCCCAAGGTTTTTTTCTCCATTTTAACACCTGTTTGCCACCTGATGTCACCTGTTGGAGTTTGGGTTCCTTGCTGCTGTCGCCTTTGGCTTGCTTAGTTGGGGACACTTGACAATTGATATTCAACAGTGCTTTGATCTGCCTGCATTGACACTATTCTTTAAGAGCTGCTGTGCAGCCAAAATAATGTACCAGTTATCAATGTAAAGCTGCTTTAACACAATCTGCATTGTAAAAAGCGCTATATAAATAAAGGTGACTTGACTTGACGAATCGGAAGCCGCTTTTGCGTCTCTGACCATGTGACGATTTCTTCATTTTAAAATAACGAGTAACGATGTTTTATAAAATGTACGATAAAAGTACGATCTTATGCTTTGGAATGTAGTTAAGTAAAAGTAAAAGTTGCTCAGAATAAAAATACTTGAGTAAAGTACAGATACTTGCAAAATGTACTTAAGTAACGAAGTAAAAAATACTTTGTTACTGTCCATCACTGGTTATGGAAAGCTGTCCGTCTGGGTGTGGAGTAGGGTTAGGGGTTAGTTTCTGTTGTAGTATTGTGTACCTTTCGGCACACCCATAACGACCATGTTAATGGTAAATTCAGCAGTTGTTTGGCTAGTATGGAGCCCCTAAAGGGACATGGTGGTGGATAAAATAGGAGATGGGAGGAAAAATAATAAGTCAATGCTATTGCCTTCGCTCGCAAATTGTTTGCATTCCCCTGAGAAACTTTCCTTCGCAAAAACTTTTGCGTTCGCTTGTAAAACTTTTGTGTTATTTGCAAGTGAACGCAAAGTTTCTTAGCGGAATGCAAAACATTTGCGAGAGAACGCAAACGCATTGCCAAATAATTAGGGGCTCCGTAGGCACTCTTTAATGGAACAATAAGGACATATATAAATGCAAATAGTTGTTTCTGAAACATTGGTTTGATAATGGCACGGCAGCATATTGGTGGATCAGTTATTTTATTTAAATGTTTGTTTGTTTGTTTTTTCACTTACACTGAGTTTTTGGCACATTATAAGATTCCTGTAACACCAGGGGACTATGCAAAAGTTTTTGGTGCAATATCTCATGAAGTCTGTATGCTGTTTAGACGTAAGAAATAATTAACGTTCAACAATGGTCCCCACCTACAGTAAGTTCTTATGTAGGTAATATTTGTTTTTCCTTTAACTCCCAAAACAGATCCATAAGAGCGTTACTTCAAAGAAACACTGTGTCTTTGCCTCATATTTACTATATCAGAATCATTTGACAGACAATATTGTGTGGAAAAAGGTTTGGCTTATACCTAATCAACATTTAATTACAAAGTCAAAGACATATTTCAAAATAATTACCCAGTGAAACATTACTTTGTAAAATTTAAAGGTGATATTAATTTTACATGTTACAATGTTTACATGGTACATTTAACTGGTGCTGTGATTTTTTTATGTATTTATGTAATGCAGGGATTCCCAAACATTTTTTCAGCCCAACCTCTTTAATGTAATATAGAGAATGGGGTGTTTTCTTTCTCTTTGTATTTTTATGTATGTATTATGAGTATTTGCAGGCGTTTCTGTATTTGGTTGTGAGTATTTGCAGGCGTTTCTGTATTTGGTCGAGTTGTGAGTATTTACAGGCGTTTCTGTATTTGGTCGAGTTGTGAGTATTTTCAGGCGTTTCTGTATTTGGTTGTAAGTATTTGCAGGCGTTTCTGTATTTGGTTGTGAGTATTTTCAGGCGTTTCTGTATTTGGTCGAGTTGTGAGTATTTTCAGGTGTTTCTGTATTTGGTTGAGTTGTGAGTATTTTCAGGTGTTTCTGTATTTGGTTGAGTTCTGAGTATTTTCAGGTGTTTCTGTACTTGTGAGTATTTTCAGGTGTTTCTGTATTTGGTTGAGTTGTGAGTATTTTCAGGTGTTTCTGTATTTGTGAGTATTTGCAGGCGTTTCTGTATTTGGTCGAGTTGTGAGTATTTTCAGTCGTTTCTGTATTTGTGAATCTTTACAGGCGTTTCTGTATTTGGTCGAGTTGTGAGTATTTTCAGGTGTTTCTGTATTTGGTTGAGTTCTGAGTATTTTCAGGTGTTTCTGTACTTGTGAGTATTTTCCGGTGTTTCTGTATTTGTGAGTATTTACAGGCGTTTCTGTATTTGGTTGAGTTGTGAGTATTTTCAGGTGTTTCTGTATTTGTGAGTATTTACAGGCGTTTCTGTATTTGGTTGAGTTGTGAGTATTTTCAGGTGTTTCTGTACTTGTGAGTATTTTCAGGTGTTTCTGCATTTGTGAATCTTTACAGGCGTTTCTGTATTTGGTCGAGTTGTGAGTATTTTCAGGCGTTTCTGTATTTGGTCGAGTTGTGAGTATTTTCAGGCGTTTCTGTATTTGGTTGTGAGTATTTTCAGGTGTTTCTGTATTTGGTTGTGAGTATTTTCAGGCGTTTCTGTATTTGGTCGAGTTGTGAGTATTTTCAGGCGTTTCTGTATTTGGTTGTGAGTATTTGCAGGCGTTTCTGTATTTAGTTGTGAGTATTTACAGGCGTTTCTGTATTTGGTTGAGTTGTGAGTATTTTCAGGTGTTTCTGTATTTGTGAATCTTTACAGGCGTTTCTGTATTTGGTCGAGTTGTGAGTATTTTCAGGCGTTTCTGTATTTGGTTGAGTTCTGAGTATTTTCAGGTGTTTCTGTACTTGTGAGTATTTTCAGGTGTTTCTGTATTTGGTTGAGTTGTGAGTATTTTCAGGTGTTTCTGTATTTGTGAGTATTTGCAGGCGTTTCTGTATTTGGTCGAGTTGTGAGTATTTTCAGTCGTTTCTGTATTTGTGAATCTTTACAGGCGTTTCTGTATTTGGTCGAGTTGTGAGTATTTTCAGGTGTTTCTGTATTTGGTTGAGTTCTGAGTATTTTCAGGTGTTTCTGTACTTGTGAGTATTTTCCGGTGTTTCTGTATTTGTGAGTATTTACAGGCGTTTCTGTATTTGGTTGAGTTGTGAGTATTTTCAGGTGTTTCTGTATTTGTGAGTATTTACAGGCGTTTCTGTATTTGGTTGAGTTGTGAGTATTTTCAGGTGTTTCTGTACTTGTGAGTATTTTCAGGTGTTTCTGCATTTGTGAATCTTTACAGGCGTTTCTGTATTTGGTCGAGTTGTGAGTATTTTCAGGCGTTTCTGTATTTGGTCGAGTTGTGAGTATTTTCAGGCGTTTCTGTATTTGGTTGTGAGTATTTTCAGGCGTTTCTGTATTTGGTCGAGTTGTGAGTATTTTCAGGCGTTTCTGTATTTGGTTGTGAGTATTTGCAGGCGTTTCTGTATTTGGTTGTGAGTATTTGCAGGCGTTTCTGTATTTGGTCGAGTTGTAAGTATTTTCAGGTGTTTCTGTATTTGTTTGTGAGTATTTACAGGCGTTTCTGTATTTGGTTGTGAGTATTTGCAGGCATTTCTGTATTTGGTCGAGTTGTGAGTATTTTCAGGCGTTTCTGTATTTGGTCGAGTTGTAAGTATTTTCAGGTGTTTCTGTATTTGTTTGTGAGTATTTACAGGCGTTTCTGTATTTGGTTGTGAGTATTTGCAGGCGTTTCTGTATTTGGTCGAGTTGTGAGTATTTTCAGGTGTTTCTGTATTTGTGAGTATTTACAGGCGTTTCTGTATTTGGTCGAGTTGTGAGTATTTTCAGGCGTTTCTGTATTTGGTTGTGAGTATTTGCAGGCGTTTCTGTATTTGGTTGTGAGTATTTTCAGGCGTTTCTGTATTTGGTCGAGTTGTGAGTATTTTCAGGTGTTTCTGTATTTGGTTGAGTTGTGAGTATTTACAGGCGTTTCTGTATTTGGTTGAGTTGTGAGTATTTTCAGGTGTTTCTGTATTTGTGAGTATTTACAGGCGTTTCTGTATTTGGTTGAGTTGTGAGTATTTTCAGGTGTTTCTGTATTTGTGAGTATTTACAGGCGTTTCTGTATTTGGTTGAGTTGTGAGTATTTTCAGGTGTTTCTGTACTTGTGAGTATTTTCAGGTGTTTCTGCATTTGTGAATCTTTACAGGCGTTTCTGTATTTGGTCGAGTTGTGAGTATTTTCAGGCGTTTCTGTATTTGGTCGAGTTGTGAGTATTTTCAGGCGTTTCTGTATTTGGTTGTGAGTATTTTCAGGTGTTTCTGTATTTGGTTGTGAGTATTTTCAGGCGTTTCTGTATTTGGTCGAGTTGTGAGTATTTTCAGGCGTTTCTGTATTTGGTTGTGAGTATTTGCAGGCGTTTCTGTATTTAGTTGTGAGTATTTACAGGCGTTTCTGTATTTGGTTGAGTTGTGAGTATTTTCAGGTGTTTCTGTATTTGTGAATCTTTACAGGCGTTTCTGTATTTGGTCGAGTTGTGAGTATTTTCAGGCGTTTCTGTATTTGGTTGAGTTCTGAGTATTTTCAGGTGTTTCTGTACTTGTGAGTATTTTCAGGTGTTTCTGTATTTGGTTGAGTTGTGAGTATTTTCAGGTGTTTCTGTATTTGTGAGTATTTGCAGGCGTTTCTGTATTTGGTCGAGTTGTGAGTATTTTCAGTCGTTTCTGTATTTGTGAATCTTTACAGGCGTTTCTGTATTTGGTCGAGTTGTGAGTATTTTCAGGTGTTTCTGTATTTGGTTGAGTTCTGAGTATTTTCAGGTGTTTCTGTACTTGTGAGTATTTTCCGGTGTTTCTGTATTTGTGAGTATTTACAGGCGTTTCTGTATTTGGTTGAGTTGTGAGTATTTTCAGGTGTTTCTGTATTTGTGAGTATTTACAGGCGTTTCTGTATTTGGTTGAGTTGTGAGTATTTTCAGGTGTTTCTGTACTTGTGAGTATTTTCAGGTGTTTCTGCATTTGTGAATCTTTACAGGCGTTTCTGTATTTGGTCGAGTTGTGAGTATTTTCAGGCGTTTCTGTATTTGGTTGTGAGTATTTTCAGGCGTTTCTGTATTTGGTCGAGTTGTGAGTATTTTCAGGCGTTTCTGTATTTGGTTGTGAGTATTTGCAGGCGTTTCTGTATTTGGTTGTGAGTATTTGCAGGCGTTTCTGTATTTGGTCGAGTTGTAAGTATTTTCAGGTGTTTCTGTATTTGTTTGTGAGTATTTACAGGCGTTTCTGTATTTGGTTGTGAGTATTTGCAGGCATTTCTGTATTTGGTCGAGTTGTGAGTATTTTCAGGCGTTTCTGTATTTGGTCGAGTTGTAAGTATTTTCAGGTGTTTCTGTATTTGTTTGTGAGTATTTACAGGCGTTTCTGTATTTGGTTGTGAGTATTTGCAGGCGTTTCTGTATTTGGTCGAGTTGTGAGTATTTTCAGGTGTTTCTGTATTTGTGAGTATTTACAGGCGTTTCTGTATTTGGTCGAGTTGTGAGTATTTTCAGGCGTTTCTGTATTTGGTTGTGAGTATTTGCAGGCGTTTCTGTATTTGGTTGTGAGTATTTTCAGGCGTTTCTGTATTTGGTCGAGTTGTGAGTATTTTCAGGTGTTTCTGTATTTGGTTGAGTTGTGAGTATTTACAGGCGTTTCTGTATTTGGTTGAGTTGTGAGTATTTTCAGGTGTTTCTGTATTTGTGAATCTTTACAGGCGTTTCTGTATTTGGTCGAGTTGTGAGTATTTTCAGGTGTTTCTGTATTTGGTTGAGTTCTGAGTATTTTCAGGTGTTTCTGTACTTGTGAGTATTTTCCGGTGTTTCTGTATTTGTGAGTATTTACAGGCGTTTCTGTATTTGGTTGAGTTGTGAGTATTTTCAGGTGTTTCTGTACTTGTGAGTATTTTCAGGTGTTTCTGCATTTGTGAATCTTTACAGGCGTTTCTGTATTTGGTCGAGTTGTGAGTATTTTCAGGTGTTTCTGTATTTGGTTGTGTTCTGAGTATTTTCAGGTGTTTCTGTACTTGTGAGTATTTTCAGGTGTTTCTGTATTTGGTTGAGTTGTGAGTATTTTCAGGTGTTTCTGTACTTGTGAGTATTTTCAGGTGTTTCTGTATTTGTGAGTATTTACAGGCGTTTCTGTATTTGGTTGAGTTGTGAGTATTTTCAGGCGTTTCTGTATTTGGTCGAGTTGTGAGTATTTTCAGGCGTTTCTGTATTTGTGAGTATTTTCAGGCGTTTCTGTATTTGGTCGAGTTGTGAGTATTTTCAGGTGTTTCTGTATTTGTGAGTATTTTCAGGTGTTTCTGTATTTGGTTGAGTTGTGAGTATTTACAGGCGTTTCTGTATTTGGTTGAGTTGTGAGTATTTTCAGGTGTTTCTGTATTTGTGAGTATTTACAGGCGTTTCTGTATTTGGTCGAGTTGTGATTATTTTCAGGCGTTTCTGTATTTGGTTGTGAGTATTTTCAGGCGTTTCTGTATTTGGTCGAGTTGTATTTTCAGGTGTTTCTGTATTTGGCTGAGTTCTGAGTATTTTCAGGTGTTTCTGTACTTGTGAGTATTTTCAGGTGTTTCTGTATTTGGTTGAGTTGTGAGTATTTTCAGGTGTTTCTGTATTTGGTTGAGTTCTGAGTATTTTCAGGTGTTTCTGTACTTGTGAGTATTTTCCGGTGTTTCTGTATTTGTGAGTATTTACAGGTGTTTCTGTACTTGTGAGTATTTTCAGGTGTTTCTGCATTTGTGAATCTTTACAGGCGTTTCTGTATTTGGTCGAGTTGTGAGTATTTTCAGGCGTTTCTGTATTTGGTCGAGTTGTGAGTATTTTCAGGCGTTTCTGTATTTGGTTGTGAGTATTTTCAGGCGTTTCTGTATTTGGTTGTGAGTATTTTCAGGTGTTTCTGTACTTGTGAGTATTTTCCGGTGTTTCTGTATTTGTGAGTATTTACAGGCGTTTCTGTATTTGGTTGAGTTGTGAGTATTTTCAGGTGTTTCTGTACTTGTGAGTATTTTCAGGTGTTTCTGCATTTGTGAATCTTTACAGGCGTTTCTGTATTTGGTCGAGTTGTGAGTATTTTCAGGTGTTTCTGTATTTGGTTGTGTTCTGAGTATTTTCAGGTGTTTCTGTACTTGTGAGTATTTTCAGGTGTTTCTGTATTTGGTTGAGTTGTGAGTATTTTCAGGTGTTTCTGTACTTGTGAGTATTTTCAGGTGTTTCTGTATTTGTGAGTATTTACAGGCGTTTCTGTATTTGGTTGAGTTGTGAGTATTTTCAGGCGTTTCTGTATTTGGTCGAGTTGTGAGTATTTTCAGGCGTTTCTGTATTTGTGAGTATTTTCAGGCGTTTCTGTATTTGGTCGAGTTGTGAGTATTTTCAGGTGTTTCTGTATTTGTGAGTATTTTCAGGTGTTTCTGTATTTGGTTGAGTTGTGAGTATTTACAGGCGTTTCTGTATTTGGTTGAGTTGTGAGTATTTTCAGGTGTTTCTGTATTTGTGAGTATTTACAGGCGTTTCTGTATTTGGTCGAGTTGTGATTATTTTCAGGCGTTTCTGTATTTGGTTGTGAGTATTTTCAGGCGTTTCTGTATTTGGTCGAGTTGTATTTTCAGGTGTTTCTGTATTTGGCTGAGTTCTGAGTATTTTCAGGTGTTTCTGTACTTGTGAGTATTTTCAGGTGTTTCTGTATTTGGTTGAGTTGTGAGTATTTTCAGGTGTTTCTGTATTTGGTTGAGTTCTGAGTATTTTCAGGTGTTTCTGTACTTGTGAGTATTTTCCGGTGTTTCTGTATTTGTGAGTATTTACAGGTGTTTCTGTACTTGTGAGTATTTTCAGGTGTTTCTGCATTTGTGAATCTTTACAGGCGTTTCTGTATTTGGTCGAGTTGTGAGTATTTTCAGGCGTTTCTGTATTTGGTCGAGTTGTGAGTATTTTCAGGCGTTTCTGTATTTGGTTGTGAGTATTTTCAGGCGTTTCTGTATTTGGTTGTGAGTATTTTCAGGCGTTTCTGTATTTGGTCGAGTTGTGAGTATTTTCAGGCGTTTCTGTATTTGGTTGTGAGTATTTGCAGGCGTTTCTGTATTTGGTTGTGAGTATTTGCAGGCGTTTCTGTATTTGGTCGAGTTGTAAGTATTTTCAGGTGTTTCTGTATTTGTTTGTGAGTATTTACAGGCGTTTCTGTATTTGGTTGTGAGTATTTGCAGGCGTTTCTGTATTTGGTCGAGTTGTGAGTATTTTCAGGCGTTTCTGTATTTGGTCGAGTTGTGAGTATTTTCAGGCGTTTCTGTATTTGGTTGTGAGTATTTGCAGGCGTTTCTGTATTTGGTTGTGAGTATTTGCAGGCGTTTCTGTATTTGGTTGTGAGTATTTGCAGGCGTTTCTGTATTTGGTCGAGTTGTAAGTATTTTCAGGTGTTTCTGTATTTGTTTGTGAGTATTTTCAGGTGTTTCTGTATTTGTTTGTGAGTATTTACAGGCGTTTCTGTATTTGGTTGTGAGTATTTGCAGGCGTTTCTGTATTTGGTCGAGTTGTGAGTATTTTCAGGTGTTTCTGTATTTGTGAGTATTTACAGGCGTTTCTGTATTTGGTCGAGTTGTGAGTATTTTCAGGCGTTTCTGTATTTGGTTGTGAGTATTTGCAGGCGTTTCTGTATTTGGTTGTGAGTATTTTCAGGCGTTTCTGTATTTGGTCGAGTTGTGAGTATTTTCAGGTGTTTCTGTATTTGGTTGAGTTGTGAGTATTTACAGGCGTTTCTGTATTTGGTTGAGTTGTGAGTATTTTCAGGTGTTTCTGTATTTGTGAATCTTTACAGGCGTTTCTGTATTTGGTCGAGTTGTGAGTATTTTCAGGTGTTTCTGTATTTGGTTGAGTTCTGAGTATTTTCAGGTGTTTCTGTACTTGTGAGTATTTTCAGGTGTTTCTGTATTTGTGAGTATTTGCAGGCGTTTCTGTATTTGGTCGAGTTGTGAGTATTTTCAGTCGTTTCTGTATTTGTGAATCTTTACAGGCGTTTCTGTATTTGGTCGAGTTGTGAGTATTTTCAGGTGTTTCTGTACTTGTGAGTATTTTCCGGTGTTTCTGTATTTGTGAGTATTTACAGGCGTTTCTGTATTTGGTTGAGTTGTGAGTATTTTCAGGTGTTTCTGTACTTGTGAGTATTTTCAGGTGTTTCTGCATTTGTGAATCTTTACAGGCGTTTCTGTATTTGGTCGAGTTGTGAGTATTTTCAGGTGTTTCTGTATTTGGTTGTGTTCTGAGTATTTTCAGGTGTTTCTGTACTTGTGAGTATTTTCAGGTGTTTCTGTATTTGGTTGAGTTGTGAGTATTTTCAGGTGTTTCTGTACTTGTGAGTATTTTCAGGTGTTTCTGTATTTGTGAGTATTTACAGGCGTTTCTGTATTTGGTTGAGTTGTGAGTATTTTCAGGCGTTTCTGTATTTGGTCGAGTTGTGAGTATTTTCAGGCGTTTCTGTATTTGGTCGAGTTGTGAGTATTTTCAGGCGTTTCTGTATTTGTGAGTATTTTCAGGCGTTTCTGTATTTGGTCGAGTTGTGAGTATTTTCAGGTGTTTCTGTATTTGTGAGTATTTTCAGGTGTTTCTGTATTTGGTTGAGTTGTGAGTATTTACAGGCGTTTCTGTATTTGGTTGAGTTGTGAGTATTTTCAGGTGTTTCTGTATTTGTGAGTATTTACAGGCGTTTCTGTATTTGGTCGAGTTGTGATTATTTTCAGGCGTTTCTGTATTTGGTTGTGAGTATTTTCAGGCGTTTCTGTATTTGGTCGAGTTGTATTTTCAGGTGTTTCTGTATTTGGCTGAGTTCTGAGTATTTTCAGGTGTTTCTGTACTTGTGAGTATTTACAGGCGTTTCTGTATTTGGTTGCATTGTGAGTATTTGCTGTTATTTGTTGAGTATCTGTGTTTTTCTAGTTGCAAGTGTTTTCTTCAGCTGCAGTGGGTTGAGCTCTCTCAGCCACCGCACCATATGGTCATTTGCTGGCAGTCTGAACATAGCCTTAAATTGCTCTTCACAAAACAATTTCTTCGTGTGCGAAACATTTAAATGTGTACGTTTAAATCTGAACTAACCTCAACAAGTTTCTAAGGATGCTGATACACTGAGGACTATCTTTCTATTATTACCTGAACCCTCTCATTAATAAAGTAAACGCAACACAGATGTAACGTGGCATTTGTTTTTATTTGATTATGTTTCGCAGAGCTTAAAATATTAAGTGGCTTTTAACTTAGATAATTAAAATACATAAGAAAGCAAGAACGGAATAACTCTGCAAATAGATAAAAAAAGTAAAAAATAAATAAGAAGGAGAGATGCTCTCTTGCTAAAGGCAATTATTGTGATTTATATATATATATATATATATAGTTACAATCTATTTCTTGGGAGACAAAAAAAAAAAAAAAACTTAATTTGCATTTTCTACACATATGGGCTGCCACAATATTCATGACCTGATAATTTAGAAAAAGATAAAAAGTGAAACTAAAAATAATGGTTGCGACACTGGAGGATGCGCTCTCTCATCAATACAACACAGCAAGTCAACTGCCATGCAACGATTACTTGTCCCAGTCTGCCTCATCTCTCTGAGCGAGCAGACACGCAGATATCACTAGTATCCTTGTCAGAAACCTACAAAGCAAGTCCAGAGCATCATTCAAACCATCATACCCTATTCTTGAAAGGCTAAAGAGTACATTTTGAATCATGAATGATGGCTGGAATATGAAAGAGAGAGACTCCGGTACAGTTTTATGTGAAATAAGGCTGCAGAGATCATAAACAGTCAGTCGGTACATGACTTCACTCCCTCCACAAGAGGGAGCCAGAGGTCAATGATAATTTTCTAAACAGTGTTGCATATAAACAGACAATACCTTAGCTATATATCTAAGGCACTGATGAGAGCTGAGCTGAAAAACCATTCCCTAAAAGAAAACAAAACATAAAAACCTCCAAGAGCACATGCGCAAAAATAATAATAAAAAAGCAAATTAAAATATAAAATGATCCTATATAAATGATAATGTTGACAGATTGTTTGTCCTGTAGGAAACATTCACACCAATCTGTGCTGGTACAAGGACTGCAGACCACCGGCCCCCGTCCCCACCTTTTGATCAGTTCACATAAAGACGGTGAGGGAAAAGTGATGGAGGGGCCTGTCCAAGGAGGCCTCCCGCTTTTTTTTTGTCATCTTCCTCCTTTGTTCTTCCTCTGAGGAGTTCTGTCAGATCTGCTGTCGGCTCATCTCTCGGTCACGTGATTGTGTGGATGGGGGGGCAGGGGGGCGCACAGCACCTCCGACAGGTCGTCCATGATGCAGGTCTCCTTGGGGTCGATCAGGTTGAATTCCCTGACGAAGACGATGAAATGTGCGTACAGTGTGTTCAAGTGTCCCTGCAGCTCCAGAGCCACCGTCTCTTTAAAGTGCGCCCAGTAAATGTGCGCCAACACGTGGAACAGATACCGACAGACCTTCTTCACCAGAGACTCGAACGAGTTGGGAAAGTCTTTGCCTGAAAGGAAATTGAGATAGTATTTTTTTTATTGATTTTATTTCATGTTTTAATTATTATTTAATCAAATTAAATCAAAATAAATTAAATAAATATTGTTCATTTTTGTTTTGCAGGACTTTTACAGACACTAAAACAAGTTAGGGAATTAAAATAAATAATCATATTTATTCACAAATTAAATCACGAATGACTAATGTAATTTATTGTTTAGTTATTAATTAGTTAGGAAATTAATTATGTTAAGAAATTAAAAGTAATTAAAGAAATACATTTTTTTTTCATTTAAATATCAAAACCTAACTAAGATGACAAAAAAAAATAAAATAAAATATATATATGTATATATATATATATATATATATATATATATATAAATAATGATTTTTATTCCTTATAAAAGGTTTATTTTTACTTTGACAGCTAAATAATCCGGTTTAATTAATTTACAAAAAATTAATTTCATTTATTGTTTGTAATTAAATCAATTGTTTAGGAAATTAGGAAACCTGCTAGGATTAGAAAAGAATCTAATTAAGTTATTATCATTATATTATTTATAATTTTTTTATTTCTTAAAAAGGTTTATTTTACTTTGACAACAGCTATTTCTTTCAAAAGAAAAAAGTAAACAAAAATGTATTAAAATAATCAGGTTTAATTAATATGCAAATTATCAAGTTAGTTTCTTATTTGAAATTAAATGAAATGTTAGCAAAATTAAAAATAAAGCATTAAACATTTAAATAAAATGAATATATTATATTACTTAATATGATATAATATATTAATATTATTATAATATATATATATATATATATATATATATATATATATATATATATATATATATATATATAAGGGCTGTCAAACAATTAATCGCAATGAATCGCATACAAAATAAAAGTTGGAGTTTGCATAATATATGTGTGAGTACAGTGTGTAATTAATATGTATATATAAATACACACAAATTATTTAATTAATAAATACATATACTTGTAAATATTTCTCAAATATATACATGAATGTGTTTGTATTTATATTTATATATTACATAATAATTATTTATTTATAAATTTATTTTGTATGCGATTAATCATTTGACAGCCGTAATACACATATATATATATATATATATATATTTTTTTTTTTTTTTTTTTTTTTTTTTTAATTCCTTATGGCTACTTTTTTGCAAAAGAAATAAGTAAATCAAGGAGAAAGCCCAGATAAGTTATATTCACAAAGCTCATTCTACTCTATAAACACTAGAGGGCGCCACTGATCTAAGGGATTTTACTTCAAATGTTTTAATCTCAAATTGTGTAGTTCTCTATTATGGCTGCTAGAGGTCAGTAATTATATACACACACACACACACACACACCATATTTTGTGGGAAAGATTTCTTCATCCGTCACTAATTTCTGCACGAAAGTCATAACAAGGTCGATATACTGAGGCGCAGTGCACTTCGTCTTCTTCCCCCTTTCATCATACCAGTAGTATATTCTGTAATAAAAAGATGAAAAACTGTGAAAATCAACTTCTTGTGAGTCACATTTTGAGCACATTAGGACAAAGTGAACAATTTACTGTTTAAGGAAACTGGAATGAAGTTTCTATCAGATGTTTAAGGAGGATTGCTAATCGTGAAACAGAGTTTGGGAGGGTAGCATGGGTTCAAGGGGCTGTAGACATTACAAATCTTTTGGAATGCAGCCTGTCCGCATAACTGACCTTACAGCAGGGACCCAGTGACCTGATGCATTCAATGGATGAGCAAATTCAAACACCAACCAAAGGGGATGAAATAAAGATCGCTTGTTAACTGGAATAACCGTCGAGGTAAACTAAAGTGCATTAGCGCATAAACACAGATGCTATATGTATTTGAATGGAATTCAAGCAAATGGCAGGCTGAGTGCCAGCAAGTTTCTCAATGTTCTCGGATATCTACAAATAACATGGTCGCGTTACACATTTCAATTCCAAGGGGAAATTGTGGCAGTTAATTTCACAACCACAAAACCTTAAATACTAAATCTACCTGTACAAAACTCTCCTACAAAACAACTAAAAAGGCCTGCTAAAATCCAGACTTTGGAAACAGTATATTTTTTTAATCACAATTTATGCAATAGTAAGTAAAAAAAAAAAAAACATTTTAGGGTGTTTCTTGAACTATGGGCACCTCTGGCACTGGACGTTTAGAAAATAAAAATCTCTTAAAACAATTTTCATTCTCAACTAGGCTTTGTGCAATAATTAATTTAACAAATGTCCAACACAGGAGAATTATCATTTTTTGAAATGTACAAACATTTTCACCACAGTGTCTTTTAAACCACATGTTTGTTTAATAAACTTAAGTGGTGGAAATTACATTTTAGGAATAAATTGGCCAAATTCTGTGTTTCCAAGGCAATTTTTATAGCTAGCATTTTATGTTTCCTAATTAAACACAAAAATTGTCTTTTACATTTAAAAAAAATTCACAAAAATATGCTTTTCACAAATTGTTTACCTTAAGTTTTATTTATTTTCCTCACAGATCACAAAAATTGTCGTCTTATATTAACATTTAATAAAATGTTTGATTATTAGGAGCAAAACTATAACTGAAGGACTGTCATAATTTGTGTAAAAACTGATTAAAATATTCACTAAATAAACATTTGTTCAGATTTTATGAAGAATTTTCATAGTTTAAGATTGAAAGTCTGTGTCTGGGACAATAAGACAACATTTATGCATAAAACGAATCTGAAAAGAATAAAAAAAAAAAATAAAAAAAAAAATCAACCCCTGTGACACAGAAGTTACCATAGTTGAAGAAACACTAAAAACATAATCATACTAATAAAAAACCTCAGCATATAACCACATAACTCTGCACTAAATCACAAATGAAAACCAAATCAGAAACAAGTTGAACATCAAGTCTATTTGTGCATCACTGTCCCTCCCTTTCCTCCCAGCCATTTCATCAGTAATTGATTTATCAATTGAAAAAATGGTAGTGACGGAAAATAAGGCTCGTGTTTTGATGAGCGCACCCATCCTTGCCCTTCGTGGTATGTCTGGGGTGAGTGCGCAAGTGTTTGTGTTTTGTGTGTTGGTAATTCTTGTCTTTTAAACGTTTGCCATGAATAGGCAAGTATCTGGTTCTACAGGGTCAGTGTGTAAACGAGGAGTCAAGCCTTTAGCGATTCACACCCAGGCTTCGCTCCGGCCAAACAGGGCAAACGAGTTGAGCAAAAATTTTAATTTTAAAAGTCAACATGGTTACATGTGAGAGGAACGTCCTTCTGTTTGAGTGATTCTACAAATGGGGTATTTTTTTAACGCTTAATCTTGAAAATGAAACTTTTCAAATTACGTTTTACCTCAAGTGTTAAAGGGGTCCTACTATGCTTTTTTTTTTTTTTTTACATTTTCAGCTTTCTGTAGTGTGTAATGTTGCTGTTTGAGCACAAAAAAGGTCTGCAAAGTTACAAAATTACTCCAAAGTTAGTTATTCTCTTTATTAGTAACACTGTTTCTGAACTCCCTGAAGTTTTCTTCTGGGAATGAACATATCACAATATTCTTCATTTAAATAATTCCTGCCAAAGGCATAAAGCGGATGAGGCTTGGTTGAGTTACATAGGTAGTGTATTGAAACCAAGCGGCAACCTTCCCCAGTTTCTCTTGAAGCCAATACAGAAGTGACTTAAACTGCGATTCAACGACAGGGACAGGCTCCAAAAGAGAGCAGAATCTCATTGAGCCCCATGTTAAAATGGCCAACTTTACAGCAGAAAAAACAAACAAACAAACAAACAAAAAAAAAAAACAGGTACAACCTGGATCAAATTGTGGTTTTGGTCTATACAGCTAATTTTGCCCTTTATGAATACTCTGAGGGGGGTGAATTTTTTTATAACTTGTCAGTTTAAATTATATTAAGCCTTAAAGTTCTGCATAATTAAGTGCGTGGTCACTTAAATGACAGGTTTGCCACTGCTGTCTGTGAGCCGTCATGTTACCTCAGCTAATTCCAGCTGCTGAATTTGGCATTTCTGCCATGTTTGTGCTTTTTTGGGGGGATTATTTTATACAATTATAAAATAATAATATATACAGTTATAAAATATATAATATGGCTTGCTGCGTTAATGTTCGAGACTCGAGACAGATGTGCGTCTAGATGCGAAAGATAAACAGAAAACACGTTGTTGGATCGTGGCATTGGCTAAAAGTTTTGTTCCTGAGTCTGAGATATACTACAGTGATAATGGCGGGAGGATATAAAACTCTGACAGCACTGTTTGGATATTTAACTGCTGCATTTTGAAAAATTATACTTTGGATGCTGTCTCATTTGTTTGTGAGATATATACGATCATATACAGTTTTACAACATAAATGCTGCTCAGGTTGCACAATTTCTTGAAGAACAATGATAAAGAGCAGATCATTCAGAAGAAAAGTGATGCAAACAATGGATAATATATCAATATTTCATGTATTTAACGCTTTTGTGGACAAAAAGTACTGTTTTTTGTTTTTCAATGGACACTCATGGACATTTTACCCAAGTGCAATGGATCGGATTCATCTCGCGATCTCTATTTCATTATAAAGGTATGAAGTCCTGTTTGATTTTTCATGTTGTTATTTGCACACCCGACACAAATTACAATTACTGGTGCTGGAGCATCTAAATCTTAAAAGACACCATATATTGACAGTAAACATTTAGAACTTTCAAATGATATAACTTATCTTTATTAATATTTTAGATAGTATCTAAGATAGATAGATAGATAGCTTCTTAGCCTGATAACATGATCACGTCGAGCTAGGCGGGCGTGGTTTCAGAAACCAGGCACCTCAGTTCCAACCACGTCCCGCCTCTTTGCCATTTTCAGTTTTTCGGGAGTGACGCGCTGCCTCATTTTCGCTGAAAAAAAAAAATGCTCTTCAGAAATCTACGGGTAGCGTCACGGACACTACGTCCATATTCTTTTTTACAGTCTATGGTTGAAACTCGTGGTTATGTAAGGGGTGTGACATTTCTGAAACACGCTCGAAGCGGTTGACCAGTAACAAAACACTAATCCAGCCGACCAATCAGTGCGCATTGAGCTTTTAAGAAGGAGGGGCTTCATAGAGACAGGAACTAAACACAGCAATACTGACAGACTGGGAAGAGAGGAGCTGCAGCAATGTCAAATATGGGAAAAATGTGTTTTTTGAACATTTTTGAATGTGAAAACCAAAACCAAAATCAAGACTTTGTAAAAGAGCATAATACTTCCTCTTTAAAACACTTATTAACCTTCAAATGAATGAGGGTGGATTATTGATATTGTGTGTAATGATGTTTTTCACTTTATCTGAGAAACTGTTCAATAATTCAGATAACTACGTGAAGATATACTCAAATATTGAGCATTTCGGTAATGATTTCAGTAAAAATCCGTTCTTAGATCATTAAAAAAAATTCTTAAAATGAGACAATTCTCATTGTTAGGCTCTGGCAGAGATGTGCTTCTGTGTTGCTTCTCATTTCCACCATAATGGAGTTTAAACTTTTTTTTATAGAAATTTAGTTGCTCTCTAACATGTTCGGTGTGATGGTAATGACGGCAGTATTGGGGACAGCAAATCTTTGTTATAGTAACATTACAAATTATTCAAATAAACAAAATAATGTAAAAAGGTATTAGGTAATTAGGTAAAATACTGTTCTGTGGATTTTCTAAATTTTCTGGTTAGTTTTGATATAGTATAGAGAAGAAGTCTAGGTAAGGGAAAAAAACAATTCACACATTTTACTCTTAAAAAATGAGTAAAAAGTAATTATTAGTTTCACAGAGTTTGTCAAGAGACTAAAGCTGTAAGGTAAATGTTCTTACAAGTAATTCTATAACTGATCTCTGTTTCATCTTAAGTTCAGGCTCCTGATCTTTTGAAACACCCATACAGCCTGTGAGAACATTTAACTATAGGCGTTTAAGGCCATTTAATTGGTTCCGCCTCAAACAAACGTACAAAACCTCTAGTTCTGAGAACAGTTCCCTTGTATTCTTCTCGTTCAAAACACATCTGAAAGCCAAACAAGCTTTGGCTTCAGTAAAATGTGTGTCAGCTTTCATTCCAGTCATGCATTAACCCGAATCAGACCTACAAACCCAGATTCTTACAGAGCCAGTATGCTGATCTGGGATCTGGCCTTAAAATGGAAAAATGTTGTGAATATGAGAAATATTTGAACCAGAAGCAATTCTCATAAAAGGAAGATTTTGATTCTCGCCCCAGGACACATCTAGAGGAAGAAAGCGCTAGAAAGACAGACGAAAAGAAAGAGAAAAGAATATGAAATGACTTACGTATTACAGGCCGTCATGGCTTGACATGTGTCCCCAGTGCAAAACTCTGAGATTGTGCTATACTGCAGATTTATGAGATTGAAGAAGGTTGTTGCTGCAAAGGACAAAAGAAAAGTGTGACATTCAGAGAAGTTGTGACAAGACTTTCACTGATATTTCAGATATTCCGAAGAGCATCACAGTCACACTCATGGCATGAAGTCTGTTCAATAACATAGCAAATTATGGAGCCTCATAAGATGCCTTGTAAGATGCCAATTTCTTAGCAGGAAATCCTAGAATGCATTGTGACAAGATTAGTGAAAAAAAAAAAAAATAATAATAATAAAAAAGTTGGTGGATGAGGTGAGAGAAATGTTGATTATAAATAAATATATTTTATTCAATACTCTAAATTAACAATAAATAAAGTTAAGTGTAATTAAAAATGTATTATTTTAAACATCATTTGTGTGTACTACATTTTTTTTTTTTTTTAATTTGACTATCCTTTCATTAGCTTAGCAAAAAGTTTTATTGTTATCTAGGTGAAAATCACTTAGAAGTGATTATGGTTAGGGTTTTGTTCAAATCACTAACGCTTAGGATCAGCATTAGTTAGCATGTAGCACTAGGAAATAAAGTTTGGTTCATAATTAAATTTGCTTGTGGGTCACTGACAAATAAGGTTTTTAAGAGACTAAAAAAAATACATAATGTAGGTATAATTAATTTTGAAGTTTTATTAAGTGTTAACAATGAGATTATGTGGTTTTTATAATCAATTAACACAGCTTTTGTCATTTTTTTACAAGATGGACAAAATTTGTCACCAAAAAAGTCATTCGGTTTAACCAAACTTTCGGTTTTGCCGAATGACACTTTTGGTTATACCAAATGACGATATTTTCAAACAATGCTAACAGGCTGATATATAGCTAGCTAGCAAAAGGCCAATTAAACATTTTATATTTAGTACAAGTTTTTAAAATATTACAACATTTTCCATGTTTTATAGCGGTTGTACCGAATTACCTGATGTTTCGGGACATGAGTATGAGCAAGAGAAAACATGAATTTTTCAAATAGTTAAAAGAGAGTTAGTTACTTTGCTTTACGACCATGTGGTCCTGTGCAGGTGTCTGAATGATGTCACATCCGGTCACATGATACTGACCGCATGACTTGATCCAAAATGGTATATTGGTTACTCCGAATGGCATCAATGAAATTCATTTTTCCGGACATTCTTTCTCATAACAAAGCAACGACTTCTACACATAACTTTAATACCATTTTGCACTATGTTAATATATGATGTTATAAAATCATGCCAGAAACAAAAATATATACATTCATTACATTTTGAGATATTTTAATCACAAATGAAATGGCTGTATTGGCCTTTGGACGGTTAAACCGAATGACCTTCTGACACTTCAAAATCTTTAAAAAACCTTTATATGTAGCAAAATATAATTAAAACCTGTTGGATTCAATAAAAGAGATCTAGTTGTACTACCTTACATACTTTGGATGTCATATCTTTTTTTTAATTATTATTATTAAGGCCTTTGTACAAAAAAAAAATGACCCGTCATATCATTGACCCTTGTACTGTTTTTAAAAAAAAACAAAATAAACAAAAAATTATTATTTTATTTGACCATCCTATTGTTAGCTTAGCAAAATGCTAACATCAAACTTGAACGTTTTATTGTTCGCCGGGTCAAAATGCTAAGTATAGTCACTTAAGCCCAAAGTATACTTTGTTTTTTACAGTTTATGCTAGCATATGCGTACAGTCGAACATGTAGCATTTCAAAGTATACTCCATTTGACAGCGTGTGTGAATGCAGGCGGTCGACACATGTACAAAAGTTTCATCTTTGTCCAGTGTCTGCGTTATTTTTCTCCAGAAGTTATGACAGATAAAAATGTCTTTGTATTCTTTTAAACTAAAGTTGCGCTCTCACAAGCGCTTGTCAATGCGGGCGACTGTTGTTGCAGTCTCCAATATTTTGTTGTTGTTCCATCTCTTTTAGTTTCAGAAATAGTTTGTTTCATAATGAAATTATCTCTTTTTCACAGCACTATTTAAGAAGGCAGTGCTCTGAAATGGCTTTGTGTACTCTGCACACACACTAAAATGCAACTGATTTACAAACTTCTAACTGAGAGAAGGTTATTTTTGAAAATGGACAAAAACTCTCAGCCTCAAAATACAGGGCAAACACTCATAACGGCTTTAATGTTTGGTTAGGAACTCACTGTTGCTGGCGAGCCATTCGTTGAGGTCTATCTCTTTGGTGGGAAGCGCCACCAAATCTTTCAGGTCGAAATCCATGACCCGTACTTTTGTGTACTCTGGCTCCAAGTAGTGCTTCTTCTCTTCAGCGGGTGCTTTCTTTCCATTGGGCTTCGTTTTGGATTTTCTGCAAGACAGGAGAAGAGAGACACGTTGAGATGAGACACACAGAGTGGGAACAAAGGTGAAGTGCGTTTTTCTCGTTGTACCAAATGCACAAGTGGTTTTCAAAAAGTTAAATTCAATGTATAAATGACATATCGTGTAACTATCAAGTTAAATATTATAACATTTCCGTTATAAAGAATAAAAGCTTAGTTGTTAAGAATGTCATTCTTTTTTAATTAGGTATTAATTGTTTTTTGGGTTTTTTTTTTTTCCTTTTTTCAGAACAGTTGTACAAATGTTGACTTTAGGCCCACTAAAAATGTAAATTTTAAGTAAGAAATTAAAAACATGCTCAACAAAGAAGAGGAGTATTCAAGTCATTGTATCTGTAAATCGCATCTATAAAATAAATAGATCCAGACAAGAAAGTATAAGAAATTCCAAGGACTTTGAAAAACTTCCCAAAGTAGTCCTACATCTCTGCTTCTTTGGGGTAAACCACATTTCTCCTCATTTCACTTTCAAACTCAGGTGTCAAAACAGACTTCCAGTGCTAGTTTTAACATGTAAATGCCAGAATCGCATTGCTGTGGCAGATCCCACAGCTGGCTGGGACAAAGGTTATAGGGTCATTAAACAGTTAATAACAAGCGTACAGGCAAGGACGGGTTATAAAGAATTTACATCCTTTCCTTGCGCTCGCTTTGACCCCTATTTGGTTTATTATGTTTATGTGAACAAATTAGGTAGAGTTTCTCTTTACTACTCATTAATTTTAGCTCTTTTCTTCCTTGCAGCCTTAAATCAGACAAAGGAACTGAATTTATTACTCATCCACCAACTTGATTTCCTGTTGTCTCTCAGCACTATAAACACCTCATTCCCAAACTCAAGTTTCTGACCACCTTCACCATTTCCTCTTTTTCACACACAACACTTCATCACAGGAGCAGGAAGAGGACTTATTACGGAGGCCAAAGTCCATAAACAGTGTTTTTAAATTGCAGCCAAGACAAAAGGAATGGTTTTGGATTGCTTCCGAGTGGGAAAGATCTTATCATCCATATCAAGGTCTTAAATTGACTTATGTCAAAGGTCTAAAAGGGTTAATCATGGAGCACGGTTTGATCAAACATCATTGGAGCGTGGGAAGTCTGGTAAACTTCAACTTTACTTGCATGTCATTCCGTTTAACTACACAGGATTAGTGTACTGTGTAAAACAGGAAAGAGATGAAGATAAATCACCAGGGGAATTCACACTATGAGCTAATTTACTGCTTGACTAATATGGTCAAAGATAATGAAAAATGTAAAATATTAAGGAAATAAAGACAAAACAAAAAAATTGTATTTCTCGTTCCTCTTTCAACAGTAGAGCGTTTACATGGACCTTAATAATCTGAATGTAATCAGACCAGTAGTACAATCAGAATAAAAAAGTTGCATGTAACCACGTCAATTTGGCAAAATCCGATTAAAGTACTGCGCATGTGCAACAACATAGAAATGACGTAATGATGTATGACGAGTGGAACGAGCTATTGTTCTTGTTGAATATATTGTCATAAATGACTGTTGTGTCATTCCAAAATTCTCCTTCTTTCAGTCGAACACAATCAGAGATTTTTAAAAAATAGTCTGGCTCCTCCAAGCTTTATAATGGGAGTGAATGGCGCTCAGGATTTTGAAGCCCAAGAAGTGCATCCATCCATCATAAAAGTAAACCATATGCCTCCAGGGGATTAATAAAGGCCTTCTGAAGAGAAGGGAATGGTTTTTGTAAGAGAAATATTCATATTTAAAATATTCATACTTTAAAAACTAAAATAACTAGCGGCCTATGCAAGTTGACTTGCGGCAAAAGAGCATGTAGCATGTAGGAGTAGCACAAGCTTCGATGCCTCTCACGGTTCAAACAAATAGGCCTGGGCAACAAACTCAAGCTTCTCTTCTCTTATATCAAAATCCTTCGACATTTCTCTTTAAAAATTATCTTTTAAACTTCTAATTTGTGACCGATGTTTTGCTTTGCTCTATCCTCTGGGCTTCGGTGTTCGTCAGTGCGTCAGGTCAGGGGTTATTCCTTTGCCGTAAGTCGACTGGCGTAGGCCGCCTGCTGGAAGCTAGTTATTTTAGTTTATAAAGATTTAAATATGGATATTTTTCTTACAAAAAATCCATCGCTTCGCTTCAGAAGGCCTTTATTAACCCTCTGGAGTCGTATGGATTACTTTTATGATGGATGGATGTGCTTTTTTTGGACTTCAAAATCAGGAGCGCCATTCACTACCATTATAAAGCTTGGAAGAGCCAAAATATTTTATAATATAACTCCGATTGTGTTCGTCTGAAAGAAGATAGTCATATACACCTGGGATGGCTTGAGGGTGAGTAAATTATGGGATCATTTTCATTTTTGGACAAACTATACCTTTAAAGTACCTGATCACTTTATTTAGCTTTCATGTAAACATTATGTTCAGATTCAGCAATCGAAATTCATTCCGATCGAAAGGTGTCCATGTAAACATAGCTGCTATAACAACTAATTAAAACGCTGAGGCAATAAACTTTGGAAAACTCATCCTGCACATGTGCTATGGACATTGATACCTGAATGATCAGAATGGCTTATGACGAATGACATCCAACAAACTTACACTGAAGAACGGACTCAAACCATATAGAAACCAGAATGACAGAGGCCTGATGGGCTCTTTTGACTTAGCCCAGTAAGCAACTACCAAGAACACCATAGCAAACTGTACAGCAACAGATTAACCATTCAGAAGAACACCTTAGCAACTGCATAGCAAAGTCCTGGCAACCACCCAGAAACCGTAGTGTTATTTAACAATCTTAGGGCAATTCGTAAATATTTTAGTTTTATAAATGGGTGGCTAATTTGTATTTGTACAATCTCAGTCACGTTTAAGTATGATCATGCTTATACGTCCTACTGACGGATAGGGTTTGGGACCTTAAATTTTTTTTTTTTTTTAAATGTTATGTTTCTGTATAATTCACATCATATGAATTAATACAAAACTGGCACCTAGTAAAATAGTTGCGTTTCCTCATGAGATCGTTTGAGCAGAAGGGTGAGCAGAAGATGAATTTCAGTTCATGAAATTATTCTTCAAAACTGGGATGAGCTTCGCATTACATATTTAAAAATTATTAGCAAAGAACAACTGATCTCGGACAGCATAAAGGATCAACATTGAAAGATCAACCAATATCAAGTGAAAGTGAAGCCAGTAAGCAAGCAGGCAGCTGCCAGGTCCATCTAAGACTATGAACTCAAGGATTGAGCCAGCTGGAAGATCTGAACATCTCCCAGAATCTTTGATGGATCAGCGCAGCTGAGCTCAATCATTCCGCAAAACACATCCCTCCGCTGACTAATAAAGGACACATTTAAATGTCCAGAATTTAATAGAAAGAGTTTTTTATTAGTTTTTTCTAATTTTATCATCTCTACACTGGTTACCTATTAAGTTCCGTATCGATTACAAAGTATTGCTACTGACCTATAAGGTCCTAAATGATTTAGCCTGTATATTTAACAAATCTTCTATCGCCCTACAATCAATCATGCTTTTTAAGGTCACAAAACTCTGGACATTTGGTAGAACCTAGGATATCTGAAATGATGGCTACACCCATGATAATAGCAAAGTTTTACATCTAACAGCTCTTAAACATGGAAGAAAAATGTTTAAGTGGAGTGACACCATATTTAACTGTAGTGTGAACGCTACCAAAGTGGAGCTAAGAATGGTTGTCTGTCTGTAAAACTACGTTGTGACACACAAGTTTAGTGTTTGATACACAAACACAGATGGTTTTCTACAGCTGAGTGGATGATACAGGTCTTTGGTTGAAACCTTTGCCTGGCTTGAGTGTTTGAGAATTACAATGCCTTTTATGGCAAAGATATCTGCAGGAAACTGCTCTGAGTGGGCATGAAGTGTGTGTGTGTGTGTGTGTGTGTGTGTGTGTGTATAACAGGAGGGCCGCTGGCAGCTAGAAAGTTTTTCTTTCTCCTAAAATAAACTAGCTAATGGCTTGAGAATTTGCCCTGCGCCACATAATTCACGAAAACAGTGCTTCCTGGAAAATTACGAAACCTAGCGAAGGCTAAAATGAAACAATGTGCGTTCAGATTTTTGGATGCACAAACTGTTTCTTCGTGTAAAAACCAACTATATTGGGGAACTGAGATAACATGGTGTTCTGGATCATCAAAATGTATTCCCATGCACGCCTTTTTTTATCAAAATAAGTCAGGAGACTTTATTGACATGTGATTAATTTTAAAATATTTAAAAAATAATGAGATGTTTTTTCTAACACAATGTGTTTGTTGGCAGTGTCTTAAAGAATGTGGAACGTTCACTGGTTTCCTCAAGGGTTTGGCATTAATAAGGTTCACAAGTGGGAGCTGAAACAATTAAACAATTAACTACATTGCCAAGTAAATATCTTGTCAAAATCAGTTATTAAATGCAGCGTGCTGTTCAGAATCTCAGAGATGAACTATGCATGAGGCTTGACATTATGCAACACTCTCATCCAGCATCTGCAGCAGCTAAAACATCTAAACATCCCTAAATCATTCTGACTCAAACAAAACTCAGAAAAACAGAACAGAGCTGGAAACTGTTTTGGTATTCCATATGCATACCAAAACTACAATCTGGAAATCGGTAAACAGCAGTAAAACAATCCAGCATCTATCTGTATCTGGATGGTTTCTTTTGCTCTTTAGGGAAACATTGTTATTCTTTAAAATAAATAAATGAATAAAATAAAAAGCACCGAAACAGTTTCAGTGCAATGTTTCTCCCAAAATTGCTAAACTGTACAGTTTGAATTGAGATTTTGAGCAAGAAGCTCTTCATCAGGGTGAAAATTAAAAACAAAAGAAACCCATAAATACCCATGATTAAATATCACATGACCTAGCAATATGAAAAAATAAAAATAAGGGAACCAATGTTCATTTCAGTCCATACAGCCCAAATAAAAGCCACTAAGGATCCCTGTCAAATGATAGATTGAGTGATTGATATCGGCCATACTGATTAATTGGCTGATATTTGTCAATTTTGAGATTATTGACATTTGCCATTAAAGGGTTAGTTCACCCAAAAATGAAAATTCTGTCATTAATTACTCACCCTCGTGTCGTTTCAAACCTGCAAGACTTCCGTTCATCTTCGGAACACAAATTAAGATATTTTTGATGAAATCTGAGCGATTTCTGTCTCTACATTGACAGCAATGCAACTACGTATGTGAATAAAAGCCTAAATTCAATCTTTTCATTTTCATAATGTAAAGCGATTGTGTCTTTTCAGAAAATTTTGACTAAACCGTTCAATTCATAAGGATTAGTTTTACAATCTCCTTATGAACTTTTTTAAGCGTCAAGAGTGGTAGTTGCATAGACTGTCAATGGAGGGACAGAAATTGCTCAGATTTCATTAAAATTACCTTCATTTGTGCTTTGAAAACAAACAAAAGTCTTACAACCCGTAACAACTTGAGGATGTGTAATTAATGACAATTTTAATATTTGGGTGGACAAACCCTTTGACTAATAATTAAGTGAATAAAAACTGTGAAAAATAAGTTCAGCAATTTTGTGTAGATCTAGCATTATGTTAATATTGATATTATATATGGTCATCATCCTGCTCTCTCTATATTAATATAAGCACCACATTTGATTGTCATGTAGTTTATGCAGCAGTCCTTGATTAATGTAATATCACCCTTAAATATATATATATATATATATATATATATATATATATATATATATATATATATAGAAAAGAAAAACTTTTTTGTACCTCAGTGTACAGTCAGGATGAATTTATATTTGTTTCGAACTATTTATATAGCATTTATAATGGTTTCAAACAAACGGTGACCTTCAGCATTAATGCAAGTACTTGTTGGTCTTTGGATAAGTATGTCTAGCCAAGTTTGTACGTCCTAGTCCTTATAGGAGTGTGTGAAGAGCCATTGAGATGACAGTTTTGTGTTAAACACAGCAACAGCAGCATGGGGACGGACAAAGAGAGGTCATCAGCATCACAACAGCTATAGGTGGGGGGAAGAGAGGGGTCTTTGTACACCATCCCTCACTTATACACACTTAAAATACTTGCCACAGTTTTACCCATTTCTATCTCATTAAAAGCATGCTAAGGTTTAAATTCAGTTATATGCAAAAAATAATGTAAGTGCCACTTTATTTATTTATTTTTGTCTCCCAAAGAGGTTAAAAAAAAACAAACATGGCACACAATACTCAACCTCACATACATGTATAGGCCTACACTATCATTGCTTCAAATCTCTTCAATATCACTCACTCTATCTATCTATCTATCGTTTTTTCCTACTAAGCACTCATTATGGAAATTTCAGTAATTACCAGCGCAACTGCTTAAACAATTTAGATGACCGGTGAATCTATAGAAACGTTTCATGTTTGTTCATTAATATGTATGAGACACGTAATATTTCTTAACCAAATTGATATCTGCTATCTGAATGTATTGTTCGCGCGTGCTTTTCATTGTGTGCGAATAATACATTCCTATAACAAATGTAGGTATAGCATAAAATGTTTTAATCAATGGCGGTAACATCATTTTAAATCTTAAGATTGTTAATATTTCTTATCATGTAGGTTGATCTAACATGTAGGAAAGTCAAAAAAATAATTTCAGTCAACTAATTTGCTTATGTGTAGGCTACGTCTGACTTCCATGTATATGTATATATATATATATATATATATATATATATATATATATATATATATATATATATATATATATATATATATATATATATATATATTAAACATCCCCCACACGTATTCTATAGAATTAGTCTTAATGAAATATTCATGAATTATTCAGATACATATTTATCAACTTAATATTGTTACTTTGTTCATTATATAGCCCATATTTATTCATGCAGCCGCATTAGACATGTAAATCTAATGTATTTATAAAAAACAGTTACCTCAAAACTTTACCAACTGCCTGAAGAACCATTTTGCAACTTAATCCGTTTCTGGGAGTTTTCTGAGAGTGCATATCCGAAGTGCTGTCAAAAAAAAAGGACTGAGAGTCCAAAGTGTTTTGAACTGACCGGTCTTTCCCCTTCCCTTCCCTTTCCTTTCCGTAGATGCTTTCAAAGACTAGGCAGGTACTAAATGCATATAAAGTTCTAGCTCCAAAGTTCTCGTTCTACCAAAGGCCAGCCAATCAGAACAGTCCATGGGCGGGTCATAATATGTTAACGCAAAACGATAGCCAATCATACGCACGCATGGGCGGGGCGTGTTTTTGGTTAACATGCAGTTTGAAGGTCTGCTCTCTGTCAGTGCGTTTTATATTCCGGCCAATGTGGTGTAACCAGCTTCCGAATGACGTTACTTCTTTATAATTACATTTAAGAGGAAACATTTTGCATTATCTCAAGACATTCTGAGGTAACAATGTACTACTTGTTTTATCTTTGTTCTGGTTTGTTCAGAAAAAAAAAAAAAATCATATCCATATTTATATATAAATGAGTCACATCATGCACAGATATATTTTTAGGACAATTCCAAACTCAAAGCCAAACGAATAAAGGGTTTAGGTAATGTTTTAAAGGTTAAACAACATAAGAAAATAATAATAAAAATGTGCCTGACACTGAACTGTGCCTGAAGCTAAACTACACACAAATTCCAGTCAGAGAATCAGAGGGAACGTGTTTAAACTTTAGTTTGACTGCTGGTAGTTAAACAAAATTATTTAAAAAGTTAGAGAAATTATTTGAGTGGGTGGGTGTTTCTGTATCATGTCCCATGACACAGAAAAGATAATACACAGAAAGATCTAGCTGACTATGAAGTGAAATAAATATTTTTTTATCTCACTGGAAAGATATTTATTTAATCTAGTTGTTACAAAAGCATTTTCGTAATTGGAATCTTGTGTGTCTTCAATGAAAGCCAAAAGGAAAATATTTAATCAGGAAGCTAGTGAATCATAAAACCACAAAAGAAGCAGTGTTAGTCTGACATACTCTGACAATAAGTAACATTTAGAAAGTTCCTTACGGTAAAAAAAAATAGCATATCTCATTAATCTTCACGTTACGCAAGAGAATATTTTGGAAAAATACACGAGCGGCTGGACTTGCATAGTCAAATGTTATCTTTCAGCTGAGGCCCAACACAAACCCACACACTTCATGAGATGTTTACGGACTACCTGATTCACGACAACTGAAACAACATACCAGCAACATCTGCCGTGTCTGATAACACAATTAAGACACTGATTTACAGGATACACTTCCTGTTCAGACTTTACTTTCAGTCTTAGGCATTTAGTCATGTTCGCATATGTCCAACTACCAATTATAGACCAGAACAAATGTACTGCATGACTAGATATCATGTTTGAGACAATGACATCAGGCCAGTGTGAGTAATAGTTATAGAGCTTGGTTGCAAATGTCACTCATCATTCATATCATTCAATAAAAAAAATGAAGTAAAAAGGAACCCAAAAAAAAAAAAAAAAAACTTTTTCTCAAGCTTAATCATACGATTGGTCACATGGCTGGCTCGACTCGTTCGGTAAGAAAGTCAACGAACATTCCTCTTAGACAAAGCAAACAGAAAAAAAAATCCTCTCAGACACAGCACATTAGGCCTGGAGCTAAAGCATCCAGCAGATGAGTAATCCAGCCCTGCTGAAAAGCCGAGGGCGACATGAGATGAACAAGAGAGATAAGAACCTGCCCACAATCCTGCTGCAATCGGAGAAAAGACGTTAAATGCTGCGAGAATCTCTCAACACCTAATTGCTAGTTTCAATTCAGATAGCTCAAGTGTAGAGGAGTTAATCCTACTTCAATCATTGATGATGATCTGGAGCATTTAAACTGTTTCATTCGATAATGATATAGAATACTTCCCAAACAAGATCTATTTTTGTTCTGATCAGCATTATTCAGAGTTGCCCGGTTTTCACAACAAAACCTGCCCAGTTGCTACTCAAAACTATAGCCCAAAAAATCTTGTTCCCGGGGGTAAAATCCACATTTTTGACAGGGTTCTCCTGGTAAAATTCGCATTCCAGGGGTTAAACATCATGTTATTTGGGGTCACTTCAACCCGCAGACATGAAAAACAGTCTACGGCAACAGTAAGAAAGTAGCCCAATTCTGCACGAAAACCGCAGAGTTGGCAACACTGACAATAGGTGCATTTGACATTTTTCAAAAAGAAAAAAAAAAAAAAACTGGATGAGAAAATAACCAATATTACAAAAAAAAATTAAAATAAAACAATGTAAATATTACAAAATGTGACATTAAAAAGTGTAAAAGTCACTTGTTTTTATAAAGTAACACTGTCCAACAGTGACACCTGCAGGTAAAGTTACAGAGGAAAGCTTGCCTCTCTTGATCCCATTGAGTTAAAACAGACGCCCTGAGCTCCGATTGTTTAGCTTTCCACAGCATGCGTCAAAAGACGTGAGAAGAGAGAGCGTGGCTTCGAAGTCACGTAGTGATGTCTAGTTTCACTTTGACAAGATAGATGAAAATACAGCTCAATGCAAGATGCGCAGCGCCAAGCTTTTATCTTGTGCTGAAAATAACCTTTAAATTCTATTCATAATTAATTTAGCAAAAATCATCAGTGATTTTCATACTGTAAAATCACATTTTGGTTGATCAGAAAGTGCAAAATATTGCTGAAATATTAGTGGCACTTTTTAAAGCGCAATCAGAGTTACACTTTTGGTCAAGCTCACGTTTTCTTTCGCAAAGCTTTTGCAGATGAAAGTTGTAATAGCTACATCTGATTAACCTACTATAGGATGCGTTGGGCCGGGATATCAACATTTATTAAGATGCTGAGACCAGTGTTTAGTTTCATGTTCAAATGCAATGCCGATATTGACTGAGTTATTTGAGAGGACCATATTGCTTTTAGATGTTTCTTTAAAAAAAATAAAAATACTGATGTTATAATAATGCAGCAGTGCTTTTTTCGCATGGCTTCGAAATTCGCATGGCTTCGAAAACTCTTGCTATAGCGCGTAACTTAAAGTTCACTGGCATTTGCATCCTTTTGTGCAAATACATAATATAGACATAACATTACAACTTGTATCTAAGTTATTAATATCATAGGATGTGTCATAGAACGGGCTTCAGTTTATTGGCATAAAGTCACTCTTCACCTCAGGCAGCTATTCCTTTTAGATGCTTCCTTATTAATAACATTGCTGCATCATAATCATTCTAACACTGTTCTAATCACATTTTCATGTCATACTTTTATTTTTAACATTCATTTTCCTAACAGTCTTCAGATATTTTCATTATCTCCACGATGGCCATGCCCCGCCCCCCCGAGTACTCATTTTTGAAACCTATCGATGATCGAAATGAAAAATTGCCAAAAATGCCTATCCCTAGAGATGAACCGCTATTAATACCTTATTATTTGATGAAAATGTGTGTTTGTGTGTGTTTCATTCACTTTCCCAACGAGCGTGACTGACGCGCTGCAAGCAGAGAGCTGTAGTGTAGCCTTTCTCATTTATGCTCCCCTTCAGCGCTCTACATTCGCGGCAGATAGATGCGAGTACCGTTATGGACAAAACCAACGGTTCAAAAACAAAAATATAAAAGTGAGGAGAGCAACGTTATGCATTTTGCCGCCTTCTCCTGCGCCGTCGTTACTAAGCAACGGAGTAAACAGCTGCTGGTTTGATGACGCAAACGACCCAAATAATATAATATGAACACAGTCCAGTGGGGACAGGGGGACAGGGGAGCAATCGAACTCGGGTTCGGTCTAGGCAATCGAACCAAATGTGAAAGCACCCTAAAAAGTATGTAAACAACTATCACTTAGATATCACCACTTTGTCACATCTAAATCAAACTTGAAATGGCCTGAAAACATGTTGACTGTGTGGGGGTTTTATTGAGCAATCAGCTTGATGAAATTAAAGACACATCTTCCTGTCTGTGACCAGTGTGTACAAGCTTGATGACTGCTGAAAGTAAGATGACTATTAAAGGGATAGTTCACCCAAAAATAAAAATTGTCATCATTTACACACCCTCAAGTTGTTCCAAACCTGCATAAGTTTCTTTGTTCTGCTGTTGTAACCAAGCAGATCTCGCCCCCCATTGACTACCATAGCAGGGAAAAAAATAATAACAGTATGGTAGTTTAGTATGGTAGTAATATATATATATATATATTTATATATTTTTTTTAATTAAATTGTTACTGTCTTTAGTTATTATTTTGAAATAAATAAAAAAAATGCATAAACACTAACTTTATGAAATTTATATTTGGTTTTAATAAATAGAACATTACATAGTGTAAAAATACAAAACTGAATTGTATTTGGTCTCTCTTTTTTATGTAATGTTTATTTAACCAGGAAAATTAAATGCAACAGGGACATAAATTTACATTTGATATATATATACATTAAATATTAAAAAAAGAGAGGACTTTGCCTCCACATTTAAAAATACCACCGCACACCATTGGTTCAGTAGTTCAAAATTAAGTATTTATTTCATTATTTTTGGTATGAATTGTCCTATTTTTTTTTTTTTAGCAAAGTACATAAAATAATTTGTTGCAACACCATGGGTTGTCTATCTCCTTATCTCCCCTGCTGTCCTGAAGAGATTTTGGCAGATGGCCATCATGGTCCTGCATCCTATCGCGCATTCCTGCAGGGGAGCGACTGCATGCACCAACACGCTCTGCTTTTGGCTAACAAAACACACGGCAGGGAGCAGTGAAAGCAAGAGGGAGATGGATGAGGAAGAAAACCTTTCAGGAATCATATCAGCTCGGTTTTTACAGCACTCCTTTTATAACTCTTGCTTGCGAGATTTTATTTCTTTTTTGGCTGTAATATACGCAGAATCCGTATAAATTCCGGGAAGGTTTAAAATTGGATTCTGTGCAAGTGTGACATCACTATGCCCATTTACAATCATGTGAAGCTTCCCAGATACAATAAAACAGAAAATGCACATGTAAAGTTAAAAGGCCAGATGGGCAGAAAAAGAAAGTGAGCAAAACAGAAAATGAAGGAAACAGTGAGACAAAGCGTGTTGTAGCATGTTCAAAAGGCTTCACCACACACATACAGCATTCCAGCGGTTGAAGGCTTCGGCTTTAGTTTGGGAATCTAGATACGGGGCAAACATATCCTGGAGTCTCGACAGATTAATCAAAGTCTCAAAATAGTTGCAGTTCTAACTTGTATGTATCCAAAGCAATTGTCCAGAAGCTATCCAACAAAATCCCCCTCAAGATATACAGTGACACAGTTTCACCTGATAACTGTATAACCAATGAACAAAAGTAATCAGCTGCTTGTGTCCACTCCAAAATCTAGCGACAGCTTTGTCAATACATATTTTCTGATTTAGAGGGTTAGTTCACCTAAAAACGACATTGTCATTTATTACTCATCCTCATGTCGTTCCGAACCCATAAGACCTTCGTTCATATTCAGAACACAAATTAGGAAATTTTTGATGAAATCCAAGAGGTTTTTTTTATTTATTTTTTTTTATCTTCCACAGAAAGCAACGAAATTACCACATTCAAGGTCCAGAAAAGTAGTAAAGACATCGTTAAAATAGTCAATGTGACTACAGTGGTTCAAACTTAATTTTATGAAGCGACGAGAATACTCTGCGCGCAAAAACAAAAAAATTATGACTTTATTTAACAATTTCCTCTCTACACTGTCAGTCTCCTACGCAGTTTACATTGAAGACACATTGCACATAACATTAAGGTTGAACCACTGTAGTCACGTCGACTATTTTAACAATGTCTTTACTACTTCTCTGGACCTTGAATGTGGTAATTTCGTTGCTTCCTAAGGGCGATAAAAGAAATAATAATAAAAAAAAAAAAACTCTTGGATATCTTAATTTGTGTTCTGAAGATGAACAAAGATCTTGCGGGTTTGGAACGTGAGGGTGAAGTAATTAATGACAGAAATGTCATTTTTGGGTGAACTAACCCTTTAAACTGATTTAAAATAAGAGTTAATATAAATCCATCAGAACCAAATCAGCCTTTGGTTAACATGCTATTGCTTACTAGATGCTGGTATCATTATCTTTTCCACCATATTTAGTTATCTAGTTAATTATTTAACACCATCACGTATCAAATTTAAGTAAATCTTAAAATGAATATCCATTTTTCAAACTGTAATGCTGTGGTGCCAATATTCACTTAGCATTTAAAATGACTGGTTTTAATTTTTAGTGTATTTATTAAGACAAATGAATAAATAACTTTAATTTTAGTACATTTAAATTGGGTAAAGATAAAATTGCTCATTTATCTGTTGTTGGTTATAACAAAAATTATCAGCTTGTAATCGGCCACAATCCCTTCCCTATCAATATTGGTAATTAAAAACAGGTTTAATCATGCTACCTTTTGTCACCTTCAGTTACCATCAATTACAGTGATTTAAATAAATACAGTCATTATGATTTCAAGTGGACTAGGAGGATTATAGACTTAAAGATGGGATGCAGCTGTAAGCAACATCAATTGAAATGAGAAAATAAAGCAGTGTAAAGAACTGGCTTCATTCAGCCTGTGAAAGAGCTACTGAATGTTGGTAATTATGGAGGCAGAGCCTTTGATCCTTGGATTCGGAGGTAGGAAAAGCTAATCAAGGTCTTTGTTTGGAGAATAAAGACATGAAAGATGATGAGACAAGCTTCATCAGTGTGGATAGACATTATGTAAAGTAATGAGGTATACATGAATAGTCACAAACGTGCACAGAACACACAGATACTGAATCCGAAATGGAAGACAAGTTCCAGCTAAGATTTACAAAGATCAAGAGCAAAAATAGCTGTGGGCTAAAAAAAAACTAAAACAGTAAAGGAATGAAAAGACAAGATGGCCATGTGATGCCAAACTGCACTGGTTAAACCACAAGTTCTATCTGAAAGCACAAAAGAGGTACAAACAGTGGAAGGCATTCCTCTTTTTACTACAAGAACTTCACTGCCTCCTACTGGAGAAATACATCGGTACATCAACTAAGTGGCCAAATGATTGGTAGCTTTAGCCCCTGCTGGTAAATGCTGTAACAACACCATCTGCAAAAATAATTTTTCTCCATTGACATCCATTAAAAAAATAGCTGTGTTTTTCTCCAGATACAATAGTCACTGGCATCAGGAAGGATCCCTTTACTTTCCTACAGCACTTTGCAGCGTGCCCCAAATGAACCCCACACTGTAAACCCTAACAATTGGTTTGAGTAGGACAAACTTGAATTAAACTAATTAGTTCAGTCAAATTAACTTTTATGAGTATTTAGCACTTTCTTTTTCTTTCAAGTTCACAGAACTGATATATTTTAAGTAAACTGAACTGTTTCATTGTTTTGAGTTTTATGAACTTATTTCTTTTAATTTAGACAAACTTAAGTTTAACTGAAACTGGGCTGGGATTTCTATTTCCCAGCATGCTTTGCCCATGGCACTCGAAAGGGAGAGTAAATGCTAAAATGAAACGTTATATGTTTGTTTTTGTTTTTTGTGCAAGATTAATCTTAAATGGGAGATTTAGTCGAGATTAATGTTTTGTTATGCTAATTTAGAAGAGTTTCTGTTAAAGTGGGTTTTTGGAGAGTTACTGTACCATCACGGTGACAAGTGGTGCGGTTTGGTTTGAGAGCAAGTATGTTAAATGCTTTATATTGCTGCGCTCATTCAGCAAGTGCTATACATATGCTATTGTTAACATCTTGGCAAATTAGCAAGTTAACATTTTCTAATTAGCTTGTTATAGCTAGCTAAGTTGACACTAATAAAAATGTTCACATTGAGGAAAATTTTAAGTTAAATATATGAAATTGTGTACTCAAATAGTTATGAACAATTAAAATGTATGAGTACAAAATACAAATCTGCCAGTTCTGCTAACTTAAACGTTGAATTTCTTAACTTAATTTCGAGGCAAGTTTTGCCAACTTATTCTGCTTTACAGTGCATATAAAAACAGAGGTTCAAAATTAGGTTTAAAAAACATTTTTGCATCATAAACTGAACTTCTATTTGTGCTCAAACAAAGGTAGTTTCTTCAATATGTACAGCACAGAACGACAGACACATTTTTAATTACTTTTGGTTGTGAGATAAGAGAATTTGTCAGTATTTTTGTAAACAGAAGCACAGAAGGGCCAGGACAGAGGGTTGTCATGACTTTGAAATGTAAGGGTCCAGTACAGAAAGACCTTTGTGTATGAAGGCGGAATAAAGAAGCTGACCGCTTAGCTTCGGGATGCCATGTTTGTACATGAAACATGCTTAAGACAAGGAGCTATACAGTTGTGCTACAGTAACAGAACACAATACAATACCTTTTTTACCAGATTTGTGGGGGGTGCAAGAAAAATAAACACTTTCTCAGACAGCGACTCTAATGCATATTGACCTTAATGGGGTTAAATGCCAAACAGTGAAAGGACTTTCTGATAACAGCAGTGCTCAAGTGATTGTACTACAAATCTGCAAGACGAGCTTGAGGACATGTAGTCCAGCTGTTTTTCGTGCTATTTTAGGCAAATCACTCTGTGGTTACATTCGTTCCTGTCCCAATTCCTTTTTTGGCAAGCAAATTTCTATAACCACCCAGGAACTGTAATTTGGCCCTTAAGTGCCCTCAGATGCTCATTTCCTGAACGCTAGCAGGTTTTCCACTATCACAGACATTTTTCCGGTGTTTACACAAACATCTCCACCCAGCCTCACAGAGATAAACTGGAGATTCATTCAAAGCTTACCAATTTGTACACATATTGTTCATACTCTTCATTTTTTTCATTTAATTTAATAACAAGTCCCTTGTCGCTGCAGTAAGCGCTCAGTCAATGAAACAACCTCAGTATAACTGGGACTGAGAGTCTACTCAAAACAAAACACTGTCATGTGAAAAGCTCTGCCCGAGGTTTTCATTGGCTATAGAAATGTAAACAGCTGCTCAGCTCAGGTGTGAGGCTCATGGAAACTGTTATCCTCTAAGTAGCTTAGGTGCCTCTGGGAGGGAGGGAGTTTCGAAGAAACTCATCCAGCCAGACCTCAGAGCCTATTGGTATCATCCCTGAGGATGCTGAATCCACAACAACAGAATGTTGTGGCTCAGAAATTCACATCCGTGTAGCCAATACCAGGCGAACATTAAAATAGCTTAGTCATGACAAACCTGATGCTGGTTTTCAGAAGTTCCAGATCTTAAAACTCAAACATATTACGGTTTTTGATTTACGGATCAGATTTGTATAAACTGAATATAGATTCATCTTTGTTAAATCTGTGTTTTGTTGTTTGATTAACATTAATGACTTAGACAGCAGCAGGTATTTATAGGTTGCTGTCAGTTTAAGACTGAATACACGGATCCAATATAATGATACACATCCGATTTCTTTCTCAACTGTTTACGTTCAATTAAGGGCCTGTTTACACCTGGTCACTTCATGCGTTTTCTCTGATCGGATAGCTATCCGATCGTGAAAAGACCAGGTCTAAATGCCCTCCGAAACACATACGAGACGGATATAAATCCAATCGCTCAAACCACTTCAGGAGGTGGTCTGGGACACATTCCAGTCAAAACTGAACAGGTCTAAATGCATTTGGTTGTTGAAACCACATATGTAAATTTAACTCCTCCCCAAAATACTAAAAAATAAACGTGTGAGAACGTGTTATATGCTAAATAACATGTTATAGCCAGATATGACAGCGCTACTACTGCACGCATCGCCGCAGATGAGCAGCTGATATCTATTCAACAAGACAACGCGCAAACTGCCACAGATCAAACTGAAATTAAGTCTCAGGCGCTCAAAACACAATCATCTTCATTAAAAGTAATGAAACTAGATGATCTTACCAGTGCTGTTGCCATGCTCTCTTCTATTGCAGTCTTTGATTTTGAAATTGATGATCAATAAAATGCAGCTCATATTTGTTGCTTTCGGTGACGTGAACATTAAATCTGCATATAGCGCGGTAATTGAAGATCGGATTTATCCGTTTTGCGGAGACACATTTATGTGGCCAAGTGCAAACTGAATCGTTTTTATAAATCAGATAGCTATCCGGCCAGAGAAAACGCATGAATACTTTGTAGAGACTGGTATTTTGGCATCATTTTGTCCATTCAAGCGCATGGAGATGCGAAAGAGGAATTTCTCTTCGCGCACCATCTGAAATGCGCCTCTCTGTGTGCGCGCAGCTGTGCGCACATAACAGTGCACAAGTACTGAATTGATGGTGAAACTTAGCAATCCGTGAAACGCATGCAAGCCGAATCTTGGGCCTGGTCCATATGGATCACGGATCAACTACGATTCGTTTAACCCCTACTGCTGACCTTTGATGCTTTCCTGTGATGATTACTTGTGCCTCTCATTCTCAGATCTGAACAGCACAAATGGAAAAAGTCAAGAGTGACCATCAGACTTTTGTCAGATCACCCTAAAAAGTGGTTTGATACACTTCTATGGACACAAATCTATCCAGTTGGTATCTTTAATGAGTGACAATCTCCATAATCATAAAATGGATTCAGTGACTAACCAGAGTTCAACGTAAATCTAAAATCTCACACAATGTGAAATCTACAGGTGTGCCCAAGGATATTGCTTTTTTGCCACAAGTTTTCTCAAACATAACTCTTGAACATCTTTCAAAGGTGTGAAACCATGACTCTTAGAAACTTTTGTGATTAGTTCTGGGAACTAAGTTTCCTGACAGACTGATACAAACCTCTGCACCTTGACTCTGAAACTGTGTAGATGCCATCAAATCAAATTGGAATTGGTGATTTCATCCAGTTTTTACCATTTGTGTACAATAGGCATTCAGTGGTAGGTAGGATGAGAGGTAGGATTGTCCATATCCGTTATAAGCACATGGTCCAACATAAGATTGCTGAAGCACTCTGAGGAAAACTGGCACATTAAACAAAGATCACTCCTTTCCCAAAAAAAAAAAAAAAAATGTTCATAAGAGGAATAAAAGAGGTAATTTATAAAAGTGGACCAACCAGCCCTGAATGAAGGGGCCATCTATCCTCTATATAGACCATTACAACATCTCTTCAGAGGTTCACTCATCCAGTTTACACCTCCAAACAGGTTACTCCCACGATGATCAAAAAAATCCCTTGATGTCAAGACATGTAAATAGAGTTAAATGTCGAGAACTAACCTTTGAAACATATGCATGATGTAACTTTAGGCTATGTTCACACTGCGAGCCTTAATGCTCAATTCCGATTTTTGCTAAGATCTGATTTTTTTTTTTTCTATAGCCGTTCACATTGTTGTTTTAAATGTGGCCAATATCAGATTTCCAATGTGAATAGATCATGGTTCTGAACTGACCTGCATGCGCAAAAGAACGATACAGAACGGTTTTTGTATAATTTTTACCACAAAATCCACTACACTGCTTCTCAAAACTAGTCCAAAACTAGCCCAATCGCGTTCCGTGGGGGTATCCCGGTAAAAATTGTGTTCAGGGGGTTAAATATCGGTCGCTTCAACCCACGGACTTGCAAAACAACCCGTGGCAACAGTGAAAAAGTAACCCAATTCTGCTGGGTATGTAAAATCTTTGAATAGACTTCCATGAGCACAGAATGTTGCTCTCGAGTGACGTAAAAATCACATGAAATCCTATATGACTGTTCACACTGCGGTCGCATTACAAAACATGTGATTTAGTGATTACATGTGATTATCGGATTTAGTACCACATATGGAAGTGGCACAAATCGGAATTGAAAAGATCAGATTCCGTGTGGTTTGTACTGTTCACACTGTCATGGGGAAAACAGATATGAGTCACATGTTGGGCAAAAAAATAAAAATAAAAAATCAGATTTGGGCCACATTTACCTGCAGTGTGAACGTATGGATCCATCAGAGTGCAAGCGTACCTGAACAAGTGAGGCCCTGAGGCATTTCCAACCAGATGACGTCACAGCTGCGACCTCTGGATGTTACGTAATAGGAACCTGCTGTGATGAGCAATACTGCATTCCTCCTTGTAATTCTCCTCCAACAAGAAGCTCTTGTCTGCTAAATATAGAAAGGCTTAGCACTGCAAAAAATAAACATCACTCCCGTTATGAGATGTGAACATTATCAAGCTAAGGGAGTGGTGAGGACTTCTGTGGTCTTGTAGTAACCTAACCTCCCTCCATTTCACCACAACTAATCACAGATAATTAAAAAAGAAATGAAAGGGTCACATCTGTCAAGAATGAACAACATCTCTAAGGTAATTAAACGAGTACCGGGAGGGGTGGACATGTGGCTTGCAGAGTACCGCCAAAGCAAATTATGCCCTACACCACTTAAGCATTAATTTATTCTTCGTTGATGTGATTACGTGTCAAACGGCTGGATGTGTGCAGAGTCTCCAGCTGAGGTGGGAATGAATGGAGTGACCTTGGGTGCTGACGCTGATTAAGCATTATCAGGTGCTCGCGCTGCAGCTCGGGATGCTGAGGCAGAGCAAGAGTGGCATCGCTGCAACCCGATCTATTGCAGTGGGAGGAGGTGCTTACGTAATTTCCACATGAGAGACGGAAGGGGGCAAGACAGTGGGGAATTGGGAGGTCTAAAGGGGCTACAGACAATATGACAACATTATTCAATGACGGCAACATACAACAAACTAGATAACTGGTGGATAAATATATCTGATCGTAAATGTACTGCCCATTTATTGCAAAAAACTTAAGGGGCTGCGTTTCCCAAAAGCATTGTAAGCCTAAGTTGATCGTAGAGACCATTGGTGGCAATTGATCAAGGCTTACTATGCTTTTGGGAAACGCAGAAAGTCCAGTAAAGTCAGCAATATTTAAGTGCATGTATATCCTACCTTTTAAGTAATTATTTTATGACCGATATGATAACTAAAGGCATATGATAGCAAATCTTTAAAAGGGACCTATTATGCCCCTTTTCACAAGATATAATACAAGTCTCTGGTGTCCCCAGAATGTGTCTCAAGTTTTAGCTAAAAATACCCCACAGATCATTTGTCAAATTCGCTTCTATTTGGGTGTGAGCAAAAACATGCTGTTTTTGTGTATGCAAATAAGCTGCTACTTCCAGCCCACTTTCCAAAAAGAAGGTGGAGCTTTAACAGCTTGTGCTTCGGTTGCTCAACAGCAACAAAACTGGAGAATCTCACGCAGCCAAAATGAGGATTGTCAGTAACAGTGTTCAGCCTTATATTGTTCTGGAGTCGGACACTGATGAAGACACTCAGGAAGAAGTTACAACTTTTAGAATGCAACTAACCTTTTCTGAATGGTTAGTGTATAAATGTATGTAGTTGCTGTCGACTAGCATGTGCTGTCATGTTAATCTTTTGTGCAAAATATATAGCGTACCTGTTTGTGAAACAGAGCCATAAACACCAGGCTAACGTTTATGATTGCTATCAAATGGTCTAACATTTTTTATGATTGCTGTGAATGGTCTAACATTTTTTTCCAAAATATCGCTCTGACAGAAATGCTCCTTTTTTTAGCAATCGAGGCCAGGGCCATCTTGGCAGGCTTTCCAAGCTACCCTAAACAGTGTTCTTTGCCCGTCTGTGTAGCCAACGACAGAACAGTTAGCATGCTTTGCTCGAACTTTTGCCATGGCGTTAGAACTGGTATACCGTTTGACGGCACCGTGGGTGAAAACATGCAGATTAAGGAACGGTAATATTATAATAAGATCCCCTTTGTTACATCACTAGGGGAGCGAATGCTTGCAGAGAAACGCTTGCCAAAACAAAGTTACTGGGTTGTCCTTTTTCACGTTTTCTGGGTTGGTAGATGCACTGGGGACCCGATTATAGTGCTTAAACATGGCAAAAGTCAGATTTTCATGATAAGGTTCTACCTATTTTAATAGCATTTAGGCTAAACATATAATCTAGAATTTTGTGTTTTTAAGTGAGACCACAAATAAAAAAATGGGTTTAGTACAGTTTAGTTATTTCCACCTTCCTAATTAAAGTTACTTTTATAGCAAATGGGACCCTCTAAGAAAGTATTCCTCACAATGCTAATTTTATTTAAAAGAAAACCTCTAAGATCATGAAAATAGACCTTAGCTTCCCAAGACATGATCATCACAAGAGATTGGCCCAAAGCTAGAGAAGAATGCAGACAGTAAGGAACCGCTGGTCGACACAGACCAATCAAAGCACAACAGACTACATAGACGACACAGTCAGATGGCTTAGCAGATAACACTATACTCCAAAATCAGACAGTGCTGGAATATTTTTAAACTACTTACACTCTCATAACAAATCACGTCAATGAAAAATCTTACACCACATTTTGACCACCTCTGAGGAAGCACCAAATGGAAAACTACAGTCACTCAACAAATCTGTTTACACAATCCCAAACAGGATGCAATTACAGATTTTGAGTTGGACTTCGCCTAAACAAGTTTAGCAACACTATATTTGATACAGCGTGAACTTTGCAAGGTTGCATTTTCCATTCATCCAAGTCTTGGCGTGGTCACACATAACAGTTTCCATCTACACACCGCTTATCAGTGCAATTATTGCAACTTGAGTATAATTTGATATAGAAGCTGTTATCTAAACATCAGACACTACAGAGGCTAAACAGTTTTTTGCAGAAAGCAGGTGTGTCTAAAACCAACATCCCTGAGGACAGTTGCAATTGGCAACATAAACCTGAAAGACTCAACAAAACAGTGTTTGGATACTGCAATAAAAAGACGTCAACTCCTTTCACACCAAACAGCCAAAAACATCTCAGCCACAGAAGTCAAAATAAACCGCCAGATCAAGCCGATCGTGATGGTTTTCTAGCTTGACAAACGTAAACATTAACTGTGAATCAACACAAAAGTCTGAAAGGAGACGGAAACATGAAGGAAAGATAGAACAAAGAATAGATCTGCAAAGAAACAAACTCAACCTTTTAATCAGATACATCTGGGACTTTTCACATTGGCCAGCATCCTTGAAAAACCATGGAACTTTAGCGATTTGTTATATATAGCAGTACCGCAGTAAAATAAAACTACAACCACATGTAAAGGGAAAAAAGGAGACAGTATCTCTCAAGCTTTCCATGTGAAGAGCATGCATTGGTCTGTTAACATTCACTAACTTTCGAACAGCCCCCTTGCTTAACTTTCCAAATTTAGGTAGAGGTCGAAACTAACATTTGAAAGGGCAAAGTCTGCCCTTAGCTGTAGGGAAAAAGCAAGTTGGGAACACAGTGTCCAAACCAGCTCGCACACACTACAACAAATCATGAGCTGCATTGATTTTGAACTTTAGCTATCTGCTCTTTCTCTTGCTGAAGGTTCTAGAAATCATCGTACAACATCATGCTTGATCTGTGCCAAACCTGGCACAGCTTCAAGAACATCCACAACTCCAGAAGACATCTGTGAAAAAAGGCATGCGAAAGAGGATGATAAAAACATCCCAAAACTAATACCTGTAAAAGAAGCAGTCACAACACACTAGAACCCCCATGCAGCTTGTGAAGTCGGCAATCAGACTGTCCTGTCCTCTGTTGTGCTGGCTTTAGGATACTACAGGTGAGTGGCATCCGTTAGTGCGTGAACTCTTGGCATTGCATCCTCACAGATCTGCAGTAGAGCCCCAAACTGTTTCTCCTTACACTTTCAGACTCCCTCTCCTGTTTCCCACTCTGTTTACAGTTGCTGGACCGCACACAGTTGGAGCTTTGTTAGGAGGCGATTTTCCTTGCCGCGGTGCAGACAGAACAACACTTCAGTCAGCAAACAAACACAAGCGTCCGCAGCAGGCGAGCACAGCGCGTACAGTCGCTCAGCACTTGCGTGTTTCTCTCTGCTGATACCCTCAGTTTTCCCCTCCCATCCTCTCTCTCTCTCCCTCTATCATTCCACTGCTGTCTCTCTCCCTTTCCTCCCAGTCTCACTCTCCCGTTGGCTCTGACTTTGAGGCGGGAGCGTCGGGTTGGCAAATAGACTTGCAGCAAACCAATGACGGCCCACTGCAGGAATATTCTGAGCCAGGAATTTTTTTAAGGGCCCAAACAGCCCCTGAAAATGGTGCCTTTAAGGAAATTTCTTCCCAGAAAAACTTTCTTCACACTCCAAAAAATAAATAAAAAATATACACTCGCCATGGGTCGGTACCTCAAGATAAGTGACCAGTGTGGTGTAATAACTCTGGAGGCAAAGCTATTTAAAAAACAAATAAGGCACCAAGAGTTAGAAGAAAGACTTAATCTCTTATTTAAAAAAAAACAAAAATCAAGAAAGTGATTTCTGCTCCTCTAGCAAAAAAATAATGATATATTCGAAGCTGAATCCCAACTCTCACTGAACAATTAGTGAAACAACTAGTTCCAATCTGACGCCATTGGTTGAGGTTGGCATAGAGCCACATCCTGATTGGTTAATGTGCTGTCTGATTTTGGTTTTCTGTTTACAGAGACTAGAGTTATCACAAAGACAGTGTTATTTTTCAGGAGAACTATTTTTTGCCCAAGAAATAGTGAAGAGTGACCTCTGACCCGACGTATGACGTAGGATGTAGGATGTAGGAGTAGCGTAAGCTTAGATGAGAGTAGACGCCTCTCGCAGTTCAAACAAATAGGGCTGGGCAACAAACTCAAGCTCTGATATTTCTCTTTAAAATAATTTTGTTTTGCTCTATCCTCTGCGCTTTCTAATTCATCAATACGTCATATACTGGTCAGAGGTCACTCTTCCGCCAGAACTAGACGGCCGTCTGCCGGAAGCCAGCGATTCCAGTTTATAAAGTTATAAATATGGATTTTTTTTTAAACAAAAAAAACCTATAGCTTCACTTCAGAAAGCATTTATTAACTCACTGCAGCCATGTGGATTACTTTTAAAATGGATAGATGAGCTTTTTGGAACTTCAAAAACTCAGGCCATTCAATCTCATTACAAAGTTGGGAAGAGCTGGGATATTATTTAATATAACTGTTTGGCTGAAAGAAAAAAAGTCATATACACCTATGATGGCTTATGGAATAATTTTTGGATGAACTATCCCTTAACCATGTGAACCTCGTTCACTTTATTCCAAGTCCTCTGGCAAACAGACCAACAAGTACATTGTTATTCATTGATAGTCTTCCCTTCCATCAATGACCAGTGTGTCAATGTGCCCACACCAGCTTTGAAGTCATTTAATACAGCCGATGGCAGCTTCACTGTACTTGCTCAACACATGAGAACAAATCTCATTCTTTCTTGCCAAAGTGCAAACAAACCACATTGGCTCTTGTGCATCAAACAAGCATGTCTGACTCATAATTGTCTCATGACATTAAATGGCAACATATCTGACTTGAGAGTTGGAATGGAGGGCAAGATTTTCAGTGAATAGCTTATAATGTTAGTCTTTTCATAATGTAAAACTACTGTGTGACTTCAGAAGACTTAGCACACGAGTCATACGAACTACTTTTAATGTACCTTTTTGTCAGTATAAACTGTCATTGCATGAGGGGGAAAATTCATCCTTTTGTGTTCCACTGAAAAAATAACAGCATACAGGTTTGAAAAAAACAAGAGGGTGACTTTTTTTGTTTCTGCATACATGTAAATATGCATACAGATATCAACTACCTAACCACTGAAACAGATTACGTCACCCATTGTGTCAATCTAAAACCACTGAGGAGCTAGACCTCAAGCCTCAGTTTTAAATCTTAGCTCTCTCTGCATTAAAGCAGTGACCACAGTGATCTTCTCCCAGACTCGATGACGTTATTCCTAGCAGCAAAGAGTGATTACGGAGCAGAAGCTCTGGAGAATACAGCGCCCAAGCTGTGATAACCTTCCCTTTGTGATGGAAAAGCTGCAGAGATTACAACTGTTTTCTACCAGACCTTGCCAGGAAGAGTTAACAATTTTTTTTTTTTTTTTTTTTTGGGTGGGGGGAATTACGAACGACACCAGGGAGAAATTACAATAAGCAGAGAAAGTGCATGTGTCTTGTGTCCTAATGATCTGACTATGAATGGACTGGTCACTCAGAGCCTAAATGCTGGACTTACTGAATCCAGAGTGAATAACAGTTGCGGGGAGGCAGTAGGAACGAATGATGCTATGCATTCGTTTCGGTTCTCTCAATGGAAATAGGAGAAAAGAAAGAAACACCCCTCCCCTCTAAAAAGCAAGGTTTACAGGTTTACTTCACAATATCAGACCCCATTAATGCATGAGTTTCGTGTTTCGCTAGAAGAAAACGTGAACGTTTAATAAGTTCGTAAACTAAAACAACGCTGCAAAATCGGTGCGCATGTTGCTGCTAGCTTGCGTTACTCATTAAACCTGACTAAAACATTAGTGTTTGTTATGACATAGCCAATTTAAACGTTTTAAAAGAGTATCGTGCAGTGGGAACGTGGACTATTCAAACGCCCTGCGTGACCTTACGGAAGCGCTCTATGTAACACATGTGGCTTTAGCGGAATGGGACGTAACAATTCAATTCGAATTTAAAAACAAACAAAAGAAGCGAATCCAAAATTTCGCGAGAAAACCTACGAATCAATGAACGAATGATTATGCCAGCTCGATATTTAAAGTGCTTACCTATTTAAGGTGTACGAGCCGTTCCGTTTGAACCTCATTTTGGATGATAAAAGTTTGACGATTAAATCCAGAACTGTAAAATAATCAGCCTGCTAACGGAGTATGTTACAGTAAGCTGCTGAAACACAAAGAGAGGGGAGTCCTGAGTACGAGACCGCCTCTAATGTCCGTTTGTCTCAGTAGGACTGGCTTAAAATCAGACAGGGGGATGAGAAGGAGATTAACGACAATTCATTGTGTGCCTGTGAAGTTATTTATGGCAATAAAACGTTATGTTTTGTCTCCGCCAACTTCTTTTGGCGAAACCGCGGCATGGATGGAAAGGTGTCTGATTGCGCGAGGAAACTGGCAAACAAAGGCGAGTGTTTTGCCAGGCAGACGTTTTTTTTTTTTAAATAAGCCGCGTTTAAATATGCTGCCAAGTGCTTGTGTGTTAATGTATTTGTGTGAGTAGAGAGCGAAAGAGAGAGAGAGAGAGAGAGAGAGAGACATGTTGGAGTCATACCAGCAACTTCCATTAATTTATCTGGTTCCAAACAGTAAAAGCTCAAATGATCCTATAAGTTTTAACTGTTTCCCAAGGCATATCGGGAAGGGAAGAGCTAAAAATAACCATAATGATGTACTTTAGTTTGGTCTCGACCACGAGACCCCACCCAATACAGCAACACTGGCTGGTTCCACTTAACTTAAAGTGCCAGACTAAAAATAGACCCAGACCAAAAGTGAGAGCAGTACAGCTCTGAAAGAACAAAAAGAAGAGTGCATTTTTCATAGTAGAAAAAAGATGAAGTGAGCTAAATCTATATTAAAATGAAATTACTATTAATTAATCTAGAAGTTCTTCTCTAATAGACAAATATGGCTTGGTCTCTCCTTCATTTTTTTCAGGGTTTTTTTTGGCTATTTATTTAGCCAAAAAATAGTGTATTTTTTTTTTTTAAAGAATAAATACCCAAAACACACCAAGCCGACGGTCAGCCGTCGGGTAGTTTTTGTTCGTCGGCCGACTAAGTTTTCTCAGCGCGTTCCGCACCGTTGGCTGCTTTTTTTTCGGCCGATTCGACATTTTGAATCGGCGTCAGAGCTCGTCGGTCAGTCAGGGCACCTGATCATTCTGATTGGCTTTTCGGCTACTGCCACCTGCTGGTACGGAAAGGCATTTCTTTTTACGCAGGTGCAGAAGGGACGTGCTACTTGGCTGTCGAGCGTCAGTTTGGTGTGTCAGGGCAACTTTAGGCCCAGACGCTGCCGAAGTGAGCCAACCCCGCAGTCTGCTTTCGGTCGCCACTAGTTCATCTGCGTCGGCGTCGGCTTGGTGTGTTCCGGGTTTAAGATTGTTAGGCCAGAGTCTATATCTCTTACCATTGGAGAAAGCGTAATGGCTAACTTAATCACGTGCGGCACCTCTCATCCTATTGTGTAATGGCAGTGACATCAGTGCCCGCCGTTCAAAACTCCTTCCCTGCGTACCGCCACAGCCGGAGCGTTAGCATTAGCCGTTACGCTTTTTTGGCTAAAGGTTGCAGGCTTGCCTTCCAGTGGCTTTTACACAACATCTATTGTTCTATCTGTTAAACAGTAATGCGGCACATTTGCTGTTGGTAATGCCGTAAATGAGTCCTACCTGTCGCAACTTTTTTACATTTTTATCAGGCTAAAATCTACATATAGTTCCCAACGAAAGTGTTGTTTAGTGTAAAACATGCTGAAGATTAGCGAACAGGTAGTCGATTAATTAAATAATTAGCTATTTCCCCACAAAAGCTGTTTAATCAGCATAGTGAAGCCTCTCATCCATTGACATCCATTAAAAAAAAACGGCCTCTGGTCTCCTTCCCTGCGTACCGCCAGAGACGGAGCCTTAGCATTAGCCGTTAAGCTTTTTTGGCTAAAGGTTGCAGGCCTGCCTTCCAGTGGTTTTGGTTAGGCATCGTTTTCACCTTTCCTATTATGTTAGGCTATTTTCTGGATCTTGGTCACTTTTTTAAAGCCCTGGTTTCAGAAATAAAAAGGTCACACAATTTGAACTGGATTAACCCTAAAGGGTTCTTCAGGACAAATTTGGGCAAATTCTTCTTGGGCAAATCTTTTTTTTTTTTTTTTTTTTTCCTTAAAATTCCTTAATCTGAGTAGTACAAGACTTGGCTACTTTTCCTACATTTGCCACCTGAACACACAAAAAAATTGGACTTGATTCAATAATGTTAAGTGAATGGAGAAAGAAAAAGAAAAAACAACTCCTTAATTGGTCCTTTGTGGACAAAAACGGGTACCCATAGGAAACGAATAGGAAAGACGATAATTCAGAGCATTATTTTTATTTATTTTTTTCTTTTGTCCAATAAAAATCAATAAATCCAACACAATGCAGATCATACATACACATAAATGAAGGGGTGAGCCTGTATAACATTCTCAATGTGGCAAACACTCACACTCTTACACACACAAAAGTATTGCATTGGAAGCCATTGATAATATAACAGAGCGTTTTTTAATTTTTTTATTTTGTTAAATACTTTGTTACTCACACATACACAAAGTCAGATTCAAGTCCTACTGCAAGATTTGTTGATGCATCCAAACAAAGCATGTTGTTATTGTTAGGTATATTGTTCAGTCTTACCTTTTTGGTACTTTTTTGAGTTATTAAAATTTGATGTTTCTTATTAGAAATAAATGATTACTACTTTGTCTTTTCCTTATAGCATGGTCAGATTTGTCTGTAAGCATATTTTGGCATCTCTGTAAAGTCTCACCCAACAAAAATGTTTTTTAAAAAAATTCTACAATTTTAACTTAAGAGGTTAAGTTCGTTACAAATTTATACAAGTAATGAGTACTGAGTACTACTGCCATATAGTGGCTATTGATATTTTTGCTATTTTGCTATTTTTATGCCATCATATGTCACAAAAGTCACCAAATGTTTAAGTTTTGGCTGTCTGAACTTACTGGAATGAAACTTAGTGAAGTAAAAGAAATATTAAATATAACAAAAATAAGCATATTTTATATAAAATATGGTACTTTTAGAGGTATATAAATTCAAAAATACCACCAAAAAAAAAAAAATCACAACAGAAATGCATAAATTAATAGTTTTTTTTTTTATTTTAATCTAACATAGTAATATGACATTTATTTAAAAAAAAAAAAAATTGGGGTTCACACCTGAGACCTTCTCACCTGAGACAGAATTTTCAGTTTTGGGTGAACTATCCCTTTAAATATCGGCTTGCAAATGGAAACGGATTACATCAGCCATTAAACAAAACAACAACACACTGAAGCCGTAATGTTTTCTTTTCTATTTGTTGTGCTGGATACATGAAATTCATCTCATGTGTGGCTGTGTTTAATTTCTTTGAACTGCCATTCAGTGAATTCCTCTTCCTGTCCTTTCAATTCAAATTCCCATTCAACATCTCGCTGGGTGTGGCGAATTTTATTCAAATGCACACTTATGAATTGAAAAGGAGCCAGTTTTCTCTTACATTCTTAATCTTAGCCGACCCTGCAGTATGACACCGAATATGATGAATGTGTTTCTCTCTGTAGGTTAGTCTCTTGCAGAGAGCTTGGCTGGCTGGCAGCACCATCATTATAATTACAGCAAGCTGGCAGTGTCCTGCGTGATCGATCAATGCGGCTGCAGTCTGCAAAGAGTTATGCAATCCTCAGCGAGAACCATCAGTGCTCCAGGACAATCCTGGGACAGACTGCTATTTACTGTGCAACATGGACAAACACACACACACTACCTTTCCAGTTTCCAGCAGTACATCTGGTTGTGGCTGAATCGTATAAACCTTTGGAAGCTGTTCTCTTGTTCTCCAATAGGACAGGTTATGATGGAGACAAGATGGTTTAGTTTGTAATTCTTAATCTGGACTAAAACATGTTCTTAAATTACTATGAAATAATAGGCTGTTTACTCTGGTAACAGGGCAACAGCCCACTGTTTTTGGCAGAACTTATGCTCAATATCATTTTAGAGACAGATTTGGGAAACTTTGCCTGCCAAACTGTTACAAAACTCAAGTGCAAGTCTCCCTCATGCACCATCCATCACATGAGGTAAATGTAAGATTTTAGACAAGAAAAATCTCAGAGGAGAATTAAGTCAACTATTCCACAATATAAAACCCAACAGCACTCAAAAACTGTCTGTTCACAAACACAAAAAGAACTCTTTATAGTAATAGTTTTTCAGAAACAACAAACTTTTAAAAATGGTCCCATGATTTATTTGCCCTCAAGCCATCCTAGGTGTATATGATGTCTTTCAGATGAACAAAACTGGAGTTATATTAAAAAATATCCTGGCTCTTCCAAGCTTGATAATGGCAGTGATTGGGTGTGAGATTTTGAAGCCCAAAAAAAGTGCATCTATTCATCATAACAGTAATCCATACAACTCCAGCGGGTTAATAAATGCGTTCCGAAGCGAAGCGATGGGTTTTTGTAAGCGAAATATCCATATTTAAAACTTTATAAACTATAATAACTAGCTTCCGGCAGACGGCCGTACGCATCGAGCACGGCGAAAGAGAAAAGGCTCGTTCACACCAAAAATGATAATTATAAAGATAACTATAAAGATAACGATAAAGATATAGTTCTAAAATTTAAAAGAATAGCAGTGTCCACACCACAGCTATAACGATATAGAGAAACAATATCGTTTTTTTTTCTGACAAAAACCCATCGCTTCTCCAGAATACTTTTTGTGCACAAAAACAAAACAAAAATAACGGCTTTATTCAACAATTTGAACTGTTGTCATACACAGTTGACGTAGTGAACGCAGTGGAAGCTTTTGCGTTTACGTTCGAATGCTGGCTCAGTATTGGCTGATGTTTGGACGTAAACACACAAGCCTGCACTGCGTTCACTACATCAACTGCGTATGACAACAGTTCAAATTGTTAAATGAAGTCGTTTTTTTTTTTGCTTTTGCGCACAAAAAGTATTCTCGTCGCTTCATAACATTAAGGTTGAACCACTGTAGTCACATGGACTATTTTAACGATGTCTTTACTACTTTTCTGGACCTTGAATGTGGTCATTTCGTTGCTTTCTATGGGAGATGAAAAAAACCTCTTGGATTTCATCAAAAATTTCTTAATTTGTGTTCTGAAGATGAACAAAGGCCTTATGGGTTTGGGACGACATGAGGGTGAGTAATAAATGGCAGAAATTTCATTTTTGGGTGAACTAACCCTTTAAGTTTTAGAACTAGTCACGAAATGGACAAGTAGGCTTTTGTGGCATACAATCTCCTGTTACAAACAGTGTGAAGTGGCTTTGCTCAGACCTATAATGTGGCCTGACGTAAGTGTTCGCTGAAATGTGTCAGACCTCCTGGTTGGATGTTCTGCCTGTAGGCGCACAGTCAAATCAATCTGAACCAACCCCGGATGAACCACAGAGTCTCTGTTGTTACTACCTCCCATAATAGTTACAGTATCTTAATTACAGTAGGAAAGATCGAGAATAATAGCCTACACTGACTATTATTTGTTGGCTCACTAATCTAATTAATGTAACCAGATTTGAGGCACAGTTAACACTGTGATAAATTGATCCAAACCCTGTTTGAATAAATAGCTCAAGAATGCGATATTAGTTTTCACACAAGTTTAAGATGATAACATCTGTGGGAGGCTGGGTAGAGACGATAACAGCCGCTGTGTTGCTCTCACTCCTCCAGAACATTCCAATCATGTCTGCATACTTCCCAATATGGTCCAACATCTCTTTTCAAGATACAGAAAGGACTTCATGCGGTTCATTTCGCTTCAAAAGGACTGGTAAACAGTGAATTTGAACCATCAAACAGAAGAAACACTCATAAATAGGTAAAAAAAAAAAAATAAAATAAAATAGGTATGAGGGTTAAGGAATTTCTTTTACAGTAGTAAAAATATACTGTTAGAGAGAATTATTGAAGATGAATTGCTGCCATCTAGTGTATAAATGAGGATTTTAGGGGGCAAACAAACATATAAGACTTGGAAAATATGATGAATATGCCATATAAAATCAGTGTTTTTATCTTTTTGGAGCTTGACAACCCAATTTCTCCTTTCACTGTATGGAAAAAGAGCAGCCTGGACATTCTGATAAACAATTCTTGTAGGAAAGTAAGTCATACGGGTGCAATGGCATGAGGATTTTCATTTTTTTGGGTGAACTATCGCTTTAATAACGCTCACACCATCTGCATGAATGATAATGAAACTTCATATCAGGTGGCTTTCTTCATATTTCTGACTCGAGAGAAACTGTGGGGTTTTTGTGGGTATATTCCATATAACTGTTTTGTCTCGCTGCAATATCCTGTAATCTAGACCATCACACTTGAAGTCACACTGTATGGTTTCATTTCTCTTTCATAAGCTGAAGAACATCTGGCACTAGGAGTTTCACATCGTTCTGCAAATACATTTCAGACATGAGAAAGATTGATAGAAAAAAAAAAAAGGGTGAAATTTTGGCAGGATGTCTGGAAATGTACTGGGCCGGGGTGGGGGGTGGCAGCTAAATGTGGACAGACTTTATGGGTTAAATAAAATCTTTTTTTTTTTCTAAAAGTCACATTTTCACCACATGATTTTTATCTATTCATTTATTTATTTTAATGTGCAGCAAGGCTGCATTTATTTTATGAAAAAAAAAAAAATAATAATAATAATAATAAAGTAAGTAAATAAATAAAAACAATATCAAACAGTAATATTGTGAAATATTATTACAAATTAAAATATTTTTATATGATGATTTGATGCTCAAAAAAGATTTACTATTATCATCGATGTTGACAATATTTTTGTGGAAAACAAGATACATTTTGATGAATAGAAAGTTTAAAAGAACAGTATTTATTTAAAACGGTAAACTTTTATAACATTATAAATGTCAAAAATAATAATAATACAAATAAATAAAATCTTCCTGACCCCAAATAGCAGAAATGGTAATTATGGAAGTTTTTTTTTTTTTTTGCTAAGGCAAATTTTACAGCTGAATTAAAAAAAAAAAAAAAAAAAACAATAAAAATATTCCATCCCTGAAGAAATCACATATTACATTACAATCATGTTGGTTAAACAGACGTTGTTAGTTTTTGTTACTGTCCGAGGTCATTTTGGGGCATCTTACATCTTATTTGCCACTATAAGACAACTATCCTGTGCTGCAGCGAAAGCCAAAAACACGGCACACATCACCTCTAAAACTGCAGCTGCAATTACATTCAGTCACCAGAGGCCTATATTGCACCTTTTTTACTTCATTTTGCAAGATGTTTCCTCCGGAAAACACCACCAAAAAGAGCTTTAAAACAGATAAATCAACTAAGAGATACATAGTCTTAAAGTCGTTATGAACCGGTGATGTATATCCGAGTGAAACAGCTTCTTTAACAAATAAAAAAAGTGGGCGGGACTTGATTTTGTTCATGGGGAATTGATTGGATGGTTGTGGTTTGCTATTGGTGGATCTCATGTGAGTGACAGGTTGCCCCGCCCTCGTGCCAGTAAACGTCATCAGAGAAGAAAATAGATGTCACTGCAAGAGGGAGGGGACGTTTTTTTGATTAAAGATTACAAGAGCACACAAAAAAAAAAATGTTTATATATATATATATATATATATATATCTACACACACACACACAAAAAATTAATTATTTATAATACTGCAAAAAAAAAAAGTGTGAATTTTGATTTCATGGTGAATTTAACACTACACAATGCATGGACTCATGGCCACAGTATTGATACTTTGCCAAATTTCAACCCACTTTGTATTGTTACAATGTGGCAGTATATGTAAATGAACAATGTTTAATTGTTCTCAGTGTTACCTGGATTGAGAAATTCTCGTTTATTTGACAAAAAAAGTCTTTTGACAGCTCCAGGGCTTTCGTGAAAACTACAGATTATACTTCCAACATTTTTGTATCCTCGCCCACGGACAGTCAGATCGACAGAGGGTTATTAACAAAACAGTTATTGTGAGTATAGGTTTATTACTGAAAATTGTTTCATACTCTGCAACAAGCTTTCTTTCCTGTACATGACAGTATTTGCTTTAGGCAGAACTGACAGAACAGCAGTTTCTTTCAGTTTTTCCCCTCCATTTAGCCTAAAACACTGTGTTTGTGGTCATCCAGAGGTTTTTCGGATTTACCATTGCGGCGTTCTCTCCATATTTGCGATTCTTTGCAGCCTTTAGCCACTGCCTACAACGCGCTGGATCCTTCACTGGAAACCAGAAGAAACTAACTCCAGCTAAACATTTACAATTTTGAATTCTTGCACCCGGGAACAATAGTCAACACCATTATGACGAAAAGTTTGCCAAGTAGTATTTCCTACTAAAGCAAGGTGATATTTGACTCTGGTAAGTGTATCCATAGCAGACTGGTGGGAGTGGCCTTGGACAACAACATGCCCAGTGCATTATGGGTGTTGAAGTTTACCGGGAAGACAACAGACATTAGTTTTGTCTAATCAGGTAGCACCAATTTAAAAAAAAAAAATTCTGCCTTTCTACTGTTGAAAGGAGAGGTACCCCTTTAACATCAGCATGCAAGTATTTCAGGATCCATATTGTGAATCACGTTTACACAAAGATTTGCTTTTTTTGTGTACAGATGACAACATTGTCAAAACGATCCCCTTTCAAAAAAACGCTGTATTCTGCTGCCAGGCCAGTAGATGTCACTTTGTAAAGAAACACTATGAGCCTACAGACTGAACATGTAATACGTATGTGCATGATGTCTCCGTTTTCACAAATTCACGTTTTTTTTGTTTATATGGAGACGATAAAGGTATCATTTTCAAAAATTTTCACTTTGAAACCTGTTTTCAAACATTTGCATTTTCAAGATTTCGTGTAATCGGCCCCTTATAATGTAGATTATTTCCTGTCTGAAAAGAACAAGATTTGTTCTCAATACCTAGTGAGAACTTAGAGACCACATCCACAGTGAAAGATATAACGTGCTTGTTCAGTGTTTTCTATCGCTCTTTTGAATCTATGAGTTCCTTTCAGATGTGTCACAATACTTTCAGAATGAGAGAGAACGGATGTGAGAGCAAAACCATTAAAACACACTCAAATTCAGATTCAATGCATTCAAAGTCCAGATGCTTCTAAAATCTACACTACACAGCTGTTTAGCCCCATTTGAGTCAAGACTTTGATTGAAATGGTTTATTTCTTTAGATCTCAGAAGTGAAAGTAAAGACATTTATAATGTTACAAAAGATTTCTATTTCAAATAAATGTTGTTCTTTTGAACTTTCTATTAATTAAAGAATCCTGAAAAAAAGTACCACTGTCTCCACAAAAAAAATAAATAAATAAATAATAATAATAATAATAATAATAATAAGCAGCACAACTGTTTTTAACATTGATAATAATAAGAAATGTTTCTTGAGCAGCAAATTAGAATGATTTCTGAAGGATCATGTGACACTGAAGACTGGAGTAATGATGCTGAAAATACAGCTTGACATCAGGAATAAATTACATTTTAATATACAGTACTGTGCAAAAGTATTTTCTCAAAAAAACAAAAAAAAAACAAACAAACAAACAAAAAATTTGGTGAGCATAAAAGACTTCTTTAAAAAACATTAACAAATCCTACACAAAAAGTGTACACAAAACATTTCAACCAGCAAAATGTAAACTAAAATTTATTCAAATTAATTTGTCAAAACACGTTTAAAAATTGATGTTGATAACAAAAAGGTCCATGAACATTAACATTACAGGCCCTATACAGTCCTTCTGCATAACTTCCTGTACGCATAAAACATAGCATGACACGTCATCCACACACATAAAGAAGACATGATATGGAGCTCAATATGTCATTTAATAAAGCGCACTTAATCTATGAGCTGTTATTGTTCAGGCACACATGCAAAGCGCTGCACAGCTCATGAATGACGATGCAATAACAGTAGCCAGCCTGAAGAGGGCGCATATGCATTATTATAATACAGGACCAGCACCAGCAGAGACTACCAAGAACACGTACTTACTTCAGTACAGTATAAGGAATGAATTAATGCTTTGACTAGCAGAGTTCAATGAGCTGTCAAACTTCTTTTGAATCTCATAAAACCGCTGTCAATGACAGAACTTTGCATTAAATCTCTTTTTAAGTCATTCAATCTGAATAAAACCGATATTTGGCACTTCAAAACAACCTGTCGTGATGAAGTTTTAATAATGACAATATGAAACACCTTCACAACAGCATAAAAATTAAAATGAGTACGTCGCTATTTTTTTTCTACATAGTGGAAATTTCCACTCAAATAAAAGCTCTATGCTCCATCCTATGTGTGTCAAGTGCCCTCCTTGACATCAATAGCTTCAAAGTCTCTAAAACTATTGCTAGCAAAGCATCCCAGACTTAGCGCTAACAGTCCTGACTGACTGTTTTTGCACAATTTCTTCATAGACATAGATATTTGGCACTTCAAAACAACCTGTCGTGATGAAGTTTTAATAATGACGCTATGAAACACCTTGACAACAACATAATAGTTAAAATTAGAAAATTGACAAGACTGTTTAATTAGAGCTCATTTTTGCTGACAGCAGATATTCCACTTCAACAGCCAATCCAAAAGTCTACGACTAAAGTTCAAAACTACAGGGCATGTTTTTGGTTTTGATTGACTAACTGTCTGTTTGACCAACATTGCACAAGTTATCTCAAGACACTTTTAGAAAGCTAGTCTTATTGACATTTTGTGTGGTGATGTTTGCTTTACAGTGCTAATGGTTATGTGAACCCTGTGAGCTAATTGTTAGAAATTCACTTCAGATAAAAGAGGTTAACACAATTACAAAAGGTTATCAGGTATCACAAGAGTGTCAGTCTTGCACTGTTACATCAGCCCAAACTTGTAAAATATTTTATACATCAAACATATCTGCTTTTAAGTTACCGCTGCTACCCCCATTTAAGTCAATGACACATTGCAATAAAGACAAACCTTTTAAAAATGTAGTTTAAATGCTTAGAAGATTTATTTTTTATATTTCATATGGTTTTGACGAGTCTTTACAAAAAAAATATATTTTTTTTATTTTTATTTGTTTTAATATTCTAAAGGTAAAAAGTATATTATTTTCATTTTCATTTTGTTTTTTTGTTTTAAAAGATTTACTTACCATGCTATGAGGGTCAGCATGGGTCTTCTCTATCATTAAACTCTCTATTTTATATTACAACCCGAATCCCAGAAAAGTTGGGACGTTTTTTTAATTTGAATAAAATGAAAATTAAAAGACTTTCAAATGACATGAGCCAATATTTTATTTACAATAGAACATAGATAACAAATGTTTAAACTGAGAAATTTTACAATTTTATGCACAAAATGAGCTCATTTCAAATTTGATGCCTGCAACAGGTCTCAAAATAGTTGGGACGGGTGCATGGTATAGCATCTCCTCTACTTTTCAAAACAGTTTAAAGACGTCTGTGCATCGAGGTTATGAGTTTCTAGAGTTTTGGTGTTGGAATTTGGTCCCATTCTTGCCTGATATAGGTTTCCAGCTGCTGAAGAGTTCGTGGTCGTCTTTGACGTATTTTTTTCTATAGGTGAAAGATCTGGACTGCAGGCAGGCCAATTCAGCACCCGGACTCTTCTACGATGAAGCCATGCTGTTGTAATAGCTGCAGTATGTGGTTTTGCATTGTCCTGCTAAAATACACAAGGCCTTCCCTGAAATAGACGTCATCTGGAGGGGAGCATATGTTGCTCTAAAATCTTTATATACCTTTCAGCATTCATAGTGCCTTCCAAAACATGCAAGCTGCCCATACTGTATGCACTTATGCACCCCCTTAGTTGGCATCTGCAGATGTCATGGCGGACTGTGTTTACCGACAGTGGTTTCTGGAAGTATTCCTGGGCCCATTTAGTAATGTCATTGACACAATCATGCCGATGAGTGATGCAGTGTCGTCTGAGGGCCCGAAGACCACGGTCTTCGGACTTGTCGCTTATGAACAGAGATTTCTCCAGTTTCTCTGAATCTTTTGATGATGTTTTTACTCCAAACTCACTTCATAACGACAGTTGAGTGTCCTTCTGTGAGATGATGTGGCTTCTTACACAGAACAAGGCAGTTGTGTGTTTATTAGTCATGTTTAATCAATCAAAGCGTTTCAATCTTCTGTTTATTCAGCTACAGAGATAGTATGGGATTTCTTGGAATGACGCGTTCTACTTCGGCAGCAGGGCATATTTGCAGTTTCTGCACGAGAGCACCCGCTGGCTTTCAGATGAAGAAGCATTTACTACTGATCACTGTACAGCCGTACAGCTCTGACAAGTTGCACATAAAATAATCGCAGCCTTTGCCAAATCGCGTGCGATAAATCGTGCAGCCCAACATTTGTTATATTATTTATGTTCAAAATATTGGCTCTTGTGATTTGTCTTTTGGTTTTCATTTTATTCAAATTTAAAAAACGTCCCAACATTTCTGGAATTCGGGTTGTGTATTATATATATATATATATATATATATATATATATATATATATTTTATATATATATATATTATGAGCTTAATATCACTCAATTTTGGACTTGTTTTGAAATGTACTGGAAATTTCAGCTTTGCACTAAGTATAGAATTTGTAAACAAACAAGAAAGTAAGCAGCCAAGTAAAACAAGTACAAACTCCAAGGACAGACCAGGACCTTCTAGAAGAGAAAAAAAAAAAACACTGCCATAATTCACCAAGCAGTTCTCAAGACCACAGATAATAATGGTCTCTTTTGTCAAACGAATCAACTCATTTCCTTTTTCTTCTAGGTAACGCACTTACATAACAAATGTTCAAAAGGAAACAATTATTAGTTTTTTAAATAAATCAAATATTTAAACATTGCCGCACGCTAAAACCCACTAAATGAATAACTAAAGTTGACCAGTCATAAAATTTAACCTGGCATAATAAACGTCATGGCTATTGTAAAATCTGACACAGTTCTCATAAAGCACTGTTCTGAAAACAATGGCTCCCTCCACCCAGTGGAGACGCTTCCTTCCCTCCGGCCTTTCTGTAATTGCTATTTTTTCTACATAGTGGAAATCTCCACTCAAATAAAAGCTCTATGCTCCATCCTATGTGTGTCAAGTGCCCTCCTTGACATCAATATCTTCAAAGTCTTAACTATTGCTAGCAAAGCATCCCTGACTTAGCGCTAACAGTCCTGACTGACTGTTTTTGCACAATTTCTTCTGACCAGATTAAAGATAAATCAAAATAACAATTGACATAGAATAATACACTGATATTAAAATTCTGGTAGATACCAATAAGCTGATAATTACTGACATGTTATGGCCAATAAAATATTTAAAAAAAAATCGAAACCATTTTGTCTAAATAAATTCATTTGTTTTAAAAGCTATATGTGAATTTAAACATCAAAACATCAGAATGTACAACAAGAAAAATAAATATTCATTTTGAGATTAGCTAAAGGTTATTACATTATGTTTGAAAGTAGGATGCACCGACCAATAATCGGTTTTGGCCGATAAAAGCAAATATTTTAAAAACAGCCGATGATCAGGACCGATTATATCCTGTCAGTCAAAAACTGGGCGGAAAAACTTGTCAGACTGCAACTTATACTGTGTGAAGAAAATGTCTGTTGTGTTGAATTCAGGGCTGTCGAAGTTAACGCGACAATAAGGCATTAACAGTTAAAAAATTTGTGACGTTAAAGGATTAGTTCACCCAAAATACTGTCAATTACTCACCCTCATGTCGTTCCACACCCGTAAGACTTTCATTCATCTTCGAAACACAAATTAAGATATTTTTGATGAAAAATAGACAGCAATATAATCAACACTTTTAAGGTCCAGAAAGGTACTGAAGACACCATAAAAACAGTCGACGTGATGCTGATGCAGGAGCCGGCCAATAATGAGTCGGCATTTGAACGTAGAACCTGGAAGCGCTGGACATAAACAACATATGAGAATGACACAGAAGAGAAGATATTGTTAAATAAAGTCATTATTTTTGTTTTGTCTCTGCACACAAAAAGTATTCTCGTCGCTTCATAAAATTAAGGTTGAACCACTGAACCACGGTCATGTCGAATGTCTTTAGTACCTTTCTGGACCTTGAAAGTGTTGATTATATTACTGTCATATCATATACCTCTCAGATTTTATCAAAAATATCTTAATTTTTTGTTTTGAAAATGAACGAAGGTCTTACAGATGTATATAAGGTGAGTAATAAATGACACAATGTTCATTTTTTGGTGAACTAACCCTTGAAAGCAGGCTCTATTTGACCCTGTGAAACATCCAGGGTTGCCAGTCCATGATTTTTCCCTACACTAAACATTATTTGTATTTGGCCTCCCTTCAATCCCATCCAATAGTCGCAAATAGCTATGTGCTTTGTTACTTCTGATAAGAAACAAAGTCTCAGCTTTCAAATTACGTCCATTTGATCATGAAATCCAAACAATAAATATCGTTTTGATGCTCTTAAATGTGACGTGACAGATCGCTGTAGAGCCTCAGTTCAAGCAGCAGCACGAGTCTTTTCTTCCAATTTATAGCTTAGTTATAGCATGAAAAAAACATGCATTAACATCAGAAGGTATGTTGAAAGATACAGTACAACTTACCGAAATGTATCATGTCTCGTGTAATCGCTCAATCAGCGTTTCAACTGCGGAAAGACTACAATAAAACATGTCACGTAACGTATTTACCTCAGGAAAGTTATCCAAAGTTCACAGTTCTCCAAGTGTGGGTCTTTGCAGGTTGGAGTAATGGGCATGCCAAAAAGTAGGGGCGTGGAGAAAAGTCTTTATCATTGGTCGCAAAAGCTGTCTGTCAGGGTGTGGGGTAGGGTCAGGGGTTAGTTTCTGTTGTTCAGCACGCCATATCATTCCGAATAATCAGCTATCGATATCGGTGGAGAAATTTAGCATTGGTATCTTGAAAGATTAACTTTAAATAAGTGTTAGATAACGGCAAATGTAATGAAAGCATAAAAATAAGGCAAATAAGCATTAAAAATCCAATATTAACCAATATAAAAAAACATATAATATTGACCAATTCACTTTTTTCAAGAAACTAATAAAGTAACACATTACTTTTAAATTTACAACATCATATCTAAGTTACTTTTTGCAAATAAGTAATGCAAGTTAATTTCCCATTTACTGACCAGCAGCTCTCTTTTCCCCATGTTAAGAGAAATAAAGTGCTTTATTTGAAAGGGCCTTTAAATTGGCCAAAAATAGAACTTTTTTGTAAAAAAAAAACAAAAACAAACAATCAAGCCCAGCCCAGGTGTGAAAAAGTAACGCAAAAGTAATGTAATGCATACTTTCCATAAAAAAGTAACTAAGTAACACAATTAGTTACTTTTTAGGGAGTAACGCAATATTGTAATGCTTTTGAACGTAACATTCCCCAACACTAGACTTGACCTGCATTATTTATTGCAGAATATTCTGTTCAATGAGTTACAAATGCTTGCTCATGTTGTCTTTATTGATAAATTCACTTGCAAGTTTGAATAAACACAATTAAACCCATTCTTCTGCCTGAATACTGGGTGAATCGCAGGGCAGAAGCCAAAATGTCACTTATGCAAGACTTCAAAACAGGAAAGGATTTGGCCTACCAGCCTGAAATGGCCAGCATGATGTTTTATGTGGTCAGAACAGACAAAAACAGCAGCAGCAGGTCAAGAGAGGGTGCTTATGTAATGAGACAGGAATGTGAATGTATGGTCACTGTCTTTGGACCTGTTAAACCAGCTGTATGATGGCATAAACCCATAGGAATGCCTGACAATGCCTGACCTTCTGTCTATAACAGAGGCTGAAACCACATGTGACCAACAGAGATGCCCTTAAAATTACATTCTGGTATGTCTCATCTTGCAAGTGCTTATTCATTGCTTCATAGCCTAATTATATATATATATATATATATATATATATATATATATATATATATATATATATATATATATATATATATATATATATATATATGACAACCAATGGGAGTGCAAATGAGAGTTCACAAGATTCTTTGCTCAGAAGATGGTTAAAACATTTATTATTAAAACATGCTATAGCCTGTAATAATAATAATAATAATAATAAATACCACATGTACCTTTGATGTACAGTATGAATTTTGTCTGTTAAATATTTACTGGTGATTTTTCCAAAAATGAAAAGAAAGTGCAAATGTAAATTAAACACAAGAGGCAGTATATTAAAACCTTTTCCAGGGTAGAAAAAAAAAAAATTATCTAATTATTTTTATTACTGCATAATGAGGTACATTACAAAGGGCATAAACAGCACATAAATCTCTGGACATCATTCATCAGTCATTTATGCAGCAAAATAAATAATTAAATGCAAATATATCTACAAATAATTGTCCCTTCATGGGTTTAACTACAAGACCAGGAAGCGAGCGTCAACCTGCTCATGTGAGCAATGCTAATTGCTTTGCAAATAGGCAATGTCAGCTGTATAATTAATCAATGGATTAAAGGCTCATAAAGATAAGTGCCATTTAAAATGGAAAATCAGATAAAATAAGAATAGAGATAGCCAGAGCAGATCTGAACCTGAACCTGCTGATATGAAACAACCAAATATAAGCTTGAACCACAGTCAGTCTACAGTTTAAAACTGTCTCTACTGTTCTGCAAATCATAACCTGTCATTAAGGCTATTGAGAATGAGCAAATATACATGCGTGATATGCTCTGGACCTCAAAACAATCAGTTTGGATCATTACAAAAGGTATCGAACAAGGTACAATATGACCTTGATTCACTATCAGCACTGAATCATGGAATTACATCACATTCTTATGAAATTAATGATTTTTACATTTGATTTAACTCCTAATGATTTATGGAACAGATTAACCTCAATAATGATACCAGAACATTCTTAAACCAAATGTGTCCAATAATAGGGTGCTACCAAGATAAAGTGAGTAGTAAATCATGTGATATCAACATGGCTGCCACTATGAAGGGGGTCCACCCTTTTGTAGAATAAAACAGCTTTTATTAGGTCACTAATATGACTGGAGTCTTGATTTCATGTGAGTTAACATCACTTTAAACATATATGTCAAAAGTACTATTCAGAAGTAAAATTTTATTACAGTAAAAAAAAAAAAAAAAGTTACCGCACATTTAAAAGAACAGTTGACCCCAAAATTAAGGGGGTGTTCACACAACTCAATTTTCAACTAAAAACGGAATTTTTTTTTGCGCGTTTAGGCTGTTCATTTACATGCTGTTTTCGCGAATTTGTGAAAACAGTAACATAATGCGCATACATATTACGTGTTCAGGTGCGTGGTGTTTCTTTACAAAGTGACATCGCCATCTACTGGCGTGGCAGCAGAATACAACGTTTTAGTCGTTTTCGCGGATCCGTGTGAAATGGGATCATTTTGACGACATTGTTGTCTGTGCGCGAAAAAAGCTAAGGAAAAACTTTTCTGTTTTTAGTATGTTGTTGTCATGTAAACATACCCTTAAAGTGGTAGTTCACCCAAAAATGAAAATTGTGTTCTAGGAGTTTATGACTATCTTCTTTCAGACAAACACAATTGGAATTATATTTAAAAAGCCCAAAAAATGTCATTCATCCATTATAAAAATAATCCATATGGCGACAGTGGGTTAATAAAGGCGTTTTGAAGTGAAGCAATGCATTTTTGTAAGAAGAATATCCATATTTAAAACTTTATACATTCAAATAACTAGCTTTACTGCGTAAGCGTAAGCTCAGACGCCTCTCGTGGTTCAAACAAATAGGACTGGGCAACAAACTCAAGCTCCTCTTCTCTTATATCAAAATCCTCTGACTTCTCTTTAAAAATTCTCATTTTAGACTTCCAATTCTTGACCGGTGTTTTGTTTTGCTCCATCCTCTGAGCTTCCACGTTCATCATAACGTCATGCGTCTGGTCAGGGGTTATTCTTTCACCGCAAATCGATGCATATGGCCATCTGCAGGAAGCTAGTTATTATAATTAATAAAGTTCTCTTACAAAAAAAGGCTTAAAAAAAACTCTTGAGACATTTTTCAATTTATGTTCCACAAAAGAAAGAAAGTCATACAGGTTTGGAATGACATGAGGTGAGTAAATGATTACAGAATTTTCATTTTTGGGTGAACTATACTTTTAAGATAAACCAACCATACATACTTTATATTGTCAAACCACAAGGTAAAGATGTTAAGTGACTAATGAAAATGTTACATAAAGTACAGCTCATGCAGTCAAGTTAATGTAAAACTAATCTACTTTTAGATATCCATCCAACCATTGGCAAATACCTGAGAAAATCTCTTGAACAAAAACGGAATAAAATTCAAGCGTGTATCAAAAAGTAAAGGTTTTAATGGATTTGTAATGCATCGGTGACAAATATTTAAGTCTTCTAATTTCTTCTTAACCTAAAATAACCTGACAGGTCAGGGTGTTGCTTCTCATGTGGCAGGATGTCATGAAGGAAACCACATAAGTAAAAACAAAATGCCATGTTCTGTTGAAAGTTTCAGACAATTTTAATGTCAAACAATGTCCTGGACCCCTGTATGAAATGCTACACGAATGAGTCACTTAATACAGTCCGTTTTATTCCACTAAACCTCAAAATTCAACATTCACCTTTTAAGAAAAACAAATGCAACTTTTTGTAATCTGGCATAAAACTTCGCAAATGTGAAGACAGCAAAATGTATGCCACAAACTGAAACATGACAATTTATAAGTGACCAATATATTGAACTCACCCCATTAACCAGTCCATTCTGCTGGCAGCTGATCCACGCCAGCTTTGCTCTGAATTTCACCGGCTGTCTCAAATTATATCCAGGGCTTGATTTTTTTTTTGGTCTCTATGGAGTGGTGCCTAAAACAGTTTTGGACATAGAGCTTCTCCTCACTGATTTTGAATGATGTTTCTAAAGAGCCACGATATGAACTCAGCAGCTGGTATTGTCAGGGCTGCTGGGGTTCAGTTGTCAGTGTTGTAGATGCCGGTGGTCCGTGGCTTGATATCTGTAATACACGCAAGTGCACTGAGAGTCTGCTTCAGTCCCGCTGCTGCTTGATTTCAGGAATCCGGAAGTAAACACGGCTGTGTCTCAAAAACCCAGAGAGATGACTATTTGCACGGAAAGCACTAATATTTCCAAACACCTTGTCTAGTTAGGCAGCTTACTAGGTTTTGAGCCACAGCCACTGATTCAGTCCACAGTCGCTACCGTGCCTGCCATTGTTCACCTCAGCTGCAGTCAAAAATAAACATCCACAGAATTTATCATCTCTTTCTTTTATTACTATTATTATTAGCCAATTATTGGAAAAGTTCTTGCACACAGCAAACCTTTCGTCTTTTGAATGAGTTATTATTTTCTAGTTTCAAAAATTCATTTTTGCTCTTCAAGTCTGTTCACTTAATATTTAACCGATAGGTCGTATTCTATAACAATGTTTTATGTGTCTTTATTTATCTTTTGATAAATAAAAACATTTTATTTTCGATTTCACTCAAAATTGTTGACGCTCATGTCAATGAATAAAGAACAATCTCTCAACGTACCAACAGATGGCGCTGTAGATGTGCTTTGTGATGCACTGTAATGGCATCTTTTTCACACAGTTAAAGGGATATTTCACTCTCAGTCTCAAGTTGTTCCAAAGCTGTATGAATTTCTTTATTTTTTTGAAGAATGTTGGTAACATATTCTTCAAAATATCTTTTTTTTTGTTCAGCAGAAGAAAGAAATTCATACAGGTTTGGAACAACTTGAAGGTGAGTAAATGATGACAGAATTTTCATTTTTGTGTGAACTGTCCCTTTAATAACGTATTCAAACTAATCCTGTCTGAAGTATTCCCTGAAATTCTTAACAATATATCATTAACTATATTTTTTACCATATATATATATATATATATATATATATATATATATAATATCAGAGTATTTTTTTTTATTAATTATAATATCTAAATACTAATATAAAATATTAGTATTTTAATGGCAAGCTCACGAACGCGCGCAATTCTACCACTAACCGCTAGGGGCTCGCGAGCACCTGCTAGCTCGGGTTGACCTGTAGTTCAGTCTCATTTGTGTAATTGGTCATTTGTAGCGACATTTCCGCTCGGCGAAGTAACTGTGATGCAAGAGGGACACTGGAACTGTTTATATTAAAGAAAAGTCTTTAAATGGTCCAGAAAGAGTCAGCTAGAATCACAAATTACGATTGAGGGAACTAACGGCAATTCCTGAAAATGGATCCTTCTCTTTAAAGTGAGTTTCTGTGGAGACGTTTAGGTGAAAAGGAAAGAATGAATTTAAAACCTCGAATTGCGCTTTATATTGCGTTTTTGTACATATAAACCCTCTACAGCACAGCGTTGAAGGAAAATTTTCTTAAGCCCTATGTTTAGTACATTTTTCTTTAAATGATTACAACCAATTAGAAAGGTCGAAAAAGTACCAAAGAACAGTCCAGTAAGGTGTGAGAGTCACTATCTAGCACCCTTTAAAGGTGGGACGTCCTGTTCTGACACATGTTCACAGGAGCACATGGTGTGAGAAGAAGGCAAGATTATTTGCTTTAGTAATGAACTGTACATAAAAAAAATGTGTGTGTGTGTGTGTATGAAGGTGTAAAGAAGCCTTATGTCAGGTTTTATATATATATATATATATTTTATGTATTTTTATTTTCGTCGCCCTTGTGCGATAAGGGGTACTTTTCGAGGATGTTTTGGCCATAATGTGTTATAAGAAAGGAAGATGCAGGGTTCCTGGGTGCGCAGGAACACCCAAAGTGATGTGCAAAAATTGTAACATACACCTCTATTTCACAGCAGAGAAGAACTGCTTCATACGCAGTGAAATCTTATTACATGAAGTACATTATATGGCATGACACACTACATGATACAAACCTATGCATGTATCAAATTCAGTATATCAATGTCTTTCAAGTGTCTTTCCTTTTTACCATTGTTGTGGGGGGAGGGTGGGAGGTCAAATAAATTTTTTATCAATAAAATGTTCCCAAATGAACCAAAAAAATTATGTGGAATATTTATTTTTTCATGTGCCATCACATGTGTGCAGTAGAGGGTTAAAAAGAATAATTTTACCTAAAAAAAAAAGAAAATTCTGTCATCATACATCATAAGTAAAAACAAAATAGATTCACCAGAATGGCGTGTAGGGCTTTATCTTTTGTCAGCAGAAAATGACAAAAAAAAAAAAAAAAAATACAAGTAGGCCTAAAGTAGCTCATACAACTTGTGTACTTTATATGAAGTCGTGTGAAAAACAACATAACGAACATACGGTATACTCAAACATGCCACCTCAAGTTGTGTTGACTTAAATGACTTAAGCAAAATAATAATAAAATAATATTAAATTTTAGACTTAAATTTTAGTCTGTTCCTCACAAAAACTTTAAATATAGCAGAAGTAGCCTATTTGTGATGCTTATTTTGGAGCTTGTTAGCCCCAGTTCTCATTCACTTTCATTATATGGAAAAAGGCAGCCTGTTGAACATTTCTTTGGGTTTGGAAAGCCATGAGGATGAGCAAAAGATGACAGAACTATCTCTTTAAGGCTATGACCAGGTCTTACATGAAATCTTAGCACACAAGGTTGATTCAGTTCAGACATTTACCTTGTGCGAATACTGTACAAATCAATACACATATCTCTGATTCCAGACACGCTGTCTCCTGTCTTTCCCTGAGCGATGTACTCGACGCCTGAGGACTCAGCCCTACCTGTGATTCAAGTGCACAGCTGTCCCACCTGACAATTATAAATGGTGTCTCCTTACATTAGCATCATTGAAATCACAGGAGAGCAGAGATGATAAATGGTGAAGGAGGTGTACTGAATAATACATGACCCCTGTTTGGCATTCCTTGAAAATAAACCAGAAACAACAACATCACCAACCACCAATAGATGGCAGCACTGTACAAAGGTCAACAAAACTGGCGAAAAGGTAATGTAAGTAGTAAGTACACAACTTGCATGGCACATAAAATAATAATAAAAATAAATATTCTGTGAAAGGAGGTGCTTAGACAAATTGTCAGTTTCATTAGGTCAAACTAAATTATATATGAGCTATTTTATCTTAGCCTTTTTCATTTTTGTAAATTAGATGGACAATTATGTTAAAAATTGTGATAAATAATTACAATTTTCTATTATTTTTAATTTTTAAATACAGTCAAGAAGGTCAAGACCTCCATTTGAAAGACATTGTCTATTTTTTTGTTAGTAGTTTATCAAACCTATGTAACTGATCTCAGAACAAAAAAAAGAAAAAAAGAGATTTGTGCCTCTATTTCTTAAAAATAATAATAATTATTATCATTATAATGGACACCAAAGTGTACATTGTTTGTTGAATGTGCAAAACATAGTGTTAAAACAGTTTGCTTTAGCGTTAGCACTTCCTGAAACAGTGCGAAATGTTCGCCTGCAGGTCAGACAAGCATTTAAATAATTACTCTTTTCCACTGAGTTGTAGTGAGTATTTTCAGACTGTGAGAAATATATACGTATATTATGGCTTCTTTTACTTGACAGTACATTGGAACATTGCGGCCACACTAACAAACTGCAGCAATGTCATAAAGTGCATTAATACATAATTTTGTGGCACCAGAAGTTTATAAAATGTATTATGGTAAGTCTCTGTGGTTTTTTCTTTTATGGTGAAGAAACATTTTCACATGCTTTTTGATTTACGGTCATTTAAGGACACATGCAATGGGGCAAGAAATCCCACGGAAAGTTACCTACCGACTCCAGCAAACGGAATTGAAGAGAATTGTTGCTATGATGTAACAGTTTTATAAGTTGCCATATATAAACTCTGGGATCCAAGAGCACTCTGGCACACAACATGGCTGCATCTGGGAACAATCAGCTTCATTTGGAACTTGTCACTCGTATCCAATAGCTTACAATAACACTATTTTCTTGCACTCCAACAAAATCCTCCAAAATGTTAATTAGTAGGGGTGTAACGGTACACAAACATGGCGGTTCGGGACGTACCTTGGTATTGAAGTCACGGTTCGGTATGGGATCGGTACAGCTGGGGGTAGAAAACTAAACATAAAATTGCTTCTTCTTTTTTTTTTTATTATTAAACAATTGTTTATTGAACAAATTGTGTCTCTCTTTTCAAATAAACTCAGCTAATGCTGTAAACTATATACAGGGAGCCCTTTCTTGCACATTACTATAATATTACAACTGACAACAGAGCCCAAACTATTAAATTCAGTTGCTTATTTTTAGATATAATAATCAACACTCAATAATCAATAAAAAAAAAACAACAACAACCAAAAAACATGTAAATTACACATAAAGCAAGGGAACTACCTTGTAACCAATCATGTCAACGTGTTGGCAGGCTTTAGCATATCATTATCTGACCGCGCAAGGGAATCTCAAAAGAAGGTTATCCTGGTATATTTTTCTGTTGATATGAAAAATTGGGTAGATTTAGCAATATGGCGGGTGTATGATATATATAACGATGTTGTGATGAACTATATGTCTTTCTCCACTGACGTTCTGAGTTATTCAAAGCGTTTCTAAGGATACTGATTGTTAGAAGGCTGCTGTCTGACTCGTGAATGTGAACATGGTTTGTGTAACATTAGCAACACATTATTAGCTGTTTGATAACATAGTCAAGCAAAACGCTAATCATATTCATTCATGTGTCCGATGAATATATATAAGCTAATATAGTGCATATATTTAGTGAAATGCCCCCTTATAGAGCCTTTTTCTCTAGTGAACTAACATGCTGTGGACACTAAATGACTTGCCTGAGGTAAATGAAATGCTATGTGAGGTATTATTCTCAAGCTGTTTTAGTGATGTCTTTCCGCTGTTGAAACACTAGTTGAGAGATTACACGTAAACATATCTATGCATAGATTGCTGTTCTTCTTCTGCGCTTTTTCCTGTTGTGGCGGTTAGCAAACAGCGGTGCATTAGTAGTGGATTGCCTGTAACTGACTGTATTCGTCATCTGACTGTATGCACCGAACCGTGACATCTGTACCATGATGGTTCGGGATGATCTGAACCAGGTTTTGAAGAACCTTTCAAAACCTGATCATGGACCCATTTATTAACCATGTGATACAAAATCTGCTCGTTGCACATTCACTAAAAGGGGGGACCTTTCACATAGTCTGGATATGTAGTGTAGGGAGTAATGAATGAAATTATTAATAATTGTTCTAATGAGAAGAGCAAGAAAAATGTCTGTGCATCGTTTATCAGGATGGTAGAGGCAGAGTTATGCTCTGGGCATGTTCTGCTGGGAAACACACCTTCACAGCAATGGTATTCCCTGATGGCAGTGGCCTCTTACAGCAGGATAGTGCACCCTACCACACTGCAAAAATTGTTCAATAATGGTTTGAGAAATATAAAAAAGAGTTAAAGGTGTTGATCTCAATCTGAATGTTGATCTCAATCTGAATGACCATTTATGGATGTGTTAGACCAACAAATTCAATCCATGGAGGCCCCACCTCGTAACTTACAGGACTTAAAGGATCTGCTGCTAACATCTTGGTGCCAGATACCACAGCACACCTTCAGGGGTCTAGTGGAGTCCATGCCTCGATGGGTCAGGGCTGTTTTGGCAGCAAAAGGGGGACCAACACAATATTAGGAAGGTGATCATAATGTTATGCCTGATCGGTGTATATATACACATACATATATATATATATATATATATATATATATATGTATATATACACTATATTGCCAAAAGTTTTGGGACGCCTGCCTTTACATGCACATGAACCTTAATAACATCCCATTCTAAATCCATAGGGTTTAATATGGAGTTGGCCCACCCTTTGCAGCTATAACAGCTTCAACTCTTCTGGGAAGGCTTTCCACAAGGTCTAGGAGTGTGTTTATGGGAATTTTTGACCATTCTTCTAGAAGCGCATTTCTGAGGTCAGGCAGTGATGTTGGCGAGAAGGCCTGGCTTGCAGTCTCTGCTCTAATTCATCCCAAAGGTGTTCTGTCGGGTTGAGGTCAGGACTCTGTGCAGGCCAGTCAAGTTCCTCCACACCAAACTCGCTCATCCATGTCTTAATGGACCTTGCTTTGTGCACTGGTGCGCAGTCATGTTGGAACAGGAAGGGGTCATCCCCAAACTGTTCCCACAAAGTTGGGAGCATGAAATTGTTTAAAATGTCTTGGTATGCTGGAGCATTAAGAGTTCCTTTCACTGGAACGAAGGGGCCAAGCACAATCTCTGAAAAACAACCCCACACCATAATCCCCCTCCACCAAACTTTACACTTGGCACAATGCAGTCAGGCAAGTACCGTTCTCCGTTCTGTTGTTCCCAATTGCTTCCACTTTGTTATGATACCACTAACAGTTGATCGTGGAATATTTAGTAGTGAGAAAAATTCACGAATGGACTTATTGCACAGGTGGCAACCTATCACGGTACCACGCTTGAATTCACTGAGCTCCTGAGAGCGACCCATTCTTTCACAAATGTTTGTAGAAGCAGTCTGCATGCCTAGGTGCTTGATTTTTGTAATAATGAATGAATTGTTCAAGGTGTTTGAATACATTTTTGAATACATTTTGGTTTGACTGTATATATATATATATATATATTTGCAGTATATGTAAAATATATGTACAATTTTAATAAAGCTATTTTATGTACAATTTATTATAAAGTTTTGCTATATTTCTCTTTGAACTCCTTTAGAAGCAACAAGGATGAAATCTGGTAGCCACAGCATGCATGTTAAAAGTGAATGTTTGAGCTTTGATTGCGATGTGAGGGAGGAAGACAGGGGAGTCTTTTGTGTGGACTGCATGTCATCATGCGGTCATCGTCAGCTGGGCTTCCGTAATCATTATCTCTTCAGAACACGCAGTCCAAACACTGCCTCACTTGACTTACTCAACAAACATCTGAATGCGTCACACGTATGAATCACCCACATCATATCCCTTATTTTGTTTTTTAACAAATTACTTAGACCAAAGGCTGCAGATATACCCACAAAGTTACTCATTCACTGCGCTCAAATTCAAAAACATGGCAAGGAATGAAAGAAAAATCCCCAAGCTGAGCGAGAACAGAATGGTATTCTCGAGTGGGAAGTGGGGAATTTTTCCTTCTTTTCCCACAAGATTTAGTGTTCCTAGTCATACTGAGGGCCTTTCTTGCATTTAGGTTTCACCTTGACCCCACAGCTTGTAAGTGGGCAGCTGGATATGGACTCAGCACTGTTAAAGCTCGTTCACACCAAGAACAATAACTATAACGATAACTATGTTAGCGTCCACGCCAGCAGACAATGTTGTTCTGTTTATTCTGAGCATATTCATGTCATCTGCCGCTTTAAATGCTCAATCTCTTTAAAGCAGGATGGATTCTGATTGGCTGTCAATCTTTTAATCATTCACCAGCTGGAAAAAATATTTCTAAAAAGTCATTCCAACAATATCGTTTCTCTGTGCCGTTATCATTATAGTTGGTGGTGTGGGACTCGGAACAATATTTAGAACTGTATCTTTATGGTTATCGTTACAGTTGTTGTCCTTGGAGTGAATGGGCCTTTAGTGTAATGGGAGTTTTTATGCCACCTCTACCACCTTCTCCGTTTTCACAGGGGGCAGACGATAAAGACGGGTCTTTATTGAGGAGAACAATAGTGAGGAGTTACAGCAGAAGAGACCTCCAAAGTATGTGCAGTACATGCAGAACTGCAACAAAGGTCAGATATGCAAATCCCACTAAGGAGTACACACTGTGTTAGATAAGTGTTTCTCAATTGGTTTTGCTTCCGCACACTGAAGCTGCCAAAATCATTACAAACAAACATTTTGCTATCATTTACAATTAAATGGTTTGTTGGATCTTGGATTTAGCATGTTTTTCACCTGCATCCCCAACCTTATTCGAACATATTTACTACCCATTTTTGGAAAAAACTTAAGTTTATATTAATTATTGCATTTTTCTTCAAATTGCTTTGTTTAGAAAAATAACCAACAAAGATTAAATACCATTAATATTCATTTCAGTTACATTAATATATGTTCTACATCATTATATGAATATTGGTTTAATATGTGGATGTGCCTTTAACCATATTTCAGCCCCACTACAGAAAAACTAGATAGGTAGATCAATATACCACGGTCTGTCTGAATACTTGTTTCTGACTGGCTGGAAAGTGTGTAATAAAACCATTTAAGGCACAAGTAGTTGACCACTGAACCACTGAATTGAATAACACAAAATTGGTATCATTTTAAAACTTAAAATTTTGATAAACTTTTAAAGAGTGCTGAGTAGACCCTCTAAAACCGAGTGTAGCACCCATGGGCGCCACCTAGCTATGAAAGGAATAATAATCGTATTTTACAAAACTACTTCATTGATATATACAAAATCGTTTTAATTTGAAAGCTTGGAATCTGAACTTTACAATGCATATAGCCGAATTAATTAACTCCCAAGTATATAGTAATATAAAAAAAAAAAGTTTTCATAATTTATGAAATACGTTTTTTGTACTATGTACTGTAATATGTCAAAAACATCATACAGCCACATAGTAATGTTGAATAATATATGGATACAGCATTTGTCATGTTTTCGCTGGTAAATTCATGAAACATGCTCCGATCGTGGAAAATGGCACATCATTATTTTCAGCAGATTCTTATGATTTAAATGACCCCAAAATGCGTCAATTACTAGATTTTCCACTTGGAGTTACGACACATAAAACTCCACAGGTGCACATAGCTACGTAAAATGAAATGTAGCTTTCACTGTGGCGTTTTCGCTTATAACTTCACGAAACATGCATAGATCGTAGAAAATGGCACATCTTACTTACAGTGATTTACTCCCGATTAAAATGAGTCCAAAATCAACATAATCCCTTGCGTCGATCACAAGATATTCCTCATGGAGGAACAATTTTAAAAATGTCCATAGGGGGGTGTCAAGGGCTAAAACAAAAAAAAGGCTACCTTGGTTCCAAATACTGTAACTTTTGATTATTTTATGCTATAACCACACAAAAAAAATATTTTCTTCTTGAGGTGTTGCATGTCAAATAAGAAAGATATGTTAAATTATACTAAAAACAATATATATTTTTTTTCTTTTCACATACGTTACTCACACACAGCAGAGATTGCGCTGTGCCCACACAAAACATTCAGGAGTACAAACCCTTATCAACGCTTCCCCCTGACTTTTATTTATAAAATAGCTTCGCTACGTTATATTTCTTGGCAAAGAGGTGGAAACACGGCTGGTTTTGAAACAAATTCGTTGAGAGAGACGCTGCACACAGACGCAGGTAATTCACACATGCATCTCTCATCTTTCTCTATAATTAATTCAAATAAATACTATAATTTATTCACTCAAATAATTGTAATCTTATGCATTACTTTATCTCGGTGTCTGATTTAAAGCGGGCAGAATGCTAGATCTAACGAGCCGTAACTGATGAAAATAACCGCCATTTTTATCTGGTCAAATATTGTGCTGCAAACATCAATAACAGCTTTAAGTTGTCAGTGCTGGCAAATTACCATGGTATAAGCAGGGTAATCTACAGCTAGCCCTTATCTATATATGAGTTATCTAGAGGCCATACATTACCATTATTTTTTCTTGAAGAGACTTTAACTACCTTCATGAAATAAGACAGATCACTGACCTCCTGAAACCTGAAATGTCCATGCTGTTCTAATATCTAAACTTTAATTAATTGCTACATATTTACATACAAGATCTTTCACAGCTTTATTTCCATACTGAAAATCAATGGACATGCAGATGAACTCCAGTTGAAATGCTGTCCATTATTTTTGCTCCAATTCAAAAGATCTTTACCTTTTTTACCGTCATCATGGAGCATCATCAAAAAAAGTACAAAAAACTTCAACTCTAACATTAATAGAATGTTAGATAACCATTTGCAATATGCATAAATAAATGTTAATGTGGATCATTCATAAAAACTGTTGGGAATCTCTGATCTTGCACATTTATGCTACTATAAAAATCAAAGGAAAAGAAATCACGAAACTTTTTCATATTTTGTAATGTTTGTATTTTGTTTCATCATCACAAAATGGGTACATGGGGAGGAACAAGCCTTTTCCAAAGAACCTGAGGTATTTTGCGTCAAGCAGCCTAAGGTATCAAGATTTATTCTTTAAAAAAATTCCCTATCTCAATTAGTTTTGTTGATACGATGCTATTCACACAACATATAATAATAATAATAATAATAATTAGTTGCCAACTATTTAACAATTTCAGCAAAAAAGGACAGCCTGCATCTTTTTATTACATGTTTTAAATAATGATAACAATGTCTTTAAAAATATAGTACAGGGAAGGAAAAGGAAATACAGGTAATGTCTCACACAAGGAAAACAATTACAGCAGCACAAATACAAGATTTGCCATACAGAAAAGCTAACTGAAAAAATACAGACATAAATAAATTGCTGAACTATCTCCCATGGAGAGGGCAATCCCATTCACATTTGCACACACACACACACCCTTTCTGTGTTATATTTAAACTTTGGAGCGTTCTAGAGATTCTGAGAGAAATGGAGAGGATGAAGGGGAAAAAGGACGTGGAGGAGAAAAAGAGTAGGAACGAAATTGGTGCAAAAGAGAGAGAATGAATGAAAAGGGCAGGAAAAGAGAAAGCTCAGAGCCCAGAATTGTAATTGAGTCATTAAAAGCTCCCCTGAGAAGAAAGCAAGCAGAATGTATTGTCACCATAGTGCAGATTCTGTTCTTATCAGTTACTGATTTTACATATAAAGTTTATGATCCAATAGAAACTAGTTGATCAACAGTCATAACTCTGTCAGACTATCAGTCAGGTTTGCAATGCATTTAGTTGTGTATACTTTTTTTCATATGGCTGCACAGTCATGGATTAAAAGGTTAGGGGCTCATCTTCTCTCCAAGACGCTATATGAGCATCTGCAAAGGGTCATTCACAACATCCATCCACACATCCTCCCGCAATCAGACCCAAACAAACAATAAATAATATCATAAATATGCAGAACAAATGGGGGACACAGACAAACCCCTTTAGAGTCCCTGTCATTTTTTTCCCTTCATTTTGTCTTGTGTGCTTGTTAATACAAAAATCAAATTCTGGAAAATCAAAATGAGTTGCTACTCATTTTACGATGCTGGGATATCATACATATTCTTCTAGAATACTCTAGATTATTCATGCTGGATTAAAGTCTTTAATAATTCAAGCCAGCAGGCTGGAGAAACAAATGAAAGCCATACCAAATGCTTTAGTTTGTGACACACACCGCAGGACATCAATGGTTACACGTGATTTTTTGTAAAGCGTTGTGGTACCCTTTTAATGAGAACATCCAAAAACTTCCCACTTAAAGCAAAAGAAAGTGCATTTAAACATCAGATAATTCCTGGTAATAACCGCACTCCCTTATAAACAAAAAGGAGGACAATAAGTGAAAACATATTGCTTGTAGTTGCGTATCGGTCTTGCGAGTGTATTTTTGTAAATATCACTGAAAAAGAAGGATCAACACTGAAAAAAAGAGGAAAAATAAAAACTCCACAATCTTTATATTATTTCTCATTACCAGAATGAACCAGTAGAATAAATTAAAACTGTAACTAAGAAAATGACAAAAAAAAGAAAACTTTATACGTCCATTGAAATCACGGTGTATAGTTCATATACTATTTGTTTGTAAGGGAAACAGCAGCCTTGAAGCATGCTCGGTGAGAGGAACGTGGGTTGCACAACAGTTCGAGCATCACCACTTGGGCACAGGAGGGGAAGAACAAGACCCTGAAATCTGGGTAACAAAAGAGTGAGAACATTATGGGAAAATGCCCACAATGCATTTCCTTCATGACATGCCTGGTTCCTCCTCCAGGATTCCATGAATGCTGGGATACAGGACCAGGGTGGACAAGAGCACTGCACAAAGAGGCCTTCATTCAGCCAGTAAAAGCATGTACCACCAAGGCTTAGTCTATGCTGACTCCTTGTTGTTGTGGCGGTGTAACTTCACTGAGTCCAGGGCGGCATAATAAAAGAAACAAGTGTAAGCATAACAGCCATGCTTGATTCTCAATACATCAAAAGGCTGGTAAAGCTTTCATGAAGAAACTTGAGAGGGGGGGGGTCCTGTTTTTAGAGTGAGGAAATGAGGGATTCTGCAACTGGAGTCTCAGCTCGTTGTCATCTGGGGATGGCTATGGCTTAAAAACAGTAGAAAGACAAAAGCATAGTCAATCTGCGTCCGGTTCCACTGGCTTAAAAAGACAAAAAACAAAACAAAAACAAAAGTCACATTTCTGAGAACCAGTCATTATGAAATAATATTATTGTTCCACACACCAGCCTCTCCAGGCCCACTCTTAGTCATCCTTGCTCATAAGTGGCACCTGTCCACTGCCTGTGTGTAAAAGTCCCCAAGGGCTGTGCAGGTGATGTCAGGATACTTCAATAATTTCCATGCTCCCAGAGAAGCTGGATTGCTTACTGATCTTTCCCAGTTCTTCCCTTGAACGTGTCTCTGATATCCCCTCTTCAAACTCCATCTGACAGCTGCGCCGCTTGAACTGCTTATCGGCAGCACTGGAAGTGGGAGCATCCTCGTGCCAGCTACCCCTCGAGTCCCGTGGTTCCCCCACCTTCTCCCGCAGACGCACAGCCTCACACGGCCCAGGGAGACTGCTACAGCCTAGTGCAGGAAAGTGTACTGCCCCACCTCCACCTCCATTACTGTTCATTGACTCCGAACTGTAGAACCAAGGGGCTTCACCTGTTGGCGTAACAGGGGTTGTGGCCTGTACGGTGTCTCTATGCTTGGTCCACATGGGCCCGGTGCCCACAGTGGGAAGGCTGAGCAGCAGGGAGGGCTTCAGATTGTCATCAAGACTGGGACTTTTGTGTGCAGGGAGTGAGCGTCCGAAGTTTAGGCTGTGCGAGTGCACAGGAGAACTTCCAGCACTGCTACCATTGTGCTTGCTTTTCCTCCGCGAACGAGGTCGGGAGCTGCTCTCAGGAAAGAGGCCTGGAGATTCAGCTAAACTGGGGCTGACAGAAACAGGTGAGTACTGGCATACACCATTGGCTTCTCCGCCCTCTGGGCTATCCAGCTTGCAGAGTTTGGGGACATCTTCGGTATGCACAGGTGCGAGGCGAGGACAGTGGTTGGGCTCGTAGACAGATTTGATGTCAAGTGAGAAAGAGCGCTTGAGCCGGTTGGTGTCCAGGATACGCTCTGCAGACAGATTCAAGCCATTAAAGCCCTGCTGGAGGGAGGATGGAGAAGGCAGCTTAGCGTCCAATTCCGTGCTGTCCTTTTCAGCCTCCAGACGGCCTTTTTCCGGATCAGTGGAAGATTCTCCTCTAGGTTCTGACAATTCCTTTAATTGCTCCAACTTCTCCTGACCTGAGGACAGAGCTTTTAGCAACCTCAGACCTTTCTCAAACTCCAGCAGCTGTCCCAGGAAGTTGAAGTTGGGTGATATTGAAGGTCTGCGGTCCTTCACAAACCTGGAAACACAAGAAGAGTAAGAATGATTACCCTAAGGACAAATCCACATATAAGGATAGGAAGACATCTTCAACACAAAGACTCATCATGTGAGCTTGAAAGTGCCTTGAACAAAAATATGTGTTTAAGAAGGCTACAACAGGTATTGTTTACTAGTTTCTATGTGATCGATTTTACATGTTGCAGGAAATGGATATAAAATTACAGGTAGCAGAAAACTTTTTCTGAGGCCGTGCAATTTAAGCTGCAGGGTGTCTGAGTGAGTTTACCTGTAAGCGTCATCTGATGACAAGCCCATTGTCTTCATGATATAAGCAATGGCGATGGTGGCGGACCTGGAGATGCCAGCTAAACAATGGACAATGACTCGACAGTTGGAAACCTTGGCTTTGTCTGAAAGGGAGAAGGCAAACACGTGAGAAAACACAAAACATGCAAGACAACCAAATACCTCCTCAGTGACAAGCCAGGAAGAAAAACCCATATAATTTCTGCAAATATGCTTTGAGGATCAAATTTGTTCTTCCTGATTTCATCACAGGGCATGCTACTCATTTTTCATGCTAACATGTCAAAATCAATCAGCGAAGGAAAACTATAATCAAGTGTTAAATCAACCTTCTGTTGTAACAAGCAGGTCCTTACCAATAAACTCGTTGGTTTTGTCTAGCCATGGCAGGAGTTTTTCACAGTAGTTGTCGTTGACGGGTATACGCATGAAATGGCTTTCCGAGATGAACTCTGGCTTTGGGCAGGTGTTGCTTGCATTTAACACATATGTGATGCCGTTTTGAGCCATTAGATCCTAAGAGTGCAAAGAACCACATTATGAATTATGCAATGTTATTACTTCAGTTTTGGATCAAATACTAACACATGGACATTTCTCTCTCTCGTTCCAAGATCTTAGTTACAGTCAGTTGTACCTTGTTGAGCACATCTTTTTGTGAGCCCAAGTAGAGATGGGGCAGGATTCGTGTGGGGCCAATGTTTGCCACTGGCAGACATGGCTGAGACAAGCTCATAGGCAAAGTGGCCACTGGCTTGCCTTCACACAAGCCTGGAAAACAGGACGAGAATGCTGCAAAACCACCTGAAGAAAAAAAGAGAGAACACATTAAGAACCAAATGACCTATGTGATAGAAGAAAGACAAGACTAACAAGAATGCTGGATTTTGTGACTGTCAAAAGTCATTATGCATGGGATGCAACTCAAAATCTCTCAAGCAGGACAAAGAACTGAACAAAGAAGCTGCAACCTGTAATAATAAAGGGCATATTTCAAGGCAAAACCTTTCATTGTCAAAAACCAAGAAAGAGAGGATTCAGATGTTATGAACAAGATTATGCAAATCTAGGTCAGTGCATGTACGAGCACAGCAGTCAAGTGAGCAAACGCCAGTTGGCCTAATGAAGGATCCTGTCTCTTTAAGAGGCGGGTGGCTCCAGATTTGGCATTTGTCTGCTGGAGCTCCTTTTCCTGAATGACCTAATATCCTCAACTGAACAACTGCGTCAGGCTTAGAGAATGAGGGTGGTCACAGGTGCAGACCAAGCCCTTGATTCATAGCTCTAGGGCGTTGGGTGCCTGGACAACGACATACACACATTCAAATGCCAGGTATAAATTCGCAAATGCATTTACAACTATAAGCGTTCACATTGTGCGTCTATAATAAGCTGAACTAGAATGTAGTAGTGTAACAGGGAAAGATGGAAAAATGGAAAGGATTTACAGAGGAAGAAAGTAAAGTCTTCATCGAGCTGTGCAGTGCTGCCAGAAAGTGTGAGCCCCAGCAGATGGGTTTAGACCTTAATCTCAGATGAGCTTCATGAGAATCTGGGACATGGTAACCCTGGGAGTGTGCAGACACAGCAGTCAACCAGGGACCCATGAAATCATTTCGTCCCAGCCAGGAAACAGTGCAATAGTCCAAACAAAAGTAACTGTGTTAAACAGATCTGGGTGGGATGGAGGAGTTGAAATGATCAATAAAAGTCAATAAAATGAGTCATGGCAAATAAAGAGTGAGGTGATAAGAAGGTTTACAACAAAGAAAAACATAAGCCATGCATAGAACATCATCTAGAACCTATACAAGGGTGACACATCATATTTCAATTAACCATGAATTTTAAAAGCCACCTGCTTTGGCCTAACTGACAACAAGGAACACCTGTCCCTCTTATCCATGCATAAATCACTATCTAAACAACTATTGTATGTTTGTGGGTGCCTGGTTTTTTAAAGAGCTTGAGCGACAACCTGTCTGTTTCCTGCTATTAATGGCAACGGTCGATACGACATCATCTCTCCGCACAGAAGACTGAGAGGTGATTTGCATGTCACTCAAGCAGAACCAACAGGCCCCTGGTGCCCCTTCCATACGCTGTTGAAACTAGCAATAGATGAATGACTACCAACCAAATGGTCTACAACCCCCATACTGGTTCAAATGCACCCTTCCCCCCAAACCACACACACACAAATACATTTAAACACATTGATACAACCATCTAATCTTGGATATCTGTTCCCCTCCCCCAAATGTAACTCCCCTTACCGTCCCAGTGACATAACTGCCTAAAAAGATTGCCTATTATGTCAACACTGTCAGCAAGACTCCAAATTTTGCCTAGTTGAAGGATTAGTCAAGCGTGACCTTTCCAACGTGATTACGTAATGCGTGGTGCATCGCAGAGCTAGTGCAATATAAGCATTTGTGGTTAAAAAGTATATATATTTTTATTTATTTATTTGTTTTTAAAAATTGTTTCGATAGATAAGACCCTTATTCCTCATCTGGGATCGTGTAGAGCAATTTTGAAGCTGCATTTAAACTACAATTTAGACCTTCAACCCGTTGTAACCTGGTGAAGTCCACTATATGGAGAAAAATCCTGGAATGCCTTAATTTCTTTTCAACTGAAGAAAGACATAAACATCTTGGATGACATGGGGGTCAGTAAATAATCAGGAAATTTTAATTCTGAAGTGATCTAATCCTTTAAAGCTTGTTAAAACTGGCTTCCTATCCCACATCTCTCAAATGCATTACTTAGGCCAAAAAAAGAGAAGCAATGCTAACCTCCCATCCCTTTCCCTTGAACTCAAAGGTCAAGGATTTCAAAGAGCATCTGGGATCTGTGAAAGCAAGACCACAGCTCAAAGCTCAAAAGGCAAACAGACAGGATCTCCTTTGCAAGTGATCTTTGATGCTCTTTTCATCTCAAGGATCTGGAATATTGTCCAGCATCGAAGATTTAGAGGGGTGCTTTATATAGCTTCCTCGAAAAAACCTGTTTCTGTACCACAGCAATACAAACAGGAACAAGTACAGGACCACATTGTTGAAAAGCCAAGAGAGGAAATACTTGAGTGAGGTCATCAGCTATCATTTCTAACTGGGTGGTGACAGTTAGGATTACAAGGAAACCATAAGCTTCCGTATCTGTCTTAACATCTTACTAAAGTTAAATCAACAAACACCTAATTTGCAGCAAAACAGTGAACAATTAAACCGTGAGAAATCAAGTTAAAGAAGATTTTCAAATACACATTTACAAAAACGTAATGTTCTCACTGGATGTTGCGAGTGTGCATGGGACTGTCAGATATAATTGGTCAAACGAAAAAATATACACATGAACCATGCACAGTTTTGATTAATGCATAGACACGAGCTAACAGTTACAGTCGCGACAGACTTAGGCAACATTAGTCACTTTTTTTTTTATAGTCTGCAGTTGTGTAAGAGGCTAGTGGTGACGTTTCTCAAAACCACTGAGCATATGAGTGCATGTGTGTTTTCAGCAAGAGAAGTGTGCCAGGGTCAAACTCACGCTGGACGAGAAACCAATGCGCCACTCGCACACTTCCTCTACGTTTTTTTTTTTTTTTTCTCTGTCTCCAAACCTTACATAACCTCTATTTGCCATCCAGCCTTCTCTGAAAACAAAACAGTGGAATAACCTTTCTCCAATGTGGAACCACAGTATTTATCTGGAATTGTTGTGTATATGCTTGGGTCATCACAGACTTGCATGATACTTACTTAAATTCTACTGCAGCTACAATGCCATGTTCCCCTACTGTGCAACAAAGCAGATGAGGTAAAAAGGTTACATTTTTCGGATATGGCCATGAACTACCGAGACACATTTGTGTTTAATAACACAGAGTTGCACACTTCATTAACTCCAGCCTTTGATATCAGTTCATTGTCCTGCGGCACCTGACCTCCATCTTTAGGAGCCCCTCAGTTTTTCATCTTTTCAGCTGAGCTCTATAGGCACTCTCACACAGGCTTCTATTCAAGGCTCTACATCCAGCGGCATTGATGGGCCCCTGAATGAAACTAATGCACACCAACGCACACACACACACACACACACACAAGTCTCCAGATGCAGAAGACATGACGCCATTGAGGAGCAGCCCCCATCTGTCCCCATCTCTGCGCACACACACTCACTTATTAGCATCTCAATAAAGGCCCAATGACATCATTGCACACATGCATGCTGCACAATGAGGAACACAAAAAACAGCAGGGGGTTGGTGGCTACCTCATCACTCCCGGCGCTTTGTGTCATGCTTGACAGATTAGAAGTGTTAAACCCCGGGACCCTGTATCATAGAATCATTAACTGTTGCCGCTATTACAATTATTGCATTTCTGCCCTAAAGCCATTACGAAAACAGACGTCATTGCAATAAAAGTAAATTGCTCAGCAAAGTCCAACTGTTTAAGTTCTACTTGGTGACATCAGTAGAACGCACGCGTAGTAACTCAAATATACACTCGCATGTGTGCATGAACTATGAACGCACACAAAACAACTGCATTAATGTACTTAAATCATAAAGAAACCCTATGCATGTCCATTTAATTTGCTACTACTCTAGGAGATCATAGGAGCACTATAGCAATGCTAGGTTAATGATTTACTTTTTAACATAAGTTCGTGGTAAGAGAAAGAAAAAGGAATGTTAACATCAATCAATTTAAAATACTGGAACAATATGACACATATCGCATAATCTTGAACCAACACATGCTTGACAGGTACAGATGGGAAAGCACCATCTGTCTAGGTGACAACAGATGCTACACACCTCTAAGCTTGCGCTCCTTCCTCATCTTACGGACTCTGATTTTGAGCCTCATGTCTGTTCGCTGGATCCCCGGCCAGAAGCAATTCTCCGGAGGGGATATGACCACGTCTAGGGGCATCCGCACCAACTCAGAATGCACCAACTAGTCCAAACCACAGTCCGAGAACTATACGTCTGCAAGATGCTGGGTAACAAAAAAATGTAAGATCCTAAAAACAACACTTAGAAGGGAAAGTCCACAAGAAAGAAACAAATGCATCCCCCTCACAGAAATAAGGGCAGAAGAAGTGTGTGGTCTTTCCTCAGGAGCGCCACGGATCCTTCCTCGATCTCATTCTGTGTGGCAACAACTGAAAGTGGAGCTCGCTATTGTTGTACAGCCTCCGTTCAAGTCTTTCCCCGCCTACTCTCTCGCTTTCTCTCTCTCTCTCTCTCTCTCTCTGTGTGACCTTAGAGTGAATGAGCTCATTTGCCGTGAGCATAGTCTGCCCTGTCTCTCTCCTCTCTCGCTTACTTTCACTCTGTCTCCCCCCGTTTCTCTCTCTCTCCCTCTTACTGTGTGTGAGCTGAATCTGGCTCATGAGTAAGGCATGCAACCACATTCCTTACTCACCAAGCAAATATGCAGCCACCTTAGAGGCCCACTCTATGTTTTTCTGAAAATGAAAAAATATAACACCCTCTCAACTGTTTTAGACAGGAACTAGTCTGCAAGTACACACTTTATATATGTACACTGAGATGCACATTTTAGCTTGATTGTCTCTCTTCACACTCCCTACATGCATCGCATTTACTCGGATATGAAAAATATATTACATAGTGCAAAAATAATATGCATATTATGTGTATCGACAATTATTTTTATTCTTATCGTGAGTGAATTTTCTGTTTGTCTTCCAAAAATCAGAAAATCTAAAGTCCCCATGTAGAGAAACCGGCATTAAGTGGCACTAGCAAAACTAAGGTCACGGGTTCTATTCCCAATAAATGCACATACTGAAGTCGCAGTAGATAAATGCATCTGAGAAGTGTGTAAAATGTAGTTTTATTTCTGAAATTAAAACTTAAAGTCTAAAACAACTACCCATTTGCTACAAGACGACACATGCCTATGTGTTAAAAGTGCAATGTGTAAAATTTGGGAGGATCTACTGAGAGAAATGCAATATAATATACATATAAATACCTTACATAATGAACCGTTATGTTTTTATTACCTTAGAATGAGCCATTTCTATCTACATACACCAATGGTCCCCTTACATGTTAAGTCACCATTATGCGCCGGCATGTTTCTACAGTAGCCCTAAACGGACAAACTGTTCTACAGAGCGCGTTTAGTCACTATGTTGTTCTTGTTCTAAATCGTTCGTGTTTTTAGAGGCAGCTTGCATCATCATTACATTAAATACGCACAAAGAAGTAGTAGTAGTAGTAGTAGTAGTCGTCTGGTTTATTAGAAGCAGAGATCGTTCTTTGTTAGAAGTAAGAAGAAACCTCATTGCTTGACTGACTAATGTACTCTCTGCTGTCTCAGACGACAACATCTTTGTCTTGTGTCGGCCAGACGGCCACTGTAGCTTTTCTATTTTGCTTCAAAAGGAGGGGTGAGTGCCGTTGGTTGCAGTTCACAACCTTACCGCTAGATGCCGCTAAAATGTACACACTGCACCTTTAAAGTAGACATAAAATGTAAGATGCAATAGACTTTTCTTCCCTATTGTGACATATATCCGAGTGAAGTGGCTTCTCAAACAAGAAAAAATGTAGGATGGGACTTGGTTTTGTCTATCGGGAATTGATTTGATGGTTGTATAGTTGAAATTGGCTATTGCTGCGATCGCAGCTGAGGGAGAGTTTGTGAGATTATGAGGGCACATGAATTAAAAAAATAATAATGATGTGCATGGATAAATCATTTATAATGAACTGCAATATTCCATTTAAAAAATGGGAAATGTCATTTTCATGCTGATAGTAGTGATAGCATCGCAGGAAGTAAATGCAATGGTTGTTCTAAAGTGCATTATTTCATTTTCAAACATATTTGGTTTAGAAAGATGTGATAGCAGATAAAAAAATCCTGCTGAAAAGAACAGCTTGGAGTGTAATAAACGTCCAGGCTGGTTTTTAATGGTTAGTTCTGGTTTGATTGCAACATTCACAAGCATGCATGCATCAGAGGTAAACATCTCTACTGGTGAGTATGATGCTCGTAAAGGTGCAGTTGTATCAGAATACTACATTACACTGCAGGATCATCTATCAGGTGAAGCAGAGGAACTACGTCATTCATGCAGTTTGGCTGCAACTCCACTTGCCTGTATGTGGGGCTTATGGAGTGTTGCCACAATATATTGAATCTATTTATACAAAGCTTTTAGACAGAAGATGGTGTGTGTGTGTGTGTGTGTGTGTGCAAGAGGAATTTTTGTGTGAATGTGTGTGTGGAGTAGGAAAGGGTTAGCGCTGATAGCGCTTTTTGTCAGAGCACCAGTGACATGTGATACGCGGATACATCAGTCCATGATGTAATGCTTACGGGGCCCCAGCTGTCATGCCTGAGGTGTGAGGTAGCCTCCAGTCGAGCACAACGCCAGCTTCAATCACTCAGCACTCACATGTGTGCATCAGTCTAAGTGTGTCTAAATCCCCCTGTCTGTGATAAAACAGCGTGAAATTTAGCTGGAGTTTGACATACATATGACATAAATGGATCCCAATGGGGCATCTCTCATTTACGCTCACGATATGGGGCGAAGGAGCTAGAATTCTCACTGCATGATTACGCTTCTAGATGTCTTGTGTATACAAGCCATAAGTGAAGTCATGATGAAGTCATGGAAAGAAAGAAACACGACACGCAGACATTACATGCTACACATGCGTAGCTGTATCATTTTACCGCCACCGAAACAGAGCAGATACATGCCATATTGCAATAAATGTGTCTTTACTGCTATGGTGTACTATTCTATATTTCATATCATTTAATCACCATCATCCTTTGTTGGAGACAAATGTTGACATGCTTTAATTGGGCACATGTGCTGCAACAAATGTGCAATTTTAATTGTAGGTATCAACTTGGACATATCCCAGCCGTAAGACAGCAGCCCACAACGTTTCCAGACGTAGAAGTCTCCACACACGACACATTTAAATGCCACACTTCAGGCTAACTAAGGGAAGAGGTCAAGAAACAAAAAAAGTGTGATCCATGAACCATCACCATTGTGTTCTTGAGAAAGACACTTCCCAGATTGCTCAAGGGTGATTGTTCCAGTAATAAGTGTACTGCAAATCAATTTTTCCTCTTCAAACTTTACTACACAACACTATGTACTCTGCCATCAAGTATATGAATTTTAGAAGAATGTCTCAAGTTGGAACACGATGTTTTTACTACATGGAACCATTTGCTGTTTTACATTTGAACATAATGACATTTCAAATGTAGCTGATGTGTTGCTGCTAGTTTTAGCATGTTTAGCCCCTCCCCTTCCGCTATGTAGACAAATCTGCGACCATTGATTGAAAAAAAATGTCAATTTATTATGGTGCGTTCAAGTCATGTCGGAAAGACGGCAATTTAACCACCACTTTCAAAGTCTTTAGTACCTTTCTAGACATTGAAAGTGGTGATTATATTGCTGTCTATGGACGAGTCATATAACTCTCGGATTTCATCAAAAATATCTAAATTTGTACTCTGAAGATGAACGAAGGTCTTACGGGTGTGGAACGACATGAGGGTGATTAATGACAGAATTTTCTTTTTTGGGTGAACTAACACTTTAATTACAAGTGGGAAATGCGGAATTTGAGTTAAAGGTGTGTCAGTGAGAAAACAAATCCGAACAAATGATTTTAACGCACTTGGCATTGTAATTACAACTTCCCAACTCATAAATACAAACTTCCCAGGAGGACTTGAATGCATCATTACATAATCTGAGGCCCTGTTTACACCTCGTATTATGATGCATTTTGGTCGATCGGATCACAAGTGAACGACTCTAAATACAGGTCTAAACGGGGTGTAAAACGTTTCGAGCTTGTCCACTTTCAACCACTTCCAGAGGTAGTCGAGAGCGCATTCTACCAGATTGCTTTCGTAGTATAAATGCTTATGTGGTCGAATGTGTTCGAACAGTGCAAAAGACCGCCTATGATACTGACCTAATGCACAAACATTATGGAAAGCGCACTATTAAAACTCAGACTAAAGACCCAAACTTGGTTTGAAGACAAAAAACATACCAAGCACAATGTTCTCTCGCCATTCCTGATTTCTAACACGCAATCACAGCTTTCGGCATGATCTTGCGGCTGCCAGAGCAGAAACGAAAGCTGATGCTCTCCATGTTTTTCCGTCATCTCTGGGCGCGTTCATATGTAAATTACGTGAGCTTATTTTGTCCATTAGAAAAACCCATACAGTTACCTGCCCACAGACCCTCCCCTTGAAGAAATCAGGACAGAAGTGGTTGAAAGTGGATAAAAGAGACAGATTAAAATACCAGGTGTTAACGGGAATGTGTCTCCCTTGTCCACTTGTGATCCAATCGACCAAAATGCATTTAATACCAGGTGTAAATAGGGCCAGAGAAGTGCACTATGCTTGTTTTCAGTCTAAAAACATTATTCACACAACTTTCACTACAAAATGACGTTTGAGAAAAAAGTTTGTGAAATGGGACACACCACTAGTTTTATTGTAAGGTTACACATCCTCTTACAAGAGGATACAGCTTACAGGTTGCTGATACTGCTGTGACTCAATGTTTCTATCAATACCTCCAAATCCCCTAAAACTAGCTGAGCTATGATGTGATAAAACAGCATTGCCTGACTCTTATATCAGTTTTCATTTAACAGTGCCAACCCTGTTAAGCACTATTAATGTTAAAAAGACTATGAACCAGATCTCGCTCAGTTCAGAAAAGACTCAGGGCCTCCAAGTGTAAGGGCTCAACAGGATGCCGTCACTCAGTACTGGGCTGAATCCCAGTGTACAGGTCAAAGGTCAAGTTCATTAATCAAGGTCTGCCATGTTTCAGCTATGTTACCGACAGCCGAAGGAGGACCCGGTTTTAACCGGTTTTAACACTCTTTTGGAGGCCAGTTACACCAGATTTAAATTTTCAGATGTTTTGCAAGGATGTGTTAACAGCCAAAAGCTTAAAATCATCTTGTGTGATTCATACTGTTGAAATTTATGCTATTAAGCAAGCAATTTGTTCTTCTTATGTCACTGTGACATGTGAAAAAGACAAGGCGTCCAGAGAGGATTGACCAACTGTTGCTCTCCTTCCTTTTCTTAAGCCTAACATTAATGTCGTAATGTCAGACATTCAAATATGGAAAGAAAACGAAGACATACAATGGAGAGCAGTTAGGGTCAGACATCAAAACTGAGACCTGCAAAATGATTTGCTTGAATGAAGAATTTTAATTTTGGGGTGAACTGTGCCTTTAACATGAGCACTAATGGGCTTCATAGATGGTTGAACATGCATCAAACCACACCTCCTTATTATATTTATATTTTACCACATTTCATGCATCAACTATTCCCATGTTATCCATTTCCCCTTTATAGAGAAGAAAGGGTGATTGAGAAAATGGGGTTGATCTATTAATATGGATGGACCCACCCTTCCCCCTTAAAAGACAGAGAAAGAAAGCAATCTAGACCCCCCTATGGAGAACTATGATGTCATTGGGCCACATGTAAACCAGGATAGAGGTCTCCAGAGAGGGTTACACAACTGGGAGGATGTGCTTCGTGAGAGTGGGAAGGAAAGGGAGAGATGGATAGCGAAACGAAGAGAGAGAGCCTGAGAGAAAGAGAGATAAATGAGAGGGAGTATTAATGCTTCCAATAAGACAGCGGAATTTTGACAAAGCCCACATTCTTTACACAGGGGCTTCAAGCTCTGCTGGAAATCCAAATTTAGCCGAGGATGGAATGGAAGGATTTTGGGCCTCTTTCAGGAAATGAGTGCTGGGTTGCGTCACTTGTTTGTGTATGTGTATGTCCTGTGTTCTGCAAACTTTTCCTGGAATTCATTGCATTCTTCAGGAGGCACCAAAACCTTTGGAACTTTTGGAAGATATTATAACTAGAAGTGTCGATAGTTCGTTAGTAAGTGGGTTAATTCACCCAAAAATGAAAATTCTGTCATTAATTACTTACCCTCATGTCGTTCCATCTTCGTTACAAATTAAGATATTTTTGATGAAGGTATATGACTCATCCATAGACAGCAATATAATCACCACTTTCAAGGTCCAGAAAGGTACTAAAGACATTGTTAAAACAGTCGACGTGACTGCAGTAGTTCAACCATAATTTTGTGAAGCGAAGAGAATACTTTTTGTGCGCAAAAACAAAACAAAAATAACGACTTTGTTCAACAATATCTTCTCTTCTGTGTCATTCTCATACGTTGTTGACGTCCAGCGCTTCCAGGTTCTACTTCAGAACGCCGATTCATTATTGGCCAACATCACACGCATGCGTCGTGCTGCTCACGTGATAAGCTTTGGCCAATACTGAGTTGGCATTCGGACATAAACACAGAAGCCTTCACTGTGTTTACTGTGGCAACTGCGTAAGGATAATGACAGGGAAGAGAAGAGATTGTTGAATAAAGCCGTTATTTTTGTTTTGTTTTTTTCGCACAAAAAATATTCTCGTCGCTTCATAAAATTAAGGTTGAACCACTGCAGTCAGGTCAACTATTTTAATGACGTCTTTAGTACCTTTCTGGACCTTGAAAGTGGTGATTATATTGCTGTCTATGGAGGAGTCAGATAGCTCGTGGATTTCATCAAAAATATCTTAATTTGTGTTCCGAAGATGAACGAATGTCTTACGGGTGTGGAACGACATGAGGGTGAGTAATTAATGACAGAAATTTCATTTTTGGGTGAACTAACCCTTTAATATGTTAATTTAGAACTAAAACTAGGGTTGAGCGGTATGACGATATATATCGCTACCACGATATACAATGTTTATTCTTAGAGATTTTGCTATACTGTGGTATATATATATACCATGATATATGCATAATTGACAATTCAGAGTGATGAAATGCATGAAGGAGAATATAAGGAGCAGGACGTGCTTGATGTTAAAAAGAGTTATAAGCGCAATATATCCTGAAAAGTAACTCAGTGTGGTGCTCAGGCTGACTGGCACACTGCCAAAGTGTGCACAGAAAGCTACCTCTCAGAAGGCGATCGCGAATTTGGGACGTGCTCAATGTTAAAAATTGTTATTAAGCATAATAATCAGTGAAAAGAAGGCAATGGGGTGCACGAGCTGACTGACACGCAGCATAAGCGTGTGTACAGAAAGCCGCGTCTTGGCTTGCGATTGCAAATTCAGTTCTTTTTCACGTCTTATTGTGCTTGAATGGTTGAATACACATGCAATTATGTCAAAATGCCCATCGTGTGGAGTATTCATGTTAACAGAGCCGGTTATGTCTCAAGTGAAAGTAAACAGTTGGGTGTAAACCGGATGTGTATCAGTATAATGGATCAGTGCATTTGTTCTTAAAGTGGCAGCAGCCTAATATACCTGCTGCTCTGTCATTAATGTGAGTCAAACAAAAGAAAAGATAACTTACTGCTGTTGACTGAATAAGTTTTTTTTAGCTTAAACATAAATTTATTCTTGTTAAATTCATACAGTGAAGACTATGCAATGTTTTTTTTTTATATACATTTGATTGTTACATTTCTGTACTAATTCTAACTGTGTTAAATAAACCTATTGTACCTGAAAAACTTTGCCCACCCCTAACTAGAAAAATAAATTATTTAAGAAAAAAACAACAACACATTCAATCATCCTCCCTGAAGTACATAAATTAAGAAATAGGGAATTGTCCTACCGTTGGAGCAATTTAATACCCTAGCAACAACATAATAATGAACTAAAATGACTTGGAATGCCTTAGCAACTGTATATCAACATCCAGAAAGCCTTAGCATTGTGATAGTGAGTTTTACACAACAAACACTTCTGAAATATGAAAAATCAAGTTATAATACTTTCAAAATGTAGCTCAGATGAACTACAGCAGCAAAATGATCCAGAGAATTTACAGAAACTAAGCAGCACAAAACACCCGAAACGGTCATGTAATTTCAAACATAAGCTCATTAACAGAAATGTATGCATTTGGTAGATACTTTTTCCAAAGTGACTTACACTGTATTCAAGGCATATATTTTATCAGCTCTTGCATTCCCTGGGAATCAAACCCATGCTGAAAATAAATGGACGAAAAAAAAAAAAAAATCATTTTTCACATTTCACAAATAATTACAAAGAAACAGTAACTAACAACAAATTAAACGTGAAAATAGACTGAAATAGTATTTTCTTGTAAAACATACTCCAATATATATATATATATATATATATTTTTTTTTTTAACAACTTTTTTTTGCAATTTGCATCGCAAGCCCATGCTCTACTGTTTGAGTTACAAGAATTCCATAAACCATTTATGCTTTTATTTGGCCTGTCCTGAATGAAAAATATGCTGGTCCTTGGAGGTTAGCCAATTATAACAAGTCGTTTACATATAGAAATCTTTAAGGCACAGTAGCAAAAATATTTAATTTGAGAGAGGGTGGAAACAAAATGATGCCCATTTTAATGCAAGGGAAAAATAAAATGCTACAAAAGTGTTAAATATGCCTCGGTTCTGTAAGTTGGACATAGAGTGGAAAAGTTTTCCTCCATTTAATTAAGTGCAATGAACGTTCTTATTTTGTGGACGATAGGTAGAATCAAGACAAGAAAAGTGGTAAACCAAGGGAGAAAAGAGTGAAAAAGAGGGAGACGGTAGCAGAGGGAAGAGGAGAAGTAGTTCATGTCATGCTTAAAGTATTTGGCACTGGTCGGCCCGCTGACATTTCTTCATTTCTTCAGCTTGTTTCTCAGAATTGACATAACACATATAATTTGAGGTCTATGAGAGCACAGAGAAACTAAATCCAAGTTTACAGTGGGCCATATGTAGGACAAATGCTACTCATTTCTTTATACCGCAAAGTGGTGTATGTGCATGTCGAGGGTACAGGGTGGAGACTGAAAGGTCATCTTTTTGACCTTTGCGAATCTGTGGCGTGTGTATGTGTGCCTGTTCAAGTAGGCGACTGGCGCCAGATGTGATGACCACAGGAGCCTGAACTAAAAATAGAGCCATGCTCTAATCAGAAAGACATACAGCGAGAGAAAGAGTTGAGTGTGTGTGTGTGTGTGTGTGTGTGTGTGTGTTTGTTGAAAATAACAGAGCACCAAGATCGTCCCTCGAGAGCTTACCTCATCCTAATGGCAACAGTGGCTCTTTTTCAATAGAAACATTGATCCCCGTGCTGCCCTGGGACGATAATGGACACGGGTTACATCGACACAGGAAGTCAAGCTGCTACAGGACAGTGTTTTAGATGTTACCCTTCTGAATTGATCCAAGATTTAAATGGGTTTATTGTTCACATTAAGCTGCTTTGATCAAAATTCCTCACGTAAGACACATCGTCTAAAAGCGTCTAATAAACGATCCCAAAGAAAATGTATTTGTTCAAGCAAATAAATGGTGCTTTCTTGTGCAAAACTCACTACCTCAATGCAAGGGTGTCTTCTGGGTGGTTTAAGGGAAATGCTTTGTGTTTGCTAGGGCTGCCCCTAATAGTCAACCAACCGTTAGTCAGCGAAAAGATGCTTAGTCGACCAAAATTTTATCAGTTGCTTAGTCGCAGGAGAAAAAAAAAGTCCACAGGAAGTGGCGAAGTGACGGGCAGATCGTTAACAGCTGGTCTATGTGGTAATTACAGTACATCGGGCAGGACATACAAACGCTCGCCTATCATTAATCGACCTCAAATATGGCTTATCACCTGAAACATGTAAGTAGTAGCAACTTTACATGGCCGGTCGCTTTAACGTTAACCTAGAAAAATGTGGGTTAAAAGTGCGGAGTGTGAAAGCTGAATAGTAGCACGCTTATTGCATGACAGCTAACATATGGAGGCGCCGGTGCGATCACTTGCACTTAAAATACTCCATCATTTTTGGTTATACAGATACATCTTTTGAATCTGTGAAAAGACAAAACATCATGCTTTTGCAAAATAATGAAAGCAAACGGTACGCTTTCTGCTGTCTCTCTCTGTGAACTTGAGCACGCCAAAAAAATATATACATATAAATAAAAAAATGAACCGAAACTCCATGTAAACTTGCCTCACAGACATAAACAATATTTGACATGATCTATAGAAATCGAAATGTCTACTTTTAAATGAACCAATTCAAATAGGCATATAGGTACGTCCACTACTGCGGAGATGACGAATGAGCATTGTCAACTTCATTACTGCAGCCGAAATACAGAAAACATTAGTTTATAAATTAATTATTAAAATGTTAAAGCAATCTCCTTACTGTTTTTCCCTGACACATTCATAATCATTACTTCTGCCGGTGCGCTGTGGCAAGCTTTATGCGTGTGCTTGAACTCTAATTAGGCTAGGCATAATAAAGGCTCTTTTTTATGATTTATCTGGTTTATTAATAAACGTACGATTAGTTGACTATCGCTTGAAATGAACGACTACTAGTTGACCAGAAAAATCTTTAGTCAAGGGCAGCCCTAGTGTTTGCTAGGGTGTTCTGGATGGTTTCTAGGTGTTTTCTACTAGCCAAATCACAAACTGCCCACCCCTAAGTCTGGTCTCTAGAGTCAAATGTAAGTTTTGGGATTTTCTTTGCCCATTTCATCCACGAAGCAAACGTTTTGAGTCACTGAAGATGCACAACAGTAATGTTTTTTTTTTCTAAGGCACATTTAAAAAAGCTACTTAAATGTCCTAAATTAACTAAGGCCTAATCCTGGCTTAATCTAAGCCCTGTCTGTGAAACCGGGCCTATATGTAATAACTTCTAAAAGGGCAAATGTTGAGCCTTAGTGCTTATATGGGAAATGTATGTTTGAATCTGGCTGGCATAGTGACCCAATCCTTTTAACCCATTTTTCTTCCCAAATTCCCTTTAAAAATACATTAACACTTCATGAACACAAACCTATTAAAAAATTAAAGAACTCCCGTTTATTAAAGTTTTGGCAAAAAAATATTTAATGCACAGTGACCCAGGTTTAATTCCCATGCTAGAGTAAATTAATTAAAAAATCAAGACAAATTTCAACACTATTCCAGTGGATGTATTAACTTCAGTGGATGTATTTATCATCTTTTCTAGTTTGCTTCCTAATGTAGTTGTCTAATAAACTTGGCATTGTATATTACGATTATTGTTAGCTCTTCAACGAATTGCATTTGTTTTACTTTGGATAAAATGTCTGCTAAATGCATACATGTAAATATAAATGTAATTAGCAAAAGCGGGATCCCATTTAGTGCCATTTTTCTTAGTGTTTCACATTCAATTTTCCACATTAAGTTGGAAAATTGAATGTATATTTATATTTAAAAAATGTTTCTTGAAACGCTGAATGTTTAAGCTAAAAATATGACTTGTCTTTTATAATCTTGGCTAACAACAGTTAAAGTCACGCAAATATAATAGGAAACATTTTTCCAGAGAAGTCTGTCAGACTTTTCCTGTGCTGGTTTAAATCATGAATGCCCTCCTGTCCTTTACCTCAACTGGGCGTAAAAATGGCGGTAAAACTAGAGCTTTGGCTGACCTGGAGTCTGGAGTCTGAGAGAGAACGTAATGTTGAGGGCAGGCTTACAGTGAAAGGATATATTGATATTGTTTTAGAGCGAATGCGTCACCACCTGTTCATTACCTCATTTTGGCGAACACACACAAACACTTCAGCAAGAAACGCCCAGTTGCATAATAGAAGCCCGGGAGTGAGACAAAGCTGAATTCAGCTCCAAAAGCAGCTAAATACAAAGGGGGAAGGAACAGCCGCGCTCTGCTCCCTGCCAAGCTAAAACTTTCATCTTCTAATTGAGCATAATTTGCTACTTTCTGCCGAATTCCTCCCACTTTTGCTGCGTTAACTGTTGGCGGTGCAGAGGACATTTTATTCATCCTTTTTGAGTGGAATTGTGCAAAAGACAATTTTAGAGCATCTGGACGTTTAAAATATATGTCAAGTTAAAAAAAAGAAATTATTTTGGTTTCATATGGTTTTGAAAACTTTTACACTATTAAAAAAAGTTAATAAAATTTTAATTAAAATGTTTTTAATTAAATTTAAAAAAAAAAAAAGTAAAATGTGGTAAAAAGTCTAGTAAAAATGAATCACATTTTTCTTACACCTTGAATACGTGAGTGTACACATCTTAATCATTATTTTTTATATCTATTATCAACGTATACATATCTTTTATGAACATATATAAATTCACGAATACCATTACGATTTTGGGGAGTCACACCACACAATTAGCAATCTGAACTTAACTATGGCTTGTGATAAAAATGTCAAAATATCTGATATTTTATAAGACTTGTTACACTTGACACACAGTCATGGGGTTCTGCATGTTGGTTATACCACATACATTTGATTTTGTTGACTTTTTTTTTTAATTAGTAAAAAAACAACAATTAAAGATTATGCCAAACTAGCGTACTTAAAGTCCCTGTAAAGCCATATTAAAGTATGTGTTCTGAGTTTGTCACATCACAGAAAAATGTGTTATTAACCACCGAGACATTTTAATGATTAAAAAAAATAAATAAATCGGCAAGTAAATGAAATGTTATCAAAATCGTGAAAAAATAAGCAATATTCACTACTCTAAAACGCTGTCGGCGCTGAAACCACACCTACTCGCAAGAAGATGCCGTCTCTCTTAACTCAAACATACTGATGTGAATAAACAAAAGAATCACCTTAGAGGGTTGCAAAATTTAGTAGAGTTACTGTGGGCTACCTACGAATTATAACATAAACACACAAGCAACTTACACTCATTGGTGGGCACGTCCTGCCGACTGTTGTCGACAGATGTCGGCGCTGCGAGACGGGTGGATGAAGGCAGAGGCAGGAGCCCCATTCACTAATAACAGCGGATTATCAGTGAATCCCAGTTGTCTCTGATGAAAGTTTGTAAAACTATCCAGTGTAAAATGATCAAATGACAAAATTAATCCACCTTCTTCATATCATCGTTTTTTAGAGCTGTTTTGTGTATTATCGCAACCAGGTAATATGCATTTGCGTGACGAAAGCATTATTATCTAGCAAAATGTAGGCTGTATAACTAACGGACACTCGAGATTGAGCGGGCGAGCCACTGCAGCGTTAGGGGCGGGGCCGTGCTCGGGGTCTCCAGTGCGTCATCGACAGTTATATAGTGTTAGGGGCGGGGCCGTGCTCAGGGGCTCCAGTGCGTCATCGACAGTTATATAGTGTTAGGGGCGGGGCCGTGCTCGGGGGCTCCAGTGCGTCATCGACAGTTATATAGTGTTAGGGGCGGGGCCGTGCTCAGGGGCTCCAGTGCGTCATCGACAGTTATATAGTGTTAGGGGCGGGGCCGTGCTCGGGGGCTCCAGTGCGTCATCGACAGTTATATAGTGTTAGGGGCGGGGCCGTGCTCAGGGGCTCCAGTGCGTCATCGACAGTTATATAGTGTTAGGGGCGGGGCCGTGCTCGGGGGCTCCAGTGCGTCATCGACAGTTATATAGTGTTAGGGGCGGGGCCGTGCTCAGGGGCTCCAGTGCGTCATCGATAGTTATATAGTGTTAGGGGCGGCGCCGTACTCGGTGGCTCCAGTGCGTCATCGACAGTTATATAGTGTTAGGGGCGGGGCCGTGCTCAGGGGCTCCAGTGCGTCATCGATAGTTATATAGTGTTAGGGGCGGCGCCGTACTCGGGGGCTCCAGTGCGTCATCGACAGTTATATAGTGTTAGGGGCGGGCCCGTGCTCGGGGGCTCCAGTGCGTCATCGACAGTTATATAGTGTTAGGGGCGGGGCCGTGCTCGGGGGCTCCAGTGCGTCATCGACAGTTATATAGTGTTAGGGGCTGGGGCCGTGCTCAGGGGCTCCAGTGCGTCATCGACAGTTATATAGTGTTGGGGCGGCGCCATACTCGGGGGCTCCAGTGCGTCATCGACAGTTATATAGTGTTAGGGGCGGCGCCGTACTCGGTGGCTCCAGTGCGTCATCGACAGTTATATAGTGTTAGGGGCGGGGCCGTGCTCAGGGGCTCCAGTGCGTCATCGATAGTTATATAGTGTTAGGGGCGGCGCCATACTCGGTGGCTCCAGTGCGTCATCGACAGTTATATAGTGTTAGGGGCGGCGCCATACTCGGAGGCTCCAGTGCATCAGACACAGTTATATAATGTTAGGGTCGGGGCCGTGCTCAGGGGCTCCAGTGCGTCATCGACAGTTATATAGTGTTGGGGCGGCGCCATACCTGGGGGCTCCAGTGCGTCATCGAGCCCCCGTTTTAGCTCCGCCCAAAAAATCCTGAACACAGAATTGGTGAAAAACTGTTTAACGCTCTAACTTCACAATTTAGTACTACATAGTTCACAGTCTTTGTAATGTGTTTCAGCAATGCATTTGTAACATTTATAATATTTTTAGAAACAATTCTCAGAATTGACTTTACAGGGACTTTAAAGGATTAGTTCACTTTTAAATGAAAATTACCCCAAGCTTTACTCACCCTCAAGCCATCCTAAGTGTATATGACTTTCTTCTTTCTGAAGTACACAATCGGAGATATATTAATAAATATCCTGACGCATCCGAGCTTTATAATGGCAGTGAGCCAGATCAACGAGTATGAAGCTAAAGAAAGTGCATCCATCCATCATAAATGTACTCCACACGGCTCTGGGGGGTTAATAAAGGCCTTCTGAAGCAAAGCGATGGGTTTGTGTTAAAAAAACATATCCATATTTAACAAGTTATGAAGTAAAATATCTAGCTTCCTTCCATATTCAACTTACGAAGAAAGCGTAATGCCTCTTGCAATTCAAAAAGCTTACGCTACGTTCTACGCCTTCCATATTCAATTTAACTGCCACGATGCCAGTTCCGTTTTTTTTTTTTTTTTTTTTTCTGTAAGTTGAATATGGAAGGCATATACAAATATCAAAATATATTTTAATACCAAAAATGATGAATGTATTTTTGAATAAATTAATAGAGCACAAAATGAGTATGATGTCACTGACCCATATAATACTTGGAGAAAATGACACACATGTAAATGCATGTAGGTGACTCAGTGGACTTGATGTCCTACCCTACATAGAAAAAACAAAGACAGATGGCGACAAGCTAGCGAGATTAAGAGTGATTACACATCTGTAGGACACACACGTACGTTCTGCAGCACATCCTTGTGGGTAAGGTGTGAAAGCTTCAGGCTGTGAACTGTGTGTGTGTAAATGTGTGTGTGTGCCTTTCCAATAAGAAGGACAGCGTGGATAAGATGCCTGTGGAGCGAGATGGAAGATCAAATTCAACAACAGCGTGCATAACATTTCAGTCCAAGAACCTGTGATCACCACACATTAACAGGAAACAGCAGGCCAATTCAACAGGCAACAAAGACAATCTTAATGTCAGTCAACAGGGTGGACCCAAAGAGCTGATTCAGAACAAGAGCCGTTATAATTTGTCTACAATAGGGATGTTCATTTCGTTTTTTCCCCCCCAACCGACAACCGAAGCTTTCCAAATTATTATGCAAGTGACAGAAATCTTATGACAGTTCGATAATCTCCATTCAGTTTTTACACAATATTAGTTGTTTTCATGCCTTTTGCACAACATTGGACCATTTCATGCTTTTCATCTTCAGAAAGATCTTTCTTCCTCCCCATATTGCATGAGAACTGTGACTTGCTTAATAATGTGGAACAACTTCTAAGTAGGGTTTCCATAGACTTGGCAAAATATTTTGTCTGAGATTGATACCACTTATCTAAAAAAAACATGGATAAATAAACAAACAAACATTTTTATAGAAACTAAAATCTGAATGTTTATTGTACTGAAATCTTACTGATATGTCTCTTGCATAATAATTTGGAACACGGTGTATATATATAAGTGTTGTCAAAAGTACTGACTGCGGTACCAAGTCGGTACTGAAATTTTAAAAATGTGATGCTTGGAGCGCCGTTGAGTGGATTCATAAACACCTCTGATTGGCCATTGTGTTCACACGCTCATCAGATATGGCTGTGATTGGCTACAATGATGAACGCTTCAAAAACATGTTTTAAATAGACATCAATGACACTTTTCACAGAGTGATTACACAGATACACGCGGGAGCGTTTGAAAGCAGGCGTCTATCAGCGGACCGGTCTGCTGATAGACACCTGCTTTCAAACGGTCCAGCTTTCAAATTCAAACACTTCCGTGTGCTTTTAAACGCTCCCATGCGTTAATCATTGTAGCCAATCTCAGACATATCTGTTGAGCGCGTAAACACAATGGCCAATCAGAGGTGTTTACAAATCCATTCAACAGAGTTCAAAGCATCACATTTTTAAATTTTCAGTACCGACTTGGTATCGAAATCAGTAATTTTGACAACTCTATAAGGAATAAATAGGCCTATAAGCAAAATATATAAAAAACAGATTAAAAAAAAAAGCGAAAAGAAAAAAAAACTGCGACAAGTAGTAGTATATGCTGAGTTTCAGTTCATTTTTGTGACACGCTCAACAAACAAGTTCACAGAAAGTAGGGCTGCATGATATATCGTTTTAGCATCGAAATCATCATCTAAAGTGCGGCTGTATTCTGTGCGCGCGCACACACAGAGCCGCGCAGATACACGAGAACACCGAATGCCGTTCTCTTCCGCATATATTTGTGCCTGAACGGACACATACATGCAAAAAAAAATGATCAAAATGCACGTAAAACATCAAGTATCCTTGCTTTTGGCTTAGGTGAACTAAACAATTGAGGGTAACACTTTATTTTACAGTGTCCTTGTTACATATGTTACATGTACTTACCATAGTAATAACAGTAAATTATGCATAATTACTTGTCTAATTACTTTAATTAGTTTTACAGTCTTACTCTTATATTACTCTTATCTATTCTAAGTTGTTTCTGCTGTTCCAAGGAAACAATTCAAGTGATTGTGCAGGTGCCTCCTGCACTTTCTCACACACACACACAAAAACACAACATATTAGTTCTAGCCAGGGGCGTCGGTGTGAATGGGCCTTTAGTCTGAGCTAAACCCTGCAGTAAGGTAAAGAAAGTTAGTTTCGGTGTAAAGTTCACAAACTAAATTACACTTGTACAGTTTGGATTTGGACACCATACTTTTCAATAAGCTGAAGGCAGACAACATCTTTTACGTTGTCGTCCAATTCTATTACTCTATAAACATGGCCAAGTATGCTGGCTAGCTGCCAAATTTGCATGCAAATATTAACTAATGTTTCCTTTGCTCTAATGCTTCACAATACCTAAAAATTGGTAAAATGAAAGTAGCGTATCATTTCGGATTTATGGTACATTGATTTTTTTATTTTACAATGTTTTTTATTTTACTCTCTTGGTCTACTGACCAAGATTTCACAACAGTTGCAAGACAAACTTCTTTAAGAACTACTCAAATGGCCTTTTACGTAAAGTGCTGAAATTTTGTAAAAACTATTTGTAATGGTATTATCAAACTATGAAACCATCACTTGCTTTCTGTAGCATCAGTCTGCATGTGTTTTGAGGGCATTTCAAAGTTGGTTTGTGCATAAACTTATCCAGATAGCATTTATAATAAAGGAAACTGTGACTGCCTAAGACAGGAAGTGGTCATAAACTTCCTGTTCATTTAGAGTCTATCACTTATAATCATCACTATTCCGATCATAACACTATCTAATCTGCTGCTAAACCAAAAACATTGTTGCACGACTCTGAACTCAAAATCTAGTGAGCAGCCTTTACTCTCTTCATATGTAGCTTGTTAAGTTGGCATCCAGTGATTGAGACGTAGAACCCGGAAGCGCTGCACTGTGTTTACTACATCAACTGCGTAGGAGACTGACATGGAAGAGAAAAAAATTGTTGAATAAAGTTGTTATTTTTTTATTTTTTTTATTTTTTTTTGCACACAAAAAGTATTCTCGTCACTTCATAAAATTAAGGTTGAACCACTTTAGTCAAATGGACTGTTTTAATGATGTCTTTACTACCTTTCTGGGCCTTGAAATTGGTAATTGTGTTGCAGTCTAACGGAGGCCAGATAGCTCACGGATTTCATCAAAAATATCTTAATTTGTGTTACAAAGATGAATGAAGGTCTTGCAGGTTTGGAACGACATGAGGGTGAGTAATTAATGACAGAAATTTCATTTTTGGGGGGAACTAATCCTTTAAGTCATACGTTAGGGTATGCGTACAGTGTGTGTGATGTAAATTTCAGCATAGTAAGTGCATACTTTACACGTGCAGCAGACCTACAATGTATGCTCACATTCACCTTTTTTCCGCAAATACGTTTGTCTAGGAGGTGGCACTGACCTGCTGTTGTTTCGCAGTCGAAAAAGAAAGAGACAGAACAAAAACATCAAACTACTGGAGACCCAGCAAGAATAGAATAGATGCCCGCACTGACACACAACTCCAGTTGAAACAAGTACAAAGACATTGCTCATAACTTCTGGAGAGAAATAGTGCCATCACTGGAAAAGGATGAAACTTGCTATGCTGAGCACCTGTGCTTATGCACGTTATTAAATGGAGAAAGGAACCTTTGAAAGGTTATGTGTTTAGCTGTACGGACTAAGGCTCAGAGTTGCATGTTGCTAAGTTTTTATATATTTATAGTATAAAAGTATGTTATATAAGTATTGTTTATAATATATATATATTGCTAAATGTGCTAAATGAAAACAAGTCCTTATAAGACACGAATACAGGTACTCAACTAAAATAACTTCAAGAGATAATTCAAAATGTCACATTTGTAGTTAAAATTACTATTAAGTTATATTTGAGAGCAACAGAAGATACACAAAACCTTTTATCCCTGCAAGTACTGGACTGAATACATCCAGAAGCGTTACATCATCTCCTCTAGAGCTGTCCTTTAATGTTTATCAAAGGCCGCCAAGAGCCATTTGTCAACCATATTGTCTTAATATGGTCTTAATAAAATAATGACGTCTTCTTTCCTGGCCTCATTTAAACAGAGTTACACAAAACTATTTTCAGAGTCTGAAAATGATAATGCAAGCATAAATCTTGAAAAATAGTTCATATTTCATGTACGTAATAGCAACATACCTGCAATTTTTGCAGTGGTTAAACAACAGTGGGTAGTTAATAGTGATTCTTGCCTTAGCAAACACCACTAATAAGTGCATTCCATGCTGTAATGAGTCTTATATTAATATCCATCAACATATTTTTAGAGGAGGAATGCGTTTTTAAAAAATGAAGGTTGTGCTGTCTCAGACTCTCAGCTTCAGTGATAACAGTGTTAAGTTTCCATGTCGTGTGTGACATTTCTAATTTAAGGTTGCAGAAAGCTTACTAAAAAACACTAAATGTGACTCAAGGAAGTTTTAAGCTTTAAAAGTGACATACGCTTCAGCACAAGCAGCCACATAATCGAAGATTTGCAGAAGTGGTGAAATTTCCCCAAATCCTGACTGAAATAAATTTGAGCTTCTTTTCACTGCTGACATATTTGGATCAAGCAGCTTAGTAATAAGCTAGAGAAAAAAGTGTCATGAGCTTCACGCAGAAAACTGCCAACTGTGAGGGTTTCTACAGACTCATCAGTTTGAGAAACAAACTTTGCTGTGACGGTTGCTATTAACCAAAAGTAATAATTATAGGAAGTGTGCAAAGAAGAAAATGAAGGGAAAAAAGACTATTTTTCTGATGTAAAAAAGTGTTTTCTTAAGGTTTGTTCTGCATATGGCGGTTAACAATCATGCCTTTGACAACTAGCAGCTCCTTTGTGAATTATGACATCATCATTTGATTGACAGCAGGAGATTCCTGTCAGACGAGTGCATAGCAGCTGCGGAAACATTTAGCATTACATCCTTTACTCTTTTCCTCAGAAGTTTGCAGACAAGGACTGGCATTTGAATAATTTTGTCCATAATCTAACATGGAATTTTTAGTGTGATGTATTTTTTGTAGGCCTACCTGGAAGTTAGCAGTAATTCTGGTTTCCTTTGTCCAAAAGCCAATAGGGGGTAATAAGCTCTGTGACCAACAGAAGTTTATGATTCTTACATGTTTTGTTTTTTATCTTCACAAATGAACGCAACTTTTAATGAAGTTGAATAAAAATAAAGTATTCAACTTCACTACATTTATTTTTCACCAAAATTACAAAGTACTTTGACAAAGAGCAATAGGGCGAGCTGAAACTTTTTAAACTACTGCGATGAAGCCCTCTGCGTTTCAGCCAATAACAGACATGTCTGACTCGGGTGCAAAACCGGGGCATTTAAACCGTGCTTTGACATTCAATCACTGGCTCTTGCGTTTTGAATCAGTATCGCTAAAGTTTCAATATTTTAGTAAATGTAAGCGAGCTAACAAATTCTGATTTTAAATGGTCATTTTGGTAGCTCCTGAAATGGGTAATACCATTGATATTCTCAGAGCACTGAGCAGTTGAAAACTCGGGGGCTCATACAAGGATGCAGTTATTGCATGGGTTTGTTCTGCATATGGCGGTTAACAATCATGCCTTTGGCAACTAGCAGCTCCTTTGTGAATTATGACATCATCATTTGATTGACAGCAGGAGATTCCTGTCAGACGAGTGCATAGCAGCTGCGGAAACAATGTAAGCAATGTAAGTGTCTAAAATGCTACAGCAATGTAAGCAATGTAAGTGTCTGTAAAGCAATGTAAGTGTCTAAAATGCTACAAAGTTCAGTTGAATGGTAAAGCTTGCCCTCTTTAACAATACATTTAAACTAAATGTACGAAGCTGAAATAACCTCAACATTAGCAACAACAGTGAAATAAGATCGCATGATTTATCTGTCAATCAAATGCACGTAAAAGTGCAATTCTTTACTATAGCAACAGTGGGCTCCCAGCACATTTTCGGTAGAATGAAAAAAAAAAGAGCATTTTATTTAACATGTTAACCCGTACCCCACTTTATTTTTTACTGGCACTTTTCTATTCATACTGTTTTAATCCCTAATTTCTTTGATCGGACCTCTCACTTACCCTTCTTTGCTTTTGCCTTTCAAACATTTAAATGATCTTACGTGGACTTACTTTTCAAAATTAGTATAAAACAATTCCTCTTGGCAACAGGGATAGCTAGTACGTTTGCTTAGCATTACGTCAAACACAACAATTTATTAGATTAATATCATGTTCTGCTCCAAATCAGTCGTGTTTGAAATAATTACTGGCTTCCAGTATGACTAAAACTGAAAAATTACATGAGAATGTTTAGCGCTCACATCACATATATTGCTTACATCACCTAATTTTGTGTAAAAATAGAAAAATAATACTAGCATAGTAACTTGAGTAGTTTTTCAGCAAACTACTTATTTAATCTTACTTGAGTCATAATTTTTTCAGTACTTCTACTTGTACTCAAGTAAATTATTTCTTAAGTAGCAATACTTTTAATTTTTTAGTACTCTTTCCACCACTGCTAGTGAGTAGATTGTTTGGTGTGATGACGTATAATGTTGCCGACAACCTCTGTAGTCCCATTTAGCCTCTTGTTAGCAAACCGTCTTTTTCAAGACAAAAGCTTAAAAAAAAAAAAAAAAAAAAAAAAGGTATTACTAATGTATTTTATGTCGTAGAATAAAACATGAAAATATCTTAAGCTTGTGTTCACCACAGACCTTATTTCAGGCATTTAACCAAAAAAACAACAACAACATTGAATTCAGGACGATGGAACCGGAAGTGCTTTTGGCCAACAAATATGTCATCCCTGCAACACTCTATAATAACTACTAATTAAATGACCAATATGCATGAATTAAAACATAAAATTTGTAAAAAAAAAAAAAAAAAAATTAAATTAAAAAAAGTTGGAGATGGATTTGATGGAAAAATACTATGGAAGTCAATGGGGCCCATCAACCGTTTGGTTACAAACATTCTTCAAAGTATCTTCTTTTCTGTTCAACAGAAGAAAGAAATTCATACAGGTTTGGAACAACCTGAGGATGAGTAAATAATGACAGAATTTTTCTACCCCTTTAGATTTAGGTGAGTTTCAGTAGGAATTTTTTTTTCGTTGGTGCCTACGGCAAGAGACAACCGTAAGGAAACTCAATCTGCAAAGCCTGAATGTGTTTTTACTAGCCAACTACGTGGTGCAAAACAAGTACTCGACCAGTCGAGTGTGCGCATTCCTTAAATGATGACATAACAAAAATGTCTGTCAGCACACAACATAAATCATCAAGGCCTCTGATGATTCATGTGCACAGAAAAAAAAAAAAAAAAAAAACCTCTCAGACAAGACAGAGCCGAAAGGGAAATTAAAAGAGAGAGACAGAAACGTGTAAAGTAAATGTGAGGGAATGACAGCATAAAGCAGGAGTGTGTTTGAGAATCAGTGATGTAAGAATCGCCATCTGCTGGTATAAACCAGAACCAACACGCTCCAATCTCTCCTGCAGATCAGACCTCAACTGCTGATCAGTTTCCTAGCTTAAGTATCAGGAAATGGTGATGTTCTGTACCTGTAAGCAGAGACACCCTGTGGAAGGTGCCGTCCAGCTTGCACAGGAGGATGTGAACGAAGCTGTCTTTGGAAAGCTGACCGGCGTCCTTGGTGCTCTGATCGTACACCACCACCTCCTGTCTGCGGCCCAGGTCGACCTTGAGTGCACAAATACACACAGGAACACATCAGGAAGATGTCATAGTTAGAAGCTGCAAAGCAAACAGGCACGTGACTAATTTCACAATATAGCAAGGCTTCTATCATGACATAGTAAATGTAACATACAAAAAAAAAAAAAAGCTAAAAATCATATTAATGACACATATTAATTAATATAATCAGATACAACAATCATATATAAAGTGAATATTGTGAAAATGATTGTTTATATAAACATGTATTAACACTATTAATATATACATACATAAAATTAGACAATAATAAATAAAATGTGATGTGTAATTAGAAAAATAATAAGATATATTAGAAAATTATTTACAATATTTGATATTCATTATTTATAATATTTACAAGAATCTGTGAATATATATTATAAAACACAATATATTATTTAATATAAACACATAAAATAAAAATAAATTAAACCTAAATAGTAATATTAAAAACAAATAAAAAGTAATTTTGTTTCCTTGTTTTGTTGACCAAATTAAACTAAAATTAAGATGAAAACAAAAAATATAAAAATAAAAGCTAATTCAAAACTAATATATATATATATATATATATGTGTGTGTGTGTGTGTGTGTGTGTGTTTTACGTTAGGGCTATATATATATGTTATAGGGCTGTTGCGTTAATTTAATTAATTAGTTATGTGGAATATATAATATACATACATACACATCCAAAATAAAAGTTTGTTTTTTACATAATATATGTGTGTACTGTGTATAATTATTAATTATTATTATTATTATTATATAACTATTACGCAAACATGCATGTATGCAATATATACATGCATGTGTGTGTATTTATATATACATAATAATTATACACAGTACATACAAATATTATGTAAAAAACTTATTTTGGATGCGATTAATCGTTTGACAGCACTTTCGATATTCACTATTTAGAATATTTACTGTAGCAATGCTAAGGATTGTAAATGTATATTATAATTATACAATATTTTATATAAAGAATGAAATGAATATGTTTGTTTAGATATAAACAGTACATTATAGTACTACATTATATAAACAATATATTAAAATGTATATTAATAATATATATGTTAATAATATTATATATTTATAAGGCTGTTAGGTTGTGGAACTGACAATATAATAATGCAATATATTATATATAAATTATTATATTAAAATGAATATTAATATGTTTGTTTTTATGAGCGATATACTTTAAATATAAGCAATATACTATTAATATATATCAGATAATTTATTGTGGAACAGACACAAGGGGGAGACAGCATTTTGGCCAGATGTGCATGTTTAATGGCTGATTAATCAAATCGCTCAATCTCTGTTCTACGACAGTGATTATTAAAGTGCATTTTTAAAAAATGCCTCAGCTTTTTAATGTGCATTGCTGTGGAACACACAAACATGCAAGAATTCAAGAGCAAAGGTGTGGTATCATTATATTCCTGCTCTAAAACAAGCATTTTGCACAAAAAGTGTCAGCTGCGAGGCTTTAGCACATGCACCAGTGCGTTATACCTGAATTGGAGTGCATGCACTTTGTGATGCGCTTATGTGTGTGCGTTTGCGATGCAGCAGGAGCGTGAAGCTGTGTGTGGCTGCACGCGAGCCCGGCTGTCTCAATGTTGTCAGGCAGTTTTTAATCACATGACCATCAGCCAGAGCCGCTGCAGAATGACTCACTACAATACTGGAGCACTACTGGAGAAAACAGAAAGAGAGGAGGGGAGACGGATCGAGGGCAGTGACAGAGGAAGAAGATGAGGAAAGATGGAGGAGCAAAAAAAAAAAAAAAAAGAAGGGATGAGAAGAGAAAAGTCATGCAGGAAGTGAAAACAGACAATATTGATGATTATTAGGATGGGTGTGTAGCAAAAACTGCATTGTTATATTGGTCACTACTCCATTGTGATTTCCAATGACTATAGTCAAAAAAAGCAATAAAATAAGCCAAATATGACTTTCGTTCCTCTACGGAAAATGAAGAAATTTTGAAGTTTTCCATCCATTTGCAATGAACAGGGAATGAAGCTTTAAAGCCCTCAAAAGAATCATAATGTGGCCCATAAAAAACGTAAATTTTGGTATTCACTGAAAATCATCCATTCAAGCACTCCTTAGCGAGTTCACAAGACATGTAGTGATTAGCGGTGCACCATAAAGAGACAGAAATAAAAACCAAAAATCTGAAAACCAAAACAGACAATAAAGTTTTGGTAATTAAAATTGGGTAACTGTTTAATTGAACTCCTTGGGCCCTATCATACACCTGGCGCAATGTGACGCCAGGCGCAACGCAAGTGTTTTTTGCTAGTTTCAGCCCAACGCAGTTATCATTTTCACGTCCAGCACCCATGTTGTTTAATTAGCAAATGCACTTGCGCCCATCTGTTTGCCCATGGGCGTGCTGGTCTGAAAACGATGTGTGTTCAGGTGCAATGTTGGCGTGTTGCTATTTTGAGGCAACTGAAAAACAACTGTTTTTGACCAACAAAAACCTGGTCTAAAGTCAATTTATTTATTTAAAAGTATTTATTTATTTTGGTTATTTAAAGAGCGCCTTAGTAATATGCGGGTGCACAACGCACGTACACCCTGCTTATTACACACAGGGACGCGCAGCAGCACACAAACATGCTAAATATTAAAAATAAAAGGTCATTGCATGTATCAGAATAACCTATTTGCAGTAATGACGAATGAAAATTATTTGACCAATCGTGGAAATACACACATATCAGGTTGAGGGTATGTATATTCCGCCATGTAAATAGCAGGGAATGGGAGATGACACTCTGATTGGTTTATTGCACGTTACGCCCAAAACAGACCCATGACTCATTAAGAAAATAGGTACAACCCCTTTTGGACCATTTTTTCCATCGTTAAACTAACAAAAGTGGATTTGGACATGCCCTGCGTGCACCTGCGCTTCAGACCATGCGCTTAGATCGTTAAAATAGAGCCCATTATGCGGTTCATTGTGTCAAACCAGTCAAAGTTCTTCATCAGTGAGCCGCCTTTTGATAAATTTTACATCTTTCTACTGTGGCATCATTTTTGGTCACGGTAAAGTGACCAAAGTCCTAATTAAACGTCATGGTTCTGGTAGAGATGTTTGATTTGTGAATGAATCATTCTTTTGAGTTGGGTCGTCACACCAAGAACGATAAGTATAAAGATAACTATAATGATAACTAGCATTCACACCAATCGACTGTTGGATTCTGACTAGCTGTCAATGTTTTTATCGTTTATTAGCCAGAAAAGTGATTCCAATGACATAATTTCTCTGTGTTATTACTGTTATAGTTGTGGTATGGACTTCGCTATTCTCAGAGAATTAGAACAATTATTAAAACTTCATAGTTATCGTCCTTGATGTGAATAGGCCTTTAGCTACTAAAAAACAGTTGACCTCTACATAATAATAATATATATTTATATATATATATATATAAAACATCTTTATCTTTAAATAAGAGGTCAGATCATACTTAACCTGGCTTTTATAATAAACAGCACTGAAAGTTTACCACGTCAATGGACAGTTCTATCTATGACGTTGTCATATTTCCTTTTGTGCACGTCAAAATGTGTTTTGGACTTCACAGCACAATATATTGATCATTTCATTCAAATCCGTGGCACAACCAGTGAACCTTGCAAATGCAAGGTATATCTAAAAGTAAGTAAGAAGGTGAGAATGTGCGTGTAAGAAAACGAAAGTCGGTGTGTTTACACTACAACACCATCAACTTGGCAGTGCGCCTAAAAGGTGATGTCACCTGCTGAAGGTCGGACTCGAGTGGAAGATTACCATGCATTCTCTGCCAAGCGAACACGGCTGACTGAGAAAGTTAAATAATAGCACCTTAGTCCTGGTTTTAAAGGGCCTGGAATATGTTTACACCTATCGTTCTTCATTTACCTTGACCGATTATGCAAGTAAAGCTTAGCTGTTAGATAAGGTATTAAACTGAGGCTATTGATTGACAGGGGATCGTGAGAAACTAGGCCTAAGCCTCCCTCTTCATTGTCCTGCCCGTCTCCCACAAGCCCCTCCTGCTTCTGTACAAGGTGTTCCACCTTAATTGGATGAAAGCTAAATCCAGACGTGACATCATCACCTGGGGATTATGGTCTCTCAGAAGCATGGCCTCCCGTGAAGGCCTGCTCAAGCCTGGGTCACCTATAGGGCAAACATGAATGCTGCCACATTTATACATGTGACTTTGTTGTCAACTGGGTTTTTTACTAACAAGTCCTTCTGGTCAACATCAAAATGATTTTTTTTTTTTTTTAATTTTGTGTAAAACTTTGTAATTTGTGGGTAAAAACAACTCACAGGTCAACAGAAAAAGATTCCACAGCTGGAAAAGTAAGGTCAACTCGAGTGCACTGATATTCATTTGCAGTGTGCTGAATATTTAAAATATGAAATGGCATGTGGGTCAATGATGTGACGGGTCTTTTTTTTTTTTGTCCAAAAGCCTTAATAATAATAAAAAACAAAGATATGACATCCAAAGTATGTAAGGTAGTATAACTAGATCTCTTTTATTGAATCCAAAAGGTTTTATTTGGTACATATAAAGGTATTTTAAAGATTTTGAAGTGTCAAAAGCTCATTCGGTTTAACCGTCCAAAGGCCAATACAGCCATTCCATTTGTGATTAAAATATCTAAAAATGTATTAAATGTATTTTTTTTTATTCTGGCATTATTTTATAACATCATATATCAATATAGTGCAAAATGGTATTAAAGTTATGTGTAGAAGTCGTTGCTTTGTTATGAGAAAGAATGTCCAGAAAAATTAATTTCATTGATGTCATTCGGAGTAACCAATATAAAGGGACCATTTTGGATCTGAAGTCTGTGGTCAGTATCATGTGACAGGATGTGACATCATTCAGACACCTGCAAAGGACCACATGATCATGAAGAAAAGTAACTAACCCTCTTTTAAGTATTTGAAAAATTCATGATTTCACTTGCTCATATGCATGTCCCGAAACAGGTCATTCGGTACAACCGCTATAAAACATGGAAAATGTTGCAATATTTTAAAAACTTGTCCTAAATATAAAATGCTTGATTGTCCTTTTGCTAGCTAGCTATCAAGCTAACTACCTAGCTAGCTAGATATCAACCTGTTAGCATTGTTTGAAAAAAATCGTCATTCAGTATAACCAAAAGTGTCATTCGGTAAAATCGAAATTTTGGTTAAACCAAATGACTTGTTTGGTAAAAAAAGTGTCCATATTGTAAAAAAATGACAAAAGCAGTGTTAATTGATTATAAAAACCACAATCTCATTGTAAACACTTGCTATTCCGAACATAGTCAGAGACACCTCGAAAATCCCATCAGATAGTGCTACGGGGTTATAATTAGGTCCCCGCTTATTACTAACCCAAGCAATAGAGAGGTTCAGTAATAGTTAGGTGTCACCCAGAAAAACGAGCATGTCAAATAGCCACATTTTCCAAGAGCCACAGGATGTTCCCAAGGTCACTGCAAAGATCTGTAACATATTTAGATCATTTGTATGCTGTGATATCAGCAGAATTTTTAAAATGGCACGTTCAATTACTATTTATATCACCTGTCAGGGGCCTATGTGGATACATATATCTAGGGACCACTGACCAGTGTCACTCAGTTCTCGTCTGGCTCATTTGTTATAATTTAACTTGTTGACAAGTATGTCCTCTGTCCTTTTACACATTCAGTGGATACATCAGGATATAGTTAACAATGTTGGAGTCAATTTTCACATGAAAATATATGTGTAGGAAGCTACAGTACAGGAAGCTGTGATTTCAGACATTGCATATATTTGAGCATATATATTGCTCAAGTCAAGTCACATTTACGTATATAGCGTTTTATACAATACAGATAGATTCAAAGCAGCTTCACATTAATAAACAGGAAAATAACAGTGTTAATGTTGTAAGATTAATCAATTATGAAAAATTCTATTTCAGCTGTAAAGCAGTTCTTTATTAGTTAATAGCGTCATTGCGTAGCCCAGTTTATTTCAAATCAGTTAAATAATTGTGTCAATGCTCCAAAGTTCATCAATTATGAAGCAAGTTCAATTCAACTATAAGCTGCTCTACAGAAGGCATTAGTGTTATTATTTAGCTCAGGTCAGTTCAATGTTGATTCAATTCGGTTCAGTAAGTGTCGATGTTGCAAAGTTATATTGTCATTATCTAGCTCGTTTACATTGCTGAAGGAACCCATGCCTCCTTGGTGCTAGAATATCATAGGGACTTGGGAGTGGGCTCATTTAGGTGTTTTCGCACCAGAGGAACCTTTTCATAGTTCCTAGAACTATTGGTTGAAGTACCTGGATTTTGCCGTGTTCGCACCGCAAGAACTAGGAACAATTTTAGTTCTAGGAACTCCTTTTCCAGTGTAGGGTCTAAATCAGAGCTATAGGAACTGTCAGTGACATAAGTGTACTTTGATTGGTCAAACGCCTGTCAAACACCAGCACTCAGCATTTTTAAAAAGCTGTGTAAACATATTTACTTCACAAACATGGAAAACAGCGTTAACGGCATTTAGCCTACCTGTTGTCTGCAGTGTTGTGTTCTTTTTTTCCGCCTCGGCAATACTGAAAGTTGTCATAGGAGATTTCGTCTCTTAGCCCCACTTTTTACTCTTTTAGTCACGTAGATCATGCATTTACATCCATCTCTGTTATCACGAAACCCATGACACACAACAAACACAGCTCCAATCACGGCATCCTCCATTCCCAGTTTTTTAGCGTTTGTAAATGCCGCACTTAAAGAAGCCGTTGTCGGCAGATTCAAAGTTCATATTCCCGGTGCGAATGCAACCAGGTACTAGGTCCGGGGGAGAAATTAGTTCCCGGGGAACTATCCTACTGAACTATCCTGTGCGAAAGCCCCTTTTTGTTTTAGCCATTACCCATAACAACTTAGCAGCCCCCTAAGACAACCCTAGAAACTACATAGCAACGTCCTGCCAACAACTCGCATCAGCCTATTAACATGGCAGTGAGTTTTGCATGGAAAAACATCATTGTTGTTTCTGTTAGAAAATAGAAAAATGTATTTGTTTCTACATTTTTGAAAAGGTGATGTTCTACAAAGAGTAGATGATAAAGGCCTGGATAATAACCTTCCTTTCTTAGGCCATTGTTCAATCTGTACATCCTTCAGATCTGCCTATTCGGCTGTCTTCGCTCTGGGCGACCACATAGCCATCTGTCAGTACCAGCTCAATGGAACATTCAGCAGCACAGATTACCATAAGCCAAGACTGTTCATGGCTGCAAAGGAAGGCCTGCTTCTGTACCATTGCACTCTATCTACTGCACTTAACACTGACCCATTTACAATACAGGCCAGGCAATTGGTGCATATGGTGCCTTCCGCTGATGTAATCTGAAATGGGCCGAACACAGAGCCATGGGGGACCTCGGGCATTATCTCAGTGTGGATGTGTGCTACCCATCCATTAATACCCTCTTTCACTTCCTTCCTTTATTCGCACTCACAATGGACCACACTGGTGGCCTTTGGTTGCGGTGATGTCGTTACTTTCAGCTCACACATTGATGCCACAACTTCTGGCAATGGCAGCTGTCCAAAGCAGTGGGGAGGATGAAGGGGGTAGGGTTTTGTCTGGATCCTGCGCTAGTCAAGTAGACGATTTGCACGTGCTTAGCTAGCGCTCTGTCAGTGGCCACACTAAAGATTATGATGTCATGCTCATCCAATAACAAAGAGTTTCCTGAATTCGTCCCCCCATCCCACCTCCCCCCATTACACCCAGATAGCTCCAGCTTTATCCAGGACTTGCATTAATCACAAGTGTTATCCTCTTTACTGAGGGAGATAATAAAAGCCACACAGCCTCTAGGCTCGGCTGTGGAAAGAAATGGGGAATGCAGCGAAAGAGTGACCCAAGAAAACAGTACCACTCTGTTAAGTTCAGATGGAACTGGTTTTGGCCAGCAGATCCGAATCAAAGTGCCCATTTTTTGGGAAACAAATAGCACACAAAGGCCCAGAGCTGACATGCTCAGTGTCAGCACCGTATTAAAACATATGAAACATATCTGAAGAAGTAACCATAATATCAAGAGGTGCCAAATAGTTAAATAATACAATGACATACTGTGACATACATGTGTTTAAAACACATTTGCCAAGTTTACAGAAACATACTTTTGTATTCATGTTGGTTTCATATGGTTATGAAAAACCATAAAACTCACACCTTGAAATCTTAATCATTATTTTCAAAAACATTTATATTTGTATGTAATGTTTCAAGGCATATCATTTCTTGTTTTGTTTTCTGCATGATTCTTTGTTAAAATATTGTAGTTGTTGTTTTTTAAAGAAATAATAATAGAAGATTATGCCAAGCTACTTAATATTGATTTCTTTTTAAGAATTTAATTTCATTCTTCAGGCTTTTTTTCTTCATTATTATATCAGGACAGTTGTATCACCCTGACATTTCTCACTTTATGCCACCCAAAAATTCCATCCATCCATCCAACCATCCATCCATCCGTCAAACCGCTTACTTCCTCTACAGGGATTGCAGGGATGCTGGAACCTATCTCAGCATCCTGAGCCACGGGCGGGGAACACCCTGGACGGATATCCAGTCCATCACAGGGACATTCATACTCTCATTTACACATACAAACAATTTAGTCTTCAATTCCACCCAACTGAATTCCAATTGAAAACTTTGCTTATCATAGAAGAGGTGTATTCAAGTCAATGTAACTGTGAATTGTGTAAATTAATAGATGGGACAAAAAAATGGTATCTAAAAACAGAGTTGAAATGGGTTACAAAGAGCTTGTAAACCTTCTAATTGCAACCCAAACTGGAAAAGCACAAGTTGGACTGCATGCATGACAGGTTGGTCACATGAATATGAGGAACTGACAAAACTGATTTCATGAACCAGCGATCAAAAAGGCAAGCTATGCCCTCAAAAACAGGGTGTTGTGTCATGGCGGGTTTGAGACCATGTCTTTGCTTTCAGTGTTCATCATTAGTGTGACTTAAAATTGTTCCGCATTCCCTATGCGGCATAATTTTTTTCGGAAAGCGAGGTGAGCAATAGAGGCGGATCAGTTTTCACCACTGACCTCATCAGCAATGGCATGGAGTTTTACGTGACATCTGTCAGTGGTTGGATTTCCCCCTAAGAGTTCTGTCAGTTTCACAGAGTGCCTAAAAATATAAAGACTTGGCATGCCAGTCGGGCGGGAAAAATGATGTCATATTCGATGTAGAAGTCATGGAAAACTCAAGTCTCCGATTTCAGAGCCTCTGATAACCAATAAACCTATAGTGGTCCTCCAAATTTAGATATGAGCAAGCTGGGAAGATCAAGGGTAGCTGATTTGTGTTTTCTCCAACATTTTCTTCAAACTGACTGTTGACTACTACACCTAATTACAAAATCATTTTACATAAGGAAGTGTCAAATACTATACGGGCATATGAATTCGACTGCAGATGTTGCAAGTTGGCGCCAAAAGCACGGACTCTTTAATGGGTGTTCACAAGTAAACATTAGTTCATTATAATATTGTGAAGCGACATGGTTGTGAAGTCCACACAAAACTAACAGCATTGTTAACCGAACCCTTCAAAGGCTCGCAGCTGTCCGCGTACAGACATCAACCACCTTTGGATGCCACTCATATTTCCCCAATTTCTCGATTACGTAAACTACCCACGCATTCTCTCAAACACACACTTGATACCTTGACCTTTCCGTTGGGTTGAAGGAGTTCGGTAACTGACACCTTGTCCTGCTGAAGCCTCCTCTTGACCAGTTTGGAACAGCAAACGTTGACGGCACCGTGCACATGCGAGGCGTTGTACTCCGAGAAAGTCCGACTGTCGATGACAAGCAATCGCCCGGCTCCACGCTGGAGCAGACCCGCCAGGCGCTTGATATCCATGGCGCTGCGACGGCTCTTCTCCCCCGCCATGGAGGTACCAGAAGCCCTCTCTGGATGAAGGTTGCTCACAACGACAACCAAGGCAGAGGCGGTGGATCAGTGATAATAAAATCACTGACACGGGTCACAAAGAGACATCAAGGTGCGCATGGTGTCTGAGGAAAAACAAAAGCAACAGTTTTTTTATCGATTTATTTCACACAGCAAATCGCCAACAATCATAAATGGGCAAGGTGCATCTCATTTAGCCTTTTCGTCACATAATTTTCACAGCATTATTAGCATTGTTGTTTCTTGTAAGGAAAAATTACACAGGACAAAAACAAGTTTGTTCCTGCTAGTTCTTCTTTTCAGCATTTGTGCAAACATTACCTGTCAGAGCAAAGACTGAAAAGTGAATGGAAATAAAATGTGTCACAAACAAGAAGTATTTGAAAGAAAATTATTCCAGCTACGAAAGTTATCATGGGCCCTATCATACACCCAGCACAATGCAGCGCCAGATGCGATGCGTCTTTTGCTAGTTTCAGCCTGACGCAGTTATCATTTTTACATCCTGCGCCACGTTGTTTAAATAGCAAATGCATTTGTGCACCCATGGGTGTGCTGGTCTGAAAACAAGGTGTGTTCAAGTGCATTGTTGGCGTGTTGCCATTTTGAAGCAACTAAAATAGACTGTGCCATTGACCAACAAAAACCTGGTCTAAAGTCAATGGTGCAATATATATATTTTTTTGTTATTTAAAGAGCACGTTAGTAATATGTGCCTTAGGCGGGTGCACGGTGCGGGTACACTCTGCTAATTACACACACAGGGATGCGCAACAGCACACAAACATGCCAAATATTAAAAATAAAAGGATTACAATGTAAAAGATTATTATTGTGTGCATAAAGATAAAATGCTTTGGTGGAATCCGGCTTGTCCCATAGATGGTCTGCTTGCGCGCTTTAACCTCGCACATGAGCAGATCCGTTTCCTCGCTAGAGCAGCGTTCAGTTTTTTTTGCTTGCAAATTCCACTATGTAAATAGCGAATCCGCCATGGCGCGAACGCAACTGGCTTTTACAGGGAATGGGAGATGAGACGTTATGTCCAAAACACACCCTTTACTCATTAAGAGAATAGGGGGAACCCTTTTAGACCATGTGCCGGGCGCGCCGACCATTTTTCCCGTCGTTAAACCGGCAAAAGTGGATTCGGACACGCCCTCAGTGCACTTGCGCTGTGCGCTTTAGATCATGCGCTTAGATTGTTAAAATTGGGTCCCATGTATTCTTTGGTAAATTACTATTTTAACTACTATATTTTAACAAAACTAGGATACCACTTTTTTTATAGTGTCCTTGTTATACGTTACATATACTTGCTAAAGTAATAATAGTAAATTATGCATAATTACGTGTATGCAACTAACCCTTAACCTAACCCTATAAGTATATGCTGTTAATATTACTCAGTACTTAAATGTATAATGAAACTGAAATAAGGACTTATCTTAAAATAACCAAAATTGCTTCACTGATAATTAATAATATATTAATACCTTAAAGTCCAGCTACAAACTCAAAATAAAACACACCAAAAAAAAGAAATATTTAACTCGACATTGTGTCCATTAACCAACATCAGAGAACCGTGAACATGCAAATGTGTCGTTAAATGATTGAAATATTAACTTCAAGTAAATATTTTAAGTGTTAGGGGTTCGGCCGACAAAAAGGTTTGGGAACCCCATTCTAAGTTCTTGTTATGTAATGAAGTTAACTAATGCTAACAAATAGAAGAGTAAAGTGTTACAGAAGTTTTTCAGAACAATATCAAACTAACATGAATACAGTTCTTTAACCTCTAAAATTGCTCTTTTAAACATTTTTCCTTGCCTTTGACCCTGTGATGTTCTGTCACACTGCAATTCATAAGAAAGTATGAAGGAGATTCTTAACATTGATCATGCATTAGAGTAAACTAACGTAAACTTTACTAGACTTCAGATTCTTCTACAGTCAGTTTTCTCTTTTACATCAACTACTGAAAGATAAGCTTACTTACCAAGTTAATTTAATTAAATTAAATGTTAATAGCTAGCAGTCTGAATAATAACACATCCAGATTAATGGGACAAACATTTAAAGCCAACTTTATCGCTTCCTTGGGTATTAAGGTTTGTTACCACCACAATAGTGCAAAAACACATGTTAAGTCTGCACAATGATACAGCGTAATTGCAATTCATTGGCCAAGCATTCACGTCTGCATTTGCGTATGTTTCTGGCCTTAACGACACTAATGAAACAGGAACCACCTGCGTTAGGGCAAACTAAGCTCTGGGAGTATGAAAGCCAGCTGCAGCCCAAGCAACATCTGCTGTCACACTAAAACCTTTAATAAATTCATCAAGTGCCCCGTCTCATATATCGCCAGTGATCATAACACCTATTCTTAACTGTCCAACAGTTTTCAGGACAAATGCACATATAGATCCCAAATGCTAAAATATGAAGTAAAGAGTTACTTAAAATGTATTCTAAACACATCTGCTATGATAATAAATACAGTAGAATAATGAATTTACCATACCTATACCATAAGCAAAATGGCATAGTCACTTTTTTAATGCCATGTTAGCATGAAAGGCTGGATTCATGGCAATACAATATACAGTAAAATTCTACTAGTAACTATTTACAATCCTTCAGTATTTGTTAGAAAGGTGATGCTGTTAAATTGTAAGAGATGTATACCTGTATTTAGGTAATGTTAAAACATACCATTGTAGATGGGTCAGTGACGTGACAGGTCATTTTTTTGTCCAAAGGCCTTAATAATAATAATATTATAATATTAATATATTATTTTTATTATTAATAATAATAAAAAACAGAGATATGACATCAAAAGTATGTAAGGTAGTACAACCAGATCTCTTTTATTGAATCCAAAAGGTTTTAATTATATTTTGCTACATATAAAGCTATTTTAAAGATTTTGAAGTGTCAAAAGGTAATTCGGTAAAACAGCCATTTCATTTGTGATTAAAACAACTTAAAATGTATTAAATGTATATATTTTTTATTCTGGCATGATTTTATAACATCAAATATCAATATAGTGCAAAATGGTACTAAAATTATGTGTAGAAGTCGTTGCTTTGTTATGAGAAAGAATGTCTGGAAAAATTAATTTCATTGATGTCATTTGGAGTAACCAATATAAAGGGACCATTTTGGATCAAGTCATGTGTTCAATATCATGTGACAGGATGAGACATCATTCAGACACCTGCAAAGGACCACATGGTCATGAAGGAAAGTAACCAACTCTCACTTAACTATTTGAAAAATTCATGTTTTCACTTGCTCATTCGCATGTCCCGAAACATCAGGTCATTCGGTACAACCGCTATAAAACATGGAAAATGTTGTAATATTTTAAAAACTTGTACTAAATATAAAATGTTTGATAGCTAGCAATCTATCAACCTGTTAGCATTGTTTGAAAATATTGTCATTCAGTATAATAAAAAATGTAATTCGGTAAAACAGAAATTTTGGTTAAACCGAAATGACTTTTTTGGTGACAAATTTTGTCCATCTTGTAAAAAATGACAAAAGCAGTGTTAATTGATTATAAAAACCAAATAATCTCATTGTTACCATTTAATAAAACTTTAAAATTAATTATATCTCCATTAGGTTTTTTTTTTTACACTTTTAAAAAACTTTTTTCGTCAGTGACCTAGATACAATCATTCATTAGCAATAAATTATCTATTTTAGTCTGTGACTATAATTTTCCAAATTAAAAAAAAAGAAGATAAATATCCTTAATTTTAAAATATTTAATTCACTGTATTATACAAAAACAGTCATTACTACACTGATATTTAATATTTAAAACATTTTTATCAAATTATGAGCAAAATAACTATATTAAGATAAAGTTATCATAGTTTTACTGTATGTATTATATGGTATATTGCATAAATCTATGATTACCAACAAACTAATGCAGCCATAATGAAGCTGTAGGTTCAAAAAAAATAAGTTTTCCTTGCACAGTATTATTTTATGAATGGCAATACTGATTCTAGCTCAGCAGATCTTTATCGGAAATATGCGATATATTACATACTCACCCTGTTTATATCACAGCCAGAGAGGATGTGACGCTAGGAAACTGAACCAATACAGATTATGTAACAAGACTGGAAAAATGTGCCATTTATAGCCACGGCTGCAAGGATCACATTTAGTCTTTTCAATAATCCTGTTATTGCAGAGGCACATTTAACCTAAATATTCCACTTGGCAGACTGAAAGCAGTTTTATATATTCAATGTACGTGCATCTGTGTTGGAGGAAGGCATCTGTGAGGGAGGGAGAGGAATTGTTTATGACTGTGTATGAGTGGGGTGAAGTGTTGATCAGGCCTGAAAGAGCAGGAACTGCTTGAGTATGCAATGACCTTCTGAATGCTTCAATCTCCAAACCGCTCACTCGTTTACATTACGCAGAGTAAAAGACTAAACCGAGCGCCAGTCGAGGATGAGGGAAATATTCATTTGCAGCAGCAACACTGCAGTGGGTTCATATAATCTTATGAATAGAAAGCCATAACTTTCTTGCAGTAAAACCTACAGCCCAGTTTAGCTGAGAAAAAAGGTTGTGGTCGCAACCAATACAACACTTTACCATGGTTACCATAGTTACTGTTATGTAACTGTTTCATTCTAAAAGGAAAGTTGACCCAAATATTCTGTCATCATTCACCCTCATGCTATTAGCTATGTTTCCATCCACCTATTTTTAAAATTTTGAGATATTGCATAAAAATTCCTGGATGGAAATGCCAAGACATGCAAAAATTCGAAAAAATAAGCATAAAAAAACATATGTACTAGATAGAAGTAGTTTTTTTTTTTTTTTTATCCAATAAGAAGAAATGTGCATAAACTACAATGGAAACACATTTACCAAATAAATCACTCAATGAGCAACAAAAAAACACTCATGTGACTTTGGAGATGATTGGATAACTGGACTGTGGACCAATCGCATCGCACAGAATCTCAAATGTTAGCAGGGTTGGGGAATAACGGAATACATATAACGGCGTTACGTTATCATGATACAAAAAAACAGTAACTGTAATTAGTTACAGTTACGTCAAAAAACGTAGTAATCAGATTACAGTTACACTGCCCGTGGGGGAAAAAAGCTTTCAGTTAATGGAAATTTCGCTGCTATTTTGTTTTCAAAGAAGAAAATGCAAACGACATGGTTGTACAGTTGTACAGTCTGTACAAACTCTGCCTTCCAGATACGAAAACTTGATGTCTTTCCACCGTTGAAACACTGATTGAGCGATTACGCAAGATATGATACGTTTCAGTAAGTTGTATCTTTCAACATACCTTCAGATGTTCATTCATGTTTATTCTGTAACTAGTAGATGAAGAGACAGTCACGTTCACTCGCGCTCCGCGTTTCCACTTAAAATGAGACGCCTATACAGTGCTCTGTCACACCACATTAAAGAGCATCAAAACGGCATTTATTTGTTAGAATTTCGTGATAAAATGGACAGAATTTCTTATCAAAAGTAACAAAACATTGTTGGTGTGTTGTTTGGTGTGAACATTGTTACACCCCTATACAGCTATTCTGTATGACTTTCATCTGAAGAAGAACACAAAAAGAACATGTTTCAGCTGTTTTTGTCCATACAAATGTAAGTCAATGGGATCCAATGTTATCTTTTTTTGTGTTTCACAGTCATACAGGTTTGGCATTATGATTTTACAGTAGTAAAAGTATTGTAATAAATGGAAACTATGGTTACCATTGTAAAAAAAAATAAATAAAGGCAAAAACACATACAAATATCATAGCAGATGATCAAAGTCCAACATAATATAAAATATTCTCAAACAAATTTGCTCATGTGAGTCATATTCCTTCGAAGTCTAGTCTACGCAACACTGTCATAAAAAAAACATGGTGTTGGCTGTCACCCTCCTCCACTGACTTACTAATGGAAGGTTAACCACACCACAAGCGAAAGTGGAAAGAGGTAACCTTTCTCCTAAAACCGGACAAACATGTCACTCTATGACAAATTCTACTGGTTTAGAATTGGTGCTAATGGCAGGCCGAAGACCTTAGTACATATAATCAGTTTCCTTGAAAAACACCTTCTCACTGAATGTTACAGAGAATTGTGCATTACCACATGTTAGTGAGCAACTAAGCAAAGATAGCACACAGAACGAAGACAATCAAGGCTGTGGTCAAGGTTAAGCAGATGATCAGGATAAGCTCTCCTTTAACTGCCAAGTACCAGACTGTAAGCAAGGTTATTCAAGTTTTGGAAATTTAACTAGCTTTAATTTTGTTTTGTACTTTTATTTTAAATTTATGTTTAGTTTTAAGTAGTTTTAATGGTTCAAAAAGGGTTTTGGTTTCAGTTTAATTTAGTTTCAATAGTTTTAGGTTTCATTCCTTATAACGCAACACCACCAATTGTTCCATTTTCCTATAACGGTGCGAACAATACTTAAAGGGGTTAGTTTACCAAAAAATTAAAGTTCTATTATCATTTATTCACCCTAATGCCATTTTAAACCTGTGTTTCTTTCTTCTGTGGAACACAAAAGAAGACATTTTGAAGAACATTGGAGCCAAACAGTTTTGGTGCCCATTGACTTCCATTGTACCGGAAAAAAAACAAAAAAAAAACAGAATATTTCTCAGAATATCTTCTTTTGTGTTCCACAGAAGAAAGTCATAGAGGTTAGGAACAACATTGGGGTGAGTAATGCCACGTTTACACTAGTGTGTTTTCGTTTTAAAACGGTGTTTTAAAATTAAAACGATCCTCGTCTACACTGAGTTTCAGAAACGATCTACACTATATGACCGAAAACACGTCACATGACTGTTCACGCGCGTTGTCTTTTGTTGTCTTTTGCGCGTGTAGGTAGCTGCAGTATTAAAAAAATGCTGAGTTTAACTGCACAATGGCTGCTAAAAATGACAACAAAGCCAGCAAAGATTGCAGTTCAGTCTCCATGTTATTGTTTACATGGTCGTCAAGGATACGCAGAGCGAACGTGGGCAGCCACGCCATCGTTTTCAAAATTCTCTGTTTTTTTGTCCATTTACACTGAAACGCAACTCCAGCGTTTTCAAACTAAAACGGGCTCCACAGCCTTTTTTGAAAGTCTCCGTTTTCGAGGGCTGAAAACACCAACATAACAGGCGTAACCATAGCAAAAGTTATGCATTTTAAAACTAAAACGCACTAGTGTAAACGGGGCCTAAATTATGACATTTTTGCCATTTTTTGGGTGAAACGGTTTACATGATGATCAGACAGTCGCTTCTTGTCTAAATGGTTAATTTTTTTGACAATACAATAGTCTAAAGTAAGGCTCAAAGGTAGGGTAGGCAATTTCAGAGAGGCTAGCAATAGCAAGCTAGCTTTGAAAGCATTAAATCCCTTCGGCGCGCTCTCCAAAGCCACACCTCCTCTAAAACACATGAACGCTCACAGCCAGAGCAGAGTCTGCAAAGCGTCATGAGAGACAGCGTTAAATTACCTCATGTCTCAAAGCATATAACATTACAATAATAATAAATGTAAACAACTTAAAGAGCGCTGACTTGTACTATCTGACTGCTACAGATTCATTTCGGCGTTGATAGTGTTGCCATAGAAATGAATAAATCCAGTCTAAGGACATGAATAGGTCCAAGTAGAACGTCACGGGTTGCCATCTCTTAATTACGGTAGTTACAACATGGCATGAACGCAGCATAAACTTGTTGTTTTGGTTCAGAAGGAACTGTAAAAGATGTCTGCTGTTTGTTTGTGGTGCTCAGTGACTGATTGAATACAACTGCATAGCCTTACAAAATGCGCGGATGAGTATGCGGAGTATGCAAATATATAGGTTGGCAAGCATCCTATCATTGAATTCGGACCGAATGCAATGATTGGATGAACATTTTTTGGTCTTGAGACTTCCACAGAAGATATTTGTACATTTTTAAATAGTTAGACCACTTCTATTATTGATTGCTATCAGAATGTGAAGAGAGTTTCAACCAGTACAACAAAAAGTGTTTATGAAAAACATCGCCTACCCTAGTTTTAAGAGATTAATTAAATCAGCTCATCGAAATCTCACAAAAAATGACCAAAGCTATGAAAAAACTACTTTAGTCCAGAGTTTCTGTTTGTACTTTAATAAACATTTATAGTTTTTGTTTGTTTGCAAATATTTTGGTTTTCATTTTACTTAAAACTATAAAGAAACAAATAAGACAATTTTAATCCAGTTTTATTAAGTGTTTTTTTATCACACATTTAAATGTTTGTTTTTGTTCACACGTAAACATTTTGTTTTTTATTTTACTTAAAAATGAAACAAAAATAAAACATTTTAACAGTTTTATTGAGATTTCATGTATATTTTGGCACACATTTATAGTTTATTTTGCTTTTGTTCACTTGCAAATATTTTAGTTGTTATTTTACTTTTAAAAAAAACAATAAAATAGAAAAAAGTAAAAAAAAAAAATGAAAATGTATTGAGTTTTTGTTTGCATTTTAGAGCACATTTACAGTTTGTTTACATTTTTTGTAAGCAAATGTTTTTATTTTATATGACGACGAAAATATTTGTTTTACTGCTTGTTTTTTGTAATAGTTTTTGTTAACAATAATAACTTTGAATTCAAAAATCAAACTTTCACACTTTATCTTTCCCTCTATTTCTCATTCTCTCTCTGCTGCTGCATTAAGGGAGGGTGATGCTGCGACGTTGAGATATCTGCAGCGCCATGCAGAAATCTGGAGGGAGAGATTGAGGCATACACATAGACTCTAGATGTATAAATGTATGTTTGAGAGTCTCTGTGTATGTGTGTGTATGTATATATATATATATATATATATATATATACATATACACACACACAAACACACACACACACACACACACGTATGACTTTTTGCTATATAGGAAATAAAACAAGTAAAACAAGCATTCCAGCAGAATGTTTAAGAACATAAACAAACGCACACACGCAATCTCCATTTCACTTTGCACTTCCAGTGTTTCTCTCTAAACAGTTGTAAGCCAAATAATCATCCATCAGTTTCATAATGAAACAGCTCGTTTGACATCACATCCACATAAACAAACCCAGTGCAGTACGAGCGACGCTGCCAGAGGACCAGCCTCACGCAATCAGCATCCCAACATGGACGCCTTTGTTTTGATCACATTCCCAGTCACCATAAGTAACCATAACCAGCATCTCACCAGAACACAAACACATGCAGGATTCCAGACACGCAATAATCCACCAGAGACCGAAACCTCCTTACCACCCTTTGGTCTCTCGAATCACTCCACAGGAAGGATGTACAGCCACACCTTGGAGAAAAGAAACCCTCACTGTAACCTCTCCTGCAATCGGACGATCGATAGCATGACAACAGCCCCCCCGCGGCCTGCAGGATGAGATGAAGAAGTGGAGGCACGTCAGAGAATAACAAGGCTGACGCTGCATGTGTCTAATGGCGTTCCTTCGGCTTGACAACTCGAGTTGCAGGGTGGAGGGGGGGAGGCTGTGCACTGCAGTTTGACACTGTGTATGTCGAAATGAGCAGGTGTGTATTCTCTCGAGGCCACCGACTATTATTTAGTATTTACACCTGTCTTGAATTTTCCAAGACGACAAGGTGTGACATACTTTGTTATTTTAGTTGCATTGTTGTAGCATTTATGCATTTTTTCCTCCTCTATATACTACTGGCCAAAAGTTTTAGAATTATTCAGATTTTTGGATGTTTTTGAAAGAAGTCTCTTATGCTCACCAAGGCAAATACAGTAAAATGTTTATGATTTCACTTTAGTTAACTTTAGTGTGTAATGTTGCTGTTTGAGCATTAACAGTTACGACACTCAAAGTTCAATGCAAAGGGAGATATTTTCTTTTGCAGAAATCGCTTTTAAAAGACTACAACAAAAGGCTGGTAGGGACTACAACTCTTCTTCCCGACATCACAAACCCTAAAATTCACATAAACCCTGCTGCCGAGAACACGCAACAAAGTGGGTGAGGCCATGTTGGGCTGCTTTAGAGAAGAGGAAGAGTTGTCATTTTACGCCGGACTGCTTCACAAACAATGCAATTCAATGCTGGATTTGCACAAAAGATTAACATGTAGAGATGCACCGATTGCAATTTTCTTGGCCGATTCCGATTTTCGATTTTTTTGTAAGCGTGATCTGCCGATACCGATTTTTGCAGATTCCGATTTTCTTTCTAAGAACTATAATACAAAAATTTACTTTTCTTCAAAGCAAAGTTTTATTTTCATAAAAAAACAAGTAAAAAGTCAGTAATAAAATAAGAACAAATACAAAAAATGCAAACAACAGCACAAATAAATGCAATAGAATAAAGAGAGCTATGAAACTAAGTTTTTCAGGTTAAGTAGGTTTTTATTCAGGTAAGAAATACTACAGAAATTAAAGTCATCAAATGTAAAGTAACACATTACGTGTTATTTTACATTGGTTACCTTAATTTCTGTAGTCTTTATTGTAAATATTAAATACAGATTCATTCTTACCATTAAAATTATAAAACGTATTCAGTCAAGAGCAGAAAGTGATTTTTCTTTGTCTTTTGTTCTTTAAATAACATGACAGACAGCAGCAGGAATATTGGACTGCTGTCCCTTTAAGAGTTTATGAACGGACCCAATACTGTTACACAACATGCGTTCTCTTTCTTAGCTATTTAACGATCCAAAACTGACTGTTTATCTGAACTGTTTATCTGAATAATCGCCAAGACGGCCATTTTGACATAATTTTCTATGTATTTGACCATTTAAGCGCAGTAAGCCACTCATTTTGGTACTTGTTGTGACTCTGTTTGACTTCTGTCTCAGACTGAGCGTGGCTTGTGCGCTCCACTAATATACATCAGTGGTGCACGCGCTTTTGGTGTGAGCACGAAACCTGCGGGAATTACTAAAATTATGCAAGCACTATTTAATCGGAGCGAATGAGACGAGTGAGAGAGAGGAGGCGCCCGTGCGGCTGTGTGTCACTTCGCCGTCGGAGAGAAGAGAGCGAGAACGCGCAGCTGATGTTATTGCCTGTGCCATAACAAAACGGATCGGCTCAGAATAGGTAAGAAGTTAGACTGATCAGCCGATCACCGATCCGGGCTGATCATGAGGAAAATCGGCCGATTCCGATCCCTGGCCGATCGATCGGTGCATCTCTTGGCACATGCTAGTCGATGATTTGAATCAACTCCACAGCAACTACATAAATTTATCCACTAACCATTCAGAAACATCCAGTTGCATTCTTCCTGAGTCTCTTCATCAGTGTCTGACTCCGGTTTGAACAATGTAAGGCTGAACACCGCTACTGACAATCGTCATTTTGGCTGCGTGAGATTGTCCAGTTTTGTTGTTGTTGAGCAACTGAAGCGCAAGCTGTTAAAGCTCCGCCCTCTTCTGGAAAAGGGGGCCGGGAGCAGCAGCTCGTTTGCATTTAAAGGGACACACATTAAAAAACAGCGTGTTTTTGCTCACACCCAAATAGGGGCAAATTTGACAAGTTTTAATAAATGATCTGTGGGGTATTTTGAGCTGAAATTTCACAGACACATTCTGGGGACACCAGAGACTTATATTAAATCTTGTAAAATAGGCATTATAGGTCCCCTTTAATATTGTTCTGGAAACTGTGATACTTTTATTTCAGCAAATCATCATATTAGAATGATTTCTGAAGGATCATGTGACACTAAAGACTGGAGTAATGATGCTGAAAATTCAGCTTTGATCACAGGAATAAATTACATTTTAAAATATATTCAAATACAAAACAGTTATTTTAAATTGTAATAATATTTCACAATATAACTGTATTTTTGATTAGATAAATGCAGCTTGGTGAGCAGAAGAGACTTCTTTCAAAAACATTTTAAAAAAATCATAATTATTCCAAACTGTTGACACAGTTGACATCATCAAAAACAACGGCATAAACAACAGTGGTGCAAAGTGCTGATGTAGAGACGGAGTGAGACTACACAGTTGCCATGGCAACGGAATATAAAAACGGAAAAGGAAAAAAGTTGGCTGGGCATGCGGATGGGTTGCGGAGGCTGTCGCCTCACATCCCAAAAGCAAGAAACACTCTGAACATCTGTTCTATTGATTTCCAGGGATTTGATACTACTTCCGAATAGCATGTCAGGAAACGACATAAAGAAATCTAGGATTTTTTTTTTTTTTTAGCTGAAATGGCATGACAGCAAAACAAAGAGAAGCGCGTCTCTATTTAAAGTGACAGTGATTGCTCTATAATGACAGACTGCACCTGAACAACAGCGAACAAACATCACCGAATGGAAGATAAAGGAAAGCGAAATATCTTAATCCGGTTTATTCATTAACTATATGGATGACATCACTTATTTGGACTCTGTGCCATACGCACGCTGATATAGACCATTGTTCTGTCTGAGCCTGCATGCATTTGTTAATCATTGTTGCAGTGATATCATCTGTTGTGATGAACTGGATTTGGTAACACGAGCCAATCTGTCTTTTGCATTACGGCACAAGAAGATTTTTAGTTTGATGACATTTTAAATCACAAAAATATATCACAGCATTTCAAATCAG